>CM065778.1:91961530-92586530 GCA_033296515.1 Macrochelys suwanniensis | reverse complement strand
GCTTCATACACATGGTCAAGGAATTTCCTAAATTACAGTATCCATTAGCCAACATTATGATGCATAAAGTAGGGAATCTACCCAGAGCAGAAGATACCCTGTCTCTGTCTTACCAACAGAGGAACACTTCGTATGAGAGAAGGCAAATTACCTGAATTTGCCTTAGTAGGTGATAGGTTCCCAGAAAACAGCAACATAAGGCAAATGGACTTCAGGTCAACTGAATTTGAGAAATTAAGACATTTCGTCAGTACGGTGTAATGGATGGCACTATTAAAATCTAAATCTGGAAAGTGGGTAGGGCATCTCCAAGAGGGTTCACTCACAGTGGGGCACCTCCTCATAGCCCTATTTGTACCACCTTAACCTTTCCAGGGCTTGTGTGGAGTGAGTACCCCATCACAGCATCTTAAAAAGAAGGTACAGTCTACAATTCCTCTGAGAAAAGCAATTACAATGTGGTTAAAAGAACAACCTCTTCTATCTGGATAGAGAAAAGTGGGAAGCAACCAAAGAATAATTCAAAACAGTTAATTAAGTCTTGCAGGGAAAAGATAAATGTAGCAACAACAGAATAAATTAATTCTTAACAAAAGGGGCTAAAGGTGAAAAGGACACCTTTTATAAATATATTAAAGGAACAAAATGTACTGGAGCTAAAAGAGGCCCATTAAAAGTAAGGAGGGGGGATTTAATAAAGGTTCAAAAATGACTAGAAACTGAATTGCTTTTAAAATTCAACTTTAAGAAACATAGTTTAGACGATTAGGAAGTGAAGACCTTGTGAAAACAGATATTAACATGTTAGTAAGGGAATACTTAGAAATTTAAATGCAGAAAAATCAGAGGGCATTGATAATATGCATCCAGGAGTAATAGATGAATTAGTTCATTAACACTATATTAGTGACAATTATTTCTGGGATGCCAGAATACTAAGAAGGTATCAGAGCACTGGATAAAATACTGTGCACTTCCATAGCACCATGGTGGAAAAAGCTTGAACTCATAAACATAATCACTAGAACTGGTCAAGAATTTTTTATCAGAATGATTGACAGAAATTTAGTTTCTACAAAACTAAAATTTTCAATGTGAAAATACTGGTTTTGCTGAATTGTTTTAATTTTCCATTAAGAAAATTAATATGAAATATTTCATTGATTCAGTTTTATTCAGGTCAAACTATTTTTAACTGACTTATAACATCTCATTTCAGATCAGCTAACAAAAAAACAAACTGCATTTTCCTACAGTGCATTGCCTTGTACCCATTGTAGTTCTGGCTCCCATTCTTTCCTATGGACTGGGCTCCCTGGCACTGTTCCCTCTAAGCTGTGCGTGTGTGCACGCACACAGAGATTCTAAACCCCCCACACACGGGGAAACACCGCGTGCACACTGGCCAGCCTAGGACAGCCATGCTGGCAGGAGGGAAGGGGCCAGTTTCACAGAACTCTTGTTGCTATGATAAACATGGAGGAACCGGCAAGCACATTTCCATGTGAGAATTCTGCATAACCACTCGGGATGGTGGCTGACCCCCGTGTCCCTGAGGGGGGGCGGCGAGGGCTCCATGCCCATCTCCTGCTTTGGGGGAGGGGTGGTGCGCGAGGGCTCCATGTCCCGCTTGGGGCGGGGGGAGGGGGGCGGCAGTGCGCAAGGGCTCTGTACCTATGTCCCACTTTGGGGGGGGGACCAGCGGCGCGTTAGGGCTCCATGCCTGTGTCCCGCTGGGGGTGGGGGGGCAGCAGTGCGCGAGGGCTACGTGCCCGTGTCCCACTGGGGAGGGGGGCCAGCAGCATGCGAGGGCTCCATGCCCCTGTCCTGTGGGGGGGGGGCGCAAGGGCTCCATGCCCCCCACCCTCCCCCCCACGAGCTGGCAGGGGTGGTGGTGCGCACAAATTTGAACTCTGCTTCAAAAATTTGCACAGACGAAATTTTTTGCGCACACGGACTGTCAAAAATTAGAGGGAACATTGCTCCCTGGGAGGACTGTTTCTCCCATAGAATCATAGGACTGGAAGAGACCTTGAGTCCCCTGCACTCAAGGCAGGACTAAGTATTATCTAGATCATCCCTGACAGTTGTTTATCTAACCGGCTCTTAAAAATCCCCAATGATGGAGATTCCACAACCTCCCCAGGCAATTTATTCCAGTGCTTAACCACCCTGACAGTTAGGAAGTTTTTCCTAATGTCCAACCTAAACCTCCCTTGCTCCATGCTCCAATTTAAGCCCATTGCTTCTTCTCCTATCCTCAGAGGTTAACAAGAACAATTTTTCTATCTCTTGCTTGTAACATCCTTTACGTACTTGAAAACTTATGTCCTCCCTCAGTCTTCCCTTCTACAGACTAAACAAACCCCATTTCTTCAATCTTTCTTCATAGGTCATGTTTTCTAGGCCTTCAATCATTGTTGTTGTTCTTCTCTGGACTTTCTCCAGTTCCTCAAGATCTTTCCTGAAATGTGGCTCCCAGAACTGGACACAAACTAAGGCCTAATCAGCGCGGAGTAGAGCAGAAGAATTACTTCTTGTGTCTTGCTTACAACACTCCTGCCAATACATCCCATAATAATGTTTGGTCTTTTTTTTTTTGGCGCAACAGTGTTACACTGTTGATTCATTTTTACCTTGTGACCCACTATGGCCCCCTGCTCTTTTTCTGCAGTACTCCTTCCTAGGCCGTCAATTCCCATTTTGTATGTGTGAAACTGATTATTCCTTCATAAGTGGAGTACTTTGCATTTGTCCTTAATTTCATCTTATTTACTTCAAACCATTTCTCCAGTTTCTCCAGATCATTTTGAATTTTAATCCATCCTATCCTCCAAAGTACTTGCAACCTCTCCCAGCTTGATGTCATCTGCAACCTTTAGAAGTGTACTCTCTATGTCATTATCTAAATCACTGATGAAGATATTGAACAGGACTGGACCCAGAACTGATCCCTTCAGGACCCCACTTGATATGCCCTTCCAGCTTGACTATGAACCACTGATAACTACTGTCTGGGAATAGTTTTCCAACCAGTTATGCACCCACCTTATAGTAGTTCCATCTAGGTTGTAGTTCCCTAATTTGTTTGAGGTCATGTGAGACAGTATCAAAAGCCTTACTAAAGTCATGATATACCACATCTACCACTTCCCCACTATCCACAAGACTTGTTACCCTGTCAAAGAAAGCGATTAGGTCGGTTTGACATGATTTGTTCTTGACAATTCCATGCTGACTGTTACTTATCACTTTATCTTCTTCTAGGTTGGGTATTTAAGTTAAGCTGAGTGGTCTGCAATTCTCCAGGTTATCCTTATTGCCCTTTTTATAGATGGCCACTGTATTTGCCAGTTTCCAGTCCTCTGGAATCTTTCCATTCCTTCCATGACTTTTTGAAGATAATCACTAATGGCTCAGATATCTCCTCAGTGTTCTTGAGTGTTCTAAGATGTATTTCATCAGGCCCTGGTGACTTGAAGACATCTAACTTGTTTAAGTAATTTTAACTTGTTCTTTCCCTATTTTAGCCCCTGATCCTACCATATTGTCACTGGCATTCATTAAGTTAGATGCCCAATTGTTACTAAACAATTTTGGGAAAACCAACAAAAGTCATTTAGCACTTCTCTCATTTCCACATTTTCTGTTATTGTCTTTCCCCCCTTCATTGAGTACCCTGTCCTTGGTCTTCCTCTTGCTTCTAATGTATTTGTAGAATGTTTTCTTATTATCCTTTGTCTCCAGGTAATTTTATCTCATTTTGTGCCTTGACCTTTCTAATTTTGTCATTACATATTTGTGTTTTTGTTTATATTCATCCTTCATAATTTGACCTAGTTTCTACTTTTTGTAGGACTCTTTTCTGAGTTTCAGATCACCCTCGCTTAACCAGGAGATGTTCAATGGTCTCTTGCCAGACTTCCTATCTTTCCTATACAGTGTGATAGTTTGCTCTTGTGCCCTTAATAATGTCTCTGAAAAATGTCCAACTCTCTTGAACAGTTTTTCCACTTTCATGGAATCACAGAATCTCAGGGTTGGAAGGGACCTCAGGAGGTCATCTAGTCCAACCCCCTGCTCAAAGCAGGACCAACCCCAACTAGATCTTCCCAGCCAGGGCTTTGTCAAGCCTGACCTTAAAAACCTCTACGGAAGGAGATTCCACCACCTCCCTAGGTAACCCATTCCAGTGCTTCACCACCCTACTAGTGAAAGAGTTTTTCCTAAAATCCAACCTAAACCCCCCCCTCTGCAACTTGAGACCATTACTCCTTGTTCTGTCATCTTCTACCACTGAGAACAGTCTAGATCCATCCTCTTTGGAACCCCCTTTTAGGTAGTTGAAAGCAGCTATCAAATCCCCCCTCACTCTTCTCTTCTGCAGGCTAAACAATCCCAGTTCCCTCAGCCTCTCCTCATAAGTCATGTGCTCCAGCCCCCTAATCATTTTTGTTGCCCTCCGTTGGACTCTTTCCAATTTATCCACATCCTTCTTGTAGTGTGGGGCCCAAAACTGGACACAGTACTCCAAATGAGGCCTCACCAGTGCCGAATAGAGGGGAATAATCACATCCCTCGATCTGCTGGAAATGCCCCTACTTATACAGCCCAAAATGCCGTTAGCCTTCTTGGCAACAAGGGCACACTGTTGACTCATATTCAGCTTTTCGTCCACCGTAACCCCTAGGTCCTTTTCTGCAGAACTGCTGCCCAGCCATTCGGTCCCTACTCTGTAGCAGTGCATGGGATTCTTCCGTCCTAAGTGCAGGACTCTGCACTTGTCCTTGTTGAACCTCATCAGATTTCTTTTGGCCCAATCCTCTAATTTGTCTAGGTCCCTCTGTATCCTATCCCTACCCTCCAGTGTATCAACCACTCCTCCCAATTTAGTGCCATCTGCAAACTTGCTAAGGGTGCAGTCCACACCATCCTCCAGATCGTTGATGAAGATATTGAACAAAACCGGCCCCAGCACCGACCCTTGGGGCACTCCACTTGATACCGGCTGCCAACTAGACATGGAGCCATTGATCACTACCCGTTGAGCACGACCATCCAGCCACTTTTCTATCCACCTTACCGTCCATTCATCCAGCCCATACTTCTTTAACTTGCTGGCAAGAATACTGTGGGAGACTGTATCAAAAGCTTTGCTAAAGTCAAGAAATAGCACATCCACTGCTTTCCCCTCATCCACAGAGCCAGTTATCTCATCAGAGAAGGCAAATAGGTTAGTCAGGCATGACTTGCCCTTGGTGAATCCATGCTGACTGTTCCTGATCACTTTCCCCTCCTTTAAGTGGTTCAGAATTGATTCCTTGAGGATCTGTTCCATGATTTTTCCAGGGACTGAGGTGAGACTGACTGGCCTGTAGTTCCCCGGATCTTCCTTCTTCCCTTTTTTAAAGATGGGCACTACATTAGCTTTTTTCCAGTCATCCGGGACCTCCCCCGATTGCCATGATTTGTCAAAGATAATGGCCAATGGCTCTGCAATCACATCGGCCAACTCCTTTAGCACCCTCGGATGCAGTGCATCCGGCCCCATGCACTTGTGTTCGTCCAGCTTTTCTAAATAGTCCCGAACTACTTCTTTCTCCACAGAGGGCTGGTCACCTCCTCCCCATACCGTGCTGCGGAGTGCAGCCACCTGGGAGCTGACCTTGTCTGTGAAGACAGAGGCAAAAAAAGCATTGAGTACACTAGCTTTCTCCACATCCTCTGTCACTAGGTTCCCTCCCTCATTCAGCAAGGGGCCCACACTTTCCTTGACTTTCTTCTTGTTGCTCACATACCTGAAGAAACCCTTCTTGTTACTCCTAACATCTCCGGCTAGCTGCAACTCCAAGTGTGATTTGGCCTTCCTAATTTCACTCCTGCATGCCTGAACAATATTTATATACTCCTCCCTGGTCATTTGTCCAATCTTCCACTTCTTGTAAGCTGCTTTTTTGTGTTCAAGACGAGCAAGGATTTCACTGTTAAGCCAAGCTGGTCGCCTGCCATATTTACTTTTCTTTCTACACATCGGGATGGTTTGTTCCTGCAACCTCAATAAGGATTCTTTAAAATACAGCCAGCTTTCCTCGACTCCTTTCCCCCTCATGTTATTCTCCCAGGGGACCTTGCCCATCAGTTCCCTGAGGGAGTCAAAGTCTTCTTTTCTGAAGTCCAAGCTCTGTATTCTACTGCTCTCCTTTCTTCCTTGTGTCAGGATCCTGAACTCGACCATCTCATGGTCACTGCCTCCCAGGTTCCCATCCACTATTACTTCCTCTACTATTTCTTCCCTGTTTGTGAGCAGCAGGTCAAGAAGAGCTTTTCCCCTAGTTGGTTCCTCCAGCACTTGCACCAGGAAATTGTCCCCTACAATTTCCAAAAACTTCTTGGATTGTCTGTGGACCGCTGTATTGCTCTCCCAGCAGATGTCGGGGTGATTAAAGTCACCCATGAGAACCAGGGCCTGTGATCTAGTAACTTCTGTTAGTTGCTGGAAGAAAGCCTCGTCCACCTCATCCCCCTGGTCTGGTGGTCTGTAGCAGACTCCCACCACGACGTTACCCTTGTTGCTCACACTTCTAAATTTAATCCAGAGACTCTCAGGTTTTTCTGCAGTTTCATACTGGAGCTCTGAGCAGTCATACTGCTCTCTTACATACAACGCAACTCCCCCACCTTTTCTGCCCTGCCTATCCTTCCTGAACAGTTTATATCCATCCATGACAGTACTCCAATCATGTGAGTTATCCCACCAAGTCTGTGTTATTCCAATTACATCATAATTCCTTGACTGTGCCAGGACTTCCAGTTCTCCCTGCTTGTTCCCCAGGCTTCTTGCATTTGTGTATAGGCATTTAAGATAACTCACCGATCATCCTGCTGTCCCAGTATGGGGCAGGAGCCCTCCCCTCTTGCACTCACCTACTTGTGCTTCCTCCCGGTATCCCACTTCCCCACTTACCTCGGGGCTTTGGTCTCCTTCCCCCGGTGAACCTAGTTTAAAGCCCTCCTCACTAGGTTAGCCAGCCTGCTTCCAAAGATGCTCTTCCCTCTCTTCGTCAGGTGGAGCCCATCTCTGCCTAGCACTCCTTCTTCTTGGAACACCATCCCATGGTCAGAGAAGCCAAACCCTTCTCTTCGACACCATCTGCGTAGCCATTCATTGACTTCCACGATTCGACGGTCTCTACCCCGGCCTTTTCCTGCCACAGGGAGAATGGACGAGAACACCACTTGCGCCTCAAACTCCTTTATCCTTCTTCCCAGAGCCACGTAGTCTGCAGTAATACGCTCAAGGTCATTCTTGGCAGTATCATTGGTGCCCACGTGGAGAAGCAGGAAGGGGTAGCGATCTGAGGGCTTCATGAGTCTCGGCAGTCTCTCCATCACATCACGAATCCTAGCCCCTGGCAAGCAGCACACCTCTCGGTTTTCCCGGTCAGGGCGGCAGATAGATGACTCAGTCCCCCTGAGGAGAGAGTCCCCGACCACCACCACCCTCCTCCTCCTCTTGGGAGTGGTGGTCGTGGAACCCCCATCCCTAGGACTGTGCATCTCATGCCTTCCAATCAGTGGAGTCTCCTTCTGCTCTGTTCCCTCAGATGTATCATTCATTCCACTCTCTGCACTAGTACCTGTGGAGAGAACATGAAAACGGTTGCTCATCTGAATATGCATTTCTGGTACATGGACTTGTCTCATACTCTTTCCTCTTCTGGAGGTCACATGCCTCCAATTATCCTCACTGGCCTTCTGTCCCCGCTGCGTAGCCTGCTCTGAATCCTCAGAACACTGTGCCCGCTGAAGCCTATCCTGATGTCTATCCAGGAACTCCTCATTTTCTTTTATGGAACGCAGGGTTGATACTCGTTTCTCCAGACCTTGAATCTTCTCCTCCAATATGGAGATCAGCTTGCACTTTGTACAGACAAAGTCGCTTCTATCCTGTGGAAGAAAGACAAACATGGCACATCCTGTGCAGGTCACGACAGCGGATTGCTCAGCATCCATAGTCCCTTCCTTCGAAGAGTTTCCTCACTCAGCTGGTTTGCAGCTGACTGACTGTCTTTTTAGAAGAGCCTGGAACAAAGCACTCCCAAATCACACTATTCAAACAGGAAATCAAACAATCAAGCACACAGTCAAACTGCCAATCTGTCCCCTCAACAGATACTCACTCCCCCGTCTGCAGCCCCCTGGTTGCTCTGCCTCTGCCTTTAGTTTGGGTTAAAGGAGTTAGGAGTGGCAAGGATAGCTTGCCCCCTTCGCACTCCCCTTCCAAACTCCCTCTCAAACTCCCGTTTGCAGCCCCTGGTCGCAAAGCTCCCTGGTCGCTTGCTCACTGCTTTATAAAGCCCTGGACTCCCTGATTAGCCCCGCCCCCTGATTAAGGCTTCTAGGTTTCAAGCCTGGTATAGAAGCTCAGCTTCCAACTGCCAGCCACAGCACACGGTCCTTCACACAAACAAACAAATGATCACACAGCAAGTACCCCCAAACACACACTACAGACAGCCACTTACCCCAAGGGTCCTGTATTTGCTCCTGCTTTACCTGGAGCAATTCCTCTCAAACTCCCCTGTTTGCAGCCCCTGTTCCCCACTTTGGCTTGGGGAAAACGTAACTGACTTCTTCATAGTACATAATGAGAGAAAATGACCCTGGATACATTATAGGAGATGTAGTCCAACCAGGCAGCCTGGCCCATAAGAGAAAATGGGGTCCAGAACTACAACTCCCAGAAGACAATAGGGAAATGCAGTTTAATATTGACATGTAGTTCAATGACCCCAATTAAACATTTTTATGTCAAGAAAAGACTTATACAACAATCATATTAACGTCCTGATTAAAAAAAGCCTCTATAAAACAAAATATTTCTCTACAGGAAATATTCCTATTTATCACTGGATTAGTTTATTGTTGCCATGAAGAAATTTGTTCAGATATTTGCTGACCAACTAAGCACTACATGTCAAGCTTCATACAACATGGTCTCCTGTTGAACATTTCCTCTCAACCTCAGGCATAAGTCTTCAGCTTTTACCCAAGATTCATCTCAGTCCTAAATTTGCTTTATTACCTAAGAAAGGCAATTCATAATGAAGTGACACCATTATCATGCATTACCACGCCATTGCAAACTATGGGTTTTATGGCCCATATTCATTCTTCTTTCTTTGGACACTTCACAATATAACTATTTTGATTTGTATCTCCTTTTATGTACATTTATGTACATTCCCTCTATTCCTTTTTAAATACCAGAAAAAGGTTGTTTCAATTCTAAAAACCATACACAAGCCCTGTGCTTGCTGATCAGAACAGCACAGGTGTCAATAAAAACTAAAAACGACAAGAGATTACATACTTTGGCATGAGTGATAAAAAGATTGTGTGTGTGACCATATGTTATTTTTATTGTTGTATCATATTATATAGTCAGTCAAGGAAGCGGTAGCATGTCACCGTATGATCTATCATTTTTTCAGCTGAAACAAGCTTTATTCCAAGACCAGAAAACAAATTGTACAACCATTTTATTTCAGTTTGCAAAAAAACCCAGACACTTATCTAACCAACCCAGCCTTAGATCCACAACAGCATTTAAATCCAAGGGGTATTTTCTTACATTCCTCTTAAAATTTTAAATGATGATCAAGTCATTCCTGATGCTTTTTGGGCAAAACTTTTGACATTTTTCAGTTCCATGTTCCTGGGCAAGATTGTTTATTTCAGGAACAAAAGAAAAATCTAGCACATCCTTGCTGCAGTTCCCAGTTGCCATAGTATTGCCCCCACTCACTATTGTTCAGTAACAAAGCTTGTAATGCCAGGTCTTCTACTAGAGATTAACTGAAAAACATGAATCTGTTTCCTGTGCATAGTAATGCATTGTGAGAAGGGCCTGTAGAGAACATCTGAATGAACAGTCCAGCATTCAAATGACTAAAGCAACAGCCCACCAAATACTGAATCACTTGCAATCAGAAAAAAAAATCAGACATAGGAATCCCAGAAATGTACATAAGCCAGCAGCACAAGTGCTTTTCAAAGGGAAAAAGCATCTTGTGTGGATTCTGAGAAACATGCTATACGTGCAGAACAAATTAACCATGTCTTACGCAGAAATAATGTGAACACAAAAATGCATTCAGTTTCTCAAAAAAATCCTCCCTTTCAAAGGAATCGTATTATGCAACCTGTCCTTCTAGAAAAGGTAGGTTAGATACACCGTGTTCTGAAACACATCAGTGTCATGCATGGGGGTCACTTGGAGGAGTTCACTGTAGAGCAGGGCAAAGCACTAGTTCTCATCAATTAAACATATTTTCTCTCCAATTGCACTCAGCCTCTGCCAGCCCAGGAGCTGAGGGCCAAGCTCAGAACCTGGTACCAAACACATCACCAGTGGACCATCATTTCTCAGTACAGTAGAACTTCAAAGTTAGGAACACCAGAGTCACAAATTGATCGGTCAACCACATATCTCATTTGGAACCAGAAGTATGCAATCAAGCAATAGTAGAGACAAAACAAAAGTACAGTGTTAAACAAACTACTAAAAAAATAAAGGGAAAGATTTGACAACGTAAGAAAATTTTGTGTGCTTATCTATTTAAATTAAGATGGTTAAAACCAGCAGTTTTCTTCTGCTTATTAAAGTTTCAAAGCTGTATTAAATTCAATGTTCAGTTATACACTTTTAAAAGAACAACCATAACCATTTTGTTCAGCGTTATGAACATCTAAGGAATAGAGATTGTTCATAACTCTGAGGTTCTACTGTCTATGTAACATGAGGCCCCTGGTTGGGTCATCAGCAGCCACAATCAACCTAGGACCGTTGTTTGTAAAAGCATCAGCCTCTACTGCCTGAGATAAAGACAACCACATCAGTTAGCTAAGGTTCTTAAATGTTTCAAAAAAAAAGAAGTCGAGCTGGTCAAAAAAAGGGAACAATTTTTTGTTGAACGTGTCCTTTTTTCCATCAAAACATTTCAAAATTTGAAACAGCAGTAAGAAAAAAAATAGAGAATAAGAGGAATGGTACTTTAATCTTTATTTAAACTTCTGAAAAGGCAATATAGTGCATGCAAGAATTGATATCTCTACGAAATGAAAACGTATCCACAGAACAGCTACATCACAGGTAGCAGCAGTAGCTTCATATTCCCTACAGTATACTGCCAATGTGCCTTAATCCTGAGCGGAAGCCACCACCTCGACAGGTGAGAAGTTGGCTCTATTTTCATGCCTATTCAGGTTCTTAGCCACTCTGCTGAGATGGTCAGCAATGGTGCCCATTACTTCCTGTTGCTATTACTGAGATAACTGTTGTGGTAAGAACACCTGTCCACTAGAAGCTGGTTTGAGACCTTCAACTCATTTCATATTGACCACCAAATTGCCATCAGGAAGTAGATAATCATTTTTGGGGACAGAACCTCAGCTGCTGTAAAATGTCATTGCTCTATTGACTTCAACTGAGCCATGACAATCTACATTAGCTGAGACTCTGCTCTTGTTTTCTAAACTCTCATCACAAGTACTACCAGTCCACTGAGCTACCGCCTCTCACTCTGTTTCATCTCTTTAGTAACTAACTGACATTTGGTGTATATACATATCAACACCACCTAAAGTGTAGCATGAATATTTGCCAAGTGTCCTCCCTTTACGTGAAACGTTCATGTGATATTGCCATGCAACCCTTTGTAGGCTCTCCACGTCTGAATGATCGGATGTGTCAACTGAAGATTTAAACAGATTGGCGTGAAAAGAGCAAACAAGCAGCCTGAATTAAAAAAAGAAATCTCTCCCATATCAGATCAACTCATTTGTGTTGATGAAGTCTTATTCCTTTTATCTAACACTTAAAATCCACCTGGAGTGCTGAGAATGGAGTTTTTCACTACTTCTTTGAGAAGAAAGCAATGTTTCAACATGTAATGAAGAACCAAGTTCTTCATGGTCACATTAATCTGACAAAACATTTGCTACCGTCCTTTAGAAATTAAGGGAAGAGGGAAAGAATTCTAGCTTGTTGTTCTGATGGTCTTTACACAGGTAAATAGAAACTATAAAGTGATACACCAGAGAAAGGGAACAAGGTTACGAAGCTACAGCTATGGCTTTCATTTCATTTACTGAAGCATATTAATAGATCGTTTCAGTCTTTAGTACTCTGGAATAACATTTTAAAGTGCTCTCACAAGAAGCACAGAAGTAGAGTAGCCTTGCTGCTGAAGTGGATACAGTTCCCATATAACAGAGCGATGCCATCAAGTGGTCAATCAATGCACTGATTGTCTGCCAGCAGGGATTTTCTTAATCTTCATTGAACAAACTGGATGTGTGTAAAAAACCACCATAAAATTAAAACATTTTACCTGAATAAAAGAATGCTGTATGTTACAAAGCAAGGGAAACTGAAACACCTCTATCTCCAAAACAGAGAACAGTGAGAATACTGTGGGGGTAAGCATCCATGTCTCTAACTAAAACACTATTTTATATTCTTATTGTGGTTTTGCAGTGGGATAGAATTGGAGAATTGATCTAGTGAAGACAATGTACTGACAAAACAAAATTTTCAATGGTTTTAAAGTAATAATTCCGCTACGTAGGTAGTTTAGAATTTGAAACACTACAGCAGTACAACCTTTCCTGCTGTTTCTGACGTAGTAATCAAAAGGTAGCTAAAGCCTCTAAATGGTGTTTGGCAGTAAGGAACCCCTCTAAAAATCTCTGCATTTCTGTTGTGCCAACAAACCATAATCCCATTAGCGACATTTTCCTGCCAGAAACATCTCCTAGTTTGTTTTAATACATTGATGTGCATTTCTGATCATTTAGAATGGAGAACTATTCTACGGAGCTGCAGATCAATCATAATGTAATTGAAATACTATTTTGAAGCACTAGACAGTACAAAATAACCAATTTTGATTTTTTTTCTTAAATACCAGGTCTAAGGAAGGATTAGTTTTTATAAATTATTTTAAAGGATATAGCTATATAGATAGATATATACAGCTTTTCTGCATTAAGTGTGTTCGGACTTCACTCCTCGCGAGTTCTGTCATTGTTTAAATTTCTATTTTCCCATTTAATTTGGGACAGAATGCAAAGCAAATATTTTCACATTGTTTCCTGCCATCACCTACAATTCAGTACTGATTGTACTGTGACAAAAAAAAACATCCTGCCCAGATTCTCACACTGTGAATAGATGTGAGCTTCATCACCCGCATTTATTATGGATGTTTGACTTTACCTCCTGTTTGGGAACTATTATACATACATACGAGAAGTATTAGCATCATAATGTCAGTATGGTCCAGGATCTCTTCTGGGACAACATAACAGAATAGTATTCTGTCATTTGCAAGAATACATGGCTGTCAAATGTAGGCGCTCCAGATGAGCTGATAAACCCAGCTCTTCGGTACTATAAAGCAAACTTACGTGGATTCAAAGAGGTAATGACAGACCAGGCATGTTAGCCAAACCTCGCTGTACCTTGGAAAGTGAAGATACAAAATAAAATACTAATGTAAACAGATATTCCTTCCTGATTTTTATCCTGTTATCCCCCTTTGCCCTTATATTAAACCTTGCATTTCAAAGCAGAAAAGATACAGCTCATACCAGAGCACCACAACACTGCTCCCAGGATAGCTGCAAAGGGTCATTCTAGAAACACATGAGTTAGTTTTCTCCCAACACCCAGGAGCATGAGTATACTATTTCTGCAGCACTTTCAGCCCCTAATACGCCATAAAACTTAGAATCAATCCTGAACCATGATCCCCTTTCATATCCAATATCCTGACATTCCACTTCAGTGCTTGAAGGACAGAGGTGCTGAAGTCCTTAAAATTAAACTGAGGTCCTTTCTGCTAGTCTCTGGTAGACTGCCAATAAAATTTGTCTGTGCTACTCCAATTTAAAATACAGTGAAAATCATTGTGTGTGTGTATATATATATGTATAAACATCTCTGAAATGATAATGATTCAACGTTGCCAGTCTTAAACATTCAAAAATCATGTCAGGTTCCAAAAACCACAAGATTGGCTTAAAAATCATGAAATTTTAAATAGAAAATCCAAAATTGTTTCTTTGCTTTCTTGTTTCCAAGCCTTTGGGATGCAGTTGGATCACATTTTAAGCATTTATCTGAAACCAGGTGGGCTTTTGTTGTTGTTGTTATTGAAGCAAAAACTGAGATTCTCACATAATCACATGACTCCAGGAGCTGAGACTTTAAGGAAAAACAGCAAATATTGTGAGACTTACAATAAAATCTTGAGTAAGCAATGCTGGTGTTTTCAGCTGCTTCTTAAACATGGGGCTACTAAGGGGGACCAAGTTCCATAGCCTAGGAGCCGACATAGCAGAAGCATGACCATATGCTGAACCATATTGTGATACAGGAACACTTAAAATGTAAAATAGTGTTAAAGTCCAGAGACTCACTGGGATGAAGCTGAAGAAGGGGGGCCCTTAACAGATCCATAACTATGGCATTCAGGGCTCAAAAAAAAAAAACACAAAAAACAAAAAAAACAGGACCATCTTAAAGTATTTGTGCTACCTTGCAAACAGCCAGTGTAAAGAAAGTTATGTAGCTGAAACAGGGTGATAACTGCTCCATCCCACAAGTAGGAGTGCTGCTGTATCACAACAAACCACAAATGATGGAGCAGCCCTGATGGAGTGATACCATAACTGAGTTTCCTGCTTGCAAAGCTTCTGGTCACACAAGATGTTATAAAATCATCACAGGATGGGATGAGATTTTTAAAAGGAAGAAAAATCAGATGTTTGACATGCAGTTCCTCAATTCAGTTCTGACTGAGCATGGCACTCTGATATCACGGTGATGAACGTGATATAAATGCTTAGAGAGATTGGCCTTATTTTCAGTAGGAATTGGGCCTCAGTAAAATCAAATATAAAACTAAGTATTTAGTCCCAGCAGTCTATTAAATCATTACATCCCAACTCCACCCATCAAACTGGTCAACGACATGAAAGCCATATGAAGAACCAGAGAGCTGTTTGTACAGCTGCGGAGGCATCCTGATGAGCTGAAATTAACAGGTACATTCACTGTAAATGTATTTATAGCATTTTATGATTATGATTAGTAATATTTATATCAATTTATTCATTTATGAATATATAGCATCTTTATTAATTAATATATAGCATCATATATAGCCTCATATATAGCATCTTTATTAAAAGAGCTAGCCAAGTGATATATTGCAAGGCCGTGCTATGTATCACATACTTATGACTAAATAGACTGCTTAATAATCTTTAGACATTCTAATTTTCTAAGACCACCAACAGCTTAAAACAGTCACCACTGGTGTTTTGTTTGTTTTGTTTTACAATCAACGTGCAGGAGAAATGGTTCCTTCTCTCCCTACCCATAAAAAGTGGAATTTCCCCAAAAGTTACCCTTGCCCAAGGCTCACAAAAGGAAAGATTCTGTCCTGGGCCAGTGCTAGTTTTTTCTAGCCATAAAAATGTCAAGCTTTAAGGTCTGAAACCTTGTGGCCATACTGAGCTATAAACATTGTGAATGGAGATCCTCCCTTCCCCTTGAGTCCAGCTGTTGCTTCTAGCCCCGAAAGAGCTTTGATATCAGACTTGAAGTTCATACCTTATTAAAGCTGAGGCAATTTCTAGAGAGGTTTTAGGTTTATTAGTCTTAATCTCCCTCTTTGAGTCCTGCACATCTCAACTCATTGGACCAAATTTTGAAAGAGCTCAGCGTCCACAAGTGGGGCCAGATTTTCAAGGCCTCAGCACCCATTTAGGCTTCTAAATAAGAGCCAGCTATTTGTAAATATGGAAAAGGGTCTCTACCGTGTAAGGGGATATATGATTTAGGGTGTGTGCAGGGTGAATGCAGTGTTATTTTTCTATGGTGAGGAGGTAGCCCCTCTCTCTGAGAAAGTGAGAGGAGATGTAACTTCCCCTCCTGCTGAGGGGAGGGGCTAACTGGAAGAGGAGGCAGGTGACAGTGGAGGAACAGAGGCCAGCAGTATGGAGCCTGAGAGAGAGAGATATGAAGACACACAAAGCAAGGGGAGGGGGGCTAACTGAGGGAAACCGGCCCTGAGAGGAACCCAGAGTGAGTGGCCCCCCCTCCCCCCAACAAGTAGCATCTATCGCTTTGGCATCAGTATAAAAACTATCATGTTGACAGTTTTGGACTAGAATCCACATCTGTCCTATGGTTAAGTAGCTCATGACCTAAGCTACCTAGACCTCATGAATGCTATTTGTCTTCAACTCATTGCCACATCTAAGGCATTTCTACTCATTTATGTGCATCTCTTTTCCATACATGAGGAGAGAGTGAGTGAGTGAGTGTGTGTGTGTTTTGCTTACAACATGGAATATTAACATAATCAGAGTTCAGAGAGCTGTTAAACAGAGCCTGGTTAATTTCATTTTTCATTATGAGCCATGAAGAACTTTCTACAGTGGCATCTGTATACAGTATATTGTTACTGAATAACCATTTTTATATAACTCTTTACTGGATATACATGAATATTTACAGTTTATTCCATCAACCCAATCCCCTCTCTGAAATGAAAATGATCACTCATAAGCTCAGTTGAACTTAACCTTTTACCTTTCCTCATCCCCTATTTTTTTCCTTCATGTCTTCTTTATTAAGATGTTATACACAGCAGCTATTGCTGATATCCAGGTTGTTATGGGCAGTACTTTAAATCAAGTGATAATAAATGTTTCATTAATAATTATGGATAAATGATTGAGAAAAGTGATGGTTAATACATTATTATAAGGTATAAGAGTTTGCAGAGACCTATAATTTATTTTTAATGTTCATCTTTTATTAAATAATTTTTAGAGGCAAATGAAATTAAATAGAAATAGAAAGTGCTAAATGTGAAACTCATGATAAACATAAGTAATAGGATGGAACAGAGACCACAGAAACAAGCATACTATGAGCACTCAGTGCTAAAGGGCCCAGTCCTGAAAGGTACTGAGCACTTACCGCATACTGTTAAACATCCTCAGTTTCTATTTAAATAATTGGAAGAGATGCTTAGCAGCCTTGTAATTTGGGTATTAAGGGCTCTGTTGTTTGAGGTGCTGCATGCCCTCAATTCTTAATAAAATCAACTAGAGATGAAGGCACGTACCATCTTGCAGGAGGTTCTCAAAACCTCACAGAATTCGCCACATCAGAAGGACCATAAACTGGACTCTAAGAATCTGTTTATATATGAACATGTTATAATATATCTGGTAATAGTTTACCAGGGAAATCAAACTTTGACATCATGTGATAATTTACTAATGAAGTATTTTCCACTCTCTCTCAACACATTTCTAATAAAGCCTCAAGATCAAGATTATGTTGCTGGAAAATGTTAAGCCCAGCAAACTCTGAAGACTTAAAAATAATAGGATTGTATACAAAGTAATGTTTCTTGCTCTTTCACACACCGCCTTGAGATCATAAAATTTTTGCTGCCATAAATACTTATTCACGCAAAACCAGTGTTGGGCCCTGTTCTCAAACCACAGGATTTGAACAACTCCTTCCGAAGTCCATGGAAGTTATCTGAATCCTCTGCTCAGAGAAACAGGCCCCACAAAAACAAACTTTAAAGAAATAAGCACATAAATATTGGGAAAGTAATTGTCAAAAGGTATTTTAATAGCAGATCCCACTAAACTTGTTTTCTACATTGTATAATACTACCATTCAATGTTGGTATGGAGACAAGAGTTCTCAGACACAGATGGAAAATAAATGCTTAAATTTGGGAGATTAGATCTCATATAGAGTCTCTGCCAGTGAAGTAAGTGCCAAATACAAACTCCCCATCTGGACATGCAGGGAGACCAACTGAAGAGAGAGAGAAGATACCCTTCAAAAAAATGGACACAAACAGTAGGGCCGAGACAAGGAGACTGAATAAATGCCAACTTTCAAATACCTAGTTCCTATGCACCAACTGATGAATAAACATGATGCAGCGAAAATGTGATTTGTAAATAGAGGAATCAGTACGAGTGGGAATTTTTATGCTCCCCAGTCTCTAAAGGTTTTTCACTACATCTCCAAGTGCATATCAGCTATTTCATCATGCAGAATTTATTAGACCATATATTACAATCAGATTAACATCTCAAGAATGTGCAAATCAAGTCAAAAGCTAGGCAAAAAAATTCAAAGAACTGTGTAATGACCTGCCAATTGTGTACATGTACCAATGACCTCTATTGGATGAAAGCAGAACTGTACAACCAACTTCATGTCATAGACCCTATACTGCTAACAGTTAATGGAGATTGTCCTATTAGGTCCTGTGCTTTTGCAGGATGATAATCCAAGTAGAGCTGGCCAAAACTCAGGGATTTCCAGTTTGCAAGTAATTTTTATATTCAAAATTTGGTGTCATTCCAAATCTGATTGAAACAAGATCAAATTTTTTAAAATTTATCCCAAAACTGGAGATATCAAAAATGTTTCATTTCAGAAACACAGATACATGGTGTTTCTGAAACAAAATATGCTTTCTAAAACTAGTAACTGCTGACTCAAATTGACATTCTTGTCAGCGGTGGAACTGATAGGAACATCATTTTCATTCAGCAGCTGCCAGGGTCTGGGAACTCTGGGACAGCCCTGCCATGCATACTGCCCAGGAGCTGCGGACCCCCTGGGCTTCCAGACTCCTAAGCCAGCTGGCTCCCCAGGCTGCCTCCTCCAGAGTGTCGCAGTATGGGGAGCCAGCTGGCCCAGGAGTCTGGAAGCCCTGGAGAAGCCCACATGGCGGGGCTGCCCTAGAACTATAGATTGTGGGAGCCCTGGAATGCTCAGGCCCGGAGCAGTCACATGGCAGGGCTGCCCTGGAGCTGCAGATCCTAGATCGGGCATCACCAGGTAATGAGGAATGGAAACCAAACCATTTGCTATGTTGATTCAATGCAAGTTCCTGAAACTCAAACTCTTTCAGCAACATTTTTCAGGTTCAAACAAATCAGCATTTCCAAGAAAATGTTGTTTTGCCAGAAAATTTCTAAAGAGCCCTAAATCCAAGTTTTAGCCCTATTGTTACTTTGAAGTTATGAATGGCTATGACATGCAGCAAAGTGACAACTGTGACTTCCTAAATGGGTAGTGTTAGTGCAATAGCATTCTACTCTCTGGGATATTTGAGTTATCCTCATACGGATTTGATTTGCTGTCTCTGTGTGTCTTGCACATCTCACCACAGCCCAATTAGACTATTATATACTTTTCTATATTTTTCCTTTTCCTGTCATTCCTAATAACTAACATATGGTCACATCACTTCATGAAACATAAGAATGGGACAAAAATTCACATCACTATTTAAATCATCCGCACCACCAAGTTTCTGTGGGTTCACAAAAGAGCTACCTGTTTTTGTAAAAAAGGAAGTATATAAGGGCAGAAAACTCATTTTCTTATGTAAATTACTGAGATGCCAGAGATTATAGTTGTAGTCACCTCTAGTCACAGCCCTAAACCATCCAATTCTTCATATTAGCAGCCTATCTAAATACATGTTATTACTCTCACTGTACTCTTTTGGCCTTTGTTAGACTCAACTGTTATCTCTCCTCTTAAATTATATTGTAAAGCCATGGCAAGAATGGTCTCTCCCTGTGTGTCTGTACAGTGCCTAGCACAAAAGGGTCCTAATCCTGACCAAGGCTTTGTGTCCTGCCACAATATCAATTATTAACAATTTAAAATAATAGTCTGTATAAAAATGCGTCTTGAAAAGGCTGTCTCAAGTGACAAATTTCAGGAACGTATGCCTTTAAAAGAAGTTCTTCAATGATCTTCTATAACTGCCCAAAGTATTGTAGTAGAACTACCGTATACTAAATGACAGGTTTCAGAGTGGTAGCCGTGTTAGTCTGTATCAGCAAAAACAACGAGGAGTACTTGTTAGTCTTTAAGGGCTGATCCACACTAACCCCCCAGTTCGAACTAAGATACGCAACTTCAGCTACATGAATAACGTAGCTGAAGTCGAAGTATCTTAGTTCGAACTTCAAGGTACTTACCGCCGGTCCACACACGGCAGGCAGGCTCCCCCGTCGACTCCGTGTACTCCTCTCGCGGAGCAGGAGTACCGGTGTCGACGGCGAGCACTTCCAGGATCAATTTATCGCGTCTAGACAAGACGCGATAAATCGATCCCAGAAGATCGATTGCTTACCGCCGAACCCGGAGGGAAGTATAGACGTACCCTAAGATGACAAAAGTACTCATTGTATACTAAATGTTTACTATATCCATGAACTCATTAAGCATGTTATTTGCTGGCTACTTTCTGTATGGCTTGGTAAATTAGGATAAGTCACATGTTGGAAATCACATGATGTTTCCTGAGAGTCACTTCTTATCACATGGGCTTATCTCATGTAATAAGGAGAGTCTGTCTAGCGTCTAGGTAAGGCATGTCCACTGATATCTTAGAGGGCCTGTATGTCAGTTAAGCTCCCTGATCTGAGTATGGAAACTATTTTGTCCTAGAGTCACAACCCACATCTTGACTCTGGCAGACAGCGACCTTGTACATTTATTACTCTCTGTAATTCCATGAAGTAGTGTCTTATTTTTATGATTTATTTGACTTGACAAGTATTTCCCAGTTTTGCAAGAGGAAATTTATTTGTTCACTGACATCAGAGTTCTTTTGTTCTATTAGCCTCGGGCATAATATATTATTCCTGGACACAGTACAATACTATAAACCCAAACCAAGCTCCAGATCCAAACATGCTCAAACTTTGGGGAAGTCTGGATCTGATCCAGATCCTGCAATTCAAGCTCACCTCTATACACCATGCACATTTTGGGCAAGATCCTATCCTGTGCCTGAAAAGTGCATGATGCAGTTTATGGGAGACAAAAATAGCCATAAGCCACCTGTTTGTGTCCCACAATCCTGCCACTAGCCTGGTGCTGGGGTGATTCCCAGGTGCAAGTGACAGCAACTAGGAAGCCTCAGAGACCATTCCATTACTCAGGGCATAACAATACGCTCGCTAAGCCCTCTTACCCCAGGTCATGCCCCTACACTGGTGCCAGAACAAGGGGTGGCATGAAGCCACTACAGCAACCTGAAACCAGCAGATGATCACCTTCACGTGGCAGGATCATAAGGGTTTATATCTGCTTTGTGCCAGAGTGAATGGCACAAAGACTTAATACACTGCAGAATCAGGACCACCTCTAATTCCCCCAGTTAACAGAAAATGCCTTTGCACTATTATAAATTAATGTTTAAATCTCCCAGTCTTACAAGAGGAAATTTCCCTTACGCATGAATTCTCTTGTGGCAGCAGAGTGAGGTGTAGTGTGTTATTCCTGAACGAGAGAGAGATTTTACATTAGCTTTCCTCCCAATAGCCACAGTATGAAAAAATATTCTAACCCAACACAAACTTGCAGCGTTACCCAAGGAACAAGCAGAGAATACCGTTTTACTCACTTAACATTTACTTCACGTAGATTTACTTGCATTCAGGTACAACAGTGATGTGTAGAGAACTGTAGATAGATAACTGGAGCTAGCTAGCTCATGTACCTTTAGTGCATATCACATTTTATTAGGTAAAGTGCCTGTTAATATATCTGATCTGTCTTTCTCTTTTACACTTACACAATAACTGTATTCAGAAGAGCACTGTTTTCCCCCCAAGATGCCACTGACTTAACTCTTTGTATGTTACGCATGCCCCGTTGCTATTGTTTTACTTATCCCTGCAGGATAAGGCCAGTTTAGCTATTGCTGCCTCCACAAAACTTTGGTTTGCTCTGCTTTAGCTCTGGGACTCGTTGCATGCAGATTCCGTTGTTTTAGTAGTGGCTACACCTTATCTGTAAGAGGTTATGCCCACCATTTAAGGTAACATTGAGAATTAGAGCTTGTTTAAACATGAACAGAGTTTTGCCTTCATATGAATAGGAAATTATGAATTAGCAACTTTCAAACTGCATTGATGGGAAAGAGTGTGGAATGCTGTGTAAACTGGAGTTGAGGTGGATCATACAGTTCTATTGTAAATCTTTATTAGCTTCCACTTTTTTAACATGAAGATAACAATTATAAAAATACAGCAAATTAGGCTCAGACATTTTACGGCCCTCTATAGCTACAATGTTTACTTCTCCCCATCTACTGACCACATATGTACACTTGGGCCTTTTGAATGCAAATATTTATTTAGTCCAACAGGTAAGCACAAAACACCATATCTTGTGTCTAAAATAAGGTATTGTATTTCATATTTTGAATGCAAACCTTACAACCAAGAGATTTTCTCCTCAGGATGTTTATTTGCTTGGTAACAGTTGAAACAAGTACTCAAAAGCATCCCAGATGTCTAATATTTCAAATTTTGAGTAACTGACATCACTTCTGATCAAGAAGATCAATTATTCTCGGTCCCAGAAGGCAACAAATACACAGAGAAAGATACCATTGTTATCACACAGCTGATACATCTCCTCCAAACAAGATTTTTGGTTAACCATATAAAGAATAGTCATTTGCCACTCTGGATTGTATTGCAAATTGCAAATGTCAAATAGAGCAGAACATATAGGACTTAAATTCAAGCCATCTTTTCCCTTTAAAGAAATATTCTGAACAATGTGTTCCTGTTCACATATAAATCTTTTTAACATTTAGTATTAGAATCAGACTTCAGGTACATGGGCAGTTGATGGGTTACTCATATCTAGAGGTGACAATAAATTAAATTAATAGAACTTTTTTGATATACATGTATTGAGAAAAGTCCAAGTCTTCCATGTATTCAGTCTAAGGCTGTCACTGTATTGTGTTAATTAAAAGAAGAGACTTTTGCATAGTGTGGATATACCCTTTTTAACATTCAGGACAAGATGTTCTGTATCCAACCAGCTGGACTTCATCAAAGCCCCAGAAACTGATTGGCCAGTACCGTTTCCTAGCGACAACAGGCACCCTGGATGCATTCAGAGCCTTGTATGATATAAGCAGCTAAATGGTCTATTTGTGTCCAACAATGTGCTAATGTACTGGAAAGCAGATAAAATTCTAAAGGAATAAGCATTTTCAAGTGACAGCTTCTTGCCCACTGACCCTTGCAGAAATCATTTAAACATGAAGCATAGATCGACATGGAACAAAGCATAAAGGAGGAAAGTATGAAATTATTTTTTTTTTAAAATCACTGAAACATCAAACACCACTGTTTTTTCCTTCTTTTAAATTTCACAAAAAGAAAAATTAGCATGTACTTTTATTTGGTTTTGCTTCTGAATTTGAAAAGTGAAATGCACAGTGATTAAGCTCACACCCACAAATATTAAGTCTAACAGTGATATAAACCTGTGGGCTCCTTTGGTCTCTGCCTATTCCTTTTAAACAGAGAAAGTACTAATGTATGTTCCCCTCCTTTGGATCCAACACTGGACATCCCAAACAACAATAGCAAAAGTAACTTATAGTTCAGTGGTTCTTGTTCTAGGTGAAGCCCCTATGAAAAAACCTCATGCAACCATGACACTGATTTGCAGTGATGCCTGCATATGGATACATCTACAAAGCCTCTCCCATCCTTTCTGAAGTAAATCTGCACAGTTGAATGCCACTCTCACTATCACCTATAGACTACTGCTTACTCTCATGTACATTTGGTAGAATAACCCACAGAAAAACATACCCTATATCTACTATAACCTCTGTTGGTGACAAATCGTAAGAGGAAAACTCACTGTGGACCAAGTGCTAACACTGCTTTGCAGGCAGTGAACCCTGCCAGAGCCCCACAGCTAGAAAACGCTCCTACTCCGCAGAGCACTGCTGTAGTCCTGATGAAGTTGTCAGCTGGGAACCAGAGTCCATCAGGTTAGAAGACTCTCTCCTCCCCCTTCAGTGCAACTGGAGGGAATTCACTCCCAGTGTGACCCCCTCTAAACCCACAAGTCAAACCTCTCCACCCATCAGGTCATGTTTTGGGGTGGGACTCTGAGTGAGCCTTGCAATCCATGGACTCCTCTGTGTTCTCCCAGAGACTGCTTCATGGGAGCCACTTCAACCCACAGCTGCAACAGATGCCACAGAGCTTTGGGGGAGACAGAGGGGTTAGGATCCAGAGATGAATGGTGGAGGAGAGAGGAAGCTCATGTGCATGAGTTCCCCACCCTTTATTCTGAGGCTCAATTAATCACAATCACACGGTAGTTAGACAATCTCTTCTTACCCCTGCTGCTCCACCCTGGCCATCTTCAGGACAGGTCAGGCCAACAACTGTCCCATTGTGTATGAGTAAGAGACTTATTGGCTTCTCAGAATTTGGGCAACTACTGTGCAATACACTCACGACTTGACTCTACACATAGTTTAGGATCGATCATCAATTAGAATCCAGTTCATTATGTTTTTTGTTAGGGTACACACTATGGCTACAGTTCATATGTGGTCTGTTTTGGGAATGCACAGGCTACAATGGAAGCTGAATCAGTCAAACAATTTCCAGTGATGAACAACTGGAGTCTTTGTCCAAACTGACACAGTTTACTACTCCATCAAGAGAGAAGAATAACCTTCACTGTTTGAGATTGGTATAATGCCACAAGCAGCACAGTACAATAAGCTAGGCTACATGAATCAAGCCAAAATTAATATTTTGTTAGCTTGGGGCAAGCTGCATTTTCATTTAGTTTACACCAATAACTATTACACTTCATTTTCTCCATCTCTGCATGTGCACAAACCAGCCAAAAAAATGTACACATGACACATGGATATTTTAGCGGCATGTGTATTTTCTACTATTCGTATTTAGGTTTATTTCTTTTTTGTCTATTTCCTTCCTCGGCCCCCCTCCCCCCTGGCACCCAACACACACATTTTCTTCCATGCAGTGGGGTGCTGTTTGTGTCTCCAAAATAATAATATGAGAAATCCTGCCTTGAAATGACATTTCAGTTCCTTCATGGGACGTGATTCTATGAACAAGTTTATTATTTTTTGGCTTCCTAAGGCCAAAAAATGTGATTGTAACAAGTAACTACCAAGACACTGGACTAATAAGATTTCTGAGCTGTTATAAATATGCCACATATTTTCACTGTACAGGGTCATGATGTCCTGCGGCAATAGAATATCTGATTACAAAATATAATAGCTGTCTTGTTCAATATAGTCTATCAGTGTCATACACTTAAAATTAAATAGTTTTTAAATAAACTTTGTTTCAAGATAAAATTGTTGGAACAATTTCATGATAGCCAATACAGTGATTTCTGTCATTGCATTCTTCCTTATATACACACGAGGCTCAAACTTGTAATCCCTACATAGGCAAAACTCCTAGTTAAGACAATATGAGTTTTAGGAATACAGGAATTTTCATATTAATGGTCTATTATTTGGTTCACTATCTTGTCTGTGACAGTGACCAGTAACATTCAGAGGACTGTGTAAGAAACCCCACAATGAACAATTTTGAAATAGCTTGCCCATATGAGAATTTTCTTCTTAACCACTGTTATTTTATGGCTGGTTTATGTCCTGAAGCATGAGGGTTTACATCTCTTGTAATTTTTTAATCCCATCTAATGCAATTGTGGATGCTCTAATTATCTGTAGAAGTGTCTGATCCTTTTTCAAAATTCTACAATATATCATTGTGGTCAAGAACTTAGTAACAGTGAGTTCCACAGATTAATTATGTGATCTAAACAAAGTATTTCTTCTTTTCAGTGTTAAATATGGTGCCTGTCAGTTTAATTGAATCCCCTTTGTTCTTGTATCACATGAAAGGGTAAATAGAAGTGCCTGATTTGCCTTCTTGCTACCATTCACTACTTTGTATGCTTCCACACAACCACTCATTTGTTTCTTCTCCTAACAGTCCCAATATTTTCATTCTCTCTACCCCTCTATGGAAGTCTTTCCATATCTCCAATCATTTTCATCACCTGTCTTTGAACCTCCCTCTATTTCTGACATATCCTTTGTGAGACTGGGTGACCAGAAGCAAACACAGTATTTCAAGTGAAGAAGTACTACTGATTTATATAATAGCACTATAATATTCTCAGTATTATTTTCTATTCCTTTCCTTATAAAGCCTAACATTTTATTTTCTTTTTAAACCAGAGAAAAAGCTTTCATTGAGCTGTCTGCAATGACACACAGCATATTGTATCCTGAGTGATTACAGTAAATTTAGGACTGAGCAACACACAAGTAATTTTTTTTGCACGTGCACTGCTTTGCGTTTCTCAATATTGAGTTTCAGCTGCCATTGTGCTGCCCCATTCACTTAGCTTTGCTAGCTTCCACTGTGGCTCCTCACTCCCTTCTCTAGCACAGACCAATATTACTCTGTCAGGTGGCAAAATTTGCCTCCTAACCATACATTCCTTTCTCCAGATAACGGATGAATGCCACTTAGAGTCTTGAGGCATCCCGCCATTAAGTTTTTGCCATGTTGAAAATTGAATATCTATTCCTATTCTTGGTTCTGAGAATGGCTTAGAGATAGAACAATGACAGTACTTGACCTCCCACCCCATGACTGCTTCATTTCTTTAATAGCCTCTTCTGAGGGACTTTGCCAAGCTCATTATGAAACTTCTAACAAACAAACAAAGTTAACCAGTTCCCCTTTATCCACTATTTTGTGGATATGCTCAAAGACTTGTGACAGAGAGCCATGATTTATCCCTATCATTTGTTTATTTAGGAGTTTTATAATTTATAGTTTTTGCCTTGGTAAAGATTGCAAGATCTGGAGCAAGGTCTAGAAATCACAACAGAACTCCGATTTCTAAGTGGAATTTCAACTGCGGTATTGAAACAAAACATCTCGTACAGCCACTCATTCAGCCTCTAAAAGAAAGAGAAGAAACAAATATATTGAGGGGGGGTGGGTCATAAAATGACTTCGGCTTTCTAAAGATTTAGGGCCACACCGTGGCACCTCTTGTGGTTCTGGACAAGGCAACTTTACATTCCCTGCAGAACAGTAGTCCACTCTGACAGTGGTGGCAGCATGCAGAGCATTTGGGAAGTAGTTAAATTCCATATAAGAGTTTATAGCAGGGTCTGTGGAGCAGCTGTACTGGTGCTTTCCTGTTTGAGAAAAGAATCTTATAGACTGTAATTGGGATGGAGAGAAATAAGGGTCTATAGAATTTGCTCTAAAAGCCAATTCAATTTCCAAGATAATGGTATCCCTACTATGCAATGCTTAAACCAAACTATGAGATTTAATAGCATATTTTGTCCCTGCACTAGAATCCCATAGGAAGCTTTAAAAATGTTCTGGAAATGTTATTCTCTATTTAATTCTATAGGGCTTTTCCATAAATGCTTCACCCTACAACCTAGCTCATGGGGGAGGATTCCATTCATCGGTTCCTTTTACAAAGCCTATACACTCATGTTTGGTGCAGATGATTAGGGTTTGGCTCTTAAAGTTGTACATAAGGATTCTTTGGGTTTTACTGGCGGACAGGTATGCTGATACCCACAATGTACATAACCAGCAGGTTGTATTTGTACCTTAGGGGTTCTGATGACTGGACCTTTCATTGTTTATGTCATCATCACACACACAGCTTTAGAAAATGCAGCTATGAGCAGTTTTATATAGATGAGTGCTGGATCAAAAACAAAGACACTGGATCCGAGTGCTGGATCAAAAACAAAGACACTGGATCCAATTTTTCTCCCATCAACTTCAGTGGGAGTTTTACCTTTGATTTCAAAGGGAGAAGGATGAGACCCATGCTTTTTATTTGTAATCTTTGTATAAGAACATGAGAATGGACATACTGGGTCAGACCAAAGGTCCATCTAGCCCAGTATCCTGTCTTCCGACAGTGGCCAGTGCCAGGTGCCCCAGAGAGAATCAATAGAACAGGTAATCATCAAGTGATCCATCCCGTCACCCATTCCCAGCTTCTGGCAAACAGAGGCTAGAGACACCATCCCTGCCCATTCTGGCTAATAGCCATTGATGGACCTATCCTCCATTAATTTATCTAGTTCTTTTTTGAACCCTTTTCTAGTCTTGGCCTTCACAACATCCTCTGTCAAGGAGTTCCACAGGTTGACTGTGCGTTGTGTGAAAAAAAACACTTTTGTTTGTTTTAAACCTGCCACCTATTAGTTTAATTTGGTGGCCCCCAGTTCTTGTGTTATGAGAAGGAGTAAATACCAATTCCTTATTTACTTTCTCCATACAGTCATGATTTTATAGACCTCAATCATTTCCCTTCCCTAGTCATCTCTTTTCCAAGCTGAAATGTCCCAGTCCCAGTTTTATTAATCTCTCCTCATATGGCAGCCATTCCATACCCCTAATCATTTTTGTTGCTCTTTTCTGAACCTTTTCAAATATATCTTTTTTGAGATGGGGCGACCACATCTGCACACAGTATTCAAGATGTGGGCGTAACATGGATTTATATAAAGGCAGTATGATATTTTCCATCTTATCTATCCCATTTCTTAATTATTCCCAACATTCTGTTCGCTTTTTTGACTGCCGCTGCACATTGAGTGGATGTTTTCAGAGAACTATCCACAATGACTCCAAGATCTCTTTTTTAAGTAGTAACTGCTAATTTAGATCCCATTGTTTTATAGGTATCGTTTGGATTATGTTTTCCAATCTGCATTACTTCACATTTATCAACATTGAATTTCATCTGCCATTTTGTTGCCCAATCACCCAGGTTTGATAGATCATTTTGTAGCTCTTCACAGTCTGCCTGGGACTTAACTACTTGAGTAGTTTTGTATCATCTGCAAATTTTGCCACCTCACTGTTTACCTCTTGGACTGGTCCTAGTACAAACCCCTAGGGGAAACCACTATTTACCTCTCTCCAGTCTGAAAACTGACCATTTACTCCATTTATTTGTTTCCTATCTTTTAACCAGTTACCAATCCATGAGAGGACCTTCCCTCTTATCCCACGACAGCTTACTTTGCATAAGAGCCTTTGGTGAGGGACCTTGTCAAAGGCTTTCTGAAAATCTAAGTACTCTATATCCACTGGATCCCCCTAGTCCACATGCTTGTTGACCTCCTCAAAGAATTTTAGTAGGTTGGTGAGGCATAATTTCCCTTTACAAAAACCATCTTGACTCTACCCCAACAAAGTATGTTCATCTATGTACCTGACAATTTTGTTCTTTATTATAGTTTCAACCAATTTGCCCGGTACTGAAGTCAGGCTTACCAGCCTCTACTTGCCGGGATCACCTCTGGAGCCCTTTTTAAAAATTGGTGTCAAGTTAGCTATGCTCCAGTCATTTGGTACACAAGCTGATTTAAATGATAGGTTACAGACTACAGTTAGTAGTTCTGCAATTTCACATTTGAGTTCCTACAGAACTCTTGTGTGAATACCATCTGGTCCTGGTGATTTATTACTGTAGTTTATCAATTTGTTCCAAAACATCCTCTAATCACACCTCAATCTGGGGGAGTTCCTCAGATTTGTCACCTAAAAGAATGGCTCGGGTTTGGGAATCTCCCTCACATCCTCAGCCATAAAGACTGATGCAAATAATTAATTTAGTTTCTTCGCAATGGCCTTATCATCCTTTAGTATCTTGATCATCCAGTGGCCCCACTGGTTGTTTAGCAGGCTTCCTGCTTCTGATGTACTTAAAAAAAATTGCTTTTACTTTTTAGTCTTTGGCTACCCGTTCTTCAAATTCTTTTTTGGCCTTCTTAATTAACGGGGGGGGGGGGAGGATAGCTCAGTGGTTTGAGCATTGGCCTGCTAAACCCAGGGTTGTGAGTTCAATCCTTGAGGGGGCCATTTAGGGATATGGGACAAAAATTGGGGATTGGTCCTGCTTTGAGTAGGGGGTTGGACTAGATGACCTTCTAAGGTCCCTTCCAACCCTGATATTCTATGATATTTTTACACTTCATTTGCCAGAGTTTATACTATTTTCCTCACTAGGATTTAACTTCCACTCTTTAAAGGATGCCTTGTTGCCTCTCATTGCTTCTTTTACTTTGTTGTTTAGCCATGGTGAGATTTTTTTGGTTCTCTGTCTTTTAATTTAGGGCATACATTTAAATTGAGCCTCTATGGTGTCTTTAAAATGTTTCCATGCAGCTTACAGGGATTTATTTTGGCGCTGTATCTTTTAATTTCTGTTCAAATAACCTCCTCGTTTTTGTGTAGTTACCCTTTCTGAAATTAAATGCTACAGTGTTGGGCCACTGTGGTGTTTTTCCCACCACAGTGATGTTAAATTTCATTATATTATGGTCACTATTACCAAGTGGTCCAGCTATTACCTCTTGGACCAGATCCTGTGCTCCACTTAGAACTAAATAAAGAATTGCCTCAACTTTTGTGGGTTCCAGGACTAGCTGCTTTTAGAAGCAGTCATTTAAGGTGTCAAGAAACTTTATCTCTGCATCCTGTCCTGAGGTAACATGTACCCAGTCAATATGGGGACAGTTGAAACCCCACATTATTAGTGAGTTTATTTTAATAGTCTCTCTAATCTCCCCGAGCATTTCACAGTCACTATCACCATCCTCATCAGGTGGTCAGTAATATATCCCTACTGCTATATTCTTATTATTTAAGCATGGAATAGCGATCATAGAGATTCTATGGTATATTTTGGTTCATTTAAGATTTTTACTTCATTTGATTCTACGCTTTCTTTCACATATAGTGCCACTCTCCCACCAGCACGACCGGTTCTGTCCTTCTGATATATTCTGTAACCTGGATTTACTATGTCCCATTGATTATCCTCATACCACCAAGTTTCTGTGATGCCTATTATATCAATATCTTAATTTAATACGAGGCGCTCTAGTTCACCCATATTATTTAGACTTCGCTTATATATCAATGCTACTTTAAAACTTGTCACTTTTTAGCTGTCTGCCATTACAGGATGTAATTGAATGGGACTTTTTTTTCATTTGACTGTTTCTCATCAGATCCTACCTGTATTTTATCATCTTCCATCCTCTCCTCCTTACTAGGACATAGAGAATCTCCATTAATAGATCCTCCCCTAAGGGATGTCTCTGTCCAAACCACATGCTCCTCTGCACCTGTTGGCTTTCCCCCAGCTCTTAGTTTAAAAACTGCTCTATGACCTTTTTCATTTTAAGTGCCAGCAATCTGGTTCCATTTTGGTTTAGATGGAGCCCATCCTTCCTGTATAGGCTCCCCCTTTCCAAAAAGTTTCCCCAGTTCCTAATAAATCTGAACCCCTCCTCCTTACACTGTCCTCTCATCCATGCATTGAGACCCTGCAGTTCTGTCTGTCTAACTGGCCCTGCGCATGGAACTGGAAGCATTTCAGAGAATCCTACCATAGAGGTCCTGGACTTCAATCTCTTACCTAGCAGCGTAAATAGTGTACCAATTCATACCAGCGCAATATGAATTGTATATGCCACATGATTTACTATTATACCAATATAAGATTGTTCTTTAAATTACCCTTTTACCCCAATAAGGTTAAAACCACAGATCAGAAACCACCAGCGGGACCTCCCACACCCATAAAAAGTATATTATAAGCATATCTATAACACTTCATATCTTTATATATAGTATAACCTTAGCTAATTGAATTGTACATATATGGATGAACTCTGATTTGATCAAAAATACTAGGTTGGTTATCTGAGCCACTTAAAATGCAGTATTACAGTGACTGATTTTTTACTCTACTGCTTCAACATCCATCAAATAAAATTATTAGGTTCACATCAACCATTTGACAGAACAGAAAGAAAATCATAGTAATAAAACATTGTCTCAGGATCAGGTGCTCTGATTTGAAGAAAAACTTCTCAGATTTTGCTTCATCATCTAGTTTGGTCAGTTTGGCCTGAGATTTCATCTCCTAGCAAAAGTAATCACTCACCAATGACAATATCCTATTCTATGTATGTTATCTGTCAGATTTGCAGAATACCGCCTCAGCTCCAGAAATCATAGTATCAATGTGAAACCATATTAATACAACCTGATTCAGATTGATTTACCCTGATATAAATCAGGAATAGCCCCAAAGAAGTCAATAGAGTTACATCAGGATAAAACCAGAGTAGGTGAGATCAAAATTAGTTCATCTGTCTTGATTTATATGTCTATGGGAATGTTACTAATTTACAGGCCACATCCAGCCTGGGTACTTCCATGAAGAACAGTGAAACTCAGACAATTAAAGATAGAGAAACCCTACCCCCCAAAAGCTGCATTTTCCCAGCTTCTACAGTCTTTGGGTGAGGGAATGGAAAATAGTCCATAATATATGTACAGACGGTGAGAGAAACCTCAGGAGCAGAAAGTGCAAGAGGCGGCTCTGGGCTTTGTGCCTGGGAAAGGCCTGGGCTTTGTGCCTGGGAAAGGTCTATGAGTCAGGAATAATTATTAGTTTACATTATTTGTATTATCATAGCTCCTAGAAGACCTAGTCATGGACCAGGATCCCACTGTGTTAGGTGCTGTACAAACGCAGAATAAGGCAGTCCTTGCCCATAAGAGTTTACAGTCTAAGACAACAGATGGATTCAGACAGTGAGACAGTGTTGGTCAGAACAGGTAACTTTGGTCAGCACTCCCACAGCACAACCATTGTCAAGATTTTTTGTAGGCATCCTGGAAAAAGGGGATTTGAAGAAGGATAATGCATTAGTTTTGCAGATGCTGATGGGAAGCGCCTCTCGAGCAGGAGAGGCAGCAAAAGAGAAACCACAAAAGGTGTTCATTTTAAAAAGTTTAACAAGCAGTCAATCAGAGGCAGGAGTCTACATCTCTAAAATACAGCCATTCCTATCCATCCACATGGCTAAACCTTTCATCCAGGCTCTCATATTGTGTTTCAAGTACTGCAACATACTTCTCTCTGGCCTTGACAAATACAATCTTGCCCTGCATGTATCCATGCAGAATGCTGCTATAAAGATCATTTTCATCACCTGTTGCCTTGATCATGGCAACCCTCTGGTTCCTCTTCTCTATGGCCTCAAACATAAGTGCTTGTCTTCACTTTCCGGGCCCTTACTAGGCATAGTGTAGAAGTGGCCGTCAAAGGTATATGGCACATGACATTTATCACACAGATCTCACTTACACACAGTACATACATTATGTGTGCATAATATGTATGTGAATATGCATACAACTACTCTGGATATATACATTCCTAACAAGGATACATAGGACGCTAACAAACTATCCTGTAAAAATGCACGATGAAGGAATTCCTTCTAAAGCTAATAATTACTGCTAAGTACCTCTATATTCCTAATCTTTGTTTGCCTTTGTATTTTTGTTTTCCAGAAAACATGGTGAACATCCTTACCAGTCAGTGAAATCAACAGCATATTATGAGGTACCACAAGTCATCTCCTTGCTGGGATTTTCTATTTGTTGTTTTTTGATTATCCAGGCATGCTTTCATTTGTACCCAATTGAGCAATGTTACCTCACTGGGTACTTTATAATGATCTGCTCATTCACTGTGCAATAACTTTTTTGTTTTCCAGTTGGTGATTCCATATCGGAGCATCTATCATCCATTTTGCGACTTTATTCAATTTCACAAACTTGTCACTGCAAATTATTTGCACAAATGGAGAATGATTTCTCTTTACATTACTTTTCGCTCCTTAGCTGTTTTTTTCCCAATCACACACTTAGCTGCAGTGGGGCAAACCGAGGGGCTCAGGGTGTAATGGAATGGCATAAACAACAAATAGAGACTAATGAACTCTAACATTAGCGAGGCACTCTACCTTGGCAAAAGCAATAGTTATTTTAAATGCCACAGGAGACAGGAAAAGCTGGTTTTTTCCCTGCCCCTCTTGGAACAATGTTTTTTTAACATACTGCAGAACCACTACTTACAGAGCAAATACTCCTTCTAAACAGTTAATTTAAAGGAAAGGAAATAATAAATTGAGACACTCAGAGCCAATATTAACAAACTCTGAAAACATTGCAGCAGCAAAAAAAATTACAGTATCTGTCTTTGCATCAAAATAGGAGGAAAGATCCCGGACATGTTTGAGAACAGACCATAACCCTGTTGCCATCAAAATAGATCTGCCAAGTGAAACATGCTTATTAAAATAGTTTTTAATATAGGAAAAGCCAAAAAATGCAATTTGCACTCTAAAATTAAATGGAGCACCAAGAGAAAAGGAGAATGTCTGGGACTGCAAGAAGCTGATTAAGAAACATGTTTTAGATGCACCGAATATTAAATTTCAATCTGTAATATTAATCCACTAGCCACCATAATTGTATATTGTGTAAAGTGCTTCGACATGTCATGTTGTTTTTAACCCACTAGATGACCTAATTTGTCATTTTAATCAATGTCACAATTTAAAGTCCTTTATTGTGTATTTCATCTCATTTGGGTTCATGTTGGTCTGAGTAAAATAAATCAATTGTAATAATTTTTTTTTCTATTAGTACTGTATATACACACACACTAATGGCAATAACTGACAAAGTACATGATTCTCTGATATTAAGAGTAGATGCTCAGCACTTCTTTAAAACCAGGCCTTTTCTGACACTTCTGAAAGTCTTGGATTTCAGACCCAATCCAGTTCCCAGTGAAGTCTATGGAAAGATTCCAAACTGACTTCAGTTTATAAGGGCCCAGTCCAACTCCCATTTGAGTAACCTGCCTCTAGGCAAGACTACATTTTTTTCAAGGCATAATAATGCAATGTGGTGACTTTAAGAAGATGATTTACATGAGCAAAGGCTACAGGATCATACCCTCACATTTTGTATTTATACGGAACTCACAAATGATATCCCACTGGATACATTTTTATATTCTACCCACCTCCTTTTCATCATCAGCCCAATCATACTTACATTTCCTCAAAATAGTTCATCTCAAATTTAGGAACAGTTCTCATTTCTCCTAACCAATCTGCCCATGCCTAAGGTTAAGATTCTGTCACAGGTATTTTTAGTAAAAGTCAAGGACAGGTTGCAGGCCTGCAGAAGCCCACAACCTGTCCCTGACTTTTACTGCTAATACCTGGGGCTGGAGGACGGACAACAAACAGAGCACTGCCCGGGCTTCCAGCTGCTCCAGCCCTGCCACTGCTCTGGAGGCCGTGGGGCTGAGCCCAACCCGGCTGCTGCTCCAGCAGCCCCAGAAACCACTGTTCCTGCTCCCACGGCACTGGGGCTGATGGCCGGCAGCTGCTCCAGCCCTGCCACTGCTCTTGTGGCAGGTGCTGGCCCAACCTCAGCCACTGCTTCAGCCCTGGGGCCACTCCTCTGGCAGTCCCAAAGCTGACAGCTGCTTCAGCCCTGCCCTAGTAGTAGTCATGGAGGTCCCAGAAAGTCCCAGAATCTGTGACCTCCAGGAAGGAATCATATCCTTACACCATGCTTAATCATTCTCCACATGGAGAATCTAATGGAAGAATATTAAACAGGCAATAGCACTTTTTGCCCTTCAAAAATTACAATCATTAGTTTAACTGAAAAAAAAGTATACTCTGATTCAGATTTTAAGGCCAGAAGGGACCATTATGATCACCTTGTTTGACCTCCAGCATAACACAGACAATGGAATTTCACCCAGTAATTTTGGCATTGATCCCTGAAGCTTCTGATTGAGCTAGAGCATATCTTTTAGTAAGACATCCAATCTTGATGTAAAGACTTCCAGTGATGGAGAATCCATCACATCCCTAGCTAAATTATTCAAATGGATAATTACCCTCGCTGTTAAAAATTTAGACTTTTGTCCCCTAGCCACAACTTGTATGGCTTCAGCTTCCAGATGATAGATTTTGTCAGGCTTTAGTCTACTCAATTTAAGAAACTTCTAGAATGAGAAACCTCCCCATGTAAGTTGTCATGGCTCCAAAGGATCAGTGCTATGCCCCAAGCTTCAGAACAGTGTATAGAAGGAACCCTTTCAGTGGGCCAGACCCCCCATGGATCTCACCCTGGAGGAAGAGTAAGCTACATTGCCTTCTTAGACTGGACCTCTGAGCCATCACAAGCCTGCTTCACACTATGAGCTCTGTTCAGCCAGTCCAACTGAGCATGTTTCCTGGTAGAGACTTATACTCTCTTCAGAGATTAATGCACCTCACCAAGCATTTGCAGTGACACTCAAACAGTGTCATCAAAACAGTAAGGTGTATTGGTCAACTGGAACACAGCACAGAAAGTCCTTATGTTAAAACACAGACAATTCAGGTTAGCACAGAGCCCAGCCAAGCTGTAGTGAATCCCATTGTTCAAGCTCCATCTGTCTCTCAGTCGGACCTCTTTGGTCAGACTCGAGGTAAGAGCCCTGACTCCTTCCAGCAGCCAATTCCTATCCCCGCAACTCATACCACTGAGTCCTCTGTTCTCAAGTTGCAGAGGGGGGGCGGGGGAGGGGAGTTTCTCAGCTTCCCTGCTGAGAGGTGGGGGGGGGGCGGGATCTGTATTCCTCTGGATCATTAATTGCTAGGTGTCAACATCCTAGTGAATGGATGTTCCATTGCCTTCTCAGATGCTCCATTGATATGGGAACTAAGGCCTAGACAGCTAGGTGACACCCACACCTATGTCTCTTAGCCTGCCCAGAGCAAACAGTCCTTTTCCAACCCACTGGGTAACAATGCCACGTATAGGCCAAACCGAGGCACACAGGACTCAAAACTATTACCCAAAACTCCCACTTTGTCACATTGGTACTCAAAGAACATGATCAAGTTAATGTTTTCTTATGTAAGCTAAGTAGATGGAGCTTCTTTAGTCTCTGTAACAACAAGTTTTCCAACCCTCAGATCATTCTTGTAGTTCTTTTCTGAACTCTCTTCCATTTCTCAACATCCTTCATTAAGTGTGGATAACAACTGCATACAGTGTTCTCACTAACACTGTATCCAGTGAAAACACCATCTCCCTTCTCCTACTCGATATTCCCCTGATTATACATTGCCACTGCATATCACAGGTGTCACAGTAGCTAGCCAGCTACATTATTTTCTGAATGATGGCTTCCCATAATAAATTTCCCCATCCTATAAGCATGACCTACATTTTGTTTTCCTAAATATATGAACTTGCATCACTTTCAATATGGTATCTCAACACAATATGGTTTGAAATGTTAATGAAAAGTAGGCAATATTGTCCCAAACCTTTCAGCAACCCATATGGAAAATTCTTATATAATTTAACTGAAAATTATAGTCTTTCTACAGATTTTTAGAATCCTATAGAATTAATAAAGAATGATGATTTTGTTTTCGAGTTGTCTAAAGTGATTTAAAAACCCATAGAAAGTATATGCTTCCTTAGCAAATATTATTGGTTTTTAGACTAATTTCTATGAAATCTTATTCATTTTTACTGAAACCTATGATTTCATCCCTACTAAGTTCTGTAGGACATTGCCACGAGGAATACAAGGAAACTCATAGAGGTCAAACGGACTACTGTATGCAAATAAGCAAGGATCAGAAGATTGCAGCAACTGGTCAATTTTAAATATTCACCAGCTTTTTTCTTTTCTTTTCTTTTTTTTTTTGGCGTTCTGCCTGAAATATATCCATACTTCTCTCCCTCTGAGCCACTGCTTTAAAAATCATAAATGTTCAATGAAATTGTAGCTGGTAAGCTCTCTCTCAGGATGAGGCTCTTAAGCAGGATATTATGCATTCCTAGGCATCTTGCTCTATAAAAAGATAGAGCCATTTTTCTCATCACTAATCAGGCTTTATAATACTGTTAAATTTGAAGTACAAAAAACTTGTTTCACCTCTCACTTACTTGAGCGAAAGTGAGGCGAAAATCTATTGGAGTCAATAGAGGCAAACCTTGGTAATTGAGTAAAGAACAAAGCCTACTGTGTTCACTTAAAGAACACTTTTAAAAAATATTATGTAAACAGAAATTCTGGTCTAGGAGTTGACCAGAGACACCCAAACCTTTAAAAAAAATAGGCACCCTATTCCCAGATACAATGTTCCCAGGATTTATTTTCAGATCTCAGCAGGTTTGCAAATACTAATTAGGGTACAGTACAGCAAAAGGTCATCTTTGGATAACACAAAGAGAATTAATATACAATGTCCGTGCCGTTTTCTTTGATTTGATTATGTGTACACTGCAAGGAGAAGATTTAATGATATGCATTTTATTCATATTCACTTTGTCAAACATCTCATGTAGAAAAAGTGTTAATCCCAAGATGCATTTATTCAGATCTAGAAAGAAAACTATTTGAAGAACTGACACGCATATTAAATTGTATCTTAAAGAATTGGACAATGTCTATTCCTTCTGTTGTTATCCATTGATTGTATATTAACCAGTGCTGTTTAATCACTGAGCCATAAAAGAGATTTCAAATAGAACAAGCCCATAGTTGTCCTTCCAATTTTACATCTCATAGTTAACTGCAAAGACACTACAGTATCTTATGGGACAATTTCAAAGCTGATAGGCCTGCTGAGACGGATCAGCTTGGTTTGGGCTTATGGGTCATGCATGAAAGGCAGCTCTCTTCTCATTATGCAGCAGGGCATGGAAACCAATAGCACTTAAATACAGGATTTTTGTACATTTCACTACACTTCCAGCTCATAGGAATAGAAGTGGCAAGCAGAGTGCCGCACACAGTAAGAGGTTCACACCCTGTATCACTTGCACACTCTCCAGCCAAAACAAATCCAGACTCGTAAGTTTGGTGGCTAAGAAAACAGCGCCCTCACTTCGGAGGAATAGTTCCCTTTGTATCAGGGGGACATTAAAAATATTTCAGAGATTGGGGAATTGCAAAAGGCAATCAAAGTTTGTGCATGTCAGGGTTCGCTGTGTCCTTTTCATTACTGGGCCTCAAAGTGTCAGCATGCTCTAAAGGAATTGCAAAAGGAAATTCTGCACACAGTATTGCCTTCCTAGAAGTCACATTCATTCAGGGTTCCTCCAGCCATGCCAACCAGCTAAGAGACATCATCCAAGAGTTTTGGGGAATGAAAAACCTCAGATAATGAAGTAAGTGCCCTCAGTTGTTGCTGCTGTGGTGCTCCCAGCTATCTTTTGAAATTACCCCTACAAGTACCATGGAAGACAAAAGCCTTATCCCAGAGAAGGGCTATGCTTCCAGCAACTACGAAGAGGAAATCCACAAATAATCCAGTTTCAGACTATTTCTAACAGAACTTTCAGCCAACTACTAAACTAACTAATGGATGCAATACCAGAGGTAAATGCCAATGGGTATTTTCCAACTTTTTCCTCATGGGTTTCGGAGCTAAAAGACTTTGTTTATTAAAGTCTATTCCCAAACTCGGCCAGTACCATAGGCAATGAACAGAGTAAAGCCTCATCCACAAGATTTTTCTACAAAGTTTAGGAATATCTAAAGTTAATACATTATTTGACAAAGCTTCCTTTGTACTGTGAAAATCTCCCTACTGTGTGTCGCCTATCACTGCAGTCACTAAAACAAAAAATCCAGGCCTATTGCTTTGTACAAGGAAGCTAGCACTTTGTTATTCAAGGTCATATTAGGCATTATTGGAAACACGTCTCTGCTCCAGACTTCAAGGTCTAGCTTCTGTGCAGCATTCTCTGGCCTATTCTACATTGGTTGAACAACACATAGCATGCCCATTTAATGGCAATGCCTGTGCCCGGGAACAGGTAGAATATACACACCAAAGAGTCACACTTTGGAAAAAAGAGACCATAATGCAGAACAGACAAGAGAATTAATATGGAATTTCAATGTATTGGTCAATGTCTGCAGACAGCAATATATACATATGTGCAACATGTACATTTTCAAACCAAGTACTACATAGATTTCTTTTTTCGAAAGAAAAACACCCTTCCCTTGGCTTGTAATAGAAAAAACTCAAAGAGAGCTTTGTAAATTGACTGGAATAGGTAAATCCTTTCTTCTCCTTCTAAATCTTATTACAAGCTCATGCTGAATTTTCTGTCAATTATATATTGCTCAAGGTTCCTCCCTTTCAATGAATAGCTATGTTCCAGATTATGTTCCCCAAGATCCAAAATGCAGGATAGTGTAAAATCAATCTCATTGTGTTATTTTTGGTCCATGTTTCTAATCTCTCAGGCGTCCCTTATTTATCCATTTTCACTTTTACTTACAACTCCTCCCAACGAAGTATCACCATTGAATTTAATTAAATACTGTTTCTTCCCCCTTCCAGATAATTAATGAAGGTATTAAATATAATACCAGATCCAGCACCATTCTCTCCCTAGACATCAGTTCCCACTACATCTATTTGTCAGTACTCTTTGTTTATAATTATTCAATGAGATTTTAAATCATACAACAGCGCCTCTATCAGAATCAATTTGAATTATTTTTTCAAGTTGGATTTCATGAGAGAGTATCAAAAGCTTTACTAAAAATCCAAATAGATTACATTTACTTCATGCCCTTCATCCACCAAATCTGTAATGCTATCAAAAAAGCAATCAACTTTGATATGCCTTTTCTGCTATACTTTTAACATTCACAGCTCCAAGCAGAATCACATTCATCATACTTTGTTTGCAAAATGCAAAAGCATTGTACTTGCAATACTGAAGAGACCAGCGACAAAGTATCAGGGCTGGATCAGATCCTACTTTCATGAACACGGGCTGAACTTGTTTAAATCTGATCTCCCACATTAGAGAGCTGACCCAATCATTACAATTCAGCATGTACACGAATATATAATGATTAAGCTTCCTTTGATATCATTTGTACAACTTAAAATAACCCCACAAATCCAATCTCAGAGCAGCATGCAATCAACTTCGATCTACACCATCTTGGCACCACAACCTGTTAGTTCCCTGTAACATATGGGTCTCAATAAATAAAAAAAAAAAACCTTTTGATTTTGATTCTCTTTTTGATTCCAGGAGAAGCCAAACATTATGGCCACTTCCGAGGTTAAGATGCGAAAATAGTGGAACCAAGAGACAAGTTGGCAATTTCTCTTCTCATTCATGGCTCTGAAGATGCATGTTGCAGTGGCTGGAGATTCCCCTGGGTCAGCCTGCACCTGGAGGCTCATTCCTTTAATTCAAATATAATTCGAAGGCAGGCATGTTTATTTGTAAGTGTTAATTTGGAGCTCATGAAAGTGACTGAAAGCACTGAACAAAGACTCAGTATTAGTTACTGCTGTACAAACCTCTTAAACCTACGCAACAGTCTTTATACATTTCATTCTTGACCCAATAACCCCACCTCTCCAAATTATTCCAGCACTGTGCCTGGTGTGACCACCTTCGAAAAGAATAAAGGATAACTTCCTGAAAAATGCAAGACTAAGCTTACTTTCAAGGGACACCATTTCAAAATGCACCCACCTTTTGCAAGACTGATGCTTGAAAAAGTCCTTATTCATGTGCATAAGACAGGCCTAAGTTCTTGCAAGGCTGAAGCCTAATTCAGAGATGGTCATTACATTCCAGGATAGATTATCTTTATGTGAGAAGAGAGACTATAAATAGCACTTGCTTTGATAGTAATGTTGCGATTTGGCCAATTCCACTAGTGATAAGTAGCCTGACTCTGCTCCTACTGAAGTCAATTATGAAAGTCTTGCCAACTTCAATGAGAGTAGTCTTGGGCCCTGGATAGGACCCATATTCTCTTCTTGTGGTAATGGATACACAAGTATACTTTTGAATACAAGATCTTCAGAGAGGAAGTGAAAGGAGAAAACCCATTGCAATATGGAGCCCCTAGAAATTAACGTGCCAGATCCTCATCTTGTGTCAATCAGCACCACTCACTAACATTAATGGAGATGCACCCATTTACACCAACTGAGAGTTTATCTCCATAGGTTATGTTTTTCAATGTAAGACAAAATAGCATGTTTGAAGAGAATGCAACTGCACTGCTATCTTTCCACAGCCCTTTACGTTCTCTGTCTTGTTCCGTACACGCCACTTTCTTGGTGTTTTCTATGTACATTTGTCCTTAAAAACAGAATCAGCTCATAGACACCACTCCCACTCATCTTATTTGTGCCCCCGAGTTCTGTTCATAAGTCAGAAGTTCTTGCTGAAGCATGCCCAGTACATCCTGCTGCACAGCAACTGCAGTCTCCTCACTTGTTAGTTGATTCTTTCTGCAGCATTAAAAGAAATACATGGGCGACAATCTTAAAATGTTTGTAAATCTTTGATTTAATTTACGTGCAATAAAAGTCATACACAATCAATGGGTCAGATTCACCTCAGGATTACAACAGCTTCTCCTGGTGTATAAACTGACATAGTGGTTCCCTTCTGCAGCTGCTACTAGCAAAGCAACTATGAGCCCCTGGCAGAAATTAAACCTAGCACATTCCGAAGGGAAAATAATTTGCCCTCCCTTGGGGTGAGCCCCCAGTAGAGCGGGGAGAGATGTGACTTATTCCTCTTTATTCCTTCAGTGTACATGACCCACTCACTGAAAAGTACCAGGAGATTCTCTAGTGTGGCAGATTTTGCTGCTCTTACTCCATAAATGCAAAGTAACGCACATTGGAACACATAATCCCAACTATATATACAAAATGATGGGATCTAAATTAGCTGTTACCACTCAAGAAAGATCTTGGAGTCATGGATAGTTTTCTGAAAACGTCCACTCAATGTGCAATGGCAGTCAAAAACAAAATCTAACAATGTGTTAGGAACCATTGGGGAAGATAATATGACAGAAAACATAATGCCACTAAATAAATCAATGATATGCCCACACTTTGAATATACTGTGTGCAGATCTGGTTGCCCCATCTCAAAAAGGATATATTAGAATTGGAAAAGGTACAGAGAAGGGCAACAAAAATGATTAGAGGTATGGAAGTTTCCATATAAGGAGAGATTAAAGAGTTGGGACTGTTCATCTTAGAAAAGAGACGACTAAGGGAGGATATGTTAGAGTTCTATAAAATGATGAATGGTGTGGAGAAAGTGAATAGGGAAGTATTATTTACCCCTTCACAGAACACAAGTAGGAGTCACCTGATTACATTAATAGGCAGCAGATTTAACACAAACAAAAGGAAGTACTTGACACAATGCACAGTAAACCTGTAGAACTTGTCAGGGGATGCTGTGAAGGCCAAAAGTAAAACTGGGTTAAAAAAAAAAGAATTAGAAAAGTTCATGGAGGATAGGTCCATCAATGGCTATTAGCCAAGCTCATCAGGGACACAACCCCATGCTCTGGGTGCCCATAACCATCTCATCGCAAAAAGGTGGTCATGGATGACAGGGGATGGATCATTCAATTGCCAGATGATTCAGAGGGAACAGAACATGGCATTGGCCACTGTTAGAGGCAGGATCAGGGCTTAAATTCAGCCAGAGCCCATCGCAGCAGAGCTCCAGTAAATATTTTCAAAACTGTGGGAGCCCTGGCACCTTCCCCCTCCACCCCAGACGAGGCTAAAGCCCCAAGCCCTGGTGTCCCCCACCTCCCCTCCTCTCCCCTCCCCTCAGGGCTAAAGCCCTGAGCCCCGAATGGGGTGGGGCTCCAGGAAATAATCTTTGAGAATTTAAGCGTTGGGCAGGATACTGTGCTAGATGGGCCATTGGTCTGAACCATTATGGCCATTCTCACATACTCATGACCGGGCACTCAGATCAATAGGACCATTCATATAGTCAGGTGCTACACAACAGGAGTATAGGGGGCAGATCCATTATGTCAGTGTTTCCTATGTTACAAGCAATAGATTGCTAACACTACAATTTGACTCCACTGCCAGACAGGCTTCCTCAACGCTGCCAGTGTAGAAAGTATATTACTGTACGTTCCCGTTTGCATGAAGTACTGCGACTGCAAATAAACTTGCTGTTAGCATTCCAGAAGGGCCTTAATTGACTGCTGCAAGATCGACACCTGAAAACACTTCTTAACTAGAAACACTCCAACCTGTCTCAAGTGTGTAATTTTGTTTCTTCTATTTCTAAAACTCCTATTGACATTACCTTTAAGTTATCGGAGTACAAAAGATTGAGAAATAAAACAAGAACAAAAACCACCATATAGATTTGGCATTACTCTTGTGGTTAAAGAGAGAATTCCAGAAAAAAAACCAAATATTTTTAAACATACTGTAGGTTAAGAAAAAGAAAGTTATAAACATTGCTGGAATACTGCAGGATTTGTATCTGAGACAGCTGCTTTATATTCTGTTTAAATGATGATGGAAGTTGCCATTAAATACACCTTAGGCAAATTTACAACTTTAAAAAAAACAAAAACACTTCTCTGTACTATGCTCTTTAGAGACGGAACATTTTATTTTCCAGTTCAAGGTCCCTGTTTTGTTGACATAGCCCATTTAGTTTTCAAACAACTAGAAAAGAGAATACAAAACAGGAGTTGCAAGAATTAGAGCCTACTTGTGTTGTGTGTTCCTTGTGTAAAGTACATGAGATGTGACAAACATGACTAGAATAAAGCAGAAATAAAATCACCCTGGCAAGATCTAGTTAGCAAATAGAGATTATAAGGATTATTTCTCTAGCTCAGTCAACATTTAACTATTTTGGTTTGAGCGTGAGTGTGAGAGAGAATTGGTAATAGTGCAGGTCAAGGCTACACGTGAAGTCACACACAGCTTTGCCAATGCACCAGAATTCATAGCTGCATCACCTATTCCAGCCCCTGGTCACATCAAATCTCTCACAATGCTCTTCAGTCCTGACATGCAGCACTCTCTTGCCATTTTACTACTGGGCTTCTGGATTCCAACAAGCATGAAGGTGTGAACCTGCTTCTTTTGCCCATAATGTAAAATAGGTTATTTTATATAATATAGAATAATAAATTAGAATATTATAAATCAGTGTTGACCACTAATCTACACTAACCCAGCCTATCAAATGATCTTTAAAAACGAGTAATTATTACTCCAAATAGCATGGATAACTCTTTGAAACTGTTTAACTTCAAAAAGGGGAAAAAATGAATTACTCAAACAAATTCCAAGAGATTTCTGAATATGCGGTTGTGTCAAGTTTTCCCTTCATACAAAATGCCAACATTTTGTTGTTATTATTTGCATTACTATAGTGCCCAAGGCCGGCTCTAACTTTTTTGCCGTCCCAAGCAAAAAAAAACAAAAACAAAAAAACCCTGAGCACCACCCCCAAGCACTGCCCCGCCACCCCAAGATTGGCCGCCCCTTAGAAGGTGCCGCCCCAAGCACGTACTTAGTCGGCTGGTGCCTGGAGCCAGCCCTGATCATGACTAGGCCTTCAGGCACTGACAGGACCCGAGTGCGCTAGACACTGTGCAAACACAAAGGGGAAAAAAAAGACAGCCTCTATTCATTATTACCATAGCCTGGAAACTAAGAATGAGGAAAGACATCATCGCCCTGGTTTAGAATGCATCCCAGTGTAGCAGTGTACTACAATTAGGGTTGCCATCCCTCCCACATTTGCCGGGAGTCTACTGGAATCGGCCTCAATCTCCAGGTGACTATTAAGAGCAATCTGGGAGATTTTAATAGGCCAAAAGTCCGGTCAGCAGTGCAGCACGGCTGAGGCAGGCTCCCTACCTGCCCTGGCTCTGCATGGCTCCCGGAAGTGGCTGTCATATCCGGCTCCTAGGCATAGGGTGCAGCCAGGGTGTCTCCACGCTCTAGCCCCGCATCCCACCCCAAGCACCAACTCCACAGCTCCCATTGGCCAAGAACCACAGCAAATGGGAGCTGCAGGGGCAGGGGCAGGGGCTGCAGGCAGAGCCACCTGGTTGCCCCTGAGCCTAGGAGCCAGACATGCCAGCCACTTCCGGGAGTTGTCCAAGGTAAGTGCCACCCAGCCAGAGCTTGCACCTCTCACCCACTCCCATACCCCAACCTCCTGCATCAGCCCTGAGCCCCCTCCTACACACTGAACCCCTCATTTCTGGCCCCACCCCACAGCTCACATCCCAAGCCGGAGCCCCCTCCCGCACCCCAACTCCCTTCCAGAGCCTGTACCCCGCAACCCCTTTCACACTCCTTCCCACACCCCAACCTCCTGCCCCAGCAGGCTCTGGGAGGGAACTGGGGCGCAGGAGTGGGGCTCAGGGCTGGGGCAGGGAGTGAGGGGTGTGGAGGAGCTCTCAACCCCCTACCCCAGCCCAGTGAAAGTGAGTGAGGGTGGGGGAGAGTGAGCGACAGAGGGAGGGGAGATGGAGTGATCGGGGTGGGGTCTCAGAGAAGGCGCGGAGCAGGGGCAGAGCGAGTGCATTTTGGTTTAAAGAAAGTGTTTTGTCTGATGTTTTTTGAGAAATTTTTTGAGCCCCCTCTCTGCCCACCCCACAATTTGGTGAATTCACCACAAATTCCCAACATATTTCAGTAGACCCGATTGTGTATTTATCAGTGAAGAAAGTTTCATCCAAAAAAATTCACCTATCACTAGTCTCAAACTATAGTGTTAAACATTTTCCAACCACTGCTCCAATTTTAACATCAAATATCATGATAGATCCCTATCTCATTATTCATGAATTTAATAACTCTGCTTTCTTTTCCTCCTTGTAGCATCAGATCACTTTATTACACCCCTTACATTCACTCTTACGCAACTCAAATGGGTGAATGGATTTTGTTGAAACTAAAAAGCAAAAGTCACCATTGGGCTGAGGGTAAGCATAGAAAATTTCAGTCAAAACAGAATTTTTCAGTTATAAGCATGTGAAAACAGAGGGCAATGATGGAAATCTCAACATAACCAAAAGAGAGGCAGAGAGGAACCCTTTATTTCTCAGGAACTGAAGTTTATATTTAAGGTTATTACAGAATAGGCTTGTGAGCTGTTGGGTGCAACATGGCAAATTAGTGCCCTTATCGCTATATTATTGCAAAATGGACAAACATGTAGATTGAAAGCAAATGTATTTTTGTCAAAGAGAAGAAGGAAACTAGTTAGATCCTTTTACCTCAACCCTGTCCCCTGAAGTTACTGTTGCCATGGGCAGTCTTAAATGCTCTCTGCTTCTCTGAGTGCCTGATGTGAGTAAGACAACTAAAGAGCAAAAGGAAATAGCTGTCTTGGAAGTGCTTTGGATCATGTTAGGTCCTATCATGTAACCAATGCAACAGGTTTTAAATGTTTGACAGTAAAAACTAGAGAAGGGTCAAACCAAGAAGCACAATCTAAAGCTATTGAAATTTCAGAGAGAGGGCTTAGAGCCGCACTCTATGCCTGGGAGCTGTATATGACAGCCACTTCCGGGAGCCATGCAGAGCCAGGGCAGATAGGGAGCCTGCCTCAGCCCTGCTGCACTGATGACCGGACTTTCGGCCTAATAAAATCTCTCAGATTGCTCTTAACAGAAACATCCAAATGTTTAGTTATGAAATAGAAAGAGGCACATTTTCTGCTTCTTCACTGGAAAAAATCTCAGTGACAGCTCACTAGATTTCCACTATTTCATGACAACAGCTTATGACTTTTTGGTACTGTAAGATCCAATGTCTCATTCTGGTATGGTCCAGTACCCAAAATCCAGCCTAATCTGATCTGAACACAGCCTTCCTCTAGGAAACTTGCCAAAATAGATTTTTTAAAATTCAGAATGTATTTTTTCATTTAGCAACATCTTTCGCCTTCTTTACTCTGTCACCCCCAACACACACTGTAGGTCAGTTAACAACTAGTACAAATCTTTTAGGGTTCGAAATGAGTAAATTTCCTAAATTAAAAATCTAAGTTTAAGGACATTCATTTAGTTGTCCTCTTTAGTAAGCTGGACATAATTCACCAAGCATCAAATCCAAGCCCAACTTTAAAATAATGATTTACTGTCACATGGTAATGTAAACAAGCTTAGTAAAGTAAACAGTTCTGCCATGCTTCTGAGAGCTCTGGACACAAACAGCTTTCAGGAATCAGACAACAAGATGCGAGTCTTTTGTCATGTCATGAAAAACATGCACACAAACTGGTCACTACTGATGCACACAACTATGGTACTAAGCATAAATCCCAAGATTGCAAGAGAACTGAACTCCAAACTTGGAGGCAGAGGAATTGATGTATCATATTTATATCAATTTTAAAGTGCTTTCTCATCAAAAGTTATGTCCAGTAAGAGACATATGTGCATCCTTTCTAAATGTGACAGGGTGAACTTAAGCAAGTGAAGGATGTGGGTTCTTCAGATAAAACACTGCTCAAGACTTTAAATAACAAGTACATCACATATTGATGATGTTACAAACATTCTGTGGGCTCCTTAATGATGTGGTAGCTATACACTCATTCATTCTGTTTGTGCTATGCTAACCACAATTATTTGTGTCCTCTGCCCTTTCATATTATCTCTTGTATCTGCCATCTGGAGACAACGAGGTTCGCAGTTTGAGTCTTACCTACACTCAAGATTGGGGCCACACATACATGTGCTTCAGCTTTGACAGAGGAATTGGATAATTGAATATAATCAACTGGCAGCTAAAGTGAGAAGTTTGAAAATTGAGACTAATGGAGAATACCTTGACTTTCTTGACAAAGTAATATTCCCTACAGAGAGATTTCTTATAAGATATACATAGAAAATCTGTAATTTTGAGAGATCAGCTCAAAGATGTGTAAGAGGTTATACACAAAAATTCACCAGAACTATAACGACTATAGGACACCAGTCAATCGGCACCAGCAGTTATCATAGGATGGTCATTCAGCAACTTATGGTAGGTCTCAGTCCAGTTTCAGGTAAATCACAAGAGAGACAGTAGTAGTTTTCACCCTTAGTGACAATCTCAGAAGAGAAGCTAAAGAAAGGATAGCCCTGGAGTCTGACCTTTACCCCGTTGAAATAGTCGTACCAGGTCAAAATTGGGACTTATTGCTGGATAGGGTAATGGCCAAGTACTGTGGGTAACAGAGAGCTTCAGTTCTGCTTTGTCAACCCAGAATCTTTCATGGAAATGAATTCACGCAAATGAAAAAAAAAATCTATCTTTTGTAATAGTTCACTGTGTAATTACACTCCAGGTTTCAAAGCATTTTACAGAATGAAGTTCTCTACATCTCACTAATGTAATTATCTCAAATTGCAATACATGGCAACTCTGAATTTGAGAGACTACTATGTTACTAACGGTGGAAAAGAGTGCAGGGATATTTCAGAATCTGTCTGAAACAAATACTTGCAAAAGCAGGTAATAAAATACCTAGCTGCCTTAGGACAAGAGATCTAGTGAGATAATAAGATAAAAAAGATAAACATTTTAATCAGAAAGCAGAAGTGATATGACCAGCTTTCTCCTAATGCTAGATTTAAAATTTATTCTAAAAAGTTCAGTCCAGTTTCAATCTCACCCAGATATTTGTTTTGGATTATCACGTCCAAACTTCTACAGCTTGCACACACAAAAATTTATTTGTATTAAATCACATGGGGGAGATGTTAACACCCTGCTATACGCATAAAAAACAGTTGGGATAAAGCTATAATCTACCCAAATCTTCAGTGAAAATCCAACCCAAACCCTTCTTGAACACTCAAGTTAAAAAAAAATAATCTGAATTATCCCTCCTCCCCCCTTCATTTTCATGGTCCTCTGCATTTTGTAGTTTCAGACAATCCACAAGTTAGAATACAAGAGCTTCCATGCTGGGTCAGATCATGGTCCATCTTGTCCAGTATCCAGTCTCCAACAATGGCCCACACAGAGGGATTTTACAGAACAGGGCAATTATGGGGTGATCCACCCATCTTCCACTCCTGGCTTTTGATAGTCAGAGGTTTAGGGTCAGCCCAAGGATGGTGTTGCCTTCCTGATCATCGTAGCGAATAGCCAATGATGGGTCTATTCAACATGAACTTATCCAGTCCTTTTTTTGAACCCACTTATAATTTGGGCCCTCGCAATACCGCATAGCAATGAATTCAACAGGTTACTTGTGCTTAATATGAAAAAGTACTTCCTCTTGTTTGTATTAAGCCTGCTGCCTATTAATTATCAGGTGATCCCTTATAATTTATTGTGTGAAATGGTAAATTACAATTCTCTATTCACTTTCTCCACACCATTCAAGATTTTATAGAATACTATCTTATCCCTGCGATGTTGCCCTCTATGATTTTATGAAAATATGCTAATGAGTGTGAATATAATGTAACTGGAATATGCTTCATGTAAAAGGTCTCTTGTAAGGTACCATTACAAAGCTTATAATATACTGTGTGTGGTCATCCTATTTGTATAAATGTATCACTCTTGTATCTGAAACTAGAAATATTAAATACAACTCTGAGGTCCTATTGTAATTATGCAAAGTGTGGGCCATTAATAGTGGTTTGGAATCTTGATGGCTCCCATCAACTAGGACAATAGACTGTAGATGGCTCTGTTTACTTGCAAGTCTTCTTGTATACATGTGTGCTGGCAAGTGGGTAATGAAGTCTTACAGTGCAGTGTGATCATGTCACCTGAACTGGAATCCATCTTTAACCTGATGCTTTTCCATTTAGAAGTAGGGGTGGGAACCCAGAGAGGGACAAAGGATTCCTGCCTTATGCAAAAGCTATATAAGGGGGTGCTACAGAACAAAGGGGGCTGCAGTCATGAAAAATCCCCTAGCTACCACCTGAGCCAGAACAAAGACTGTTCCAGGGGAAAGGATTGGGCCCAGACTAGGAAGGTGTCCAGTCTGTGAAAGTAGCTTATTGAAACATCTGAGGGTGAGATTTTATCTGTATTCAGTTTTACTGTATTAGGATTAGACTTTTTGGCAATTCACTTTGTTCTGGCTGTTATTAGTTGGAACCACTTAAATCCTACTTTTTGTATTTAATAAAATCACTTTTTACTTATTAATTAACCCAGAGTATGTATTAATACCTGGGGGGACAAACAGCTGTGCATATCTCTCTATCAGTGTTATAGAGGGTGAACAATTTATGAGTTTACTCTGTATTTTTATAGTTTTATACAGGCTAAAACGGATTTATTTGGGGTTTGGACACCATTAGGAGTTGGGTATCTGAGTGCTGGAGACAGCTGTTTTCCATTAAGCCTGCAGCTTGTGGGGGGGATGTGGTTCAGACTTGGATCTGTGTTTGCAGCAGGCAAGCGTGTCTGGCTCAAACCAGGCAAGGCACTGAGATCCCAAGATGGCAGGAAAAACAGGCTCAGAGGTAGTCTAGGCACATCAGGTGGCAATCCCAAAGGGGTTTCTGTGACTAAACCCATCACAATCCCACCTTAGTCATCTGATTTCTAAACTGAAAAGCCCTAATCTTGTAGTCTCTATTTATATGGAAGCCATTCAATGCGCTTGATCATTTTTGTTGCCCTTCTCTGAACCTTCTACAGTTCCACTACATTCCTTTGAGAGGGGGAAACCAGAAATGGACACAATATTCAAGATGTGGGCTCACCATGGATATAAATAGTGGCATTATGATATACTTTATCTTATTTTCTATCCCTTTCCTAATAGTTCCTAACATTGTTAGCCTTTCATGAAAGACGTGGTGAGAGAATAGAATTTCCATTCCAAGAGAAACTGAGAATTTCAAAATGTGTTTTCATTTCACATCTGAATAAAAAGCCAAAGTTTAGAAGTTTCCCACAGAACAAATTTTTTTAAAAAAATTCAGGACCAGTCTTTTGTTTTACTAATTTGAAACATAATATTAAATGTTACACAAAATACCAGATATAATGAGTATATTTAAATGACTGTTATAAAAGTCTAAATTAAATGAATTGATAAAGTTAAAACGAAACATTTTGACATTATCAGCAACGAGGACTCCCATAACAGGCTGTTGAAAGCAGTTCTCCAACATGGATACCCACCACTGAGTTCTCTGGAAAGTTGTATTGATGGCTTTGAAGATGCCTATGAATCTAACATGATTAGTTGGCCAATATGTTGCCTTGCCCTGGACCTTATTTAATTGATATTGAAGATTTGTACACGTTTACTGTTCAACCTTGAGAAAAAAAGTACCAGTGTAAATTCCTGCTGAGATTTGTGAGCATAGGACCTTTTTTTATGATTAAACCTACAGTACTTCACAATAGGCATTTATTGTGTGTGTAAACTACTCTTAAATTCACCCACTTCCTAGCAGAAGTCAGCTTTTATACAGCTTCTCAGCCGCATCAAACTGTGCATAGCTGAAAACAGCCTTGTGCAAATTGTATTTTAAGACTGTCTAGACATTTCAAGGTATTATCAGTCAGAAATAAAGCAGAAGACAGATCTTTTATTTGTGGTAAGGAAGCACTAGAAAACAGAGGTTTTCCCCTTAGTTCCCCTTATTGAAAGGCCCCATCCTTCCAACTAAGAAAAACAGATCTTGACGCCTAGCAAACCTCAACACCAGGCCCAGTTCTGCCACTACTCAGTCAATTAAACTCCAATGGTAATACCATGCATTGAGTGACTGCTAAATTACTCCTGGATTAGATTCAGGGAAGTCCACCAAGCCACACAAGGTGCTTCATTAGCTACTGACCTCACCCCCACTACACACACAAGTCTGAATGCAATAACTCCATAGCACGCTAAACCCCTACCAGACCAAAGAGAAAATGACCACGCTCTTCTCTAAGCTCTGATCACCACGTAGCATTCAGATGGCCTTGCAGTTAAGAAAAAAAAATCTTGACTAAATTTGAGACCTTGGGTACCTCAGGAACTATCACTCTCCTTCCCTCTCATAGAACTTCTTCTAGATTGCGCTTGTCTACCCCCAGGCTTCAACTCCTGCTAGTGGGTACAAGGACACTCTCCATTAAAGTCCCTCTTGCCTGCAATTCAAGCCCTCTTGGGGGATGCCAGAGCACAAATTTGGTGGTGATGGGTGGGCGGGGGGGGGGCGGGTTAGGAAGCACTGCAAGATGTATTTGTTAGCTTTGACTTTTATATACAAGGCTGGAGAGCGCTAACTTTGTCAAACGGGAAGGGGTGATAGACATTGTGGTGGGGTTGATTTCTCTGAATAATGGGCCAATATGGCTTAGGGGTTGTGCAGATGACAGGTACTATATATACATATATATATATAATATAAATTCTATCTTTGTACTAGCTTAGCTAAGAAACATTCACACAAATACAATTTAGAAAGAAATAAAATTTAAAAAATTAAGAAGTAGAATTACCATTATGTACGCATGTCAAAAACACCAACCTGTGCTTTGTGTAAATCTTGGTGCCTCCTTGGACACTGGCAGCTAGACCTATGATGTGTATAAGGCACTGATCCTGCAAACCTGTCCTTATGCCAGTAGCATTTAGTCATGAAAATAAGAACTGTATGAGTAAGAACTACTAGCATGAGTAAGCATGTGCAGGGCTGGGCCCTGGAATTGTAGGCTTTTAAGGATCAGAACCCTGCATATTATTCTCCTGAAAAACACCACACACACACACACCTAAGTAAGTGCATAAATAATAATGATACAGACTGTCAGAGATACAGCAAAAGTACAGTGGTTCTGGTACTTCAATAAAAGGCAATTGAGAGTCACTTGGATTATCAAATCGATTTCACTGATTTTGAAATAGGGCCTTAGTGCATAAGCTATGTTTTCAAAATGTAATTTCAGAAAAATACCAACTACTATTTCAATTTATTTTTATTCTGTATTCAAATATGGATGAATACTTGCTCTGAACATTGGCTTTTAAAAGAGCTAATTTACAACCATTTTGTAAATATCTCATTTGCAATTTTGCACTGGGATTGAAAAATTCCAGCGCTGCAGCTACAAAGGCAGATAGATAAATCTGCACCACTTTCTGCCGACCCATCCACAGGAACTCAGAAAAATATTTGGGCTGCTGAATTCTTTCAGCCATGTGTTATCAAATGAGACCCTTTTTAGTCTCTAATTGTTGGGGCTTTGGATTACATAATGGGATGTGATGTAATGAAGTAGTATCTAATGTAAAAAAGTATCATCAGTTGAACAGCACTGCATAGGACTGTCTGGCTCCTGTTTGTTCCTCCTGTCACCATATATGTAGAGATCTCCATGTGTGTTTAGTAAAAATGTAAAGGAATCTTTTAAAGGAAAAAAGATGCTTCACCAACAGAATTGCAATCCCTTCTGTTCTGGTTCTTTAATCCCTAACAATCTTTACTAATAAGACTTTCCCATATAAACTGATTAAAAACCACATTTCAATTACAAAAAAAGAAAGAACAAGAAGCACTTTACATTAATTTTTCCCAGATTATGATTAAACTATTTTGTAACCAACAGCTTCCTAAGGTGAATTTATTTATGGATGTCATTGCTATTAAATGAGGGCCATTACAGGCAGCCTGTGACATTTCAGCATCTAAAAGAGATCATGGGCAACTGATTTACTGTATAATAGTAAAAGTATCAAAGTTAAATAATAAAATCAGATTTATTATCATTATTAAAATGTAAAAATGAAATTAGTTCGGGAGTTAGCTGAAATTAAGTTAATATCATTTAAACCTCTTTCTTAGCATAAGTAAGCCAATATCAGTCCCCATTTCAGGACCTAGTAAATAAATACATGCAACTCCAGGTTAACATGACAGGGTCATCCAACATTTAAGTAGGAGAACAGACCCTCCATAATGGAAGTTCCTTCCTATTTCCAGTGAAGAGTCTATTAATACTTTGAGACTGCTGTATAAGAAATAAGTGATCAGAATGCAATTTCTCATTACATCCTTTTATAGCCCCCCATTTCAATTCAGAGACAGTGTAAAGCATCTTAAGCCAGCAAATGGTCCTTCGCTCCCTGTGGAGAAAACTCTCCCCCAAGCAAATCTTCCTCTGCTCCAAAACCTTCCCCCAAGTTGGACTGGGCAGCAACTAGCACAATCTTCCCTGAGAGACAGATTCCTTGTCCTATAGGAAGCAGCAGCCAGCTTTTGAGGCTTCAAGTAGTACATTGGAGAGAGGTACTCAGTGAAAAAGAAGGGGGGGGGCAACTTCACCTAGTGTTCAGTGTCCCTTTGCACCCAGAATTGCTGCAGTCACCTTACCAGGTTTCTGAAGCAATTACCAGACACCAGTACATTCAGAGGGAAAGGTTCAAAGATCAAGCCCTGTGTTGCGCTGAAGGAGCTAAGGATGGCTTTGGCTTAAGAGGACTTACATAGGGGTAGTTTCCTGTAAGGGCATCCTTGCATAAAGTGGGCAGACAGAACAGAGTCACCGCACTTGAATAATCTGCAGTTGGAACTCTCCTGTCAATGCCTTCATTGGCCTATGTATTTCATGATTTTCACTTGGAGGTAGTGAGGTGGACAGGCAGGTTACCTCTGCTCTGTCTTGTAGATCATGCTATTTTGTGTTATCACCCTTAGGCTGTACCATAGAATCATAGAATATCTGGGTTGGAAGGGACCTTAGGAGGTCATCTAGTCCAACCCCCTGCTCAAAGCAGGACCAATCCCCAATTTTTGCCCCAGATCCCTAAATGCCCCCCTCAAGGATTGAATTCACAACCCTGGGTTTAGCAGGCCAATGCTCAAACCACTGAGCTATCCCTCCCCCCGATACATCCATCATAGCGAAGGATGTATCCTTTCAGTGGATCTTTTGAAAACGTGGTAACCTAAATACATTCTATATATTATGGATATAACTGTCTAACCCATTAGCGAGATAGATGGAGGCTTTGAATCATAGGCCCTGTTTCACGCATATCATCATCATTGTCTTATTCAAGACAAGACAAGGAAACTGTACCACAAGGGTACAACCTTGGGTATCACCTCAGAGTGTCAGACTGTACCAAATGCTGAGCACTGAATGGACACGGTACCAAAATACGAGGGAGAGGCATGTGAGTGTGAAAATGTCCACTCGGTGTAATTTACTTGCAAATACAACTCATCCACACAAAGATTACTATGGGCTAGGTTGAGCCTAGCCCTACACAAGTGCACAAGAGTAGGGAGAAGTGAGCATAAGCCCTTCATGGCCCGGCAAGGCCCAATCCGGTTACTTTCAGACCAGATGGGACCCTAGCACTGACAGCAGCATTAGAAATGACGGAGTGAGGCCATAGCTGTGAACGGAGCCGGGCTAGTCCCGGAAGAACACAAGCCCGACACCCTGTCAAAGGAGTAGAGGGTTTAAGAGATTACACTGTCCTCCCTCAGTGCTCCTGTGAGAGGTTGTAGCCTCCTCAGGCACAATGCTGCTAGAATCTGCCTTGGACTGACAGGCGGCTGCGCTCTACTCAATGCACATTGTGGTTTAAAACCACAGCCTAACCCCATGTTGTTACTGCCTCCTTAATTAGGACCAAATTTAATACAATCACTGCCTTGCTCCTGGGTAAACACGAATAAACATTTAGCAAGGGTTTTGTTGCCATATGCAGGCTTTCACAGTATGGAAGCCGAGAAGAGTATTTAACAAATTGGGTCTCTAATAGCTGTAGAGCACAGTAATTACTCACACTCTTTATAGTGTTACCCAAATCATCTGATTGTGTTGTTTTACGAAGAGAAACTGCCAAAATTGGGCGACTCAAAATTTGACCTATCATTTTCCTTACAAGTGAATGCAAACACACTTAGTTCCTTACATTAAATTGTGTTCTTCAGAGACAAATGATTCAGTGTTCTTCTGAACAAATAGCTGCATGCCAATGGCCCCAAGCTACTGTAGAACAACGAGCCAGGATCAGTGCATGATGAAGAAACACAATAAAAAGAATAAAAATTAGAGATGGAAAAGATTCTTTAAAATTGTCTAATTCAGAGGTGGGCAAACTACAGCCCGCGGGACCGTCCTGCCCGGCCCTTGAGCTCCCAGCCGGGGAGATTAGCCCCCAGCCCCTCTCCTGCTGTCCCCACTCCCGTGCAGCCTCAGCTCGCTGCGCCACCCGTGCTCTGGCCTGCTGCTCGTGCCGGGCAGCACAGTGGCGTGGCTGATTCCAGCCGGGCAGCAGGGCTGCAAGCTCCTGCTGCTCTGAGCGGCATGGTAAGGGGCAGGGAGGTTGGATAAGGGGCAGAGGGACCCGGGAGGCAGTCAAGGGACAGGGAGCAGGGGGAGGGGTTGGATAGGCATGGGAGTCCCGAGTGGCCTGTCGGGGGCAGGGGAGTGGATAGAGGTCGGGGCAGTCAGGGGACAGGGAGAAGGGTGATTGGGTAGGGGGTGGGGCCCCAGGGGGCAGTGGAGAAGCAGCAGGGGAGGTTGGATGGGTTGGGAGTTCTGAGGGGGGCAGTGGCCAGTCTATTTGGGGAGGCAAAGCTTTCCCTACCCGGCCCTCCATACAGTTTTGCAACCCCAATGTGGCCCTCAGGCCAAAAAGTTTGCCCAGCCCTGGTCTAATTCATTGCCCCTTTTCCTCTCCCCATGTCCAGACATCGTATTTTGCAGTATAGTTTTAAATGTCTCAAACATACTTTGCATTCCCACAGCCTTTTCTATCTGAGGATCTCAAAGCATTTAGAAATATTAATTAGTTCTCAGAATCCCCTCATGAGATAAGTAATCACTAATCTGCATTTTTACGATGGAGAAACAGACAAGGTGAAAGCCTATCCCTGTTGAAGTCAGTGGGAGTTTTGCCATGGATGTCAGTGGGCTGGAAGTTAACCCAGAGAGTTAAAAGAGTTACCTAAGGTGTGGGGCTATGAATTGGGAGATATGAATTCTATTCTATTCTAAGCTCAGCCATTTGATTCACTCTAGTCGCAACACTATCCACAATAGCTGCCAAACTTATTGGTGGAGATTGGTCTAATCTACAAAAGTTTAGCTCTGTATGGGAGCTTCTCAAAAGTCCTCAGATGTTTCAATCAGGTGGTTTGGTCCAGGCCCACCTATAAGTGTTTAGTTAATTAATATGATATACAGTTGGAAACAACTGTCTCCAATTTGTACTTCATTCCTTCAACATTCGTTGGCCAGTTGTAACAGGTTGCCACCATTTTTTAACCCATCCTAAATTTGAGATATTCTGGTCACACACACAATTTTTGTTCATCAAAGCAAAGTTCCACAAGGATGGCTACAGCTGAACAACAAACATCACTAACTGAAGAAGGGCTGAAAGTAAAAAAAAAATTGTCATCAGCTAAAGCAAGAGTTTGTTACACCTGGTCTCATTAAAATATTAGGCGCTTCCCTTGTTGACGCATACAGTTCCCACATTTCCAGGCTGAGTCTCAAGATGGGAACAACTATTAATTCTCTGCAGCCAAACTGGGGCATAACATAGCCCAGCTCTCAGCTTCTTATTAGTTTCTTCAGGATCCACAAATAATAATCTGTATTCTCCCAAGTAGTCCCACTGGCCAGACAGAATGCGGCCATAATAGAGTTACAGTGAACAGTCTGGTTCTGATGTAATCCTCTCAACATCACTACATAGTCCTACAGAGCAGTATTGCTTTGGGGAGAAATGTCACTTTCATCATGGTTTACGGTTCAATTTCTGATTAAAGATTAGGATTTATAATAATGATTCTTTATGATGCAATTAATTTGCAATAATACATTTATCTGTTCGTGCACTCTTCACAAAGTGAGGTGAAACTTGTTGAACAAATCCTTTATTATGAATTTACCCAGTTTTAGTAGGATGACATTCCATCACCATTCCTATTCAGTTTTAGCTTCTCTGTTGAGACTGCCAATAAAGATGTTATGATGGCTGTTTTGTCATGTAGACACCTGTCTAACAGGAAGCAGACTGAAATCCCTAGGTCATTTCTCACAGGCCAATGATTACACCTTGACTGATCTAGGCAGATTCAAAGCAATGACCTAGGGTGGAAAAGGGTTTGTATCCCATTACCAATTCTCTGTAGCTGCATCTTAGTAGAGAACCATGGTTTGATAAATGTCCTGTTCCTCAAATAATTTTTTGTTTTTGAACAGGATTTTTCCATCATCGTTGTGTTATGCTGAAACAACCACCTACTGAAGGAGAAACCCAAAATCAAACAAGCCAAACTCAATGGTCCTTGCAAAACAGGCTGCACACATGATGAATAAAATTTTATACTAATGACTTGCCAAGTCCCCATAAAATCCCAATATTTGGCAAGCACTGTTCCATTTTACAGTTGAACATCCTCTGGCATAAACCGTCATGCCTTAATTAAACGCTGAATGCAAAGCACATCCCCAGGAGGTGATACTTCTAGCCACCTTTCTTTCAGTAAGCCTGGATTGAGATCAGCCATCATGGAAATGTAATGCAAAGAGAACAATACAACTACACATCTTTAGGGCCTGAGCTGCCCGATGCAGCAGCAGTACCCACTTTCCAAGGTAGTATCCGCTACCTGGCTGAGAGAAGAATACCTGCAGTTTTAGCTGAGAACATGTTGCTCACAGATAGACTGCCTATTCACAGATGGGAAATAATTAGCACAGAAGATTTTTTGAACGCTAGGTTTCAGTCTCCATCAAAGACATAGGGCTTGACTAGCCGGTGTATGCTAGTAGATTTCACTTAATATCAAAGCTCTTCAAGACTCTAAAGACTAAAGTTTACCCTAAGGTTTTTTCTGTACTGAACTTTTTCCTAGTTTTCCACCGGTGCAGGCCCAGTGGGGAAGAAGTTCAGAGCATCTTTCAGAGACATTCAGTACAGGTGCACTCCCTCACCATCACTCCCCAGCCTCCTACTTTCTCAGGCATGTCCTGCACCTGCCGGTACACGTACTGTAATGTATGCAATATGAATTAATTGAGGCACACTCCTCCTATTCACTCATGTTCTACCATGGCTTGGCTTCCTCATATAGTGGTTATAGCTGCATATCAGGTTGACTGAATCAGTACCACTCATTCCTCAAAAGGAAGATCCATGACAGTGCATAATTTCAGTCTAAGGCAGGCCTGCACAACTCGTAAAGCGGCAAAGGCCATATTACTCCAAAGAAAACAGCTGAGGGCCAAAACCCCCCAGCCCCGCTGACCCCACCCCCCCAGCGCTGCCCACCCCACGGAAACAACCCCTCCTTCCCCAGCGCTGGGGTGTGGAATCCTGTAGAGGGGGAAAGAAACAGCGCGCATAGGGTGACCAGATCACAGCGGCAAAATAGGGCCCGCCCCCTCCCCGCTCGGCCCCACCATCACACCCCTCTTCACACACCCCCAGGGAGCACTATATTACTGCACACAACAGTCAATCAATGCAGTTGTAGATAAATCTCTGCATTATGCATTTTTGTATAACTTTTATATGACTTTGTATTGAACTTTGGTAATATGTTATAGCGGGCCCCTAAGGTAGTATAATTAAGGTAAAAGAAAAATGTCTTTTTGCTAGAAGTAGAATAAGATCTTCCCCCCACTTTGTATTCAATTGCCCTGTTGAATGAATGAGATGTGAATGAGGAAGGCGTGGAAGGCAGGTACCTCCAGACAGCTGCAACCCTTGGAGAGGGGATGGGAACCAGACCAAGGACAATCAAACTCGTCAAATGGGCTGACTAGAGAAGAGCAGACATACTGACGGCCTCGGGGGTTAGAAGCAAGCACCTTCCTTTGGGAACACCCTCTTTGCAGCATTGGGACAACCCCCAGCCCAGAGACAAGCAGCAAAAAGGACCAACACCACAGTGCCAGATTTGGGGCCGCACAGTGAGCCCACCTACTCCCCCCCCTCCCCCGCGGGCCGCACAGTGAGCCCACGCGTGCCGCTGTTGTGCCCATGTTGTGCAGGCCTGGTCTAAGGCTCTTTGTTAGAAGGCTGAAATTATACACTATTATATTACTGTAGTGGTTAGAGGTCCCAACACCCACTTAGTAGGAGCCAGTCCCTGCCCTGAACAGCTTCCAATCTATGTAGACAAGACAGGCAAAGAATGGGAGAAAGGAGGTGTTGTTATCCTCATTTTAAAGATAGAGAAACTAGGCACAGCCAGTCTGTGGCAGAGCAGGGGATTTAACCCAGATTTCATAAGTCCTACTTCAATACCTTATTCACAAGATCAGCCTACTGTGTGCTGAATCAATCAAAATTCTTTTCAAACTCCTTCATAAAAAGACAACACAGAGTGTGCTTGGCTTTAAGATTAACTTTAAAGAGATACTTCAATGTGTTATCCAATATTAGCATTAAGTGTTTGTGAACAATGTGGGAGTTGTCTATTATATTTATAAATTGTATGTTGCTCTGTCGACAGAATTTCTCTCATGTTGTTTGCCACATAAGGGCAAAGAGTTGACTCAATCCTGGGTGTTTTTACACATTTCCAGAGAGGCAGACAATGACTAATGGACCATACAGTGAATCTACTGCTGGGAGTCTACCTCCTCCAACATCCCCAGTGAGATGCATAAAACCGGACTGACCAGCTTCAGGTGTCGTAGGATAGACAAAGAACTTTGAAATGGATAAAAGGACTGTCTGTAAACAACAAGGGAGCGGCACTGACTGAGGGTCAGCCTGAGACAGAAGAAAAGGCTGAAGGTTGTCTTGCCCAGCCCCAGCACTGGGGGAGGAGGGTGCTTGAGACAATTAGGACTTACCTCAACCTGCAAGTTTTGGAAAGGTACTATGCATAGAGACCTCCTGTTGTTTTACCAGGTTCCTCTCTGTTATGTTCCTATGGATAAATAAATAATATTTTGTTTTGAAGATGCTGTTGTGTCACTGCATTATACCTACTGGCCACAGGCTCCTGAAGGGAAATCTATAGCATGGGCCAAAACCCTGCTGGATGTGTGCAGGACACATGTGCCCAAATGCACGAAAACTCATGTTTACCCTGTAGTGATTAAATTAAGACTTTGAGAGGAAAACCAGCTCTGGAGTAACTCAATTTTCACAGAAAACAACAACAACAAATGAAATAGCAATTAACTTCTGGATGCTTTTCCTTCTTGGGTGGCGCACTAACAAAATAATTGAATATTAGATATTTCAGAGAGTCCAAAAGCTAAAGATGGCCCACTAAGTTCATCCTTAAATTTAAAAAAATATTAATGATCTCTGGTGATAAATATCTTCATCTAGAATTCTCAACTCAGTGATCCATCAGACTTTTTAAAAAACAACAACAGGGTAACAGAAGGAATATTTCAGGCAGACATTTCTAACAGCCCATTCTTTCCTTGTCAGCAGGGAAAATATCATACAATTTAAGTAAAAAGAAGAAGAAATACTCATGGTTAAATGGTGCATCTGTGAATGCTAAAATAACTGGAAACCTCCAAAGGTAGGTGAGGACTTTGGAATTTCCACACTAGTCATTCAGAGGGTGGAATTAAGTATTAATTCACGATTAAAGAGCCAGAATAAGTAGAATGGAGCTTTTAAGTATCAGAACTACTCTTTAAATGACTAGATTACAGAGCCATGCATTCAGGTTCTGCATGAACCCAGGCCAAAATCTGAATGCCTAGCAATAGACACCTCCTGCATATTTAAGGCCTAATTCAAAACCCACTGAAATCAGTAGAAACACTCACATTAATGTCAATGGGCTTTGTAGGCCCCAATTCAGTCAAGCACATGCTGAAGTCACACTGGAGTCAATGGTATTTAAGTACATGCCTGAGTACTTTGCTGCATCAAAATACTTCCCATCAATGATCTGAATTTTGGAAGCACAGAACCTGCAGCTCCAATTGATTCAGTGGGAACAGCCAGTGCTCAGCAGGTCTGAAAATCCAATTACTTCTATATAGATACCCGAGCATGGATTTCAGGGCCTATATCTGAAAAAAAACTGGTCCCAAAAAATGAAAATGCAAATATCTGTGCGTGCCCAAAACAATTCAGTAAACCGGGTCTTCTAGGGAATTTAACAGAAATATAATTACCTATGGACAAACACTTGAAATAAATACTTATGCTAGTACTCACTTCCTTACTAGATATCAGAATGTCACTTCTGCAAAGCAGAAAGCTTTCCCTTTGGGTAATTATTAAATCCATCTTAATCAGCCATCACAAAAAAAGCTAGGTTTTGTGTAAAAGAATTTAAAATGCTGGTTCTGAAAGTGACGGACAACAGGGTGGCTGTCCAACCCTTGTAAACATAGGCAGTACCTAGGAAACATGACTTGCCACAGATATTGTAATTGGAGGGATGTTCAATTGTTCTTTCATGTCTTGGTCTAACTTGCAGATAGGCTAAACCAAACACTCAAGGATCTTAAATATCTCAAGTATTTTAATATATTTGTGTGCATGTGCACTTCTACACACATTTTTAAATATACAATTTTTCATTTATCAGTCCACTGTAGTAAAACATCCTAGGTTTTTTTATTTATTTTGCACTTATTCTTTTAAAATTCTAATTAAAATATTTCACACTGCACTAAGCAAAAACTATAAAGTATGGGAGTGTTCCATTCCTGGGGCTTTGTTTCAGCCCATCTCTAGCTAAGACACATGAGAAAACGCAGACACACCTACCTAATTAGAGCCACAATCATACAGCTCTTGTCTTCCAACCAAGACATGTGTTTATGCCTGATTGTGCAGTTATTCTGTTAAACACTAGAACCAACATTTTAAAACAATGCTTCTCAAAGTAAAAAGGTGATCGTGCGTGTGAATGTACACATTCCACCCAGGGCAAACTTTTACAATTTTGTAGTGAAATGAAGCATTTCCTCTCCCACTCCACCCTGCTCCCCCACTAAACTGTCAGGTCTTTTCCACTGGATTTCTTTTTCAATTCCTTAGGACAAAAAGGCACTGCAAAATTCTTGCCTTTTCATAAGACTATTGAAAATGTGCACTCAGAGGTATCCATTTTAACCAACGGGGGCTTTCCACACAGAATTTATATTCTATTCTGCATAAGCGAGTGAAGGAATGTCACCCAGCATTTAGAGAAGCTGGCTCAATTACTTAGGCACAAGAGCCCCCCCAAAATCATAATTCAGATCATGTTAGTTCAAAACTCACCCTGAGACCCTCACTGAGCCTATCATTCCAGACTCAAGTTTGTCTGATTTCCTGACGGAAGTTTGCCCTGCTCTCAGGTTCTATTCCTGACTCTCTCTCTGAATTTGAGCAAGCCACTACCTCGTTGTGCCTCCATTTCCCCATTTAGGTTGAATGTTGTGATCTTAACTAAAGTTTGTAAAATGCTTTGATATTTTCAGATGAAAGGTGCTACTGTAGTGCAAAGTATTATTGTTAGGATATCACGTTAGGCAACATCTAGCTTTGTCTACAGTGCAATGTCCTTTACCACCCACTCAACTGCTCGGAAAAATAATGCAGATATTGATGTGAAGCCATGGATTAAAATTTCTGCTGAAATCCATGAAAAAGCAGCTTCATAGACAACCTTTTTTTCTTCAAGCAGCATAGGCAACTTGGCAAAGACTGATTGATAAGCCAGTTTGTTTCATGGTGTAAATCTTTAATTTGATTTGCTGCCCTGGTTACTCTGACCCCTGCAGTATTCCATAAATATTTAGGTAGCTTTCACCCAGCTTGTTTCTGTTTTTGAATACTAATGCTGGTTGTAGTGAATAAAAGGGGGAGTTGCTGCAAAGGCACTAGGGACTAGCTTTGAATATCTAATCTGTTGCCTGTCCGGAATTGTGTTTGCTAGAATTAAAGTAATTATTAGTACCCTGGAACTCATCGCATTCCTTAATGAATTGCAAGTCTGTGTTGTGAAAACAACAAATATCTTTACCTGAATAAGCATTAATGTTGTAACAACAAGCAAAATCAATAGCTGTATAAAGCCTAAGGCTAGGGCCAGGAAAACAAGACTGACATGCATGCAGATAATCTTACTAATGAAGAAATCAAAGGTTTTCTGGTTTACTGTGCATCTCATTACTGTGTGACAGATTAGCAGCAACTTTAAAAGTAGCCTTTGATATTTGTACAGTCAAGGCCTGGAGACATGACCTCTTAATACCTACACTTCCCCATTCTGCAAACACCCCTAGTTTATCAGACTTCAAAGAGAGGAGTTTACAGTACTGCTCTTGGCAAAGCGGTGGCGTGGGATGGCCTGGTGAGTCTTCCCAGTGTTCCATGCCAGGAGCATTGCAAGCTTGAGAGGAGAGTCACAGAATGCCCCTTGTTCACTGGGTCAGCAGATGCAGCATGCACATGCAGTCTCCAGGGGGACAGGGTTATTCATCCCATGAAGAGGTATTTTCCCTGCCAGCTGGCTAGATCTATCAGAAGCACCAGATGTAGAAGCAATAGTTTGCCGTGCCCAGCAAGAAAAGAGGTGCTGAGCATAAGTAACCATCAGCACTGAAAAAGAAGCAGCAGCAAAGATGCCAAAATTCATCCATACCTTGGGCCTTGCTTCTGCTAAAATCCTGATTCAGACTTTAATCACTTCCTGTCACTGCTATTGAAGTTTCCTTTAAAATTATCTCGTTAAATTACTGTGCTTTCTAAAACTGCAGGGAGGAGTCCAGAACACTGCAGCCACTCCTCTCACTGCAAGACGCTGGGCCACGCACTCTCATTCACCTTGAAAGTCAAAGTTACCCTCCTGATCTGATGCAACCGAAGAAGTGGGTATTCACCCATGAAAGCTTATGCTCCAATACCTCTGTTAGTCTATAAGGTGCCACAGGACCCTTTGTCGCTTCTACAAATCCAGACTAATACAGACTCTGATACTTTTCCTCCCTTGGTATCCTACTGTTAATTGAATTGTCTTGTTAGACTGACCTTCCACTTGGTAAGGCAACTCCCATCTTTCATGTGCTGTATATTTATATTTGTGACTGTATTTTCCACTCCATGCATCTGATGAAGTGGGTTCTAGCCCACGTAAGCTTATGCCCAAATAAATTTGTTAGTCTCTAAGGTGCCACAAGGACTCCTCGTTGTTTTTGCTGATACAGACTAACACGGCCACCACTCTGAAATCTTTCCCATTAGTCCTGAGACTCTCCAGAGTGGAGTTGGAAGTGGGGTGTTTTTAACTGTACCTAGACTAGGGCTGTCAATTGCAGTTAACTCACACGACTAACTGAAAAAAATTAACTGCGATTAAAAACATTTATTGTGATTAATCACACTGCTGAATACCAATTGAAATTTATTAAATATTTTGGATGTTTTTCTACGTTTTCAAATATACTGATTTATATTACACAGAATACAAAGTGTACAGTGCTCACTTCATATTATTTTTATTAGAAATATTTGCACTGTAAAAATGAAAAAAATAGTATTTTTCAGTTCACCTCATACAAGTACTGTGGTGCAATCTCTATTGTGAAAGTGTAACTTACAAATGTAGTTTTTTGTTACATAATTGCACTCAAAAAGAAAACAATTTAGAAAACTTTAGAGCCTACAAGTCCACTCAGTCCTACTTCAGCCAATCCCTCAGACAAACAAGTTAGGTTACAATTTGCAGGAGATAATGCTGCCCGCTTCTTATTTACAGTGTCACTCGAAGGTGAGAACAGGTGTTCTCATGGCACTGCTGTAGCCAGCATCACAAGATATTTACATGCCAGATGCGCTACAGATTCATATGTCCCTTCACGCTTCAACCACCATTCCAGAGGACATGCGTCCATGCTGATGACAGGTTCTGCTTGATAACAATCCAAAGCAGAGTGGACCAATGCATGTTCATTTTCATCATCTGATTCAAATGCCACCAGCAGAAGGTTGATTATTTTTTTGGTGGTTCAGGTTCTGTAGTTTCCTCATTGGAGTGTTGCTCTTTTAAGACCTCTGGAAGCATGCTCCACACTTCGTCCCTTTCAGATTTTGGACGGCACTTCAGATTCTTAAACCTTGGGTCAAATGCTGTAGCTATTTTTAGAAATCTCACATTGATACCTTCTTTGCATTTTGTCAAATCTGCAGTGACAGTGTTCGTAAATCAAACAACATGTGCTGGGTCATCATCCGAGACTGCTATAACATGAAATATATGGCAGTATGCTGGTAAAACAGAGCAGGGGACATACAATTCTCCCCCACCAAGGAGTTCAGTCACAAATTTAATTAACCCACTATTTTTTTTAACCACCATCATCAGCATGGAAGCATGTCCTCTGGAATGGGGGCCGAAGCATGAAGGAGCATACGAATGTTTAGCATATCTGGCATGTAAATACCTTGCAACACCAGCTACAAAAGCGCCATGCGAACGCCTGTTCTCACTTTCAGATGACATTGTAAATAAAGAGCAGGCAGCATTATCTCCTGCAAATTTAAACTAACTTGTTTGTCTGAGAGATTGGCTGAAGTAGGACTGAGTGGACTTGCAGGCTCTCAAGTTTTACATTGTTTTATTTTTGAATTTTGTACATAATTCGACATTTATAAGTTCAGTTTTCATGATAAAAAGACTGCACTACGGTACTTGTATTAGGTGAATTGAAATATACTATTTCTTTTGTCTTTTACAGTGCAAATATTTGTATTCAAAAATAAGTATAAGCACTGTGCACTTTGTATTCCATATTGTAATTGAAATCAATATATTTGGAAAAATGTAGAAAACATCAAAAAATATTTAAATAAATGTTATTTTATTATTGTTTAACGTGTGATTAATTGCAATTATTTTTTTAATAGAGCTATTAATCACAATTAAATTTTAATGGCTTGATAGCCCTTGCATAGACCCGACTTTTGAGCCCTGCAAAATTGTACGTATTCCCGCTTCACCTCTCACCCCCACCCCCAGCAACTTGGAAAACTGAGTGAGTAATGAAAAATGTTGGTTTCTTTCTTTTTGAAAAAAATAAATTTCTAGGCATTTTCTTTGTGAAGAACAGTTTGAAAGCATAAACAGATTGCAAGGGCTGAAAGGAACAAAGAATTCAGTTCCATTTTTGCAGAGGGGTAGAAGGAACTAGAGTTCCCTGAAGCATACCATTTTTATGTAATGAGAATCACATTTGGGGCAAACCCCATTGCCTGCCACCAAAATTATCTCACTGGTCATGTCCAAAACCCTCTGGATGGCCTATGCGTAAACAGTATAGTCTTGAGTGACTGGAATTGTTTACATTTGTGGAAGCTAACAAAATGTTTTTCCAGGGGTGGGCCCACAAACACTATGTTTGGCACAGCCTACTTCCTCATCTTTTCCTGAACTGGAGGCCATGCCTGCTGAAAGCAAATAGGTATGCACAGGCCAAATTACAGCAGTGGGTAAATATTTAGAATCAGATTATGAACCCAACTCACATACCTGCTCCCGTCGCATTCTATTCAGGTGAGTAGTGGATCGGTAAGGGGTGCGCAATCTGGCATATATATTATCTGATTCAAAACCGAGTAGGTAATAACTACCTTGAGGATACTACACTATGCTCCTGCCAAGCCAAATGTCGTTTCCTCCTTTCTTTACCAAGCTACTGTGTTTCTTCAATTCTCATAAGTAACCTGATCCTGTATGCGCAAAAAACATGGGCACAAATAATCACAGTCTTCCTAACTTCTCCCAAAGTCAGGTAAGTAGAGGTCTATATGGTATAAAATGTGCCTGCAATTACTGGAAAGCACAAGAATGGGTGTTAAATTGGAGGCTGACTTGAACCTCTTTTGAAAACTAGGGCCTACATCTCACTTTTAAAATCTTGCTTTTCTGTTTAATCCAAAAGTTTAAGTGACTCTCTCTGTAAATCCATTTGCAAGACTGTCTGTTAAGGATGCCAGAGTAAGGTACAACTGTATTTTTATCAGTTGGGCAGTATCAAAAGGAACAGAACTCATCAATGGTATGTTTCATGATACAGAAGAATAGGGTAGCATCACTACAAATCTCATGGTCACCAAGATACAAGAGCTTCCTGAACAGAGAAAAGAGCCTTAGTAAGATGGAGACTGTTCTTTCTTATCCAAATAGGGAGCTTTTTCATTGCTATTGCAGTGGGATTGTGATTTTTCTTCCGGAGATGACGTGCCAGTACAATATTTAGGAGTACATTTAACAGCAGCTATTTACCATTGTTGTAACCCCCACCAATGACTACTATTTTCATGTTTTCATTATTACCATTCAGTATGATGAATTCAGATTGGATCCAATATGATCATGGCCATTTATCAGCTTTTCTCTGTGCATGTCTTTTTTTTTTTACAGTGCACCCCTAAAGTTAAAATATCTGTGTGGTTCAGTAGCACTGTCTCTTATTGTTTATACAGAAAACATTAATGCAGGCTCCATGCTAGGGTAAATAGCTCAAGAAGTATTCCGATGATGTAACAAAACAAACCTTTTCTAAAGAATTTATATTTGTTTTAAGCATAATTTGGGCTGTAGATCTTAGAAAAGAGATATAAAAGCATTATTTGACTCTTAGACTTCAAGGTCAGAAAGGACCGTTATGATCATCTAGTCTGACCTCCTGCACAATGCAGGCCACAGAATCTCACCCACCCATTCCTGTAATAAACCTCTAACCTATGTCTGAGCTATTGAAGTCCTCAAATCATGGTTTAAAGACTTCAAGGTGCAGAGAATCCTCCAGCAAGTCACCCAGGCCCCATGCTGCAGAGGAAGGTGAAAAACCCCCAGAGCCTCTGCCAATCTGCCCTGGAGGAAAATTCCTTCCTGACCTCAAATATGGCGATCAGCTAAACCCTGAGAATGTGGGCAAGACTCACCAGCCAGACACCCAGGAAAGAATTCTCTGTAGTAACTCAGATCCCACCCCATCTAACATCCCATCACAGGCCATTGGGCATATTTACCGCTAATAGTCAAAGATCAATTAATTGCCCATCATACCATCTCCTCCATAAATTTATCAAGCCTAGTCTTGAAGCTAGAGATGTCTTTTGCCACCGCTGTTCCCCTTGGAAGGCTGTTCCAGAACTTCATTCCTCTGATGGCTAGAAACCTTCATCTAATTTCAAGTCTAAACTTCCTGATGGCCAGTTTATATCCATTTCTTCTTACGTCCACATTGGTACGAAGCTTAAATAATTCCTCTCCCTCCCTGGTATTTATCCCTCTGATATATTTATAGAGAGAAATCATATCTCCCCTCAGCCTTCTTTTGGTTAGGCTAAACAAGCCAAGCTCCTTGAGACTCCTTTTGTAAGACAGGTTTTCCATTCCTCGGATCATCCTATTAATCCTTCTCTGTACCTGTTCCAATTTGAATTCATCCTTCTTGAACATGGAAGACCAGAACTGCACACAGTATTCCAGATGAGGTCTCATAAGTGTCTTGTATAACGGTACTAACACCTCCTTATTTCTAAAGGAAATACTTTGCCTGATGCATATCAAGACCGCATTAGCTTTTTTCACTGCCATATCACATTGGTGGCTCATAGTCATCCTATGGTCAATCAATATTCCGAGGTCCTTCTCCTTGGTTACTTCCAATTGATGCGTCCCCAGCGTATAACTAAAATTCTTGTTATTAGTCCCTAAATGCATGACCTTGCAGTTTTCACTATTAAATTCATCCTATTACTATTACTCCAGTTTACAAGGTCATTCAGATCTTCCTGTATGATATCCTGGTCCTTCTCTGTACTGGCAATACCTCCTTCCTTTGTGTCATCCGCAAACTTTATTAGCATATTCCCACTTTTTGTGCCGAGGTCGGTAATAAAAAGATTAAATAAGATTGGTCCTAAAACCGATCCCTGAGGAACTCCACTAGTAATCTCCCTCCAGCCTGACAGTTCACCTTTGAGTATGACCCATTGTAGACTCCCCTTTAAGCACTTCCTTATCCACCTTTCAATTTTCATATTGATCCCCATCTTTTCCAATTTAACTAATAATTCACCATGTGGAACCGTATCAAATGTCTTACTGAAAACAAGGTAAATTAGATCCACTGCATTTCCTTTGTCTAAAAATCTGTTACCTTCTCAAAGAAGGAGATCAGGTTGGTTTGGCACAATCTACCTTTTGTAAAACCATGTTGTATTTTATCCCAATTACCACTGACCTCAATGTCCTTAACTACTTTCTCCTTCAAAATATTTTTTTCCAAGACCTTGCATACTACGCATGTCAAACTAACAGGCCTGTAGTTACCTAGATCACTTTTTTTTTCCTTTCTCAAAAATAAGAACTATGTTAGCAATTCTCCGATCATACAGTACAATCCCTGAGTTTACAGATTCATTGAAAATTCTTACTAATGGGCTTGCAATTTCATGTGCCAGTTCCTTTAATATTCTTGGATGAAGATTATCTGGACCCCTCAATTTTGTCCCATTAAGCTGTTTGAGTTTGGCTTCTACCTTGGATGTGGTAATATCTACTTCCATATCCTCATTCCCATTTGTAATCCTACCATTATCCCTAAACTCCTCATTAATGACTGAGGCAAAGTATGTGTTTAGATATTGGGCCATGCCTAGATTATCCTTAACCTTCACTCCATCCTCAGTGTTTAGCGGTCCCAATCTTTGTTTTCTTCCTGTTTATATGGCTATAGAACTTTTTACTATTGGTTTTAATTCCCTTTGCAAGGTCCAACTCTACATAGCTTTTAGCCTCTCACACTTTATCCCTACATGTTCTGACCTCAACAAGGTAGCTTACCTTGCTGATCCCTCCCATCTTCCATTCCTTGTATGCTTTACGCCTTTTCTTAATCACCTCTCTGAGATGCTTGCTCATCCAGCTTGGTCTACATTCCTGCCTATGAATTCTTTCCCCTTTCTTCATATGCATGCTTCTGATAGTTTCTGCAATTTTGACTTGAAGTAACTCCAGGCCTTCTCCGCCTTTAGATCCACAAGTTCTTCAGTCCAATCCACTCCCCTAACTAATTTCATTAATTTTTTAAAGGTAGCCCTTTTGAAATAAAAAACCCTAGTCAGATTTATTTTTGTTTATCCTTTCTACTCAGTTTGAACTGAATTAGCTCATGATCGCTCGAACCAAGGTTGTCTCCTACAACCATTTCTTCTATGAGGTCCTCACTACTCACCAAAACCAAATCTAAAATGGCATCCCCTCTTATAGGTTCAGCAACTACTTGGTGAAGGAATCCATCAGCTATCGCATCTAAAAAAATCTGAGCCCTATGATTATTACTAGCACTTGTCCTCCAGTCTATATCTGGAAAGTTAAAGTCTCCCATGATCACACAATTCCCATTAGTATTTACTTCATTAAAAACATTAGAGGTCTCTATCCATATCCAAATTAGATCCTGGTGGTCTATAGCACACCCCAAGCACTATCTCCGTTGTAATCCTTTTCAACTCATCCTGTATCCTCCTGGGGCTCATATTTGGTGTTCTCCACTGACTCTTCCCCTTTTCCTATAGGACTAGCTGCTCTTCTCTTCTTCCTTGCCCTCCCACCCTCAGTGACCACCTGCTGTACCCCTTCTTCATTTTCCAACTCTGCAAACCTGTTCTTGAGCTCTATTTCTCCTTCACTAGCCTGTCTTTTCCTCTGCCTGGTTCTCTTAGTCACATGCTTCCACTGTCCATTTTCTTCACCCAGCAGTCTCCCCTCAGAGTTCTTTGGTCCTGCTTCCATCTGCAAGTCTGAGCTTTTCCCTTCAGCTTCCTCATGCCTTTGCTCCATCATCTGCTCGAACCCCTTCTAAGCTCAACCAGATTTTACACCTGCATCTCCAATCCTCAGATCTTTTCTTCCATCAGCTCTATCAGGCAGCACTTCATGCAGATGAATGAATTTGGATCTATTAGAGCAGTGTTTCCCAAACTTGGGATGCTGCTTGTTCAGGGAAAGCCACTGGCACGCCTGGCTGGTTTGTTTACCTGCCACATCTGCAGGTTTGGCCGATCGCGGCTCCCACTGGCCGCGGTTTGCTGTGCCCTGCCAATGGGGGCTATGGGAAGCGGTGGCCAGTAAGTCCCCATGCCGCTTCCCGCAGCCCCCATTGGCCGGGCACAGTGAACCATGGCCAGTGGGAGCCGCAATTGGCCAAACCTGTGGATGCGGCAGGTAAACAAACCGGCCAGGCACGCCCGGGGCTTTCCCTGAACAAGTGGCGTCCCAAGTTTGGGAAACACTGTATTAGAGCATTAGTTTGAAATTTGTAAGCACTGAGTTTGCCACCCCATTTAGCACTGACAGACTAAAGATTACATCACAGGATGAGGAGATGATGACTAATCAGTTAAATTCCTGAAAGAAGAAGGGAAATCATCCCCTTCCATGAAAAAAACATCCACAGAATGGGAGGGTGGGGTGAGTTTAGCTCTAATAGAACACAAATTGTGTTCTGACACTGGGACTTGTGGATCTCTGGTGGTCAGTTGAAAGCACTCAGTCCCCAAGCATCTGCAGAAGCTCCAAAATACCATGCTCATTCTATCCCCCAAACCCTGGCTTCTTGGTAACATGCTTCCACTGGTAGATCCCCCAGAGTCTGCAAACCCTGCTATAGTCAGAGTGAATCAAGCCCTTTGATTAAAGCCTACAAGTGTTATTTTTTTAAAACATCTAGAACTTAAGAACAATTTGACTAACTGCTGTCCAGCTTTCAAAAGAAGAAGTGCTACTATACGCTGAAAACAATTCCTAGCTGAAGATATGCTTCTTGTGCAAAGTTAAGGTGCGTGAATACAGGGTTTATAGCAGAACTTTATAAACAACATTAACTACAGACCTCTTACCATGGACACTACAATCTCAGTAATTCTTTACACATAGTGAAAACACGGATGGATACCATGCTGCAAAGAATCTATTGCTACAAGTGAACACACACCACAATTACAAGTTAGACCACACCAAACTGCAGAGCCCTGATTAGAACCCTAAACCTAAGCTCCAAGAGGACAGGCCTCTATCACTTGATCTCAAAGGCACTCTCAAACAGTGTCCTTCTCTAACTTACACCTAAGAGTCTCAGCCAATGCCCACTGAAATCAGCAGAAAGACTTTAGGCTCTCTCAACTGCAATTATCCACTCAAGGGTAACTTGCTTATACTCTATGACTATTAAAATTGATAAAACAATCATTAATAACTTTACTGAATTACAACCGGTTTTCTTCAAATACAGCCTATAGACTACCTTTCAATTAGATCTAATGATAAAGTTGGAAGATTTAGCAATAAGGAATTTTTTGAGCTAGAAGGACCCAAAGAGACACTAGAGAGTCTCTCTCTCATATATATATATATATATATAAAACCACTGTAAATTCTTAATGACCTGTCACTCAATACCATTTGATCAATTGTCTTCAATCTTTGCACAAAAATCTTCAAAAGAAACCCAACCATTGCTTGGCCAAAGCAATTTTCCTAGCCAAAGTTTTGGGACCAAATCTCCTCAGCTAATGTAAATTACCATAGCCCCTTTGAAGTCAATGGAACTTCACCAATTTAACCAGATGGTGAGCTAGACACACACAATATATACTGTATGTCTATAAAAGAGTCATAGCCACACTAAAAAAAATGTCCAACCTACATATTTCAAAATTAGACTTAACTATGTGTAAATTCTCCTTTGTGTATGGATGGCAAGACATTCAAAACATACAGTATGCTGCCTAGAGATATGATCTCATTTACATTATCTCAAAATTAAGGCAGTTGTCATTAATGGTACTATGGACTATCAAATAACAGATCTGAAGCACTGAACTAGTCAGAATGAACTGTGGTTAACTGATATTACTCTAAAAACCAGACACACCACAGAGAAGTTACTGTCAAATAAAGAATGACTTTGAAGCGGATTTCCTCTTTCCCCATGCTTCAAGATTAGGATTCTCAGTAGTAGCACAGCACCTGGAAGTGCTGATACAGTATATTCTAAGTATTTTCTCTATAACATTATCTCAGATGCATCAGCACTATGGCTCATCCAACAGCAGTCTTGATTCTGGGCCAAGAGAGCACCACATGTTGAAGTCCTCCCAAGAACTTGGATTTATAATACCCCTGCTGGCCTGCTATACAGCATGAGGGATTTGGACAGTTCTGCTGCCCTAGTAGAAATATTATCTTTCAGATGAGTCTTTAAAACTAGGACGCTTCAGCTCTTCTCCAGTGGAGAGTCTATAATGGTTGCTGTGTTTTCCCCATGGCCACTGCATTCCTAGTATTTAATGCTTTAAAAATGCTTTGGGATACCTTAAGGATAAAAGACGCTGTCCTGTGTAGGATTTAGCAAGTTAGCACTTGAGAGTCAGTCAGAGAAAACAATGAGACAGACCTTCAGAACACCTGTCAGACTGGTTTAAGTAGTGGCTGTGACCACCTGATAGGCTACTGCACATTCTATGGTATGGCTGTCGCTAATAATCCCTTTCTGTGATGTGGCTAGATTTGCTTTCCCGAGCAAAATAAAACAGGTTGCCTGAAGAGCTCATTATTAATGGGAAAGGAATTCACTCTATATAGGTGCTGAGAGTTTTTATTTATGAACCATTCTTCAAGGACCCTTTCCTGCCTGGTAGCTCCTGTGAAGGTCCCTAAACTCACCACTTTTAGTGATGAGACATTTGAAGTGGTGGCACTCCTGTGTACTATATTGTGATTACACCTGGGGTGCTGGATTAGATTACAGTATAGCTGGATATTTATGAGCTGATTGGCTACACAGTTGCCATACATAAATATGCATATTCCTGGCAGTTTACACCGTTCACCAATTAGAGCACATGGCAATTGCAAAAAAGACATTTTAGAAGCCATTCTATGTAATATTTTGAAAAAGGATTTGCATTAATTTTTTATTTTCTCTAATTAGTAACTTTTGAACTATCCAGTTCGGATGCCTCTCTTTTTCCTATGAGATTGAGCTGCACAGGTGACCACTTCATAGATGTGGGAAAGGATTTTCTATCTCGCAGACCCTTTTAAGGGTGTGAGCTCCTTTTGACCAAAACCTCCCCCTTTAATATCCTGTTCCAAACCCCACTGCCTGTCCTTCCATCTTGACGGGTCCCACTTTACCAGAACTTCTTAGGCAAATTGCCCATAAAAGGGCTTTAAGAGTCCTGGCTTTAGACTCCAACCCCAAAACAGTTTCACTGGAACAGTAGCTGAACTTAAACTAGACCTTCCAAAACCGATGAAACTAATGTGGTAGCTTTTTTAAACAAAAATAAATATTGTTACTATGTAGACCATTGTCTTAACCAACTAAAAGAGATCCCACCAAGTATGGTTGCATTAGCATCAGGATCTCTGATCAGACTTGTCAACCTCTTTAAGAAATGCATTGCTGTCCCAAAAATACAAGTGAGGAATGGGGAAGAGAACTGAACAATGGAAGACCTGATTTAGGAGCAACAAGAGTGAGAAAGACCATGGTGAATAGGGTACCTTCCGAGCTGAAATTCACCATCTCCCGAATGGTGTATGTGTACGTACACACACACGTACACACACACACACACACACACACACACACACACACACACACACACACACACACACACACACACACACACACACACACACACACACACACACACACACACACCCTTTGTACCAGAATGCGGAACAGGCAAGGCAGTGGCTATGACTTAAAACAGCAGGTGAAGACTGGCTGAGGGCTTCAGGGATGGAGCTTGCCAGGGAGTGGGGCAAGGGACACTAGGGACCCAGTGAAACAATTATATCAGCTCTGCTTAAACTATTAGATTCACAGAGGAGAAAGCTTTAAATAACGCTCAACTTTTTTACCATCAGAGACCAAAACCTTTTCAGGACACTGCCGCTTCATATGAAAAGCTTTGAATGACACAAAGAAGTAGCTGGAGCACTGGTTAAAGCTAACTCATGCAAAGTTATAAATGGTGATATAATCATTTGACCAGTTCCATACCCCACGACTAGGCTAGCCTTGTTTTTCAGCCCTAGGTGCTCAGCTGTTAATATCTCAATGAATTGTTTTTAAAACTAGCAAATTCCCTGCAACGAGTATGCTCTACTCACTGCTGGATAGCACTGCCTGCTGGAGGTTCTGGGGATTAGCTCAGACAGGATAAGACCCTTTCCAGTGGTTATGCCCAGTCAGTTTCTTCTCTGCAGCCCCTCTCTCACTCTCAGGAACCACAGCTGTGCTCTTGTGATTCAGCCCTCTGGCCAGGTCACTATTGTGGTTTCCCCTCCTCAGGAGGAGGGGGGAGTATAAAGGTTCTTGACCTCCAGCAGTCTCTGGTGCCCTTCTGCTTCATTGCCTCACAATGCCACTCCTGCAGCAGCTGGCTGGGGAACCCAGGCCCACCCTCCAGGCTCTGGCTCAGGGACCCTCTTCATAGCAGTCAAGGTCCATTCCATACACCTTGCAGCCTTTCCCTGAGCTGCTTCCATATCTCCTGGCCTTCCCCACTCTTCTGATTTGCCAGTCTCTTCACTCCCTTCTCCCAGGGTGTAACTTTAGGCAATTCATCTCTGCAGCCCTAAACACTCCTTCCCAGGAGCCTTTACCAGCCACCCCTTCTGTTGCCAGCCTTCTGGCTTTTGTAAAAGCCCTGCCTGTCCCTCACAGGTGAGCTTCTGTCTAATTAGCTGCCTCCAGCGTAAAGCTCCCCTGTTTGCTGCCTAATTAGCTGACTGGGCTCACCTGGCCTAATTCCGCTCTTGCAGGACTAGTATGGGGAGCACACCTCATCACATGCCTCCACAAAGAACTTCACAAGCTTAGAGAGTTGCTCAAGTATATTTCCTCGCAAGTACACAGACACCAAACAGCTAGGAAATCATAAAGCAATATTCAGACCTAACACAATACTAGTCCCCAGATGCTGGCCCAATACTATAAATTAATCACGCAAGCATACTACCACCATCAAGCCCACTACATTCAATGCAACAATATTGTCACCCTCTGATCTAAAGTCATTTGTGTATTTGACAAGAAACCTTTTTGAATATGTAGTTAAAGTTGTATTCCTTTTCAGTCTGCCATATGTTATGTGAAGATGCGAAGATTGTGATAAGAGAATTGTAAGTTAAGGTTGTGTGTTGTAGCATGAGTTTTAAATTCTTTGAAGTGTATTGCTGAATTTAGAGTGAGTATGTTAGAGCAGTGTTAGTAAGTTGGTGTGGTTGAGTAACATGGTGGGGCTAATACATGGTGTTTGGGAATGTATTAGGCGTGAATGATGCCTTTTTTCTTATTATTTGTATTACAGGAGCACAGATCAGGGCCTGTTATGCTAGGCACTTTCCACACACATAGGAACAGACAGTCCTTAAAAAGAAAAGATAGACAAAGAGAAAGTGAGTATTATTAGCCCCAATTTATACTTGAAGAATTGAGGCACAGAGAAATTACGTGACTTGCTAAAGATCACATAGGAAGACAGCAGCAGAGTAGGAACTGAACCAGCATCAAAAATTTCCAATGGTTTATGTTTGAATTATCTTCTGTGGGCCAAGTAAAGCTCTGGTGTAAGCAAATGTGCCCACTTTCACAAGGTCTAAATTTCATCCCATAATTTTCCTTAAAATAATAATCTCTAAAGTTGACTTCCATTATACAATTGGCAGGCCATTCATAGCCCAAGCCAAGCACTAACACATACAAAAAGCAGCTCCTATGCTCTATGGATAGTCACTGTGCTCCTAAAATCTCCTCTCTTACCATGGTGTAAATCAGATAAATCCACTGAAAACAACTGAGTCACACTGGGGTAAAAATGTCAACAATGGAGTCAGAGCCTGTATGTCTTCATTTACCACTAAAGTTTTGGACAATATAGAAGGATCCAGAGTGAATCACATCCTCCAAGTACATATAAAATGTACTCTAGCAGTTAAGTCATACAGCTCTTATCAATGTGGGAACCAGTGATATAGTTGAGCTGAGATCAGACCTGCACATGTGACCAGTTACTAGAAGGAATGACCAGTAAAGGAGAAGCAAATACAGTTATACTATTTCAGCTCAGTGCATGACCAGTGACACTGAGATCCTGATTTGCCATTGTCCTGCAGCTTGTGTCCTCATTTACACCCTTCAAAGTGGGTGTAAAACTCTACCAAATCAGAGCAACAGTGTTTTACACCCACTTTGCACTGGTGTAAATGACGACACAAGCTCAAGACACAAGCTGCAGTACTTACTTTTTTTCTTCCCATTACAGACACCCTCCCAAATTAAAAAAAATAACATCTTCATTGACTTGTTTTAGAAGCTCTGATTTAATCATGGCAAAAAGTGTGTGTTTGAGAAGCGCTGAAGCATGAAAACGGGTACACCAAATGTAGCTGGCGACATGTAAAAACTTTGTTTTGTATGAAAAAGAGGAAGCCAAACAAATATAGGTTTCTTTTGTAAATAATGTAAATTAACGTTATAGAGAAATTAGAATTAGTTTCATTCATTTACAAGGACTATGGTACATTTTTGCAATGAATGGGGACTGCATTACATATAAATCAAATGGAACAAATTCTGCCTTCATTCATCCCTGTTGCAGCCCCACCAATGGGTTTAAGTAAGCACAAGATTTTGCCCATGATGGGCTCAGTAATGCAAAGTGTTGAGCACTCTAGCCCCAACACAGCAAAGTATTTACATATGTGCTTAACTTTAAGCACCTAGTAGTTCCCATTGACTTCAATCAGTTCACATTATATTCTACTAAAAGCATAAACTCTGCTATAAAAGACCAAGATTAAGGTTAAATTGCATGTGTCTTCCCACTGAACCCCCAGCCTGTAGCTGAACACTAGGCCTCTGAATGCTTTGTTCCACTAGAAGCACAAATCTGTGCAAAGGTGGGGGAAGAAGGGAGCTGCAGGAAAGCCAGGCAGCCACAGCACGGAGCTCAGTGCCCTCTCATTAAGGGTGGTTCAACAGTTGTGCTCCTGGGAGCCCCAGGAGACCATGGTCCATATCCTCCACTAATGTAAACTGTCATAGCTTCCCTGAACTGCAAGCTGCATGGACACTTGACCATAACGTATTATGTAACACAGCAAACATTTCATAATCCTTATTGGAGAAAAACAGTTTTCTCTATAGTTGTCACTAGCCCGCTCAATATGTCTGGTTATCATGTATGTCTCCTTGCCAAAAATCCACACTAGTTATTCCACTACTAACAGTAATACTGTCTAACTCAGAAACAGGCATTCAGCATAAATATGTTACAGTTTCTCGTAGAACATAAATAAACTATGGTTAATTTATCTAGATTTTCCTTAAAGTTTCACATCTGAGCACTGATCTCAATGTCAGGTATTAAGAGTATGTTCACGTTTATTACACAGAAGTATTACACAGAAGTACAAATCATTCTATATTTTGTACAACATTTGACTAGATTTGTTTACTTCTGTGTAAGCTGCATAGAAACCATTAATACCTTCTGATTTTGAGATCACTGCTCAGGTCTGAAGCTTTAAGGCAAATCTAAGGAAATGTATGTTTCCTATACCATGAGTATTACTAGGGTGCATTTATGGCTAACCATTCTGTGCCAGTGCATGAGTACCCAAGTGGTAGCATAAGAGAATCAGTGGATTCATTCTACCAGGCTAAAGCAAAAATTGTACGATAAAATTAAAGAATGATTTCATAAAACGATTTCAATTTTTTGGACAGTGTGTATTGAGGCGGAAGGAAGTCAGGCATTGTACTAATCATACACTGAAATAATGGCACTAAAATAATAATAATTCACAATTTCTCAGGAGTCACAGGCATACTTTAAAATGGAAATCAGATCAAGATAAACTAAGCTATGCAGAACTGGAATAATGTGGAGATATTAAGTTATCAAAATCAATTTTTTCTTTTGAGACACATCATCTAATGCACAGACATGAGCTGAAATTGAAAAAGAACATATTTCAAATGGGATTCTGAGGGGTATTTAACAGGCCAGCAGTGGCTTAAGAAGCAACAAACTGTATGGCACAGGAGATGTGAGTCACTAAAAAAGTAATTGACTGTTAAGAGCAATAATGATTTAGATGTTATATCCTTGACTTCTCTAACTGATACATAGGATAGGTTAGATTAAATAGGATAGGTACTGAGAGCAAGTAACTACACTTTGTGAGCTTGAAATCAGCTTAGACATCCTGCTATTTATGCTAACCAAGACAATATTGTCATGATCTAGTCTAACCTTGCTCATAAATCATCATCTCTGGCAGAATTTTAGCAATGGATTAACAAATGCATATTGCGCACATGAAAACATGAGGAGATTTTTCAAGGACTTTTCCCAAATTCAACATGGGTCTATAAACTGGAACCGAAGACTGGTTCGGAAAAACCCTCCTCACTTATCACACCAATAGAGAGGTTCAGTAACACAAATGTACTTCATTTTATAAGATTATTTTTAGATAACCAAATGGAGGTAGCACTTACAGGGTTGTAAATTATGTGGGTTGAGCTAATGAGATCTATATATGTATGTTCCAGGCCCTGCTGAACCACAAAGTGTAATGAATTTTATAATACATTCCAACATAAATACTTTCGCACTTCAGAAGATTTTCCTTCACCATTTTAGAGACATATTTAAGCATACTGAATTAAAGGGAGCAGTAGTGCTGAAAATTACAGGTTTGATTCCTGGGAATACAGTTCTAGCTTGTTTAATTAGGCACATCTCATTGATTTCATTTAATTTTTAAGGCTGGAAATGGCTTCTATATGAAATTCAAAGAGAAAGGAGAATTGACTTGAGCCATCTTGCATATATTCTTCACCCTAAAAGGACTTGAAAGTAATAAAACCGTGGGGATATTCAAGATCACAGTAACCCCTTATTATTAAATGGCAGTAATCACAATCTATACTGACTGAAGTTTTCAAATAAGGCCTCTGTGCTGCTACTATGCTGTTCCTACTTATTGAGTAACATAGAGTCTCTTTCAGCTCAAGAAGGGGAGTTGGTTTTAGACCCTAAGACATCAATGCAAGTTAAAAGTTTGTGCCTTAAACTGCTGAACATGTGTGAAGTGCAATGGCCTGACTATTCTGACTTCTGGAACAGTAGTAACACAACCTCCAGGACAACAACTTTCTCTAATTTCACAGCCAAGTACGAGTCACATAAGAATTTCAACAGCACAAAAAGAGCACGAGTCAAGGGAAAACTTTACAGGAAAAAAAAAATCTACCTTCTTCAGGAAGAAGAGGTGAATATTTTCCCTGTTCATATGTCTGGAGGATATTCCCACAAGGGCATTTTAAACTGGACCAGATAGGGAAATAGATTAATTTTAATGCATAATGTTACATTAAGTCCCTTGCTTTCTTACAATGGCTGAGCTGGGTAATGAATATTCTGGGCTTGATATTCAGATGGGCCTTAATTCAATCTACTAATATTTGCTCCCACAATTTGTTATGGGCACTAATGCACGCATGAATTACATTTGCAGGCTCAGAAAAACCAGGTCCTAAACCTGTTAGTGGTTCATTTAACATAATCCTCAAATCCCTGGAAAAGAAAACCCTTGAAGTTAGGGAGCTTTTGATTACCAGTTTACTGTAGTGCACCCAAGAATCTTTCCCTCTTTACTTGCCAGCACAAATGATGCCATTAGACTTCCCATGAAGACATGAATTGTTGAGACCATTCACATGCGTGCACACACAAAATGGAAACGAACTGAGGAGCTGCTGAACTAAAAGGATACCTGCAAAAAGCTTGCTATGTCATAATTAGAGCTGAGTCAGAAGTTTCGCAAAGGCCTCGGTTCTGGGTTTTGCTGCACAACTGTATGTCTTGTGGTTGAATCTGAGTGAGAGATTCATGGACTTAGGTGAGGCTGTGAGATGGAATGTGGGGTTATTTTAAGGGACCAAGACCAATTTTGCAGAGGCAGCAGCACTCTGTTCTACCCCCATGCTGGAGAATGGGGTGGAAGAGCAGCATGCCTGAAGCCCATCAAAAGAAACCTTCAGAGATGAGATGGGCAGGGAGCCCACCAAGCAGCATCCTTGAAAACTGGGGGAGGGAAAGGAGCAGGCCACAAAGCAACCCGCAAGAATGCATTGAAGCCAGAGGGTTTGTAATGCACTGGAGCACTTTCCAGAACACTGTTTAAGTCATGTGGATTTGGGAACCCATTAGTGTTGAAAGCGACTCCATGTGAGAAGGGGAGTCCAAGGGCCAGCTAGACTGACTATTGTGGAAATGGAAGGCGGTGATGAAACTCACAAGCATTACATAGGTTTATGTCTGGCTTGCTTGCCTTTTCTGGGTTTCTGTAGAACCTAAATTTCCAAAAACCTGAAGGATAGTAAACTCCCCCAAACGTCAGTGGCCACTTTGGTTTGCAAAATCCACATTAACCAAAAGCAGCAGGAGTTGTACAGCCCGGGTCATGATCTCCTGTGTGTGATGGTGAAGAGGGAAGGATAAGCGTAAGCCAGAGTGTTCTGGTCCACTTTCTACACTGGCTCTCTATTGCTTTTCAAAGTCCATTTCAAGGCCCTCCAAAGGATCCCCTAGCTACCACTTCCTCCACAACCATGACCTCCCAGGATATCTACATTCTACCAGAACAATGAAACCACAACCAATGAAACTGATACAAATATGGGCAATGCAGCTTTCACATATAGCTGCACCTACACTATGGAACTCATTTCTGCAGAAAATAAAAACCACCAAAGACATTGCCTCAAATTAGCTTTACCACAATAATTTACATACTTATGCTTGCTCGCTCTCTCTCTCTCATACACACACACACACACAAGCTGTTTGTACTACACAAGCTAGGAAGGGAAAAAAACACATAGCTATTTTTAATTATGTTAGAGATGCTCAGTTACTATGGTGATGGAGTCCATATAAGAAAGTACAGTAGTGACAGGCAGATCTAAACACACATTTTAGCAAACTATTTCTATTTTTTCAACTCTATCCCACTAAAAAGAACTATCCTCCTCCAATATTTTCTAAGATAGGATAAATAAATAGCTAAAATAGTTGAGACAGAGGTGGGAAGAGCAAAGTACAAAGTGGCTAAAAATACTTTTCTTTGGGTTTTTGTTTTGTTTGTGGGGGGGAAGCAATCAAATATAAGTGAAGAGCCATGTGAGGGAGAGGGCGAGAAGGCTGACTGAGCTGTAAAATGTTCTAAGCAAATACCTCAACACTTGAATATTTAGCATATATTTTACTGAGGGAAACATCAAAATTGATGTGTTTACTTGACAGACTAACATTGACTGAAGGGAAACTGAGGTCAATAAACTGTACATCAAGATACAGTAAATCTTAATTTTGGCTAAAATGAGCAGTCAATATTCTGTACATTCTAGTACAAATATTAATTGTGACATGGAATTCAATATAATTCAATCTTACAGAGACAGCCCGGAAGAGTCACAGGGCAGCACACAGCTTTGTGATGGATGCTGGTTCCAAACTGGTCCCGTTTGGTCCAGATGGCTGGAGGTTGGGTGTATTGAAGTGGCAATGTATTCATTCAATTAGGCAAAAGTAACTCAGTGTGCTTGAGCCATCGTCTCTCACCAACTCAAAAATGGTGGCAATGAGTTCTGAATGCAGCAGCTTTCTGTCCTCTCTGGCCAAATGCTGGATCAAAATGAGAAATGGCCTTTGAGGCTGAGACTTTTGAAGGAGCCCCCCCAGAGTTAAGCATTCTTCTCCCACTGAAATGTAATTGGTTTTGGGCATGTAAAAGCAAATGGGGAATGGAGGTCTCAGAAGCAGCACTCCCTACCTATCTCCTACCACCTGCAAAAAGTTTTATTGCAGCCAATAAAAATTCAGAGCATATAACAGGACTCAGGATCACATTCTAGGATACTAACATCAGACTGGATCATACTCCCGGTATTTACATTCTATTTTCACTCATTTTGATAAGAGAGACATTTGGCATCAAAACTAAATATTAGCCCAAGCATCTGACATCACCTCAGACTGGCATATGACTGTTTTCAAACAATGTACATTTGGCAGTGAGGTCAATACATTTTCTCAAGTTTAGCTACTGACGACCCTGACATCAAAATAATTGAACTTTGCACCTGAACACTGAAACTTAATGACTTGTCACATGACTGATTGCATCCAACCAGGAGCAGTTAAAGGTTTCATGTACTGTAACAATTGATATTGATTTATTCCGATTTTTGTGAGTCCCACAGTAAAATTTAAGGGCATGATCCGACTCCTGTTGACTTAAATGGGAACTGGGTTGTGCCTGATGTGTGTTATTTTTCCCAACCCATTTAAATAATGCTGATAACATCACAGCTTTATTCTACTGACATGGTGACCATTTTAAACACAGACACTGCAAAAGCCTTACTTAGTTGGGTAAAACAATGTCCACTGAAGCTTTCTTTGAACGGAAAACGTAAGTCTAAAATTTACTCAGAGTTTGAAAGAAGAAGAAGAAGAAACAAAAAGAGTTCAATATGGCTGTCCCATATACTACTGACCTAGGCCAGAATGGAGCTAGAGTACCTAATCACTTGTCATCTCTTCAATGGTCTACCGAAAATACTGAAACCTGTATTAATCGTTGAGATAGTGGTGCCATTAATTAGCATCCTTTGTAATGCATCTCAGAGAAGTCAAGAACAAATGACCAGCGAGACTGAGCTACCTTCTTTCCCCCAGAGCTATTTTCTCCATGTCAAGGCTGCATCTGGCAGGCTGGAATGGGGATATTTGCATTGCTGCTTGCTTTCTGTAGAGAGAGGACTACATTTCCAGAATTGTCGAGCTGACTTCTTTCACCGTTAACGTAAGAAGAAGATGTTTTTCACCTATTGGTAAAATTTGCATTACAGCAACACAGTCATGTATGCTAGGCTCTAGCTTTAATCAGGATGGAGTAGAAATAAGAAGGGTAGAAGTATAAATGGGAAGCTGCGTACATACTCAGAATGACAAAGGAAATTGGAACTTGCTACTCTCTTCCCTTTTAGAGAATAGTCATAATGGATTTGAAATCAACATGGGAATACTAACTGGAGTCTAAACCAAGCAGAATGGGCACCTCTAAGGTTGAATAGCAGAAATGTATCTTCAGGCAAGTCAAAATATATACACATACCAGTTCAGAAAACAAGATGTAGCCTCAATTTGATAATTTTACAAAACTATTTGCAGTGCGTGACATTTGATTTTCCCAGTTATGCTACTGCTAGCTTATTTGCCCTTTCTATGTTTTGCATTGCAAATGAATTTTCAACAGCAAAAAGGTTAACGGTCATAGAAAATGCTGTCATCCCTACTAAAATATATCCCCACTTTACAGTGGCATTTACTAAACTACTTTGCTTGCTTATTAAATGTCTTTCTAATATCTCTACAACCTGGTTTCCTCATCACTGGCTCTCATTTGTCATTCTTACAACACAAAAACGACAATCTTTTGCTTGCTTCAAAAATATGAGAGCTTTGTTATGAAGGGTTTATCCACAATCTGTCACCTTCAAATACTCAAACATGTTCAAACAAAATTGGTTAGGTTTGTTCGTCTGTTGAAAGGTCATTTTCCAGAAGTAAGGCCAAATCCTCTATCTCACTCTAGCTTCATTTGCACTGCTCTGATGAGTGCAAAGCAGCCTTAAAGCCAGCTTAACTGTCCCCTTGAAGATTCTCCTTGGGTAGCACAGAGTTTCTTTTCAGTCCATTGTCTAGTGTACCTCACTGGAATAAAAGGGTGTCTCTGCACCTGGGTGGTCCCTGGCTTCCGGAACAGTTGACAGTCAATGTAGTTTAAAGCAGCCCTGAGACTGCTCTAATCTGCGTTGGAGACAGGGCCAGTGCAGAACCAGCTACAGAATCCAGGTGCCTCAAATATGGCTTTGCACCCTGCCCTGTGCTCCCAATAACTTTCCAGTTTGCTCTGAGCCAAACTAGAACATCTGGCCTGTGCTGTCTGTACGTAAACAACAACTACACTTAACTAATAGTTATTATTGATTGTTATTTCATTAACACTCAAAAGCTCCAAACGAGATCAGGCCCCACTGTGGTAGGTTTTGTCCTAACACATACAAAGAGAGACAAAATTAAAAAAAATATCAGGGGTGGGGAGGGATACAACATACAAGTGAAGTGATCAGAATGAGGATTCTTTGTTTCATTTCTATATCATTTACTCATTTTATTTAGTTATTGCGGGGACAAGGAGATTAGGAGAATGAGAGGGAGTGAGCAGGTCAGAGCAAGGCAGGGAGGAAAGGAAGGAACCCATTTGGTTCTTGGCTTCTCTCATAAAGGGTGCTAATTAATGGCATTGAGTGAGAGGGAGAGAAGTGGAAATGTGCAACTGGAAGGACAAAGAGGGCAGGGAGAGTGAGACTGGCAGCCAGGGGACAGTGAGGAACAGGAACTTGCAAGACATTGGAGCAAACAATATGCATCAGATAAAAAGTAAATGCCCATAGTCCAGATTGCAAAAAGAAACCCAACATCACTGGCATGCAGAGGCTGGGAAGGCTCAGGGAGACCTAGGCCAAGTCACTCCCTACTCCAATGCTCCTGGGGACGTCCCTGTTGCTCCTGCTCCACACTGCAAGGGCCTGTCTTGCTTATGTAGCTAGGGAAGGGTGCAGAAAAAACGGCACCGGGGTTCAGTGCCCTGGAAGAGGAGGCAAATTATTCTAGTTTTCATAAGAATGTAATGTCACACTACAACACTGAACTGAAAACAAGAGGCTCACGAAGCTGCTAGGGGTGTATATTTTTGAATAGGGTGAGATATAGGTGAAATTATTACCATTATTTCATTGCTGAGAAACTACAAAGACACCATCACCACCTACTGGAGGAGTTAATTAACTTACATTCCTGCTTATATCATTAACTTTGGTTATATCATTTGCTTATATCATTAACTTTGCTTATATCATTAACTTTGGCTAACTACAAAAGCAGTTTCTCCTCCCTTGGTGTTCACACCTCAACTGCTAAAAAAGAGGGCCTCATCCTCCCTGACTGAACTAACCTTGTCATCTCTAGCCTGACTCTTCCCTGCTTATTTATACCTGCCCCTGGACATTTCCACAGCATGCATCTGAAGAAGTGGGTATTCACCCACGAAAGCTTATGCTCCAATACGTCTGTTAGTCTATAAGGTGCCACAGAACTCTTTGTCGAAGCTGCTAATGTGATTCATTTCAATCATATTGGAAGGTGTCAAGAAATGTCACTAATATTTTAATACCTCTCTCTTCTTCACTCACTGAGTAGAAGCATTCACATAGTACGACAGCCAGTCTCTACTTATGAAACAAAGGCAAAATTTAATAAAAGGTACATGAGGATTCTAAGACACTTACAACTTGCTAAAACTAGAAGCTCCTTAGGAATCAAAGAAGGTTCTTCCTTAGATTTTAATACATTTAATACACTATCAGGCCTGACTATGCAAGTTTTATAAAGAAGAAGTTTTCTCCAGGTAATAACCCTAGTGCTGTATCCACTTTTCTGTTTCTTGCATGCCTTCTAGGACTGGCCTGAAAACAAGCATTCCATTTCATGCAAACATTTCAAGATTTTAACATTTATTTTCATTTGCATTGGAACAAAACTAGACCTTCAAAAATTTTCTGTAAGAAACAGAGAAGAGACTTGAACCTGGGTCTTCTATATTCCAAGTGAGTCTCTTAGCCCCTGGGCTATTAGCTATTCTGGGAATTGCTCTTAATCTCTCAGAATGCCATCCTGGAGCTGAGAGAATATCATTGAAAACATCATTTCATCATTTCTGTAAAAAAAATCTGTTTCAAGACATCAGCATTTTCTGACAAAAAAAATGTTTAGTTGAAAAATTCCTAACCAGTTCTAATTGCACTGAACTTGGAAATTCACCTGGGTATTTGTTTTTCTTGGTATTTATTGTCACAGACAAAATACAAGATGAGCAGACATGAGATTAAATGTAAAAGCTGACTATTTCAGAAAAAGATGGTTTATCTTTGTTTCCGTGTATTTTGTATTTAGTTTAAAACAACTAGCATTAAAACAATTCAAAAGACTGAATTCATGCAGTTTCAGAATAGACAAATGTTAAGACAAGGCTATTTGCTCTCTGTTAACATGTAATGGCTCTATGGAGGCTGCTGAATGTACAAAATGAGCTGCTTTGAAAGATTCCTGCACTTCATATATCTGATAGCTCAATGACTCTATCCGTTTGTTGTGGTTTTTTAAATAATCTACATTGCAAATGACAAAAAAACCTGTAGTCGATATAGTGAAAATACTTTATACTAGAGCTGGCCAAGAAACAAGATGAATATATCAAAATATTTCCTGAAAATAGGTCCCTTTTCTTGTCAGAAAATGCTGAAGATCACCTCCCTCACTAAGCACACCTGCGTAAAGTGTGCGCATGCGCCATGACAGAAGACACCACACACACACATCCCAATATGAGGGAAATGGAATTCTGCCTGGCATAGACGCCAGACCCCCTCCTTTCTTTTCTGTTCTTCCCTCAGCTGAATTGTGTAGGAAAAAGAATTAATCGGTCACACTGGTTGTGTATGTTTCGTGCTCAAAAATGTTTAGAAATAAACCTGCCTGGTAGGTGCCTCGAACATTCCAGTATTTTACCTCTTCGTTTCTCTCATTTTTTAATAATATTTTGCTTTATTTGTTATTAATTTGGCCCAACACTCAGCACCTCACACAATCCGGGCCAATGAGAATATTCATTCCAGAACTTCTGATTCTGTCCAACGATAGCTAAGAGGGAACTAGGACAGTCTATTGTGAGTATTTGAAGTGTGTAAGTACCACAGAGGAAAAGGAACTCTGCATAATAAAATTAAGAGCAATGCAGAGAAACTGAGAAGAAAGGAATTTAGATGAATAGAAGGACAAATTTCTAAAGGTTGGACACTCTGGAATAATATCCTAAAGTAAACTCTATTAGCTTAGTCACTGCAAATTGGACTGGATAAAGCACTAAAGAATATTCTGTAATGAACAACCTGCACTAGGACAATGAGACTGGATCAATAATCTTTTTCCTTCTCTATTTTCTATAATTTAGAGCGTGTGCACGTGTGTGTAAGTAAAAAATATAAATTATTTCCATGCAAAAAAAGTACCAAAACCTAACTAAATACAATTGTTTTGGTTATTGCTCCTTCAGAGACAAAAATGGCCACCCGGTCATACTTTTGACCATGTTTTTCCAAACCTTTGTTGAAATCTCATCAACATTCTCTGGCTCAATAGAGTTGTGCTATTCCTTTTCTCTCCCATGCTTTTAAATGCCACTGTACTTCCCAGTGCTGAGTATAGGTGTACTGAGGCTTGAAATTTGGGTCAATATCTAAAAACTTTCCCCAAGTTATGAAGTGTTTGGATTTAGGGTTCAATTCAGTCTAATAAATTCAAATCCAAATCTGAATTTTCGCATTGATACAAGAATTTCAGATCCAATGGTTTGGACCCACCTGTAACATTGAGCAGATGTGCCGGTAAGAAAAATCAGTGCTCTGATACCCAATCTGATAAAAAAATATCAGAATTATCATGAAGAAAATCCGAATCCTAAATTTTTTACTCCAATTTATAGATTTGCAGAATACAGAGATTTAGATAAACACCCATATTTTCAAATAATAAACCAATTGTACCCTTTTCCAGGTTCAAAATACTCTCTCTGCTTTACTGTAGGTATCCTTGCAAATTCCTCTGGTTCCACAGTTTTAAACAATTTATTCAGCTTGACTCCTACTACACCTATGCATCATTTTTTAGCCAGGCATTCCCACAAAAAACAGGGGGAGGAGAGAAAAGACATTTCATTTCCCCCCACAAAATATTCTGAAGGCAGTTGGCGGAAACTCAGGTTTTCATGGTAAAAGAAAAATAACAAATGTTCCTTACCTGATTTCTCTTTTGTTGTTAACAAAATTACACAGGCTAACATCTAACATAACCCTGTGTTGTAAGTCTATATTTACATAGTTTGTATTCCCAAAGATAATGTTGCAATCTCTAAGGTGTCTCTAGTCTAATGCAAGATACTAGAGAATAGTATGAATTATCTCTGCAGTGATTTCATGCTGAATTTGCAGTGGTATGTAGCACGCAGTAAAAAGTAAAAGAGAAATATGCTTTTCTGGGCGCACACGGTACTTTCATCTTTCATCCAGAAAATAAGTGGTAATAATATTTGTAATATGTTTACAGACAGAACCCCAGGCTCTGTGGAGATAAGTCTTCTGACATAAAATACATAACAAAGATGGAAAATGGTATTACTCGTGTTAAATTCAAAATGAGCATTTTGTCCTAGAGAACCAAAAAAAGTAAATGTAATTAGCTATCTGAGGTTACAATAAAACTTGCAAAAGGTGTTCTTTGACTCTTTGGTAATTACATTTCCTGTAGCTATAGAAACAAGCAACATAAAATCTTTGTCTATGTGCTAGCTTTTTATAGACCCAAAAATGTTGTATCTAGTTAATGCTGCACAGTGAAGACATCTAGCATTCCAGAAACAGTTATCTGCCCATGTTTGGGCCCATATTACAGTTGTGTTTGTTTTTAAGTAAGGGACAAGAAAAAAATATATATATGGGAAGCAATGGGGAGTGGTTTAAAACATTGAAATAAAATATTAACAGATGCTAACTTTCTTCCCTTAGCTGCAAGTTTAAAGCCAGTTCATGAAAGATTAGTGGTAAAGTTGTTGTATCTGAGTGTTTCAAAACAATTCATTTTATTAAATTAGCTTTAAGATTTCTCAGTGTAACTGCGGTAATGCAATGAGTGAGGAGGGGAAAAAAGAAAATATTTAGTGTGTCTTTAAAAAACAGTTTAATCTAATAACTAAAATGCCTTAATCATACTGTTATTACATGGCATCATTGTAAGGCAAAGTTAATGCTGGGTGGGTGCCTTAACTGTGCCTTTTACCTTAACAAGTTTGGATTTCATTTCAATTTAATCTTAATTCTCAATTATCTGGGTCTGAATGCTTGGTTTTGGGATAATTACAACATTTCTTGTAATACTTTACTTTAAATTACTGATCCATACTCTGAATCTTACTCCAACTCATTTTGTCTATGAATTGAAATACATACTAATAGCTATCCAGGCATCATTCACTAGGTTCTAATTTTTTTAACAGAATATTGTTGGCACTTTTTAAAAAAAGTCTTTAATATTATTAAAATCAGTTTCCAGTAAAGCTTGCCTAATGTTGAAAAATATTGAACAGCCTCCTTAAACATTTGCTATTATAATGTGAAGTATAGACACAGCAGATCTAGATTTAAGAATGATTTTTCTTTCTACGTGTAACCACTTGTCATGGATACTACTCTTTCATCTTCCTGGGTCTGGCCTGTTTCAAACTGAGGTTACGTCTACACAGCAGAAGATGTGCATGGGCTAGCCTACTTTAGCAAGCTTTCATCCAGCTTGTGCAAGTAGCAATAATGGTGAAGACAGACCAGCGCAGGCTTCAGAGCAGGCTAGCAACCTAAAGATGTACTCAGCATCTGTGCTAAGATTGTGTAACCCATGCTGAAGCCCACCCTGTGCTGTCTTCTCTGCTATTGTTACCTGTACTAGCTGGATCCAGTAAGGAGTTCAGGGTGTGATGATGTTAGTCTGCAAATAACACATTAAAACCTATAAAAGGCCTGTGTTAGGGGATGAACATGACAAACATAAAAAAAATATTAAACACAGCAATAGCACTTTGGGTGTTTTATACAAAAAAAGAGTCTGCTACACACCATTCATTGGTATAACTCAAGAGCATCAAACAGAGGACTTTTCTGATACAGGAGATAAGGCAAGGGCATATACATGCTGCTGCAGTTGAAGCAACATCAGTTCATCTGATTAATCAAAGGAATATGAGAATTTCAGAAACATTTGGGGTGGGGGGCGGAGGAGACCAGCCAGATCAGTGTAGCTGTCTTTTGGGAATCAATATTTTATTTCATTCAAAAAGGCCCAGTGAAGAGTCCTGTAGGTGAAGTGGGAGATTGGCTGGAGAAATCACTAGCACAAGACAATTTGAACAACACAGATAGGCTTTAAAAGATGGCTAGCCCTCCTATGGATTTAAAACAGGGAGAATACAAGAGATTCTGCATCACTGTGTGAATCCATTATCAGGTGATGTAAAATATTAAAGAAATGTTATTTCTTTATTTATAGCCCTTTCTGTGCAATAGCCCTATCATTATAGTATGTGAGCACTTGAGTGCATACTTGCAAGACTCCTGCAATTTTACAGATGGGACACCGAGGCACATACAGGCTAAATGATAGACCAAAAATAAAAAAAATAAAAATCCATAGAAATCCAAGGCAAGACTGGTAATTGAAGCTTGATCTCCCGAATCCCAGACCAGTGCCTTTATTGCAAGACCAATTTTCACTATAAATTTATAATCAAAGCATCTTTCAAAAATGTATGAAATCAGCTTTATGCTCATAAAAGGGTCCCCTAGCCAGCAAGCTACTATTATCAGCCTGCAAGGAACCAAATCCCTTTTTAAATATACATTTTTAATGGAGACGACTGTTCTCTGGGCTTATTTTACTCTGATTTCAGTTAAGCTAGGATTTCAGAGGCGAACTCTAGTTTACTAAGTGACCTATCCAGTCTGCAAAAACAGATGATTGACAGTTCAAGCTCTAATACAAAGCTCCAAATTAAAGCCATTTTTAAAAAACACAAAGTCTTGGAGAACAGACACTTATTACAGAACTGGCACAAAAATCCATCCCCCCGCCCCCAAGTGGAGCTAAATGTGGATTGTCAGAAACAGAAACAAAATAAAGACCACCAAACATCCTCCATTGAGACTTTTAGAACAGAAATATTTCTCACTAGCCTGAATTTTTCCCCTGTATAAATGAACTACAAGGCAGGTAAGTCATAGTAGTTTTTGAGGACAATAAAATACAGGTAAGTCTAGTGCATATGGAGGAAAAATTCTCCAGGTGGAGTTAAACTTCCCAGACAAATAATGTTTAAACAGCACAAGCAGGTGACTTTTCAAATAGTATTGTGTACAGCATTGTATTAAAAGAGTTTAAAAGGAAAGAAACTGAAGAGGATTATTATTATATGGACAAAGTACTGTAAGGCACTACATTACTGTTATATAAGTACTGTGAAAGCAAGATGTTCTTGGCACTCAGCATAATCCACTGTGTTTGCTGTGCTGATTTCATCAACTATTACATCATGCTTGATTTCCATAATTGGCTTCAACTCTTCATTTTATAATCTACTCAGATTCAGTTTTGATGCATATTCCTATCTATTTAACACAGCGAGTTCTCCACATAATCCTTCATGGGCCACATAGAACATTCTTCCTTCACTACCTCATGTAGCGTTTTCCTGAAGAGTGAAACTAAAAGGACAAAGACCACGGTGTCTAAGATCTAACCTTTTCTTTTAGTCCTGACAGCTAAAACTCTCATCCAGGCCCCCCTCAACCACCATCTTGACTACCTGAACCTCCTCTTCTCTTGCCCCGACACACACACACACACACACACACCATTCCTCCTCCAGACTATTCAAAATATAGCTGCTAAAATAATCTTGGAGGTCTCTTGATATGAGCATGTGACTCCCTCTAAATCCCTCCACTGCCTCCCCTTCTTCATCACAACTTCAAAATTCTTGCCCTAACTTTCAAGATGCTGCACATATCCCATATAGCCACCCTGCTCTCTTTGGCCTGTTCTGAAGATCAGTTATATCAATAAAAAAACTCCCATTGACTTCAATGGGCTTTGGATCACCCTCTTAGTACTTTGCCTCTAAGTCCTCTTCCACCAATGATGCTCCATGCTCAGATTTTCAACTTCTCCCACAACCATCCCTATAGTGTGTTCCATGCTGCCCTCTAAGCATGGCATGCCCTTTCGGAGCTAGAACAGCAGGCCTCCACGTTCTCATTCAAATTTCTCCTCAAGACTGATTTCTATCACAATGCCTATACAAGATGAGTCAGCAGAGACAATTATTTATTTTGTTCCACCATTCTGTGCGCCTAAGTATACTCAGCACCTTACTGCTGTAACTCATTTCCTTTCCACCTTTCCTCTTCCCCTCACTTCTGTTACCCTCTTCATTTCAGCATGTCTGAAGTTAGAGAGTATTCTTTTTCAGGCCAGTGACCGGGTCTTCTTATCTGCACTCTGAGGCAATTTAGCACAATAGGTGCTGTAAAATTATCATGTAATAATATTTTTTAAAAACCCATGGAACACAACAATGCCATTATCCCTTTTCAGAGTTGAACCACACTTTAAAAAACCCAAACAATTATATATAGAGAAAGGGAGTTATTTAGGATAGTCTTGTTATCCACTCGGGACTAAAAATTGCTCATTTTAATCATGCAGACTCTGTATACACTAGGGAAATTTTCCATTGCTAACACTGGTTTAATCTCCACCATTGTTAGCAAGGGTTCCAGCCCCAGCATAAATGGGCCTCCAGCTGCTACTGGCATTTTTAACATGATGTCTATTAGACCTGCTTTGAGCAGGTTTAGATGACACATTGCAAAAAAAAAAAAAAAAAATACCAGCAGCCCATCTACACTAAAGCTTCCAACATTATTGACACAAGCAGAGCTGAACAAATGTTAGCAACAGTGGGAAAGTTTCAATGATTTCTCCTAGACAAGCCCTCAGTTTCTGTTTGGACAGCACTGACATTCTGTATATTTTAGTGCGTAAAAAAAATTGACAGAAAAACTAACTAATTTTAGGTTATGCTTCACTGAAGGAAACTTTCCTCTTCCAGCCAAACTCAGCTTCCACAGGGGGACTATTTGTTCAGCTCAGACTTAAATAAGTTATGATGTTGCCAACTCATGATTTTATCACAAAAATTGTGATACTGTAAGTTTTTCTTAAAACTGCACTTGCTGGAATCCTGTATATGGGAATCTCAGCAATCACGTATATATAACAAGTGTTATAGCCCTTAGAGGTCACATTGCAGTGAAAAGTTTGAATACCATTAGGATCTTGTAAGATCCTGTCTATGATGGCTTATCCAAAATAGTGTGGAAGAGAATTGTTTAGTGTAAAGAAGTGATTTCTGGGCACCGTTTTTCATCTGACTGATGTAGAGTCTGGTAATATTAAGTAACTATGGAACAAATGTCTTGGTCTTGAGTGGGAATTAGATGTTTATGATCCCATGGATCTTACTTCTGCTATTTTTAAATTGACCAAAACAATTGCCAATGGTTTATTAAATTCGGTAGAGATTCTTGATTTAGGGGAACAAAGGACTCTGGTAGCTAAAAATGAAATTATATTATGTGTCATCTTTTAGAAAAATCTTTATTCTTAAACTGATTGTGATCCAGCCACAACAATGTAATGTTCTCCTCTAATCCTCCACATCTTAGATTTGTGCATTATGAAACCTATACTGCTTCCTAAATCATGCCAAAATATATATATCAGGAGTCATATTTATCTGATATGATATTAGAGGGTTCAGATTAAGGCAGAAGCCTTGGGATCCTGGCCACAGAATCACAATCCTAGGGCATGAGCCAGTGATCCATAGATAACACTGTGCATAGCTGATTGCTACCAGCAAAAGAGTCAGACAGGAGTAAATGCTCCCAGATTATATGGTGTCCCATCAATGGAATTCCAGAAAAAGGAGATACATAGGCAGAGTTTTGTTGTGGCAAATCTGCCAGCAAGTACATTTCATTCTGTTGTGTAGAGGACTGAAGGATTTTGGGAAGAGAGGGGGAAATTTTATTTATGACGTTTTGATTAATATGGATCCATTACAATTTCAGTTCACACCTGGATACTCTATCCCAGGGGTCTCAAACTCAAATTACCACGAGGGCCGCATGAGGACTAGTGCATTGGCCCGAGGGCCGCATCACTGCCCCTGACCCCGCCCCCACTCCACCCCTTCCATTAGGCCTCGCCCCTTCTCCGCCCCTTCTCCGCCTCCTCCCCTGTGCGCACAGCTTCCCGCTCCTCCCCTCTCCCTCCCAGAAACCGCGTAGCTCTTCCCATGCGGCCCACGGAGCTCTTCCCTGTGGCCCACCCCCACCCTCCCATTTTTTTTTATTTTATTTGTTTTTACCCCCAGGCAGTTCCCACCGCCAGAACAACTGTCTGGCGGCGGGAACTGCCTGGGGGTAAAAAAAAAAAAAAAAACTTTTTTTTTTTTTTAAAAAGGGGGAGCGTGGGGAGCCCGTGTGTTTGAGACCCCTGCTCTATCCCCTGAATTTTGTGTTTCCACAAAACATGCAAATATATAGAGAGACAACAGAAAGAGCAGAGATGGGTGAAATTCATACCTTGGGCCCAGTCCTATAAACACAACTGATTAACTTTATCTTCCTGCGTAGTCCTATTGGCACTACTCCCAGGATGAAGTTGCTCACTTCCATAGGCGTTCACAGAGTCTTGCCCCTATATTTCAAGCAATTCAGATCCAAGTCTTTGCTTCAGCCTACTTCGAATTGTGAACTGTTCCCTTTCCACAGTATTTTTCTTCCTTTTAAATTTTACTCACTAGCCCCTTGAAGGCTTGAAACTAAAAAAAACTGTTTGCTAATAAAAGTGAGCTTTCTGCCACTGCACACTGTTTTTTAATGATACGGCTACTGATGCAGTTTGGAAAATAAAATTAAGTTATCTAGACTATGAAAGAAAAACAAGTTATGGAGAATTTAAACCTACCAACCGTGATAATATCTCATTAACAGAAAGTTAAATGTCATATATACTGTGCGTTTGTGTGTGTGTACTTGGCAAAAAGCACTGGAGGGTGTTTTGTTTTGGGGTGCCCCAAAACAGAACACCGTCCAGTGCTTTTTGCCAAGTTGTAAAGAAACACATCGTTGTAGAAAGTATCACAAAGTATCACATATCAGTGGAGCTGGTCAAAAAATGTTTGACTAAACTTTTTTCTGTCTCGGGTGCAGCTGGCAGGGCAAGGACTTGAACCTGGTCTATGGCATACCATCCTAACCCCTGGGCAAGAGAGCACACACATGTGCTTTACAGACTTTCTTAGCCTATGTCTACATTGTGTTTCAAAACCCGGGGCAGCAAGTCTCAGAAAACTCTACAAATTCAGGCAAGTGCCACAGCGCTAAAAACAGCCATGCAGACACTGCAGCTCTGAAGCCCACCTTTCTCCCTGGACTGCCAAGCCCCAGCCACAATGTCTACATAGTTGCCCCTAGCACCATAGCACAAGGCCTGCAAGCCAGAATCTGTAGACCCTGGCTCTGAGACTCACTGCTACAGGTTCCAATACGCAGCATAGACATACCCTCAGCCTTTCTCCTTGTTGTTTTTCACTACATACGAGTTCATATGGTTCATGATTTAGAAGATGGTCTGTGTATGTATACCAAAGGTGTGATGGGAGAGAGGGGACCCCACAAGGTCAAATTCTAATGACAATGATCAGAATGTTTGGGTTTGCTGCTAACGGAGTTCGTTTGAAACATCCCAGCATGGTAACATGTCAGGTATTTCCAAGGCCAATCCACAGCAAAAAGTTTCTAGGAATGCACAAAAAGATTAGAGTAAGTTTTTTTTTTTAAAATGGTGCCAGGGTTTTTTGCCCAGATCCAGTTGAGCAGAGGCTGTAAGCCCTCAATCTATGGTAAGTGGGTTTCTACTCAGCTTTCTGATCACTACCAACAGACTACTTATTGTGGCTTTTGCTCAGCAGGAGCTTTGTGTCCTAGATCTCAGCAAAAGGGGTTTTATTCTGACAGTATTTATACCACTTTTGTAGAAGTTGACATTCAGCCATTACAGTACATCAAGCACCAAACAGGCCTCTTAAACAAGGAACTTAAAGCTTGAAATGCTCCTCTGTGCACTGAAGTAAGCTATTACAAATCTACTGTGTGCTTTACTCTTTTTATTGTAGCTGAGGGACTTCACACTTGGAAATACTGGGCACTTTACCCAGGTCACCTTTTTCATTGCCTCTAGATATCTGGACATACTTTATGTGCCAGTTATTTCTTGGTATATCACAACCCCCAGTTCCATTGTACGATATCTTCCCAGCTATGCTAACTGCAGGAATTTCTGTATTTTAAGATTTAAGAGTCAAGATACTGTTTCAGAAAGAGGGTTAATAGCAGCTGTAATTTGTGTCAGACTCCCACAGGCAGGCTCCAAGCTGACTTCTCCACAAGCTTGTCCAGCCTGACCTGTTTACCCCTTCGCTGACTCAGTCCTGAGCCTCCCTGAGCAGAGACGGTCTGTTGAGCCAAATGATGGTGGTTTGTGATGTGGGACTGAGGGGACATGAAGATAATTTTCTCTTTTGATCAGTCAATAATTGAATGCAGGTCTCCAGAAGCGAAAGGCTAATGTGGTAGCTTATCTAGCTTCCAAGACTCTATCAACTCTTAATCGGTCTTAAAAAAGAGAGGCAATGAAGATTCTCTTGCAACTTAAGATTCCGTAATAATGCATGGCTCTTATATAGCTCCACCTTTGAAAACCTCAAATTACTTTATAAATGTCAGTTAAGACATGACACAGAAGACTGATGAACAGGTGTTTTCCCAAGACACAAGTAGGCTGCAGCCAGAGAAAGGAATAAAACTCAGATCTCCAGATTCCTAGTCCTGTGCCCTAACCACAGACCACTCCTTCTCACCTTCATCTTTACAGACCTCTTGCTCTATGGTGAATCCATTTGGCTACCTTATGGTCATGCAAAGGCTTCTCATTGTATATATGCATACTGATTACAAATGAACCCATGTATAGCTAAACATTTCTTCTGCAAAGGAAAACAAATGTTCATAAACACCATGCTAATGAGTCTGGGGAGCATGGAAGCAAGGGAATAATTACTACACTGCCTACTTCCCTCACTTTCTAGCTCCCACCATACCCTCTGAATATCAAACATGCACAGCTGTTGGTGGGGGAAAGAGCCAGTGATAGTTGATGGCTGATCGGGGATAATATTTAGGATCAGCTGCTTTTCAAGTTACACTTGTAAGGTATGTGGCGAATCATTATGTCTCTTAACACTATGCCATGAAGTGCTGTTCTTCAGCTTTTACCCTTCTTGGGGGAAGTGGTAGTTTACTGCAATAGACAGGCAGTCAGCGGAGGCCAGTGGAGAAGAGGGATCCAGTCAACACAGAGAGAAGGGCAGATACCCACATGTACAGCCTGTGATCCATGCAGTTTTAAATACAGGCTGATGGCTCTATCCAAACCACTGCTAGTATTTCCACCTTGTTCACAGAGGACACCATGTTTTCCTGTCTGCCATTTCAGTGCTTTTGTTGTTTTTATATTCCTTTTCTGTAGGACAGGCATTTGTACTTAGAATTAAGTTTTTCTATTTTTGAACAAAATGTTCAGCTTTGTAATGTTCAAGCATGATAGTTGTTTTTAAAGCTTCCCTATATTGAGCAGGCCTTCCAAGACTAAAGTAAGCTCAGTAGAACATGTAGGAACTATGTAACACAAACACAAAAAGAAACCAACCAGATCAGAAATCTTTTTTTTTTCAGTTTCCATTTATGTCCTACTTAAACTGTACTAGTCTGACAAGTCACTTAGATGTCCCTGGAACCTTCATCCACACCATTTCTTTACTTTGGCAGCATCAGTAATGTCAACAAATTAAAACTCTCAGTAGCCAGTACATTAAGTGCTAGGAGCCATACAATGAAACCACTCAAAATCCATTTCCTAAAGATTTCATATAAAACTAATGCAGTATTCCACATCTATGTAACAAACAAGATTCATAAAAATAAATTACTTGTCTATTGATTATAGCAAACAATCCGGAAGCTTGAGTTCTCATTCCAACTCTGTCACTAACTCAGTGTGTGATCCTCTGTGTGACTCAGTTTACCCATCTATAAAATAATACTTGACTCAAGTGAGTTACATGGCTTAATTAATGTTTATAAAGAGCTCAGAGTTACCTGTGCAATAGAATTACACACACAAAATTATATTAAAAACATAAAGTTGCATAACCAAGCATTCAGAAGCTAGGAAATGCCAGAATTAAAGACTGCCTGGGCAACTTAAATTCAGCCCCCTTCTGCATATGCATTATGATACAGATTTTAACTTCATGATCACATACTACTTTTTTTCCAGAGGAACACTGCCTCATCTAGTGCACAGTGCTCACTTACCAAGCAGCTATACAATATTTTGTTTTATCCTCATAGTTCAATGTGTGGCCTCATGCCTTATTTACTGCACACTATCCAAACTCTTCTCTGAAGACAGCATTATTAATTTTGTCGTGGGCTTTCTATGGCACTCATCACTATAGTATCCCCATTTTACTGTCGGAGACCTGAGGCAAAGAGAAATTAATGTCAAAAGCATCCACTAATTCTGGGTGCCCAATTTGAGACACATGGGACCTGATTTTATCTGAGTACTTAGCATTATACAGCACTTTATATGTTTAATCACCACTCCCATTGACTTCAGTTACAACTGAGTTCTCAGCACTTCTTCAAATCAGGCCCCAAGATCTCAAGCCAGGCACCCAGAAAATGATGGACAAATAATTAGTGACCACCTGTGAAAAGCTGGATTTACATGACTTTCCCTGCATTACACAGGAACTCAATGGCAGAGAAAGGAACAGAATCCAGTTTTCCAGGATAGCATTCAACTGCCTTAACTGTGAGACTGTTCTTTCCCTTCCCATAATCCCCTGACACATTTACAGGAGATTTTAACATTATTAAAACTATGTATTTTTCTCAAGCCTTGTTCTCAGAAATGGCTGAACCTTTTGGCTGAAGTTTTCCAAATAATATTCAGCCTGAGGCAGACACATGACCTGGAAAATTTCAGATTGAGCAATTAAAGTTTGGTGAAGCTAAAAGCAACTAAAACAGGGTCTTAATAATAGGCTGTGTTACCAGCCCTGTCTAGAATACTGAGCAACTACATGCTACTAAACAGGTGTGCAAGTCTTAAAAGAGAGTATCTGATATAACAGAGCACATCAAGGTACTGAGAAAACACAGAAGACCTTATTTCAATATCCATTGACAGTCCTGTTTCCAAGCCCAAAGGCCAGTCCACACAAGGTCTTTGGGTTCCTCACCTTACTTCATCATTCTGAAACAACAACATGCAAACCATTCCACTACAATCTGAAGGAGAATCAAATTCTAGACCCAATCCTGGACTTGAACCTTACAGCTCAGTGAAAGAAATTTTCTAATATCAGGAGTGTTACCATGAGGCCAATCAGCAGAATAAGAACTGTGCTGAGGCAGTCTACAGTTTTCAATGAATCCAGCTGCTACCTGGCTACTATACATTTGTGTAGGCCATTTCTGTAACTGGCAGAATGCAAGTTCTGCTCTCATCCCCTCTGGGCTCTCACTCCGAAGTCTTGAAATCCATATTCAGTGTGCTGTCACACACCCAGCTAGCTGCCAGCACACCGATGACAGTTCATTTTGATAAAGGTGTGAATCTCCCCATAACACCTCTCTCCTCCCCACTCCTGCCTCACAGAAGGGGAGAAAGATACATGTGCAGAAGCCAATTTATTTAGGATCAGAGGAAGAGATTTTCAAAGGCACAAATGGCAGTTGGTGTTCAATTTGCACTAAAAGTCAATGAGAACTGGGCACCTAACTCCCATTTGGCCTTACAAAGTGTTGCCCAGAGACCTTAATCATTTGACATCAATTCTTATTTAGCAAAATCCGTACTGTGCTGGGGTCACTCAAGCTAACAATGCCTGAAGTTGAACTCCAGGTAGGCGTGTAGCCAGATGCTCTCAGGGGAGAATCTTTCAATGTAAAATTCACTTACTATACTAATTTACTTGTGCAAGAGACTAACTGGCACATAGTGCAAAGCCCATCTCTTTCCATAGGCTGAGGGGAGCAGGGGATGGCTGCATAATTCCATTTTGGGGAGCATGACAATCAGGATCCAGATTTCCCAAAGGGGAGAACATGGGGTTTGAACCCCAAAGAATAAACAGTTGAATCAACAGATTGCACACAATATTATTGTGCTATAAAAATATGTTGAGTAAGGTCTTTTATGAAAGCTTGTAGTTTTTAACCTTAATAATTATGTGATGTGTACAGTCTATGGTTATGAATTTATCTATTTGTGTACATAGCTGGGCTCAAATCTTGGCGCCACCTCACAGCAGGACAGTGAGCGACCAGACAGGGAGAGGCACCTCCCAAACCAGGTGTTTACTCAAAAGCAGACTCAAGCAAGGATTCACTGTACAACTCTGGAAACGGCCACAATGTGCCATTAACTTCAATAGTAAGACATTGAAACAACTAGGGATTTCCCTGCTTTGAGTATCTATGGTGACTAAAGAAAAAAACTGCAAACACTTTTAAAAATGGAAAGGATTTGAAGTGAAAGGAATCCAGAAATAGAGGGACAGCCTCTAGGCAGGAAGCTGTCCGAAAAACGTTGGATTAACCCTATAGCTAGAGGGTACACTGGGAAACTGTTCAAAAGATGACAGGCAACTTATATTAGAGAAGGGATTTTACCTAATATGGAAGTGTAAAGCCTGAGGTTGTCTTTATGTTTATTTACTGTGTAATGTGCATGTTTGCCCTCCCTTACAATTTCATCTCTGAATTGGTGGGTTTTATATTAAATAAACCTTTTGTTCATTTCTACCACAAGCAAGTTTCTGGGGTGTAAACTGTGTGGATGCCAAGATAAGCTGGTATTCAAGGGAAAGGGTCTGCTTTCACATCTTCAGAGGTGACAAACAACGGGGGTGGGGGTGTTCACGTATCTGGTAGATAAGAATTTGGCAAGGAAGGATTTGGGGAGACTCCAAACTGGAAGGGATGTTGGTGTCATCCTGCAAGGAGTAATTAGGCCGGAGGAAGCTAGGGTGGGACCTTGTGCTTGTGTGCAAGCTACTGGTGTCAGGGCTCTGAGCCACAGCAGCACAGCATTAGTGCACCCCAAGATTACAGAGCAAGCAGTGACAGAACCCCTCACAGGTCTAGGTAGGCCTCAAAGCATCACAGTGGCATAGTTGGCAGTTGTCTCAATGTCTTTTCATAGTTGGCCCATCGTTGTCTTTTCCTGGGTTTTACAACGGATTGTTACTTGAGCCTAGTTGGTGTAAACACCTGGCTTGGGAGGTGCCTCTCCCTGTTGAATCGCACACTGTCCAAAGTTTGAGCCCAGCTCTCTATATACATAAATTCATAACCACAGCCTGTATACATCTCATTATGCTTTAGTTTAGAACATTACAAGCTTTCATAAAAGACCTTACTCGACATATTTTTTTATAGCACAACAACATTGTACACAATCAGTTGATTCAACTGCTTATCTTTTGGACCTTATTGTCACAGGGATTCTTGTTTTTCATCTGACCTTTCTTTTTTTAAATGTCATTTTTTAAAACTGTTTACATGTGCTCTGAGACTTTTGAAACTGGTCACATTTTATGAATCACTCATATGTGCTCATTCCAGTGTGCTCCTAATATTATACACATGCATTGTTGAATGACATTTTGGACTTTAGGAATACAAAGCTTTCACCTTTATATGGCTAATTCAAATCCAGTTATCCCCAGTTCAATAATCACTAGAATTCAATACCAACTGTTTCCTGGCTATGCAAAATGAATTGGTGGTCTCAGTCCAGTTCTTAGTGGACTGGTGTCCACTTCTACAATTTGCATGGTCAGTCTTGCTGCCCATCCCATCAGAAAGGACATAGCTCAATCTACATGCCTATCTTCTTCCTCTTAAAGCACCCTCCAAGTGGAGACACAAGGCAGGGTTGTGCTTCTACAGCCACTTCTACAGCCACTGTTCCAATCCACACTGTAATTTACCTGTCCTGTGAATAAATAAGGGCTTGTCTACACTACCCTGCAAGTTGATATACAGTAGAACTTCAAAGATACGAACACCAGAGAGTTACAGACTGATCGGTCAACCGGACACCAAGTGAAACTAGAAGTAACCAATCAGGTAGCAGCAGAGACCCCCCCCCAAAAGCAAATACTGTACTGTGCCTGTATTGCATCTAAAAGGTAGGCACATCTGGGCTGCCTGTCCCCTTCCCCTCCTCACCCCCACCTTGACCCTCACAAGTGGGGCAACACTTACAGCAAGATGCTGGGGCTGCCAGCCCAAGGCAGCCGAGCCAGCCAGCAGAGCAGAAGCAGCGCTGGGGTCTGCAACACTTTCACCCCTCCCCTTTCCGCTGGGAAGGGGACATGCTGTTTTTAACGCCCCCTCTCCAGGCCAGGAGGGGGACGCTCTGTTTTCTCACACACCCACACCTCGCCCGGGAGGGGGACAAGCTTGCAAACTCATCCCGGGGTGAAGTAGGAAGCTCAGCTACTGCTGAAGCCTGACCTGGAGTGTCAGCTGCTGGATCTGGAGCCCAAACTGTGCTTTGTTCAGAGTTACGAACATTTCAGAGTTGCCGACAACCTCTATTCCCAAGGTGTCCGTAACTCTGAGGTTACTATAACTTACATCGCTCACGGATGTGAAAGCACCACCCCCATGAGCGACGTAAGTTACATCAACTTAAAGCGGTGTCTACTAGATGCTCTCCCAACATAGTTTCCTCCTTTCGTTGAGGTAGAGTAATTATGCCGACAGGAGCGCACTCTCCCATTAGTGTCTTCACCAGACATGCTACAGCGGCGCAGCTGCACCAATGCAGTCTCTGAGGTTGTCAATTCAGCACATTTCATTTAAAAAAACGGTACTGGACTATGAATTAATGTTACAGCATCTTAGTTGGTTAAGTGAGTTTTCCTTTTCTTTTCAGATACTCATGGAAGGAGAAAAATTCTGAAACTTAAGATCAATCTGTTTGATGCATAAACTAGACAGGGGAAACTTATCAGAAAATAGGTGCCAATTAGGAAAATAGGAAAATAGGTGCCAGTTTGAGAAGCAAAGTGATGTGACTTGCATTGATTTTGTATTCAATGGGTGCGCAAAATGAACGAAACACACATTAAGGACCATGTTCTTCCCTGCATCAGTACAGAACTTGGCACAGAGACTGTGGGGAGGATAATTGGCTGCTATTCTTTGAGTTGCCCAGGAGTAGCTCAGCCACTGGCACAGACTAGATCAGGGCTGATCTAATTTCTTCCTTGCTGCAACAGCCCCCTTGACCTGTTGCACACACTGCAAATTAGCAGCTCTAATAAATATTTTGCATTATTTGCTCTGCCTTAATCTGGATCTAATTATTTTCCCTTAGGAAGGAGATCTACAAGCCTCCTTGGAGCCTTGTCCTGGCTGCCCTGAAAAGTGATTCTTACTCTGACAGTGTCTAACCTAGTACCCATTGAGAGGAGGCATTTGCAGGTGCTGAGTGAGATGCAGCATCACATTTCCATAGTCTCAAAATAAGCTCTCAACAAGACACTTCTGTTCATTTGTACCAACATTTCAGTTGCCAAAATTGACACCACCACCCCCAATAAATCACCAGCCCCCCCGCTCCAAAACTCATTCTCACTAGCATGTAAACCTGGTCAATGAATAAACACACACTTGAAGAATTTGCATTTGGAAAACAAGATGAACTTCAAACTGTGTAACATTAACCTGGAACAGGAATGAATATAATAAGGCAATTAGGGCAAGCCTCAGGAAAAGAAAACCTGAGCTCAGTGAATATTTTGAGGAGCAAACATTGGTAGCTTGCCACATCTCTATTCAAGATAGTCCCCTGGAAGCAACAGAGCTGACTGCACGCTGCATGTTGTATTCATTTCTTGCCATTTTAGAAGATTTTCAGAGGGAACATCTGTTTTACTGTACAGTGACACTTTTTCCCTGCAGGTTTTCTTTGATCCTGTCTTCAGCACCCATCATCACCACTAACTGAATGAAATTGCACCCTTCCTGCCTTAGCAAACCTCACTGACCATGATCTCCATAAGACCAAATACTTTTCTGCAAACAGAAACTGAGTGTCTGCCATTGTGAATTTCCTATATTTAAAAAAAAAAATTGCCAACAGCAGCACTCAGCACTGAGAGACACACAAGGTAGCACTGAGACAAGAAACGAGGTCCTCACAGACTGCCTCATGGAGGGACCTACTACAAATGAGAAGGCTGATCCAAAGCCCATTGAAGTAAATGGGAGTTTTTCCATTGACTTCAAAGGGCTTTCAATTAGGCCGAAACGTTATGTCAACATGAGAACTTGTAGAGGACAGCACATAGAAATCATAGAAATGACCTTAATAGGTCATCTAGTCCAGTCCCCTTCACTGAGGCATTATCTAGACTGTCCCTGACAGGTCTTTGTCTAACCTGTTCTTAAAAACCTTCAATGACAGAGATTCCACAACATCACTTAATTACTCTGACAGGATATTTTTTCCTAATGGCTAACCTAAACCTCCCTTGCTGCAATTTAAGCCCATTACTTCTTGTTCTGTCCTCAGTGGTTAAGGAGAACAATTTGTCCTCCTCTTTATAACTATTGTTACATACTTGAAGACTATTTTAATAATATATGGAGATATGCCTATATCATAGAACTGGAAGGACCTTGAAAGGTCATTGAGTCCAGTCCCCTGCCTTCACTAACAGGACCAAGTACCGTCCCCTGACAGATTTTTTTTGCCCCAGATCCCTAAATGGCCCCCTCAAGGATTGAACTCACAAGCCTGGGTTTAGCAGGCCAATGCTCAAACCACTGAGCTATCCCTCCCCCTGTTATCTTGTCCTCCCCCCAGCCCACACAGTCTTCTCTTCTCCAGACTAAAATAAACCCAATTTTTTCAATCTTCCCTCCTAGGTCATGTTTTCTAGACCTTTAATCATTTTTGTTGCTCTCCTCGGCACTTTCTCCAATTTGTCCACATTTCCTGTAAGTTTGGCACCCAGAACTGGACACAGCTGAAGGCTTATCTGTGCTGAGTACAGTAGAAGAATTACTTCTCGTCTCTTACTTACAGCACTCCTACCAATACATCCCAGAATGATGTTCGCTTTTTTTGCAATAGTGTTACACTGTTGACTCATATCTAGTTTGTGATCCACTATAAACCCCAGATCTTTTTCTGCAGTACTCCTTCCTGTGCAGTCATTTTCCATTTTGTATTTGTGCAATTGATTATTCCTTCCTAAGTCTGATATCCTTCCATATTTCAAGGGGGGAGGCCACCCACTTTGGCCCACAAGGTCCCAAAAGCACTTGCTGAGTGAGTTCTAATGGCTGTGGTGGCTCTCTGCTTGCAACCAAATTATTATTCTTTATATAGTACAACAGATGTGCCTGGTACTTTATGAGCAAACAAGCCACACTGCCCTGACCCCACGCAGCTTACAATTTAGGGTAGTTAAGCTATGTCATGATATTGGGAGTCATGTCAACAGCACGGCAAACAGAGGAAGATTTATGCAAAATGCATTACTTGCATTTTGTTCCTCATACCCTTTCCATATTTTGTTTAAGAGAGTCAAATAAGCCTCCATAATGCAAATGCTCTCATGGTTATTTTATTAGCTCCCTTTGTGTGTCCCTGTTCCACTGTACAGTATAGTAGTCACACTTTGCGTTGCTTCTCTTAACCCTACCAACCTCCCCCTCCCCACAACACCTCCTGCTCGCTTGTGGGCCCCACCAATCAGCACCTCCCCCTTCCTCCCAGCACCTACCACCAATCAGCTGTTTCGCTGCATCCTCTGGAGGAACTGGTGGGAGGAATGGGGGTGCAGCACGCTTGGGGGAGGGGGAAGAACTGAGTGGGGAAGAGGCAGGGTGGAAAGAGGCGGAGCAGGGCCTTGGGGGAAGGTGTGGAGTGGGGGCAGGGCCTGGGCGGAGCTGCGGGGAGCTCCTCACCTATGTCCTGGGCCCCGCATCCCCCTACGGACGGCTCTGCCTCTGGGCACAGTGTAAATGTTCGGCATTTGGGGGAAGCATAAAGAAAATAAAAGCTTTGTCTCAAATAAATCAATTATACTTCCATGGCAGATGGGGAGGGAAGAGAACCCAAACTTGTTGCTTTGCAAGAGTAGCACATTTATAATACACCATAGGTCCAAGGGTAACAAATTCTGCACAGCAGGCTCTCTCTCTTTCTATGATAAGTTGAAAATCCAACTACTTTGTTCTTTTCATAAAAAAGCATGACTCCTCTTCTTATTTTAAAATATAGATGCTGAAAAAGCAATTTTGCAACATCATTTGTTGAAAAATGGACAAAAATAAAGAGCCTCATTTTTTTTATTTAACCAAGAGCCTCAGTGTGAACTTTAGAAACTCCAAAAAATACAGTAAAATGTCAGCAAATCCTCATCACTCGTGATCCAAACACTGAATTACTTTGTGTGCTGAAGAAAATTGTAAGGGAATATGGGATTCGGAGAATAGTCTTCTGAATTAAGGCTAATTGTGCAGCTTTTAGAAAACAATACTAAGAAATGTTATCTATTATTCTTGTGTTGCTAATTAATGAGACATAAATTAGTTTCCTTCCTCTGACCTTTAACTGGGTTTGCAGATGACAACTGAAACCCCAGCAGAAATTTCAACAGTAATATGCAGCATCTTCAAAATGCCATAGTTCAATAACAAATGCAAACAAATACAAGAGTATGACGGGTTTTTTACAGGTTTGATGAATGTCTAGCACAAGGAGCTTTGTCATCATGTTATCTTCCTGCAAATGCTCTACACTGAGTAACTATATATTGCCTTAAAAATGACATGATCCTGTAGAAACTGCACAATGCATTAGACAACTCTGCTTCACAATCTGATTTCTCATTTTGTTTTCTTTCTACAGTTGCATATTCCCATCTTCATTCTCACCATACCTGTGTTCTCAATTCCAAAAAAGCTCCCATTTACTCTTTGTTCTTAGCTTTGCTCATTTTTAGGTCCTAATACCTTCCTTTCATTAATTATTCTGTTTTCCCTTGGTTGTTTGTCCTATTTTATCATCCAGATTGTAAACCACTAGGGTCAGATCTTGTCCTCTACTGACTGGCTAGGATAGAGAGAAAGCAGCTCAGGGATCTTCCCTTCATCCCTCTATATCGCGTGCTGGATTCCCATCTACCATTCAAGAATGAGTTAAGGATTCATACCTGCCCCTTCACTAGCATAGCACCAAAGGGGGTGCAGTCTGCCAGCTAGGGGTTGCCACCAACCCTGCAAGCACACGAGCTAGGAGAACATGCAGTTCTTTTCACAAGAAGCATTGACGTAGACTCCACTGTGTGGTGCCGTGGTTACTCCATGGAATCCTGAAAAGACGGGCAGGATTTGGAGAACAGAAGCCACAATGGCCCCTCCCTCAGCTCTGGCCAAAGCAGGATTTATTCCCTAGTTTTTAAATCTCTCCTTTTCTGCCTATTATACCCACTCTTACTTTATAACAGAGCCTGTTATCTTGATTGACAGGGAGTTTCACCTGTAAATTCCCCAGGAATTGATAACCACAGAACTCTTAGGTGCAGCATACTGATCAGCAGATATATTCAGAGCCAACATGAATTGTTGCAATGGAATCTCCCATCATGCTCAGCACTGAAGATTGCTAAAGCAGTCTGGGTAAAATAAGCAATCCACTTCCCCCACTGCACCTTCACCGAAAACTCAGGACAGTTTTTCAAAACTGAATGAGTTTGGCTAACCATTGACTTTTCATGATATCCCATGTATGCACAATTCTCAACTAATTGGTCCCAGCCAGGATCAGACCTGTAATACCAGAATTCTTTGAGAAAAACCTTCTTCTCATGTGATTTACAGGCCAATTTTGCAAGTTCAAGTGTTTCCTATAAGCTTCAGATGTTTACTTGAAATGAACCTGAATTCAAACACCTTTTTGGATATTTACCCATCACTACTCAGTAAACAATGCACTTTGCATTCATTACTACTCTAGGTCTTCTAATGGTTGATTTAAGTGTTGCACAGAAGCCTTCCTTCCTCCTCCTATATAAATATAATTCATATGAAGTTCTACTTTCACTATCAAGGCTGGTAGCCCTGAGATCAGACTATAAAACTAGTTTGGCTTTGATCTCCCAGCCTGCATATGACACTATCCACTCTGCTCTGTGTGCCAGTTCTGTTCTTGTGAGGAGACTAGAATTTGCAAGGACCCTTGCGCACCTGATTCTTGTAAGTTACACATTCCCTGCTGGCTCACAAGAACAAAGCCCAAAGCAGGGGTGGGCAAACTACGGACCACAGGCTGGATCCGTTTTAAGCCGGCCCGCGAGCTACCGCTGGGCAGCCGGGTTGGGGGCTGCATCACGCAGCTCGGCCCAGCTTCAGCACTCCAACCGGGGCGTGGGACGCACCATGTGGGATGCACCATACTCCAGCCAGGGCACCGGGTCAGGGGCCGCACCACACAGCTCCCAGAAGCCGTGGCATGGCCCCACTCCAAGGGTCATGGGATGCTCCACGCCTAGGAGCCGGAGAAGGGACTGGGACATACCACTGCCTCCGAGCCGCTTGAGGTAAGCATGCTCAGAGCCTGCACCCCTGAGCCTCTCCCTACATCCCAACCCCGTGCCCCAGCCCTGATCCCCCTCCCGCTCTCCAAACCCCTTGATCCCAGCATGGAGCATCCTCCTACACCCCAAACCTCTCATCCCCAGGCCCACGCCAAAGCCTGCACCCCCAGCTGGAACCTGCACCCTTTCCTGCATCCCTGCCCCAGCCCTGATCCCCCTCCAAACCCCTCGGTTCCAGCCCAGAGCACCCTCATACACCCCAAACTCCTCATCCCCAGTCCCACCCGAGACCGCACCCCCAACCAGAGCCCTCACCCCCTCCTGCACCCCAACCCCAATTTTGTGAGCATTCATGGCCCGCCATACAATTTTTATTCCCCAATGTGTTCCTCAGGCCAAAAAGTTTGCCCACTCCTGGCCCAAAGGCAGAGTGGGACACACAACAGGCAGGCATTACAAAAAAACAACCTCAGATTTACTGTTGGTCAGACATCCTGCTGCAAAGCTGAGATTTTACCTACAGTGAAGCCAGCCTTCTTTTGGACGGTTAAGACACTAATTAGGAAACATTTTAAAATATGTCATTTTTTGGAGCTCTGTAAAGCTGGGGCCCATCATCCTTGACAATGTTCCTTCAAGACAACACCCCTGAGCTTTGGGAAAGTTTGTATTGCAATCAGAAATACACAGCCCAGACTCTTCCCTAAAGAATCTCTTTTCCTGTTATAAAATTTTGGAAACCCTCAAGATGCTTGTCATTATGATAGCAGAGGTTGGGTGGAATCTGTAATTATGATATTCTGTATGCTACTTGCAGCAAGGGATGCCAGTTGTGCTGTAGCACTGGTACCAATGTAACAAGCTCCAAAAAGCAAAGGATTGGTGAATGGGTATCAACTTTGAATCTATTTTAACACTGGATTTGAAATTCATGCTAACTCTAGTGAGTTCATGTTCTGTATAGGGGAGACCACATGCAGTTAAACTGGCTTACAGTAAAGTCTGGGGGAGAGAGAGAGAAGGTTGTTGTTTTATTCATTATTTTACTTTTACAGGATGACGTTATTGTACATGGAGTTTCACTGAAGCTTGGCATTTTAGTGGTTGATGTCTCTTCCATTCTTACCCTAGCAGAAAGGGAAACAGGGTTTCCTCTCCTCTCTGCCCAAGACACAACATAGGTATTGAAGGGTATGTGCTGCTCAGAAAAGACAGAAATAAAATGAAAGGAGGTAGAGTAGCACTGTATATTAACGATGAGGTAGGACGTATAAATAATATTGGGATTTGTGTCATTATGCGAGACACTAACTTCACAAATAGATTAGAGGACAAGTCCTCCTAATTTTAGTAGGACCCAGATGTTCCCAGGTGTGATAGCTGACACATTTCTTCACCAAATAGTCGCCAAACCTACAAGAGGTGATGCCATTTTAGCTTTGGTATTGCTGAATAGTGAGGACCTCACAGAAGATCTGGTTGCAGAGGATAACGTTGGTTTGAGTGATCATGAGCTAATTCAGTTTTAACGAAATGGAAGGATAAACAACAATATATTTACAAATAGGGTCCTTGATTTCAAAAGGGCAAACTTTTTTTCCCCCCAAAGGGAAGTGGACTGGATCAAAGAACTCAAGGATCTGAATGTGGAGGCAGACTGGAATTACTTCAAGACAGAATTGTAAAAACTGTCTGAAGCCTGCATCCCAATCAAGGGTAAAAAATCATAGGGAAGGGTGGCAGACCAATCTGGATAAACAAACATATCAATCAGGTGATTACGAGAAAGATGAGATGCATGAGCAAGAAAAGCTACCTCTTCGCGGTCAGAAAGTGTAGGGACAAAGTGAGAACTGCCACAAGCCAAGAAGAGTTGGACCTTGCAAAGGGAATTAAAACCAATAGTAAAAGGTTCTATTGCCATATAAATAAAAAGAAAACAAGGTAAGAAAAAGTGGGCCTGCTAACCACTGAGGGTGGGGTGGAGATTAAAGATAATCTAGGCATGGCTCAACATCTCAACAAATACTTTGCCTCAGTTTTTAATAAGGCTAATGTAGAGCTTAGAGGTAGTAACACGGTGGCTAAGGGGAATGAGCATATGTAAGTAGAAATTACCACATCCGAGGGAGAAGTCAAACTCAAACATCTTAATGGGACTATATCGGGTGACCCAGATAATCTCTATCTAAGAATATTCAAGGAACTGCCACATGAAATTGCAAGACCAATAGCAAGGATTTTTAATGAATCTCTAAACTCGGATGTCATACCCTATGACTGGAGAAATATACTAATATAGTTATTTTAAAAAAGGGGGGCGTGGAAAGTGATCTGAGAAACTACAGGCCTGTTAGTTTGACCTCCATTGTATGGAAGGTCTTGTAACAAATTTTGAAAGAGAAAGTAGTTAAGGACATAGACGTGAACAGTTACTGGGACGCTGGATGGGAAGGGTTTTAAGTTACTACAGAGAATTCTTTCCTAGGTGTCTGGCTGATAAGTCTTGCCCACATGCTCAGGTCTAACTGATCATCATATCTGAGGAAGGAATTTTCTCCCAGATCAGATTGGCAGAGACCCTGGGGCGGGGGCGGGGGGGAGGTTGGCCTTCCTCTGAAGCATGGGGCACAGATCCCTTGAAGGTTAAACTAGTGTAAATGGTGGATTCTCTGTAACTTGAAGTCTTTAAATGATAATTTAAGGACTTCAGTAACTCAGCCAAAGGTTAGGGGTCTATTGCATGAGTGGGTAGGTGAGGTCTGTGGCCTGCAACATGCAGGAGGTCAGACTAAATGATCATGAATCTATGTGCAGCAGAGATGACAAGAGGAGCACTGCCAGGATTCTGTGGGAAAATGGGGGTAAGGCAAGTGTATGCAGGGTTCCTAAAGGCTGTAAGAGTTACAGATCAAGAGCTGGCAGCATGCCCTTACTGTAAGAGCCCTGTGGAAGCTCAAGCAATGCTCCTTCTCTTCACCTCGCTATTACAGTAGGAAGAGGAGAAACCTGGCAGTTCTCTTCCCTCCTTCCCCCTCAGCCCTGCTGAGGGCTCCTTTGCTTCAACTCACAAGGAAGAAATGCTTCACAAATAAGTGTTGCACACAACCACAAGTGTTTGAGAGGTTCACAAATTCCAAAACTCTGATGGGCTCCCCCATTCTTGCTGAAAGAGGAGGTTACTTACTGTAACTGGAGGTTCTTTGAGATGCGTGGTCCCTATTGGATTCCAAATGTGGGTTCTCATGCCAGAGCTGGAACCATTTTGTAGCAGTGTCCATTGACCTTTACATATGTCATTTGCATGTTTGTATCTGAGGCTATAAGAGGCCATGTGGGTCAATGCAGCTCCAGGGTCCCTCTTACCAGCAAGCAATGGAGTCCACAGCAGAGGGGATGGAGGGCAGATACTGGAATCTGAATAGAGACCACACATCTCAAAGAACCTCTAGTTACAGTAAGTAACCTCCTCCTCTGCTTCGAGTGATGCTCCCTATATGGATTTCAGATGTGGGGAGGTAGAAATATGTGCTCAGTGTAGAGGTGGGTGCAGAGACTCGCGAGAAAGCTGTCTGTAAGATGGCATGTCCAACTGCTGCATCCATCACCACTGCTGGAGCGATGGTGTAGTGAGCAGTAAAGGTGTGGACAGAGGTCCATGTGGCCACCTTTCAAATGTCCTGCTAAGGTACATCTACAATATAGGCCCACATGATGGCATGCACCTACGTGGAGTGAGCCACGACTCCAGGATGCGGAAGAACCTGAGAGAATGTAGCATTCCTCAATACAATGGGAGATCCGTTTAGAGAGGCATTATGAGGATAGGCCCTGCAACATTCAGCAATGGTGACGAAGAGCCTGGGTGAAGCACAAGTGCATGGGAGGTAAAAGGCCAGTGCCTGGCGGACATAGAGAATGAAACGTTTTTGCTCTGAGGGAGGAGTATGGTTTGGGGTAGAAGATTGGAAGGTGGATGTTTTGGCTGAGGTGGAACGGGGAGCCCACCTTGGGGTTAAACATGGAGTGCAGGCAAAGGGAGACGTTGTCTGTGTGGAAGATGGTACAAGGGAGTTCAGCCATCGTACCACCAGCTCCCTAATGCATCTCACCAAGGTGCTGGCCACCAAAAAGATCACCTTCCCGCAGAGTTGGATGAGCAGGTCGCGAGAGGTTCAAAGGTGGTTTAGTGAGGGCAGAGAGCACAATATTCAGGTCCCAAGAGGAGGTAGGTTTTCATACTGGTGGAAAGACATTCAGCAAAGCTTCTGAGGAAGAGAATGGTGGTCAGGTGAGTGAAGACGGAGGAACCATTCACGGGGGGAGAGGACGGCACTGAGTGCCACCAGGTGTACTCATATAGAGGAGTATGCATGGTGGGGCTGCTTGGGTCCAAAAGTCTCTCTTTAATCCCTTCCTTTCTGGTGAGCGGAGTGCACGCCCTGTCCACAGGCAGGGATCTATGCAGTGTTGTAGTTATGTTGGTCCCAGGATATTAGAGACCAGGTGGGTGAGGTAATATTTTTTATTGGACCAACTTCTTTCGGTGAGAGAGACAAGCTATTGAGCCATGTAGAGCTTTTCTTCATGAGCTCAGTGAGAGAGAGAGAGAGGCTTTCAAACTGCACGGAGCTCATGACCTGAAGAATAGCCCTGTGTGGCTCAAAAGCTTGTCTCTCTCACCAACAGAATTTGGTCCATTAAAAGATATTACCTCACCCACCTTGTTTCACAGGCAGGGACCATCTTTTTGTTCTTAGTCTGCACAGCACCTAGCACAGTGGGGTCCTGATCATATAGGGCTGCTAGGCACTGCTGCAGCACAAATAATAACAATAAACTAACAAGTCTAACACTAGCTAACTGTCCGCAGCTCTGCCCCTCAACTTCTCCAAATTGTTATTGTTCAGGTTCAAAGGTGGATGAGGCAGGGAAGAATCATATTATTAAATTATTGGTTCTGAGGTAGTAGTGCCTAGGAATCCCAATTAAAAATCATGGCTCCATTGTCCTAGGCACTGTACAAATGAGTAACCAAGATGATAGGCCCTGCCTCAGTGATAAGGGGTCACTATAAAATGAATGAGTTAGGCTATCTGCAGGCTCTAAGTAATTGCAAAATGTGTTCTACAGCTTTCCTCCTTGGCCTGTTTATTTTATAATTTGCAAACAATTGAAATACACTATATGAAAGTAATTAAATGAAAGTTACAATGGGTTATGCCTATTAAGAAAATCTACTGGTGCTTTGATCCAATAAAGAACAGCATTGCATATCTCAAAAATGTTCATGCCTTTTATCTTGTAATTATGCTGTAGTACACAGTTAAATTGAACAATACAACACCTGAACAAGACCTTGTTTGGAGGGGTGTAAGTCACACAGGGAAGAAATTTTCATTTTCTGGTTAGACATCCAAGATTCTCTCTAACGCAAGAGTATAAGAGGCATGTTCCTTCATTTACAAACTGATTTTGATTCCATATTGATTATTTATTCAATGCCAGAGATACCCTTGGGGCTTTACAAACATTCTATAGAACCCAAACATCCTAGCAAATCTTCACTGATTGGCCCCTGGTCACTGTAAGGAAATGTGTCCATGCAGACTGAAACCTGTAAGATTCATTCAGATGTAGTCATTCCCAGTAAACATCCAAAGGTGTAGATGCTTAACTCAGCCACTTTGGTCTATATGTTGTGTAGAAATGTCACAAGAAAGGGAATTCATGATTTCCAATTATGGGCAGGTCAGAAATATAAAGAGATCTCTCCTAATCATGTTTTGCTACTTTCACTGCAGTTCAAACTAGAGAGGCACAATTCCTTCTTTGCTCCTACTTTGCATCAATGAGGTTGTAATATGCTACTGTTTGAGCCAACATGTTGGAGGTGGAGCCAAGGCTTCGCCTACTCCCTACTTAATTGTACTGAAGAAGTAGTAGTGCCTGGCACACAGCCCCTATTCCTCCACAGTATCTGCCTACAGTGTTGATCAAGTAAGGCTATGAAAGAGAATTTTACTCCCCTGCCCAAAATGAATCCTTAAACAAGAATAAGTGGAGTGTATTGTTTATTTCAAGTAAAGTTGTCCACTGTTCTTTGGGAAGCAAAGGAAACACTTGCCAAATATCTGTGGCAGGATTTCCAACAAGTCCAGAAAGGTTTTTCAACATGAAGTTTTCCTGCCTTTATAAAAGGTGGATGCCCATATATCTTCACAAACAAATAAATTTAGATAAATTTTCGCCAAGGGCAACAGACTCCTACTGATCTACAGTAGCAGCAAAAATGTTGACATCAAAGAAAGAATCAGTGGAGTGGAGGATTATTTGAATTGTATAAGGTGGGAAACAACATCCCACTATGAATTATTTTAAGTCTCTCTCTAAAGCAAAGAATCTGGAGCCAGCCACACACATTCTAATTTACACTCTACTGGATTAAATTACAAAATGATGTGCCTGAGTTGCATACACAAAATGGGCTCTTGCAGTGTCAAGGGCAGGCAGGCAGTCATTTAAACGACATATTTAATAGATGGTGTTTAAGATTGCAAAGCAGCTTCCATGCCTAAAGAAAAAACTAACACAAGAGGATGGCTCTGACCAACTATTTAGCCATGCATATGCATTTTCAACCTAATTAAAGGTGCAAATTACCATACTCTCCCACTATTAGAAAATGAATATTTAGGGGAATAGTTTACAATGTTGAAATAGTACTAGCAACTTATTTTCAGATGTCCACCAATGAGCTTAGGGTCAGATCCCGCTGCCTTTAACTCCCTCTCAAATCAATGGGGGTTTGGGCATTTAGGACCTGACTTTCAGATATGTTGAGCACCTGCATCAGCAACTGAAGTCCGAATGAGCTGTGGGTCCTCAGTCTCTCTGAAGAAATTCAGGCCCTTAGTGCACTACATGGCCAACGAATGCTGAGAAGCTTGTTGCTAAGCATAAAATGTGAAACCCATGAAACTAGAAAATCTGAAATCTCTCCTAAGCAGCATTTTCAAGCCTTTTAGTAGGCGTTAATGAAATACCCTGTGTTTTTAATGATCCATCCCCTATTTCCTTCCAGTCAAACTGGTGAAGGAGGCGTTTGATCCTGAAGGATGTTTTCATTGTTGTTTGTGAAATGCATTCTTGTTAAGCAGTCAGATACCACAGCCAGCTCAGAACACAAACCAAAAATAGAACAAAAGGTCTGACTAGATTATCATAATCTATGGATTTCTTTATATATATATATATTTAATTCTTGGAAACAAAAGTTTAAAAAAAAACTCTACATAGTGAAAACCATTTGATACTCAATGATTCTAAGATGGAAAAAAAACCTAAAAACAAATCTGCTATGATTGGGTAGATCCACTTCTGCGTTTTTAACAGGAGCCCACACAACTTGTATGTTTGTTTTCAAGCAATCCAGCCAACTGTAACATAAATCACCCACTTTGCTTCCAACAAGCTGGAACAATCCTTTACGTTATTGGCATTTTGTGTGGCAGATTAGTTTCATATCAAGAAATAGCTTTTAGTTTTCTTTTCTACAGCCAGGCCTCTGTTCTAGAGGGTTGCTATTGAGACCTTACATTCTTTCAGTAACAGAAGAAAAGATTCCACACCATGGACCTAAAGAATTCACGTCTCAGGAAAACTAGGTTTTTAAACAGTGCAGCACTGCGGAGCAGTGGTGCACAAAGAAGTAAGATACTTTTCTGACTACCAAAGGGACGAATCTAATTGAAAATAAAAGGATTTGTGTGACTCCAACTGCGAACCTAGCGTAGTGCCCTCATTTTACACTCTCAAGAATCATCAGTCTTTTAACAGTTTCAGGGAGAAAACTTTTTATGCCAACATTTGCACTCTGATCAACAGTTTCCCGTTAATAGAGAAGCAGCCTGCTCTGTGTGTTCTTATTTGCACTATGTTTGCACTTCCGACAGTATGTTTTTCTCTCTCTTTTCAAGTAAAGGTCATTGTAACAGATGAAAACATACAGGGGTTATTTTTAATGATGGAGAGACCAAATTGTTGTATAACTTAAAATGTAAGACTTTCCTCCCCTCCCAACCACTGAAATGCCTCACAGGTATTTCTTAGAAATTGTTATGCTGGACTCTGAGACACCTGCCCATGCACAATAGTTCAGCACCAACCCTTGGTCAGTCTAATTTATTAGCACAATAAAAGAAAGCTCTTTCTCAACCCTCTCACTTGCCTCAGGCATACTGTACTGCAGGATCTACATGGTGGAGATTGTAGGGATTTACATAGGTAGGTTTGGTCCTGTACAGAACATGTAATTCCTCCCGGTGATTCATGAAGGTAGTCAATAACATGTGGTGGAACAAATGCATGTCTTTTAGAAAAACATTCCATTTTGATTTAAGTTCCAACTGAGAGAAAATCTACCAAGGATATGTATGCTCATCCATGTTGTTTTCACTCAACACTATTAATTTCCATGGAGAGCACACCCTGTGCAGCACACATCCACATGGCTTCTTAAAGATTTGTTGTTTTTGAAATCTTGCTGGACAGAATACAAAGTTCCATCCTAGATGAAAGATGCAATCAATCGGGAGGCTGGGGCTGAGGGGAGAGCTGATATAAGGGACAACAATAAGGGGCTTTCATTACCTGGTAAGAATACTTGTTTCTTTCCAATTTTGTTCTTTAGAAGGAGAAAATTCAGGACGTGATCATGGAAGAAATCCAAAAATTAAGTAGTCAGTGACTAAAAGATTTTTCCAGCCTCTCAGGGACACTTGGTCACATTCTTTTATAGCTTCAGTTATTTTACATTTAGCCAGCTTTCTAGGCCTCAGGCGCTATCTCCAAGCTAGAAGCAATTCCCCCACTAAAAGGAAATTTGGAGACAGCACAGCCATTCTAGTTTGCTGACTAATTGTATTTGAAGGATAAAAATTCATGTGTGGGACCCACATCAGCCAGATATTGGAAAGAAAAGGATTTGGGGAGGGAGGAATAAATGTGCTTTGGGATTACAAATTCTGCCTAAAGACCCTATGGCACCTCTTTTGAAAACTGAAAAGCATTCTATGTACCCAATCCCGAGGATATGGTGTAGCATGTATTACTGGTATTTCTCCTTTCTCTTTTAGTCTGAGGATGCTTACATAAAAACAGGACCTCTGCTGCTTAGGAGTTTATGCTCTACTTACTCCTTCCTCTCATAAAATCCTAATGGCCTGTTTGTGAGATCACAATTAGCTACAACTCTACCACTAATTGTGACCTCACACAGATTATTAGGGCTTTTTTACGGGGAGTAAACAGTAAAAGCAGATGAATTCCAGAAGAAGAGATCCTGTTTCTTTACAGAGTATTTAGAGACAAAAAACAAAGGAGAAAGAATGAAAAAAGCAAGAAAAATAGAGAATACATGAGATGGCAGCAGAATTGTCTCCAAATAGAATGCTCTGTAAAAAGTTTAGCATGAGGGTCAGCAGCTCTTCAAGTATAAATGTTGGCAATTTTTCCATGTCCGGAGGGCATTCTTAGTATTAAGCACTTCTGTATGTTTGGTTGGTCCAGCTAAAACCAGCTTAGTTCTATCTTGCGTAACTAGGTTATAAAGTGTGTGTATGCATGCGCACACATGAGTATGTACAAGATCTCAGTTTTTAGATTGCATATGATAGAAATAGGGGGAAGAAAGGAAAATACAAAGCAGATTTCTCTGACCACAGATAACATTTCCTGTTGGCATGCAGCCCTTTGAAACCTGGCCTCAGCCTCAGAATTGTGATCTCAGTCAGGTTGATAGCCATGTTTGAGAAGAACAATTAGTAGTCCTGGCTGTACCTCAGAATACTGCTTTTGACACTTGATGAGTTTCATGGTGTCTGCTAATTGTTCTGAATATGAAACTGCATTTGCCTGCTAAATAAATTCTTTTGGGACCCGCTGAACAAAACTAAGTCAGTTTGGCATGTGGAATCTTAATCCAAGCTGCTAATTCACTGCATCTGTAAACCAGAGAAAAGAGCCTGCTTTGCTTACAGAGCACTCTGAAATGAGGGTGTGAGAATGGGATGCAGATTCACACCTGTTTCTCCACTCCAAGGAAATTCCCAAAAGGTTATGTCTCATCATTGAAAGGAATGGAATAACATGCCATCTGGAAGTTCAGAACAATAGAAATCTGAATGATTAAAGCTCAGAGTTACCACCATATTCCTCCACACCCCATCTTCTCCCAACTGATCTCCAAATTCTTCCTCTACTAACAAGCTTAGTTAGCAAGAAACCCCAGAAGCTTGTGAATTAATGTGAAAAGTATTTTTGCTACTGCAGAAACACACTGAGGAGTCTCAAATACAGAGAACTTTCAATCCCCTTAATACTAACCTTATATTTCACCTGTCTCTATAAGGGAAAACATCTCTAAAACATTAGTGTGATGGGAGATATATAAGCATGACTGGGTAGATAAATTTAAGTAAGTTGTTATCCCACTGTAGAACATGTGATCCAGAATTTTCAACCTGTGCAAAAACTGGTGAACTGCGAAAACTATTATATCTGCAGACCTATTCAAGAATGTTCCTTCTGGCTCCCATTAGAGCAGAATTTAAAAAATCACTATGATGCTGGATTAAGTGAATGGCAGAGTCTACAATTTAAAGTCTGCTGTATACAAAGATCTCTGCAGCCATCATTATACTAAGGCTAGTACACATACATATGTGAACAGCAAGTCTGATTCAGAGTTCCTTAATGCCTATGTGAACCATGCCTGCCTTAGCAGTTCTGTAATTGTTCCCTTTAGCCTGTGATCCAATGACAAGCTTAGATGATGTGAATGAATGTGACATGCTCCATCCCCTTTTTCCTAATTCTTCTGGGATTACCAAGTAGATCTTGGCAGAGTTTCAGAGCAGCATTGCCTAACAATTCAATCTTGGCTTTGCAGCCTTACAAATCCTACTGTACAGTATGTTAGAAAGGACTGGTAGGTTGAGAGAGCTAGACTAGTACCAATCCTTACAGAAAGCAAAACAATTGGTGCTGGATCTTGCCTACACAGGCTAAAATTTGAAATGCCCAGAAAAATCATGTTAGAATCATTATAGACAAAAAAGTAATCTGCAAATTGAGTTTCTAATATGCATGACTTCACATTCAATTAAAACAGAATAAGATAATTATTGTGTGCTACACATCAAATTAAAAAGCGTAGAATAGCTATGTAATAAATATGTATTGATGCCATCAAACATTAGCGTGTGTCACTGTCTTAACACAGAGTTACAACGGAAATTTGTACATTTTAAAGTTCAGGGGGTAAAAAAAATTGTTCCTCTTTTTAAAAAAAAAATAGATTGCAACAATGCCTCCATATTTTGAGATTCCATTTTGTTCTCAATTGATCTTGGACAGTGATAATCCTTCATCACTGGAACCAACTGTTGTACTGAGACATGTGAATGCTCCTGTCACTGCTGCTTCTGTGCTTCAGGGACTCTGTCACCACTCACCAGCTCCTTCAGTTTTAATTCACCCACTTCCATAGTCTGCCTGAAATAGAGCTGGAATCAATACAGTACACCCTTGCTATAACAAACCTGTCGGGGTCCAAACCTTGTGTTTGTTATAGCCAGGGGTTCATTATAGCAAAAGGAAATCAAAATAAACCATAAACTGCTGGAGTAGGTTAATGCAATCACCTTGGATAAAGGCATTAGCTTAATTAATTAATTAATTAACAACTAAGGCTATAAGTTGGTCAGGGAGGGAGATTTTAGATGACTCCTGTGACTTTAGCCCCAGGCTCCAGGCTGCCAGCCCCCGCAGTAGCAGGAGGTAGATTGGAGCCCACTCCTTAGTTTCTGCCCTTGGGCTCAAACCCTGGACAAAAAATGCGCAGAGAAGTGCAACATCACCCTCCCCGCTTTTAAAAAAAACAATATAGTATTGTACTGTAGTTGGATTCCAGGGACCAGGTTCATTATAGCCGGACGTTCGTTAATAATGAAGGGCGTTATAGCAAGAGAGTATTGTACCATATTTCAGGTGGAGGTGTTCCACAGCACCCACTGCTGGAGAGGATATGAAAAGGACAGCATTCAAATCTGTCACATTCAACCTCAGAATGCAGGTGGACCAAAAACTAAAGCAATGGTATCTGATTCAAGTCTGAATGCTTTTCATGCCCACCCCACTTAAAGAAGGCTGCTGATCACCACCTGCTGAAGAGAGGAACAATTAGTTCACAGTGTTGTTTGCCTCAGCTTCACCCAGACCATGACTCAGATGGACTGAGTCCAAGTGGCAGTCTGGAAAGAATGAGCAATGAAAGATGGACAACTGCAGCCCCTGATAGTAAAGCAGACAGAAGAAGTTATTGTAATTTAGGAAATCGGAGGGTTCAGGATCCTACAAGCAATAATATCTATTGCTCTGGAGACTGACTTCCACCTGCACCAGGAATTAAGTGTAAGAGTTTGAATCATGCAGCAGATGGAAAAATATTTTTTAAATGTGCCTGATGTTGGTGCTGTCCAGCAGAACCTTCTCATTTTAAAAGCAAACATTTTAGTATAACCACACTTCAGTAATGTTTAGCGCTTATGCAGCACTGAGTATCCCCATTTTAAAGAGGGAGAAACTGAGGCACCGAAAGATGCAACAGATATGCCTTAGGTCACACAGTGGGTCAGTGACAGAGACTCGGTCTCCTGCCTCCTAATCTAGTGTTCCATCTACTGGCCTACACTACTACCCCTTAATATTATAGAATTTTAACTCAAACAGGGTTAACCAATAAGAGTGTACAATAGATGAAAATATCAGGAAACAGGAACACTTTATAGAGACAAATGTGGCCTATCAAATATTGTAGCTATAAGGAAAGAACCTGCCTCTCTCCAACTTATTAGTTATATGGAACACTGATTAAAAGCAATACAAAGAGAAAGGGCCTTTCAAAAGCCAGGCAAGCCCCAAAGCATAACACTACAGCTGGAAATATATAAAACCCTTTCCAGGTCACAATACATTTGGAAAACAAATAGCCTTCTAAAACCTTTACACAGACCTGACTGCCAGCACAGTATCTATTTTAATAAGACAGCAAAAGATACTCTCACCCGCTTCATCTAAGCCATCACTCACAAAGACAAGGTAACTATGCAAGGCATATTGTATATCATGCTGAACTGGACAGTTATACTTTTTTTTTTAATTTGGACACAGGGCTTCAAACTTGTTCACATAAATGAAATTCCAGGAATACGGGAAGAGAACTAGAGCATAGCCTCTTTGTAGCAGGGTCGTCACCCTGCTCCTGTCTGGAGGGGTTAAAAGCAGCCCTGAGGAGGGCTGCTGCTGGGGAAAGGCTGAGTGGGGAAACAGCATCAGCCGTGGCCATGCCCCAAACAGACCGCAACTGGCCCTTATAAAAGGGCTATGAGCCAGGTGCTCAGGTAGTCTCCCTATAGCTGAGGAGGGGTATGGACCTAGTTGCCTGGGAAGCCTGAAGATACTGGAGTAAAGCAGGGCTGGGAAAAGGCCAGAGGAGCTGGGGAGCTCTGGGCTGGCAACCCCTTCAGGCTGCAGGGCCTTGTACAAGGCCCCTGGAGGTACTGGGTTGCAGAGAAAGGCAGCAGGTCAAACCCTCCCTTGCCTATGATGACTGGCTTGTACACAGGGCCGGCTCCAGGCACAAGCTTTCCAAGCTGGTGCTTGGGGCAGCAGGCAAGCATGGGGCGGCAGTCCGAGTCCCGCGGCGGCAATTCGGTGGCAGGTCCGCTCTTCCCGCCACCGAATTGCCGCCATGGGACTCGGACTGCCGCCGCATGCTCGCCCGCCGCAGCAGCAATGGGATGGCAGGTCCGCTGCTCTCCCTTTGCCTGCGTCGGGGTGGGGCCCCGCCCCCGACACAGGCAGACGTAGCGGGGCCCCGCCCCCGACGCAGGCAGGCATCGGGGGCTGGGCCCCGCTACGTCTGCCTGCGTCAGGGGTGGGGCCGCCGCCCCTGCTTGGGGTGGCAAAATTGTTAGAGCCGCCCCTGCTTGTGCAGACTCCAGTTGGCCCCAGTGAAAGGGGGCTAGATGATGACTGGCAGTAGCCTATAGGCTGAGGCAAGGTGGGGATAGAGGGTGGGGGATCCCCTGGGAGGGGAGACCCAGAAAGAGAGTGGGGGTAGTGCCAGGGGGCAGCACCCCAGACAGAGGGGCACCGGGATCTGGGAGGGACATGGGGGCTGACGGCAGTGAGTAGCTAGCCTGCAGAGGGTGCTCCAGGTCAAAAGAGCTAATTCCCAGGATGACCAACAGGAGGTGCCGGAGGGACGAGTCGTCACACCGTCACACTCTTGATCAGCCACATAAGGGATCTCCATATTAGCCCTTGAATGTTACCATATATGAAATCAATCTTGCTCAGCATGGGAATAGGCAGAGGAGTACCATGGAACAGATTAAGGGACAGATCCTTGGATCCAGCCGACCTCCACTTGGCACAAGGGAAGCGGGGGGCAGAAGGTATCTGACACTTTAAGATCTTGGGTGTGTCTGGAGGCTGGTTCAGCTCCAAGCACAAATTAAAGAACCTCCAGGATGATCTAATGTGTGCCAGTTTGCAACATTCCCTGGGATCCACTACTCTGCCAGGGATGGGCAGAAAGAAAGGTTCTCTAGTTACTCCCCAAACTGTCCTACGCCCATGTCAGGCATGAGGGTAGGGCATAGAACTGTCTACACTAGCTTTACACCATATAGAGATTTCCCTATACAAGGGAAATCCACAGCTGCCCTGTTAATGCAGACTTGTGTCCCTTTTGCACCACATGAGTAAGCAAAGAGAGGCTAGAGCAGGGGCACAGAGGGCCCACTAAATCCACTGATATAACTGTAGGTATTATCCTTGTCAAAGTGCCTGATCTCTTATTTTAAAAAACAGATTCTCCACTCTACTGCTTAGCTCAACACAAAGCCACAGGGTTTCAGACTAATCCTTTCAGTCAGTGGGACAGTCCTGCATTGAAGCCAATGGCAAGTTACTTGCTAATTGACTTTAATGGGAGCAGAAGCAGGCCCAATCTCTCTTCATCCGGATCACTTAAATTGTCAGAACTCACTCCAAAGGATTCATTAAGCACTTGGATCTTACACTCATTGAAGTCATTGGCAAAGTTCACAATCATTTCAGTGGCTCAGAACCAGATTTTAAAGGTCTTTTAGCATGAGCAGCCCATACTAAGAACATTTTGGTAAAATGGCAGCTACTCCCATGGTATAAAAGCTGTATCCAAAAGTTTTTGTATCTAGGTTTTCCCTACAGTGTAAAAGACTAAAGACTTTAAAATAAATAAAAATATAGATATAATGACCCTAAAGATTGTTGGACTCATTTGCACGTATAAACTACATTAGTTGACAGAATGCACACATTCTCCCCTCCCCTTTACCCCAAGTTTCCCATTCGTATTAGCTAGCAAGCAGTATTTCCTTTGAGTAAACAGACTGTCAGTGTCTTGACCTGTATTTTCCACATATCCTGAATGATGACGGCACTCAGGCGTTAATAAGGTTATCTGATTACATTAAAAGTTCAGTTCACTGACCGTTTCTCCTCTCATTCTCACTTTAAAAAAAAGGAGCACTGATGAAATCTATATGGCAAAACCAGGAAAGATACTGCAATGAAAGAGACAAGTGGGCGAGGTAATATCTTTTATTGGACCAACTTCTGTTGATGAAAGAGACAAGCTTTTGAGCTACACAGACCTCTTCTTCAGGGCACGTGGCCACAACAACATTGCAGATTAAGATACTGTTAGAGTTCTTATCTTTTAGTTATGTTTATCTGGATATGTCTTAAATGATAAATCATCCATTGTTCAGAATGCTGCTACCTCTGCACAGCAAGAGGCAAGGGAGAGTATGGAGAGGAAAAGCGATGTTCAAATTTCCCCTTTAAAAATACAGGAGGGACTCTTACAAATTGTAAATTGGATTTGTTCAGTCAACTAAAAGCATGATATTTATTCTGCATGGGACCCCATCACTGTACTTCGTAGTTCATCTACCAGACACAGGAGAACTGACCTCCCATTATTAGAGACACCGGGAGTCCTTCACATTCCAGTCTTCGTGCTGGCTCCTTTCCAATCCTGCTTCCTGCTATCCCAGTGATTCTTTGTCAACCTAAAGTAATCTCATGGCTTGTGAAACTGAACATTGAGCAGCTGCAGCACTACTCGATGCAAGCAAAGTTGTAGGACAATTAGCATTTTAAAAAAATGAAAAAATATCTGGAAAGGTTTGTCTGAGATTCAACTAGTCTCATTTGCTCTCCAAACTTTGCTGCTTTCCAAACAATTTAGCAAAGGTAACAACATTGCCCTTTTAGAGCCTATCTATAGTTTGTGTGAAGTTTTACAGCTAAAAGGCAAAGCGAAATTTGCCATTGGTCACTTGGATGACAGACTTAAAAAGGAATTCAAAAGCATATTTATTCTCCAAGTTTACAGTGGAATATCTCAGACTCCTCTTTATGAGTAAATCACTTGAATGCTACACTGGTATTTATTATTTAGCCCCATTTCTCACAGATGGAGGAGTCACAAATAATTAGTTTAATTGAGATTGGGTGGGAGAAGGGGCTCCTGCCCACAATGAGACTTTGTTTCTTTGAGCAATTGTGCAGATTTAAGGAAAGTACATAATCAAAGATGGATGTAGGGAAGGGAAACACTGTGAGACATGCTTTAGAACTAGGAGTAATACAACAATGAGCATGTAAAACCAGGGTGAAGATATACAAAAGAAATGTGGAGAGTAGCCAGAGCACAACCTCATTCTTCTCCATACAAACCAAAGATAGCAAGATGAAGTATCTGAAAGAGTAAAAAAAGGAAGCTATTGTTATCCAAGTCATTTAACCACAGAGAAACACACTGCCTCATTGGAAAGAGCAGGCTTTTTATTAAGACGGGTGGTTTAGAAGGCATGGCGGGGAAATGGTGAACTCCCATTTGAAAACATTAACTCCGAAATACGTCTTAGAGGTACTGAACTCAGTGATAGAGACCACACTCCTGTAAAAGCAGACCCTGCTGTCTTCTTAGTGGAACATCTTTCATGCCAAGTTCACTAGGAGTTTTAGCTTTAAAACAGAAGAAAAAAAACATGGAAGAGGCCCTTTAAAGCAACGAGGCTTTCTGTTCTTTTTGGTATTGTTTCACGGTACAGAACTTTCCACACCTTTATACAGAACAGTGAGACGTGCTGCAGTAGTTCTCTTGGTGGAAATGAAAGTACATAAGATTAATTGGCCACCTTCAGGCACTGAAACAGAAGGGCATTTGAAACAAATATGTAAGGGTGAAAAATGGAAAGTAATTAACCTTTTTGGCTCATCTGTCTCTTATTTCTATGCTTGCAGCGGGGCGTGCAGGTTTGTCACAGCAATGCAAACTTTACTGGGGTTTTATTTCAAAAATACTAGAGTATCAGCTTTAGAGTTCTTCAATGTTCTTTACGTGATGGAAATAAAATGTTCCTGTTTTGATTCCTCTGCAGCCTGGATATGAGACTATATAGTCTATTTCCAAAAAGGCAAAAAACAGCAAGATCAACGTGAATTCTTTATTCTGGGAACAGCTTTTACAGCACTTTTCTCAAACCCTTTCCCAATCATCAGTAACATTAGGCTTGCACTAATAATAATGGTAGACAGACAGAAGCTTGGAGCTGTTCTCTTCAGGTACAGCCAGGTGCTCCTCAGAAGCTGTAAAAGACACCAAAAAGGCGATGGATGGCCAATGGGAGCCATAAGTACAAATCTGATGACGACTATACACTGTCTTGCAGTGCAGACTAGAAAGATTACCAGTGTCCAGACGATAGCCCAAGAGAAGGAAAAATAAAGATTCTATATTTTAAACAGTGAATGGCTTATAAAATATTTTTCAAAGAAAGTATGATATATTATATATATAGTTTAATTCCCCACTCTGAAAATAAACTATTGCATCATTTAACACTTGCATAGAGTAATAGGATGATAGCTTTAAATCCCTAACAACCTTTTGTTTCTTACATTTGAAGTGAGCTCTCTAGAAGTCTCCTTTGATTAAGCTACTTCTATTTCAGAGTGCCTGATCCTGTCCCCCCTGAAATCAATGGCAAGACTCCCATTGGGTCAGTCCTTCCCCCTGCTGCTCTGTGGGTGCAGAGCACAGCCAAAGTTCCACAGCATAGCTGAGATCAGCTCCATTGAGTACTCTTCCAATCCTGGATGGGAGGCCTGCCACCAACAGCAGTAGCCACAGAGGTCTCTCCGTGCGGAGACTTTGGTACAATCTGTCCTCAGCCGAGTGACATGTGGGAAGCTCAGCCAAGGAAACACATGCCACCAGAGTTGGCGGATAGTGTCAACAGCGCTGTCAGCCAAGACCATGAAATCATTGATGTGAAAAGAGTCTCCTCCTGAGAACACTAAGTGTCTGGAAGAGCTGCAGAATCCCACTGTCCCCTTTACCCTACCCTACTACCACCATGTCCTTCCCATCACCATACCAAAAACTCCACTGTTCTAAGTATGCCATCTTCTCACTGCAGTATTGAGAAAGAACCAGAAGCTCTCAAGGATCTTTTCACAATGGAAGGGTCAGTAGGGAGTGCTTGTTTCCTGCAGCATTCATCCTATTTAATTATACAAAGAGACTTCTGCAACAGGGAGATGGACATGTTTCCTTTAAAACTGCCAGCTGTTTCTTCCTGTAGGATTTCAGGCACACAGGGATTTTTCTTCCTTATATGAGATGACCATTTCCTACAATTTATCATAAGACCAAATGGAAATCTGCCAAAATTAAGATTTATTCCCTATAGCAAGAAATTGATTGTATCCGGACTCCTTACTGAATTGCATTGCAGCAGACTTCAAGAGAGACAAAAATCTCGTTACAAGATAATATATAAACTTGACTAGGTTTGAATTCCACACCATCTCTGGTCATCTTAGACCTTTACTTTCCCATTCCAAATATATTGTAATGCTGTCCTGGAGAGCACACCCACTGATCTTCAACACCCTGTTTTCTTCCCATGTCACACACATGATGGGAAGACTGATGCTGTGCTTGCAGCACAAAAACAAATAGTGACAGCAGGATTGCCAAAGCCTGAAGAGAAAAATCTTGGCACTGCAGATTCTACAAAATACGCCAATGGCTTCTGCTGAATACTCCATGCAGATGTGGTCGCCCTATCTCAAAAAAGATATATTGGAATTGGGAAAGGTTCAGAAAAGGGCAACAAAAATTACTAGGGGTATGGAATGGCTTCTAGATGAGGCGCAATTAATAAGACTGGGACTCTTCAGCTTAGAAAAGAGATGGCCAAGGGGGGATATGATAAAGATTTGTAAAATCATGACTGGTGTGGAGAAAGTAAATAAGGAAGTGTTATTTATTCCTTCTCATAACACAAGAACTAGGGGGGTCACCAAATGAAATTAATAGGCAGCAGGTTTAAAACAAACAGGAAGTATTTTTTCATGCAATGCACAATCAAACTGTGGAACTCTTTGCCACAGGATGTTGTGAAGGCCAAGACTATAAAAAAGTTCAAAAAAGAACTAGAAAAGTTCATGGAGGATAGGTCCAACAATGGCTATTAGCCAGAATGGGCAGGAATGGTGTCCTTAGCCTCTGTTTGCCAGAAGCTGGGAAATGAGTGACAGGGGATGGATCACTTGATGGTTACCTGTTCTGTTCGTTACCTCTGGGGCACCTGGCATTGGCCACTGTCGGAAGACAGGATACTGGGCTAGATGGCCCTCTGGTCTGACCCAGTATGGCTGTTCTTATGTTTTTATGCTGTAGGTCATCAGTTTGAATTTAGTTCAATTCAGTAGTGAGCAAAGATTGTTGCCATCTGATGCTTTGATTTTGTAAGATGCTAAGTGACTTCAGCTTCTGAGAGCATACAGCATCTCATTGGGTTGGATCCCAGAAGGCCACTTGGGGACATGTTTGAAATGGGTGGGTGAACTCAGTCCACACTCGGGGCAGCTGCACATAAACACCATCATCTCATTTGTCACCTTTGTTGATACTCTCAGCAGAGAAGCCAAGGACTGAATGGGTGTGGAAACTGAACAACCCTCCCCACTAGAGATGGTTCCTCCAATAAGAGCTGTGGCATATTAGTAAAGATTTGTTAGGAAACGTGCACCTACGTTGCTCTGGGAATTGAGAGAGAACTGCAATCCTCACTGCTGTCAATGGGGCACTTTTCACTGAGCACTAAAATTCACGTCATAAAGAGCAAACAACCCCCCCAAAATGTAAACAGGTAACACTGTACGTTAACTGAAGGAGAGCAAGAATAGCAGACAAGCATGATAAAGAAAACTCATTTTAATTCTACAGTTAAAGTGTAGTTACCATTAAAGTAGTAATTAAGTCATATATACTAATTACAACTAATTTGTTTACAATCCTATAGCTTTTGACACATTTAGGTGTCTGTATGTTTCTGTATATAACTTATTTATGCAAATACATCACCATGTGTAGGTGATATTAATGTGATAAATGCAACACATTTTATCATGCCCCTTTGACCACTTCCCCTGCATTATTCCATCCCCCCAGAACAACTTTTAATACTCCAACCCCCTGAGCAGCTTCAAACAAACTTAATTTTTGAAAAAATGTTTCTCCCCCCCCCGCCCCCAAAAATGGAATTTCCTTCCCACCTCCCACCTAAGAAAAGAAGAGAAGAGAAAGGGGGGGAAGATTGCTCTAAGCTACAAAATACAATATTTAGTCCCACTCCACTCACAGGTTTACGGTTTGGTATCACATAAACCTGCAGAATTAAAAATTTGAACTGTTCAACCCAGCATTTATTTCTAATGCCGGAAATCCCAAGACACTGGACTTACAAATTGTAACATTTTTATGGATTGCAAGGCTGTTTTAGATCATTTTTATGAGGTGTTTTAAAAATGTATAAGTTTTAATTTGCTCCTCCCTCAGTACAGATATTAAGGCAGCCTGACTGTGTAGGTGGAAGGATACAAAAAATTGATCCAATAAAAAACTACTATAAAACATTTTTACTCCTTTTTTCAATAAAATGCGTTGCATACACAGAATACACGATAGCCAGGGGTCATATAAAAAGTTTATTGGCGTGCATTTTAGATGTCCACTCATCCATCCCAAACATGTTGATAAAATCATTATGTTCCATGTATTCTCCACATATAACATGAGGGAAAACAAATAATTTAAGATTCCTAAGTGAGAACAATGTCACCTACCAGTATGTCCTAATTTAAAAACCCATACACTTAAAAGGAAATGAACAACTAAGGACATCTTTCACTGCCCACATGATGACAAAAATCCACATTATCTGTACCAAGTGTTCATATTTTATCACAACTTTAGCCCTGCACGTTGGTTTTATTTTTTTCAATTAATTTTTCCATCTTGATTTAGATATACAAATATTTTTATGGGATGTTATATGGGAAACATCAATTGATATATTTATTGACAAAAATATGAATTATAGTGTAGTTATATGTTTTTATAATTCCATAGAAAAATGCATAACTATTGATTTATGGAGAAATGATGTACAGTGCTTGAAAAAATAGGAAAATATTTCAAAAACTTTTTCACAAAAAGTTTATCCCTTTTTTCACAGAAAAATGTTGACTACCTTTTTTCAAGTCAACTCCAGTTATGTATGTGGATTTGAGACTTACCAATATATTTATTTTTAAGAATAGTCTGATAATGTGTTTATACAAGGAGATTACTGATGCGAGAACAGTACATATTCTGGGTCAGAGTTAAGGTGGTTATGCTATACTGAAATATAAATTTCTTTATACTTGATAAAAATGTTCTTTTTTATCTGTTAATTTCTTTGCTTTACAATTTTTAGGTACTTCATTTTTATATTCATTTATACTTCGGTACCTTCCCAACCTTTTTCCCTTCTAGTCCTCAAAGCAAATAATTTGTAGTATATAACTAAAAGTGTTTTTTTAAATGTGGGAAACAGCACCTGCTTTGTATGTGTACTTTACACAGTATTCAAAAGCTATCATTGCATTATATTTACATTTCAAATAAGTTAATTTTTAACAGTAGTTTGTCTAGAAGCTACAACCTATAGATGCTGATCAGCATGTTGTATTTGCAGTTAAAACAGCTAGCTTCACTTATAAATACATGGATGCACCCCAGATCCAGACAATGGCATCTAATAGATTGCATCACTGTCCGACAATGTGACATAAGGGATGTCAGGATCACCAGAGCCACGCGTGGAGCAGAATGTTGGACAGATCATAGAATGATTAGGTCAATACTGAATCTACACATTGTACCCACATGCTCAAACGCACCAAAACAATCAAGACATCCTCTGATATTGCTAAACTAAACCATGCATCCTATCAAGACAAGCTACAAATTGCACTAGAAACCAACCTTGGTGATAACCTTGTCTCATGGGAGGAATTCAGAGACAGTACAAAAAACTGCAACTGACGTCCTCGGATGAAAGAAAGGAGCAGACCATGACTGGTTAAATGAAAATGATGAGGAAATCACACTACTCTTGAAAGAAAAAAAATGGAGCTTTCCAAAACTGTCAAAATGATATTCAGTCCACCTCAAAGAGAGACTGATTCAAACACCTGCAAAGCTAGGCACAAAGACAACTATGCTTAATACAAGATAAATGGTGGGAGAAAGTAGCAGAAGACACTCAAATGGATGCAGAAAGAAATAAAACAAAGAAGTTCTTTAATTCCTTGAAGCTAGTCTATGGACCTTCAAAGGTGGGCACAGGTTCGCTTGTGATTGCTGATGGCAGGACAGTCATCAAAGACAAACATGACATGGAACAGAGATGGGTTGAACATTTCAACCAACTACTGAACAGACCATCCTCAATTGAAACAAGTGCTATTAACCAGGTACTTCAAAAGCCTATTCAGCACCACCTTGACTCATCGCCTTCACTTGAAGAAATACAAAAGGCAATCAGTATGATGAGCTCAGGAAAGTCCTTGGGCAGAGATGGAATACTGGCAGAAATATATAAATCTGCGGGTCCAAAGATGGTAACAACACTCCAGAAGATCCTTACTGAGATCTGGGACAACAAAGAAATGCCATAAGACTTCAAAGATGCCACATTTAAAGATAAAGGCAGCAAAATGGTTTATGATAACTACCGTGGGATACCTCTCCTATCTGTCACTGGAAAAATCTTTGCTCATGTCCTCCTGAACTGACTGATCTCATCTGTCTCAGAAGCCAATCTACTTGAGACTCAGTGCGAATTCAGACTGGCCGTAGCACCACAGACATCATTTTCAGTATCAGGTAATTAAAAAAAAAATGTACTGAACAAAACATTGATCTGTTCAGCATCTTCATTGATCCGACAGAAGCATTTGATACAATCAATAGAGAAAGATTATTGATGAACCTCAGCAAACTTGGTTGCCCACAAATACTGGTAAAGATCATTTGTTTATTTCACGAGGGGATGCAAGGTCAGGTACTTTTTAATGGAGATCTCACTGACGCCATTCCCATTTCAAATGGAGTCAAACAAGGCTGTGTCCTTTCCCCTGAACTGTTTAACCTCTTCTTCACCCACGTTCTCAACCATGCTAAAAAGGGGCTAACAGAGGCATATACATCAGATACATACATGACTTCAATCTTATAAGGCATAAAAGCAAAAACAAAAATAACACAACTACTACTAAGAGAAGCACTCTTTGCAGATGATTGTGCCCTCCTAGCACACACAAAGGGAGATCTCCAATGCATCGTACATTGCTTCACTGAAACATCAAAATTGTTTGGCCTCACAATCAGCCTGGAGAAAACTGTGGTGTTACATCAGTCACCTTCACCACTCCATGCCATATCCCCTAGTATATCCATTAGTGGAATCCAACTAAAGCAAGTTAACAGTTTTACCTGTCTCAGCAGCAATGTCTCCCATAATGGATCTCTTGACAAAGAGATCACGAAGAGGATACAGAGAGCTTCTCAGTCATTAGGAAAGTTACGTAACAAAGTCCTGAAATCCCACAACATAACCCTCTCGACAAAAATAAAACTTTATAATTCTTTTGTGCTCACATCTCTCCTCTATGGCTGTGAGACCTGGACACCATACAAATGACATATCAAACAGCTAAAGGCCTCCCATGAAAGGTCTCTGCGTGCCATGATGGGGATTTGCTGGCAAGACAAAACTATCAACCTGGCCTCACAATCAGAAGTCAAATGCCACAAGCATTGAGGCCATGCTGATAAAAGCCCAACTATGCTGGGTTGGACACGTCATTAGGATGCCTGAACATCGACTCCCCAGAAAAAATTTTCTATGGAGAATTGACACAAGGACATTGGAATCAAAGCTGACCCAGACAGCACTATAAGGACAGCAGCAAGAACAGCATACACTTTGATGCCATAAAACCGGATGATCTCAAGAAGGCTGCGTCAAATAGATCAACATGGCAACACACAACACTCAGAGCTTTCCAAGCCTTTCAAGAGGACAGAAATAATCGTTAGCTGCAAGAGAAAAGTGTCATACCACTGCTATAACTACCAAGACACACACCAATGACTTTGTCTGCCCAATCTGTTCACAAGGATGCACGTCATGCTTTGAACTTCAGAGTCACTCCAGAATCCACAAAAAGAGAGAGCATGAAAACTTCATCGTCGAACCGATGGACTACATTATGATGCTTTGCAGGACATGGCCCTAAGTCTGTGGTTTTCAACTGTGGTCCACCCCTTCTTCAGGGAAAGCCCCTGGCGCACCGGGCTGGTTTGTTGACCTGCCGCATCCGCAGATTCAGCCGGTCGTGGCTCCCACTGGCCGCGGTTCGCCGCTCCAGGCCAATGGGGGTTGCGGGACACGGCGGACAGCACATCCCTCGGCCTGCGCCGCGTCCCGCAGCCCCCATTGACCTGTACCTCCGAAACCAAGTGCTATGGTGGGCTGTTAGAATTCAAAACAGAATGAAGCTCAGGATATTAAAGAGCAAAAGCACTGTATAATCTTGTGCAACGTGTCTGTGTGTTATATGCTATACCTATCACATGCCCCTTGGAGGGTAGAGTTCTGGGTGAGGGTATGTTGAAGCTGCATTGGACTCTACGGGACCAGCACTGGTTCCAGGGAGCTGGGCTGGAGGTCACATGGTCACAGAAGGAGGTGCCAGATACAAGACCCCAGGGGACCCTTAGACAGGGACAGTGTCTGGATTCGCCCAGTTCAGACTCCGGAGAGTAAATCACCTCACAGCAGTCGAGTGGGTGGCCAAAAGGGGGCGCTCAGATGCAGCTCTGACACCCTAGGAAGGAAGGAGTTTCTGGTTTGGCTGGAGGGCTAAGCTCCCTTACCAACAAGAGGAAAAACTAAGGCAATGGACATACCCAGTAGTAGAAAGGTAAGTTTGGTGCCACTTCTATGGGGGGCTACTTAAAATGGGTTGTAAGAGAGCTGGAATCACAGCACAGAATTAGAATTTTCCTAATGGCAGCCTACCAGCACTGACTTCAGTGCACATTACAGGACTGAAAATTACTCTTCTGTTATCCTAAAACACACAGAGACAGAGAGACGACAGAGAGAGCATGCACGTGCACACACACAATCCTTAACAGCCCACAAAAGCAGACTGCCAGCTCTTTAGGAAACAGATCTGTAGGATGTGGTGAAGGTGAAATTTGGTAGAGCAGAAATAGAAAAGATGACAAATGATAAATTCAAGTACTTTACTACAATTTGTTCTCCTCTCCTCCCCTTCCCCCCACTTCACTTGCTTAATCTTCTGCAATTCAAACCATCACTCACCGTTGTGCAAGCACTGCTTTCTTTAAAATATCCTTATTAATACTGCATTATGTTGCCATATCTAGAATGTCAGTGGCGGTGCACAATATTGCATAAGGATATTAATTGTCACGATTAAAAATAATACAAAAAGATACATCTTTAACTACCTGCTGATATCTGTGTGACCCAAAGAGTTAGTGCACAATACTTCCAACACTGGAGTCCCAGATTCAAATTCTTCCTTACGGTCACAAGTGAAAATTGGCATGGTGATTTCATTGTCCTCACTTGTACACATGACAAAATTATTGTCAGTCTCTGTTACTTATCAAAGAATATTTCAGGTCAGAAATTAGGTTAAGTAGATCATGTAGCAGAGCTACTTGGGGAATATTTTCACAGCACCTGCTCACGTTAACTTGGCTGTACCATCAGTCTCATTTTCACAAGCATCAAATCAATACTCAAAACTTTATGGAAATAACAGTAAACAGAAATGCTGTGTTTCAATATCTTAAGTTCTTAAGAAGGCACTAGCAAACTCTTTTCTTGGCAGATAAATGATAAGGCCTGTGTAAAAAAGTGGACCTCCTTCTTTAAGTCTACAGAAAAGACTGTCAACAAAATGATTTAGCAGCTGGTATTTTTAAGAGTATTTGTGATATGTGACTATGAAAGCAAAATACTATGGGATGTTTATAGGTACTGTGTAAAATTATATATCAGGGTCAGCAGTCTTTCAGAAGTGGTGTGCCGAGTTTTCATTTATTCACTCTAATTTAAGGTTTCGCGTGCCAGTAATATATTTTAACGTATTTAGAAGGTCCCTTTCTATAAGTCTTTAATATATAACTAAACTATTGTTGTATGTAAAGTAAATAAGGTTTTTAAAATGTTTAAGAAGCTTCACTTAAAATTAAATTAAAATGGAAAGCCTCCCAGACCTGTCGCCAGGACCCAGGTAGTGAGAGTGCCACTGAAAATCAGCTCGCGTGCTGCCTTTGGCACCCGTGCCATAGGTTGCCTACCCCTGTTTTTATATATATATATATATATATATATATATATATATATATATATATATTAATTACACACACACACAAATATATTATTATAAATATGTTTGTAGAGTAAGAAATTTGGATTCTATTTTTCATGAAAAGTTAAGATTTAAAAACATACCTATACATTGTAATAATGTAATGATTTGGTAGTAGTTTTCTTCTGGAAGTTAAGAATAGTACTGTCAGTTTTGTCATATATGTACTGAAGTTTATCAAAGAAGAACATAAGAGTGGCCATACTGGGTCAAACCAGAGATCCATCTAGCCCAGTATCCTGTCTTCTGACAGTGGCAAATGCCGGATGCCCCAGAGGGAATGAACAGAACAGGTAATCATCAAGTGCTCCATCCCCTGTCGCTCATTCCCAGCTTGTGGCAAACAGGCTAGAGACACCATCCCTGCCCATCCTGGCTAATAGCCATTGATGGACCTATTCTCCATGAACTTATCTAGTTCTTTTTGAAACCCTAAATAAGACTCTAGAAATTATTGACGTGCTAACAATTTTTTATTATACAGACTGGCAAAGAGAATATGTTGGACTAGTGAAGACAATTTTTAACTCAATTTGTTGGACGTCAGGTGAAAATCTCTAGATTATTATATAGTGGACTTGACAGTTACACTACATTCAGTTCTAGAAAAAATAAAATGATGTTTGTTTGCACTGAGTCTCCAACCCAGTCATTTTCCCATCCCATTACTGGGCAGGACACAGTTTCATCAAACTGACCTCTTGTGCTGGACCATACCCAGTATTCTTATGTTAATATGCTGCCCCAGTTGGACTGAGATAAAATCTCAATGACAGCTGATGTATAGCTTTGTTTTAGAATATATTGCATACACCCATATCAGCTAACGTAAGTCAGGCAAGTAGACTAAGCTGGCAGCATTGAAGGCATAAATCTCATACATCATAGCCTTAGAATTCTTTATTGTCGTCAGCCTCATTACTTAGCAGCTGTTTTATCTCCTATCCTGCATTCTAACCTTTTAAAATCACATGGCATGGAAATGCTTAAAGGCTGCAAAAAGGCATTTTTGGAATGGGAAGGACTGTTTGCTGAACTTTAGTTGGCCCGCTGGCTGACTTTTCAGATGGATAGAATTGTTTATAGAGATGCATTCCCTTGCTAATAGAAACATCTTGCATTTGCTTATCTACAAGAAGGTTCTGAACAGCACTGTAGATATTTTTCTAAAGTTTTCAGTATTCCTCCTCAAAGCAAGTTTGAAAGCTGTTGTGACTTGTAGCGGGTGATCACCAGTTCCTGCCCTGAGGGGCTTAAACAGCCCAGGAGAGGGCTGTGGCTGGGGGCAAGCAGCTCCCAGGCTGAGTGGGGAAGCAGGCACAGCTGGGGCCATGCCCCAAACAGACTGCAGCTGCCTTTATAAAAGGGCTATGAGCCAGGCGCTCAGGCAGTCTCCCTCTAGCTGAGGAGAGGGATGGACCTAGCTGCCTGGGAAGCCTGAGGGTACTGGAGTAAAGCAGGGCTGGGAAAAGGTCAGAGGAGCTGGGGGTTCCCCAGAGAGGAGAGACCCAAAAAGAGAGTGGGGGTAAGTGCCAGGGGGCAGCACCCCAGACAGATGGGCACCGGGGTGTGGGAGGGACACGGGGGCCGACGGCAGCAAGGCACCAGCCTGCAGAGGGCGCTCCGGGTCAAATGAGCTAATTCCCAGGACGACCGACAGGAGGCGCCACAGGTGTGAGGCGTTGCAACGTCACATGACTGCAAACTGCTGGTTAGAGGTTTGGGGCCAAATTCAGCCCTAGAGTAAAATGAGTGCAAATCATAACAGTAGTTATGTGCACATAATTAGTGAATTTGGCCTTAAAAGACCAAAATTTAGCAGTGATGGCCTCCTCACAAACCCAGTTACAGTAGATATTGCTGACAATTGTAGAAACCATTCCTTGGATCTGGCAAGAGCTGCAGGTTCCTATGACAAATCGTAATGGGCCAGATTGAAACCAGGTCTAGTCTAATGTTCCTCATGTGACCATCACTGATGGCTACTCCTAGCTCAGAGTATACAAAGCAGCACATAGGTGATTCCTATAGTTTAAAATATAGGGCTTAATAGCTACACTTGCGAACATGCATAGTCAAGACTTAAACTAGCAGTCCAAAAATGACGGCTGTATCACGTGAGCAAAATCTCCCTGGAGAAGTGGGTTGGAACCATGCTAAGCTTTTCACAGTTGGAAGTATATACTGCATAGCACATTAGAGAAGCCATAGAATGTATTGTAAGAGCTCATGGAAGTACAGGTAGTTTTAGAACTCCCATAACTTCAGTTTCTATCTAATAGACTTTTCACACATATTTATGTTTCCACAGTCTGTAAAACAAATTAATACAACATTCTTGTAATTCACAACATGCCATTTAGGTCCACAAAAGGTTAAATAGTTTACCAGAACAGGAGTAAAACTATCTCACAGCATAATTACTAAGATCTGCAATAAGTCTATGAAAAAAATTATCTGTAACTTCTGTTTACAAGGAGCTAATTATTAGGGCACTGCAATGTATAACTTGTTTAATTTAATACACTTGTAATTTGTATGAATAAGATATCTAATAGAGACAGAATAAAAATGAGCTGCCTGTTAAACTGCAAGGAAAAGATGTACCTAATTATAAATTACAATAGGACACAACTGATGCTTGAAGAAAGTTGCTTTTGGTTTCCTAATACCGTATCTTTGTAATTATATTTGGAATTCAAACTATCCAGTTTTCCCAAACAATGACTGGTTGCTTTCTTCTAATTTCTCAGAAGAGAACATTGTTCCATTGTACAAGGTACTCGCTGCTTTGCACCTGATGTAATCACACTTCTGAAATCAGGTGTACAACACTAGCACTCAATTTGCTGCTTGTGTTTTACACCCACTCTGCAAAGGTGTAAACAACTATACAAAGCGCATGGCAGGGGAGTGTCAGGCCAAACATTTACTTTGCATGGACCTAGCCAGAGTCTTTATTCACAGCATGAAACTAGATCAGCAACTTCTGACTGCACAACCTTCTAGATTGAACTCTGATCTCTCAAAATTCCCACAATCCCTATGGTTCTTTGAAAGGAGAAATAACATCATTAATTTCTTGCATATAATTCCAGAACATAAACACAGACACTAGCTTGTACCTTCACATTTTCTGAGTAGGAGGAGCATAAAATTCAACAACAAAGACAAAATGTGTCAAATCAACCTATACAAATGGAGATACCCAAGTATTTCAGCACACGTCTCATACTTCCTGCATCTAGCCCTCTTCACTGTGGTAAGTGGTTGCCCTTCTGCTCTGGGATAGCTCTGGAAAAGATTAATGCTTTGCCTAGCTATGCTTTAATTGCACACTCTGTATTTATAATAAAAAGAGAATGTACAATTAGTAAAAGCAGTAATTAAGTCTGATTTGTTAACCACATAGTTCTAATATGTGCTGGTGAAATGCTCCTTTCTTGGAGGGCGGTAGTTGACAGCTGACATTTAGCTTACGAACATGTTTCACAAGCATGCCAAGTTTTCTATTCCAGCTGCTTTATGTGATGACTGTTGTAGCTCGGGTGTTCAAAATATTCTTTTTCAAGCTCTAAGGCAGCTGGCTCTCCGTGGTACTAGTCAGGCCTGTGCAGATTCTCTGTTCTCTTTGCCTCACCTCTTTATTTAGGTTAGCCTGCATCAGCCAGCCCACAAACTCACTCCTTAACCAATCCTTTGTTGAGCTCTCTAAAACCAAGAGAAATCATTCAATAATACAGGGAGGCAACCAAAGAAAAGTATAATCTGCTAAAAGGGCCAGGTGGCTCTGGGATTAACCCTGCTCTCATTGCAGTCAATGGCAAAATTCCCTACTCACATCTACAGGAACACGGACAAGCCCCTGTGAGAAACCTGGGGTAATTCCAAGGTGTAGGGAGGGGAGGTGGTCAGCAAAGCCCATAGCGACATGAACAATCTGTTCTCTCATAACAAGCAAATAGATCAGCTGGAAGAACTGTGGGAGATACACAACTACCTTGTCCCTCATAACATTAAAATCTCTCTCTTGAGCGTGAACATCCTAAAGTCCACCCAATCCTGTTCCCACTGCAATCAGTGAAAGTTTTGCCACTGCCTCCACTGAAGCAAAAATGAGCCTATGTTTTCAATTGGCAAACTCATATTCTGCCCCTCAAACAGGTCAAATAATTTTTTAAAAAATACAGTACCTGATTACTTGCACTGCAGAATGTTTGGAACTATTTCTGAGAATTAAAATATATTTTATGTGTTACCCTTGCTGTGAAATATTTGTGTGTGAACAGTCTAAAAGGAGACTGGAATTTTAGAGAAGGGACATAAATCTAATCTCTCTATATCATGCATTAGTGTAAAATCCTAGAAAATCCATTCTACCAAACAAATGCAGACAATTCTTTGCCTGTTCATCTGCGAGTTCAATTTCTAGAGTTTGTCAGATTTAATAGCAGCCAGGATGTATTGTTTGATGGAGAAAATGAAACCTGCAGCATGGATTTGAGAGGCTGGATTTTATCTGAAAAACATGGCTCATTTCCAGGGGCAAGTAGCAAAACACTCTCCAGTTTGGGCTTGAAATAATATTTACCCCTCCTGAAAAAGTTTGCTCTTCATATATAGCTACGTTCAACTTATTTTTTAAAAATTAGCCTATATAGCACAGTCTTCATCCATGTAAGACTAGTACACCCCTAAGCATACACAATGCTGTAATTCTGTCAAGATTCTGAAAACAATAGCCACTGAAATAATAAATATTAAATCTAATAAATAACTAAATCTATGACTAGATTCTGACTTCAGACACAGCTCTGAGCAATTGGATGGTACGTAGGCTGCCCCTCCCCAGAAGCAGCCCTAGGAGGTATTAGACTAAAGTTCCAAGTAGCCCACATACAGGGTATTAATGCCATATCTCACTCCTCTGAGTGGGTGCATAATCCAAGTCACAGTCTAGGCCAAAATGCTTCCATAACTTTGCTGAACATAAACTAACAAATCCTCATGAAATGCTTTTGGGTGAGGTAAGTGTTACTAGCCCATTTCACAGATAAGAAAACAGACACACTGGGATAAGACCAAAGTGTTCAAATATAGATGGCTTGAAGATAGGCAACTAAAGCATACAGGTTTATATAACAAGAAGTGATTTGACTTTACAAAGCCACCCACAGCCTCCACTAAATGCTAAGCACCTCAGCTTTTATTTTGGGTGTCTTAATAGAGATTTAGGTGCCTAACCTCAAGGACCTGAGTCTGACCACAGTGAGTTGCCAATAGTCACACAGTCATGGCAGAGCAGTGACTAGAATACTTGAGTTCACAGCTCTTATCGCCTCCTTCATCTACCAGACTATTCTGCCTCTCTGAAAACAAATGTCAAGCAATTTGCTTATGCCCCAGAACCCCCAGGTGGCCGCATGGTTCTAACATGTATTTCAGGGATATGTTGCTTTAATGTCAGCACACCCTTCCCCCACCCATAAACCCCATCCCGTCCGAGTCTGATGTCCTTTTCATTCCACTTCCCACGCTGATTTTTCCTCCTCTCATTCTCTGTATCTTCAGAGATTTATTTTTTAGAATTATATTCCCCAGAATATTTAATATGATTGTTATGTACTTTGACACCACTTACAATATCAGCAGCACAGAAGAGACATTAAGAGAAGCGCTGGAGGTTTTCATATATTCTAAACCCAAGGAAGGATAATCGTGTGGTTGGCTAGAGTATGGGATTGGAAGGTAAGAAATCTGGTTTCTAGTCCTGATTCTACCACAGGCTTGGCAAGTCACTTAACCTCTTCTGTCTCAATTTTCTTATCTGTAAAATGGAAGGACAACAATACTTTGCCCTACAAGGGTGTTGTGAGGGTTACTTTGTTCATGTTTGCTCTGTCCTCAGAGATCCTTAAACTGAAGCTGCTACAGAAGAGATGAATATAATATTTAACTTTCGAGACATAGTCACTATTACTATTACCATGTGCTGAGCAACTGAGTGTGTGGTAGGAGCTCTTCAAATATGTAATGTGATAAATAATCCATAGAGTTTACAGTCCAAGGCCCTGATCCTCCACACACTACAGCACATTTAAATTGACTGACATTAATACTACCAGTGTATCTTTTTAAGTCCACAGATTGGTATGATTGCATTATAGGGCCTGATCAGCATCTGTTCAAGTCAGTGGGAGTATCTCTTTTCTCCCTTTTCTGTCCCTTTTTCCACCTCCCTCTCCTGATCCAGCGCTATTACTTTTTAAACCCATAATATGCTAACCACCACACATTTAGCTTGTTTTAGAAACTAATAAAATCCTTAAACACACTGTATTAACCAAACTGTGTCATATCATAATTTGCATGGACTATAGGGTTGCTATATCCTAATAAGATAAATAAAAAATTATCATTTCTAAGTCACGTGGGACATTTTCTTTGTTAAACAGTGTGCAAGACTTTCGAGGAGGATGGAAAATTAAAAATGAGGCAGAAAGAGAAAGGATGTGATCATAAAGTATTACACCATCACGTTTGAGAAGGATCAGACCCCCCCACACACAATATGGTACACGTGAGCAGTACATTCTGCCTCCCTGTGCCCCGGCACTACAGAGTTTTGGAGTACAGCAGCTGACTGGTGGGGAACAATGGGAGGACACCTTTCCGATCCTCTCTCTAATCCTTTCCTTCCCTCCAAGAAGAGTGCATGCCTGAGGCAGGGTGGACTAGGTCCGGAGGTCCCCTGATGGAGGCCTCATGGCCCTGCATCACTCTGCCCCTGAATAGAGCAGCGAGAAGTCCTCCAGGCAGCCTAAAGTGGCTGCAGAAGAGCGGCCAACTAGATGGGCTGATGGAGCGACCAAACCGGGGACAGAAGGGCCCTATATAAGACAAGCAGCAGAGCAGAGAAGTTCAGTTGCTGGGTGGAGCTCGAGGAGTGAAGGCTGGGTGACTGGTTAGCTGAAAGGGCAGCAGTACCACGGACAGCTCACTGTGGAGAACTCACTGCAGACAGGACTGAAGCCCAGGGAAGGCTGCTGAAGACCTGGTGCCTGACTGGTGGGAAGAGCAGCAGGACCAGCAGAAGGTCAGTGCGGGCAGGATGAAGCCCAGGGGGACTGAGCACAGAACGTGTGCAGGCCAGTGAGGATACCAAGATGGGCCTCGCTGGTCTGGTTGAAGACTGAGCCCAGGGAGGCCTGCTAAAAGGACACCAGCAATGGGTACCAAAATGGGCCCTGGCTGGGTGGTTGAAGAAGGCAGCGCCTCTGGGAAGAAGCCTAAGAGCTATGGCCCGATACCAGGGCCATGATAAGAACTTGTGACTGTATACCCCGGAAGGGGGAGGGACAGTGTATGTGGCTTGGACAGAGGGCTGAGTCGCTGAAGACCCACCAAGAGAACCATCAGCTCGGGGGGTGCTCACGAGCGGCAAGTGCCACCCCAATATAAGAACTAAAACCAAAAGCAGGTTCACACACAACCAACCAAAAGGGGCTGCCCATGACAGGCAGGTGAATCCCTGTGAAATGATCTGTGATTGCAGGTATATATCAGCCAGAGAAAAGGGGGCATGCACAAGAGGTGGATGCAGACCCTGTTACAACTCCCCTGGGAGGGAGCCCAGAAGCCAGCCAACAGAGTCTTGAGTAGGGAGAAGGTGAGGAAGCTGGTTGCTATGTTATTCACAGAAAGAGAAGGGAGAAATGTGAGGAGCTGGCCCTGAGCTTTTGGGATCTTCACAGGCTGGAACATTTCATCTCCTCTTCTTTTCTAGAGCAATGTGTCGCAGCCCAGGCAGCTCCCTCTTCCCACCCCACCTGGAAAATAAATCAACTCCTGGGCACCCTTTCTCCTCTCCATAGAGAAAAGAAAGAGAAGGGACCAGTGACCCAGCAGCAGGTGCAAAGACTTCCTTAGGGGCAGCAGGTATGGAGCCCTGCAGATAGATAGGCCTGTCTGAAATGAAGACTGGGGGAGGGGTTTGAATCAACTGTATTGGGGGTCTTAGGCATGGGCCACCCCTTATTCCCCAAGTCAGCTTCTTCCCCCTTTTGCCCTGAGAAAACAGATACTCTCCCTCCCCCCAAACTTTCAACAACATGGGCAGGGACCCCTCTCTACCCAAACCTCATGTGTAAATGATTATAAAATTAGTTATTTTAATTCACACAGCAATGAAACATCCTTAAAAATGATTTCATACTTCAAAACCAATCTCCCAATAGTAACACAACAAAATATAGATTTTTCACACTTTAGTCAAGTGACACACTTCAGTGGTTTAGCTCACACATTGGCAGGTTTAGTGAGCCAGTTTTTAAAAAATAGCCTCTAAATTTCCCCTCTGTTTTCTTAAAAAATGTCTCATTTGTGGGCCCAAATAGCAAAATGTTCACATCCAAAAATGTGCTTTGCTAGCAGATGCCCAATGATCAGGAAGTTTTCTTTCAAGAGCTTATTTGCACTTGCAAATGCTCATGCAAACAAAATTGAAGGACAAATTCAAGACGTGGCTTGAGTCCATTTTATGTCTTGTCAGTTTCATCCTCATACACACATACAAATCCTTCTTGCAAGTTATTTTACTCTGCCTAAAATGTCTCTAGACTTCAGTTTCTACTTCTTGCTGAAACACTGAAACAATAATTCATGCCTCGATTACCTTCACTCTCAGTCACACCAGGGCCTTTTAAATCGATTTCCTTGATATCTCTACAAGACTTACAACAGCCACCAGGGTTCTCACCAACACCAAGCTTTTCCAGCTCATTTACAGATTAAATCTAGAGCTAATCACCGTTATTGTGCCATAAAGCACCTTGGGAACAAGAAATGCAGTTCTATTTGATGACTCTGTACCTTCGCAAAGCCATTTCTATGTTAAAGACTTTTTTATTATGTGCAGTATTACATTTCAGACATAAAACTACAATCTCAGCCCTGTATTATTGTGCTGTTTATATTTAGTAGTAGTATTACATTGTGCCAGGCACTGTACAAATTTTAAGTGAGTGACATTTCCTGCCACAAAGACCTTACAGTCTAAATTTCAACACACATCAGCTGTTTAAAACAAGCATATGGAAAGCTGCAAGGAGACAGATAACAATAGGATGTTTTCATATATTTTCAGTAGAGCTGATCACTTCTTTCTAAATTTCTCACAAAATTTACTTAGCTTTCATTTCCAGCAATATGGTATTTTATATCCACTTACTTTTGTGAAACCAAAAAGTAAATACATAGAGCAATAATATTATGGGCTAATCCTTCAAGTATTTATGCAAGTGTAAATCCAAGTATCTCTCTGTGAGAATACATGCACCAGTTCATTTCCTTATTTATTTGCACACCCATTTCAGGTACTATTTTATCTATATTAAAATACTTATATGATGGTCTATCTTAGAACTCTGTCACCGGAATTCTGTAGGTGTATTTTAGGAGAGGACATGACAAGATAATCTTCCTTGGCATTATCACCTCTGAAACTAGTACATTCTACAGCACACAAGGTGCTCATTGCTGCATTAGCCCACCCAAACATAATTCATGGCTTTCATATTCCTCAGAGAGGGAAAGCAAAATGGCTCCTAAGTGAACCAGAACAATGGGAAAGAGTGGTTGAGGTTCTGTAAAGACTGGGCCTCCTCCATGCGGAAGCACCAGATCTGTGGATTGTTCCACAAATTTTAGGGGTATGCACAATTACAGGGTCCCACCCTCTACCAAGAGAAGTGGTAGGAGTGGTGGAATGGAGAAAGAAACACAGGTCTTCACTTAGGCCCTACCCTTGCAAACACCTCCGCTTCTGGCACATACTTGAGATAATCCCCTTTGGGTTACATTTGCAGTCCACATATCAACTTTCAAAGGTGAATGCAAAATAATTGGAGTTTCAGTCCAACTACACCACCGAACAGTTTAGAAACTTAGCTAAGCCTCTTCAGTCTGTAAAACTGAGCTAGAAATATCACAACAGACTTTTTGGTGACATTCCAACATTTTGTGCTTCCAGTTGGGCCAGAAGCAGGGAATGAAGAACCACATTAACTGGAAAATACTTGGGGAGAGGGGGCAGCAAAAACAAAAATCCAGAAGTAGTTATTTAAACATTTCCCTTGTAGGGGGGAAAAATATCAATTCAGGTTGAGTTTAAGCTTGTGGCAGAGGCTTGTTTGGCTCAGCTATTTTATCTGCACCAGCTGTTGCATCTTAATTCTGGCACAGCATCACATTTTTATTTTTAAAGGGACAATGAGATTTTTCATAAGAGAATCATTGTTCTTTTCCCCCGAGCCCTGCTAAACTTTCTCTGCTATCCCTTGCTCAGTTATCCTTGACACAGCACCTAAAAAAGTGCAACAAAACTGAATTCATTTGACATAGTAAGGAACTCTGCCATATCACAGAATCTGCTTATGTGTTTGTGAATAAAGTCTATAGCCAGGACTTGCAGACAACCAAGTAGAAATTGTGTGTGTGTTACATATATCTATGTATAAAGGGTACATTCTTACTTACCCATTAGTCCTGCCAATCTTCATGTTTTAAAGTTGTGCACTTAATGTATTATCCAGTTTCAGGGTCATTAACATAGAGGGCTTTAAAACTAACCTCCCTAAATATCAGAGAAAAGCAAAATTCCTCTCCTGGTAAGGATGGATTATCGGCTACTTGTTTATGAAAGCAAGTGAAGAAAAAACTGAAGTCAATTAACACCATCTGGCTCTGAAAGTCATTATGATGCCCCTCATTTTAGTTTCTGTTGTTCTCATGCCCTTCATCTGAAGCACAGCAGCAAAAGAAGAACAACAGAGGAATTGAAAGCTATCACAATGGAGATACACACCAGTGATGCATCTGGTCCATCATTTTTAATGCAACACCTGTGATGCATGGACTCCATGCAGCAGCAATTAACAATGAAAGTGTATCAGGGAAGGGCATTTTTTCAGGCTCAGCAAGCCATGAATAAGGAAGTAAATGAAAAAAGACAGACATAGTGATTCCATAGAGTTTTGTAATACTACAGGCCCAGCAGTATGCGCATAACAATGAGCCAAATTCATCTCTGGTGTAACGCAGTTGACTTCAGTCAAATTATGCCAGGGATGAGTTTGGCCTAGTAAAGTTTCTTTTAGTGGAACATTAACTGAGTTGTGTATAGAGTGGAATGCCAGTTTAACTGATCAAGGTCACTTTATATAACCTTTTGTCTCTTTTTAATATTGGCCATGTTACAAATGCTCCCAACTTTACAGGTACCTTGAAAGCACTCAATGAACAGTAACTTTACTCTGGCGGTTCCACAAATACAGCCACATTTGTCGCTATTCACCAAATAGACATTTAGCAAGACGACCCAGCAACTGGCCACATGTTGGCTGAAGAAAGTGGAGTTAATGCTCCTAATTCAGCCAAAAAATGTCCTATATCAAATACATCACAGTATTTATCAATCTAGGGGGGGAAATAAGCTATAGTGAAAGTCACTGAGGTAAGAAAGTAAGCATTTCAGAAATGAAGATGAATGTGAGAAGTAAGAGGCAACTGGAAATGAGAAACAAAACCTGACACACAGAAAAAGCAAGAATCAAATACCGGGGGGGCAAAAACAGACAAATACTGCTATAGATGCTGATGTTAGTTTTGACAGCAAGCACAAAAATTAGTATTTGCTGCCAGGTAAGCCTGGAGGAAAAATTTTCTACACTTCTACCCTTTCACCAGTATTATTTAGCTGCATTGACCTGTGTAATTGGGCCAACACTAAATTAAGCACGGTAAGAGCTGAAGCTCACATGTACAGATATAAATATGTGAAACTAATTCAGAGGTTTTTCTAATGGGAAATCAATAGTCATGTGTTTGTGCGCCATCTGGACAACTAAGAAGATGTGTTCCTTTCAATTAAAAAACTTCACATTTACAAAGATTAAAGAAGGTCGAATAAATAAAGATGAATCTTTTAGAGGAAAGAAGGAAACATGAGAGCCAAGGTCTGCGTCTGAGATCAAGAACCTCATCCCCAACAACATTAACTAGAGGAGGGCATTTCCAGCACACTATTTGAGATGCATCTTCAAGAAACATCAAGAATCATCATCATAAACATGCTTGTTCTGAATGATTAATGAAACATAACTTCTGCCCTGTTCTGGATAATTAGAAGGCACTCAGCCCCAATTCAGATACCCATTTCTAGGTATTTTTCAGCCTCAAACCTATAAAGCCATTAATGAAGCAGAAAAAAGCCTCCTGAATTACCTAGCCCAAACACCTGCATAGTAAAGGATTGTTCCCTTTACTATATATGTTTTCCCATCTAACCCAGTTTTGTACCCCTCAAGTACCTACTTGAGCAAGGTATTCACTGTTATACTGTAAAAAAACCTACTTTAGCACATTTATAGAAGATTCATTTTCCAGTGTCTGCAAGAGCAACAAAGAGTCCTGTAGCACCTTATAGACTAACAGATATATTGCAGCATAAGCTTTCGTGGGCGAAGACCCACTTCGTCAGACAAAAGCTTATGCTCCAATATATCTGTTAGTCTATAAGGACTCTTTGTCGCTCTTGCAGATCCAGACTGACACGGCTACCCCTCTGATACTTTCCGGTGTCTATTATTTTTTGCTATAACATCCTTACTCACCGTAACAAATTCCTCCCCCTCATTAACATTAATACTTATATTATTTGTAGTCCACTGTGTCTCCAGTCTATTCTAAAAGCTTTCCTAGGGACTGGACTGAAACTACAAGCTCATCTTATCCAGGCCATCTAACAGTTCTCAGATAGTAACCTCTTTGGGTCACTACTAACCTGTCTTGGACTCAGACCAGTGAGAGAGATGAAATATCCTATACTCTATCATCAATCACTTGAGTCATCCAGTCATGCTGATTAATTTTTTAAGATCAGCACTAATAGATCTGTAACCTCTCCTAAAAGTTCTTTTCACTCAAAGCTTTTTATGAGGGACATTTACATTAACAAACAAAACAAATTATTCCGTTTAATATACACTCTAATCCCGGGATATGATTTTTAGATAATTCTAACAGAGGGTGGACTACAAATCTAGATTCCTCTGACCTCCAAGCTAAGTGGGTTCAGAAATCTTATTTCGATTTTAAAAGTTAATCCATCTTTGAGCTGAAGTAGGCATGGTATATCCTTTTAACTCTTTGCCTGCATATATATAGACACGTTGACATTGCTGGACCAGAAAGTCCAGATTCATCCAGCACTTGTTGCTCATGTGTGGTATTTTCAATGGCCTACACTTGGGGCTACATGTTAAGATGACATTGCACTCACTCAAATGTTGGGTCACCAGTTTCATTAGGACAAAAGCACCAAAAAAGATTGGAGAACAGTTGTCTGCATAACATGTATCAACTTGTCTACATAAGCCTTTTCTCTGCAACTGAAATGCTATGTGGATGTTTATTGCACCTCAATAACCCATCACACTTTTTACTCAAATGCCTAATGAGACTACCTTGACCTTGGTGAAAAGGAAGACAAAGACAGCTGTATTTTCAAAAGATTTGTGCTTTTAAACTTGTTTTATGTGCCTGTAAAAAACAGGAGCATGTGAAAATATGCACCATTCAGCACTTTTAAAATGGAATTGGAATGTACATCTATAATGCCTAGGCTGCAGTCATTCCTCCCAGGAAGGGGTTGTGGGTCCTGCCAAAATATTAACAGCCAGCATGGGATTTCCAGACATGGCACCTGGTTACAAGTCAGCATGGAGAGAGAGCTGTTGGGGTCCCAAACTGACCCCAAAGTGGCCTGCATTAAGCAAGTCCCCGCAGCTGATAGCTGAGTGATACTGCCTCATTGCACTGCTAAGTTTTAAAGAATAAATGGAAGCACTCAGGTACCCGCTTTCATTTCCATGGAACACTCAGCTGAGTAATTTCAGAAATGCCATGTCACCCTCCCACATTGTAGGGAACCTCAGGTATTGAGAGATAGTTGTAGAAGAGGGGAGAAAGGGAGGACCTTAGCCCTGAGCTCAGGCGTTTTCTTCTCAATACAGCATACAGGCCCTAGGCCTGGACTCATGTGGGTATCAAAGGTGGAGATATTGCACCAGTATAGAATCAAGTGCCAAACCCATTCCAGACCTCTGCAAGGATTTAGAAGGGGCTTCTGACAGTCAGACCCACAGGAGTAACACCCTACCCTCACTGAGGAAAGTCAGCACCATTATACAGGTTTTATACCATGACACACACTCCATCCATTCTGCTCTAGACTCCACACATTTCCTGCAGAGCAAGTTCAGCTGCTAAGGCTACCTGTGGAAAGAGGTAAGGGTGTCATTCCATTAATGTACAAATTGTGTTGATGTTAGCACCTGACTGGGACGCAAAACTATGGCATGATGCTTACATTTTTAAATTCTCTGGATTGGCTGGTGACTTTGAAACCAGACTCATACTGGCAAGTTCACAGAGTGAAGATATCCAATTACTATGACTCTGGCCAGTGTTAGGGGAAGACCTAGGAGTTAGGTTTACACTCATCTGTCTTGCACGGGACTGCACCTATCCCTTGAAAATCTGGGTCATAACAACCATAAATAACCCCCAAAGCCCCTTAGGACTAAGTTATAATATAGCCTCCCAGGCCATCTAACGTATCACTGAAACAACAATGCATTTGGAAAAAGGAGATGTAGCTATCCAGATAGTTTGGGTGGCATCATGTTCTACAAGCTAGAAGAGTGGCCCTGGGCTGCAGTATCCAACATAATCATATCTATATTACAATAATATCCAAGATGCCTCCTGCCATTGCCAGAATATCCAGGTGTGAGTTTGTCTAATTCAGAGGTTCACAAGAGTGCTCATCTGGACAGATACTTCCCAGTCAAGCCCTGCACCTCTGACAGACACAACAAGGAGGCCAAATGGAGACTGACTGAACACAACTTAGGATTTTTTTTAACTCCTAAACTTGGGAGTGTGAGTTGATACTGCTGAGTGATAGCCTAAACTCTGTCCCCTTGCCTCCCCTCCTCCCCCTGCCGCTGCCTATTCTAACCTTAACACCATAGAGAATACAACTCTTGTTTCTGGCTTGGTGGTTACTTGACAATTTTCTCCTTCATTCCATTGTTGAAAGGAGTTTGGGTGGGAAAAGATGCATCCTCTACATGACATCTAAAGATGAGTGAAGATTGCATAAAGGGCAGAAAACTGATCAGAAAACAGATTTTTACTTTGAAGAATCACACAAGAAGGCTTTACTTTTATAAAATCATCCCAGTAACACATATAGAGCTGGTTGCAGCAACCTTAATCTAGAGGCTGGCAATTGTCTTACCAAAGCCCTTTTTAGGTATTGGCTGAAAGTGCAGGTTTCTCTTTTAAGGCAATAAAAGGGTGGTATCTTGGCCTGCCTCCTTCTCTTTTTTTTTCCCCTCCCTTTCTCACTCAGCCTCACACACACAGACATTGACTTCTCACTTTTATGAGATCAGTCTCATATATGGGTCCTGCTTCCATCTCTGAATGCCCTGTATGCTACCACTATGGACCTCCAATCTAAGGTTTTTCAAAATACAATGCTGCTGTGAAAACAGAAAATGAATCAATACGGATATGCATTGTCAATCTGCAAATGAACAAGTCTCAGAATTTCTATGTAAGTACTTTAGCACCAAAGCATCTCACAGAGATGAATTTATCTTCACAACACCTCTGAGTCAAGAACATATTATTCCCACTTTACAAGTATGGAACTGAGGCACCAAGTAATTAAATGACTTGACTAAGACCACACACTGTTTGTGGCACAGCCAGGAACTGAACCCAGGTCTCCCAGCTCTGAAGCCAGTGCCTGAACCATAAGACCAGACTGCCTCACAGAGGCCTAGTCTACACTGTGGGGGAGGGAATTGATCTAAATTATGCAACTTCAGCTATGTGAATAACGTAGCTGAAGTCGATGTACTTAGATCTACTCACCGTGTTGTCGTCACTGCGGTGAGTTGACAACTGACGCTCCCCCGTCGACTCTGCCTACACCTCTCATTCCGGTGGAGTACCAGAGTCGACAGGAGAGTGCTCGGCGGTTGATTTATCGCGTCTAGATTAGACGTGATAAATCGACCCCCGCTGGATCGATCACTGCCTGTCGATCCTGCGGGTAATGTAGACAAGCCCACATTAGTTATTTCTAAGACAACAAATGAGGAAGGACGGCCCAGAGGTTAGGGTGCTAGTCCAGGACATAGGATAGCTGGGTTCAATTCCTAATTATGCCACTGACTTCCTTTGTGACCTTGGGCAAGCTGTTTAGTCTCTCTGTGCCTCAGTTCCCCATCTGTAAAATGGGAATAGCAGCACCTCCCTATGTTTCAGGAGTGTCGGGAGACTAAATACATTAAAGATTGCAAAGCATTTAGATACTATGGTGGTGGAAACCATATAAATACCTAGGAAAGAAAAATGTTATTTATGTACCTTAACATCTGTAGGAATCTCAGTAACTTATTTACGGGTGTAAGCTTTACTTTTGGGGAAGAAAGGCACATAAATTATTAGTCTCTTGCATCCAACCAAATGTGTATGCATTTAGTAAAACTTGCATTTCATCTCTCTTTGCAAATTACCTCTTACTTATTTTTCATACAAACAAATAAAATATTCTGTAATCTCTAAATTGCTTAGATTAGTTTACACTTAGGCTATTCTGAAATGTGTACCCTGCTAGCCCATTAGGCCCTCTGATGTGTTAGGAGTGCTTATTATGCCTCGTTTTCATCCTCTGGTACCTTTGGAAGAGAAGGGGGAAATGGACCACAAAGGCCTGCTCCTTTCAATCACTTTCTGAGAGCTCCTCATTCATTTCCCCCTCTACCAGTGAACATCTGACCTTTCCTCTTTTCTATTCCCTAACTACAGTGAATCCCATTCCTCCCTCTCTCTGTGCCACTTATCTTGTCTCCCTCTTTTTTCTCTCAATGTCTCCCCTCAGGGTCATTCTCTCTCTTCCTCCCTTCCCTATCATGCCTCTTCTCTCTTGTTACCCCTTGCTCCGAGAAGAGATGAAGCAACTCCCTCTGCTGAAGTGAGAAAGAGAAAGAGGCAATAAAGCAGCCAGGGAGGTGAGAGATGAAGCTGGCAGTGGAAGTGCTGGAGAGCAATAGACGAAGCCTTTAGTAGTCACAGCCAATAAGAGAGGTTTAGGCCTACATCTTCAGTCCCAGTTATGTAGGACAGAAGTCAAAAACTGAGGGCTATCTCTTCTAACATACTGCAGTTGTGTTACCTGATGGATAAGCGAGGCCCCTTCTGTATAAGAACTTTAAACTCATCCTTGTAAAGCACTTATAATGCCTTCTTGGTTGCCTTCTCTTCACATGTTATTATTATTAACAAAACAACAGATCAGAAGAAATGGATTCTGACAGCTATAAATGAATCCCAGATTAACGAGTCTGTAAAACTGTTAGGAGATCCCTTTAGAGTTTTGAGGTCAATGCTCTCTGCCCCAAATCCTCATCCCTTGCACTTCATGCAGTTGCACAATATCTACAGGATTATAACTGTCCATGTGAATGAAATGATCCTATTTCTGTTGTATACACCAATAAATGCTTTGTTCCTGCTGATTCAGTCTTGTTATATTCCAGCTCTGAGGGAAATCCATAACCAAGACTAATGTACATTACTTCATAGACGCTGTAAACTAGCTGAAACAAAGCCAAGGTCCCAGTCTAACCCACTGTAAAGATCCTTGCATCCAGAAGATATTAGTGATGGTTTCTATGGTTCCACTATTCAACCTTCAGCCCCTCTAGCAATAACCATTTTTGAAGTTGATGAGTACACCAGGCAAGTATCCTGTTCCGATTTGCATGACTGAGTGCAATTCAGACACACTTGGAACATATATAACCTCCTTCTTTGGGATTCTTAGCCCTCAGGAAGATGAGGGAAAAGCACGATAGGACCTTCTGAACAAAGGTGAAAGAATGTATTTCTCCAAACAGTGAACTGTAGAGCAGTTGTGACATCTATTCCCAATGCCCCCACCCATCCCCTTATACATTTCCAAGTCCAGCTTTCCATACACAAGGAATAGACACTCCTAAGCTCCTACAGGGGCAAATAACTCCAAAAGTATTAATAGTTTCTGTTCCTGAAAAACACCTTCAGGAAATACAAATGGATATGTCAGTTAAGTATGAAGAACCATAATCTAAATCCAGATGTTGAAATGTAATGAAGTATTGAGATGACAAAAGGCAATGATATCCTTAAGAGTCTTCCAACATCAGTATGTTAACAGATAACAAAATTGTGTGCTAGTGCAAATAATTCAACTGTGGTTTCTTGGACTTAAAAGACAGGGAGTTGGGGAGAGGGAATCAAAGACAAGGCCAAATATTCATTAATTATTTTATTCTGGTGTACCCTAGGAACTCCAATAATAATACCAGGACCTCACTGTTCTAGGCAATGTAGAAACGTATACAAAGAGAGAGCCCTTATCCCAAGGAGCAAATACCTTTACCTAGTACTTCCTGAATGCCATCTTCATTCTGTAGGGTGCCAAAAATATATGATTAAATTCAGCCTTACAAAAAAAAGTGTTCAGTCAGATAAAACTGTATTTACCGTTTTAAGAGCTCACACAGTATGGGGAGTCTTTCTGCATATCTTGGGAAATCTCCTGCATAACCTATGCAAGAATGCACAAGAACTGATTTTCACATATAAGCCCCATGTCTCAGGACGGCAGTATCTAGCTGCATGTCTTTCCTATGAGGCTATGTAGGAAAGTAGTTGGTGGGTTATGTGCAAAATACAAACAGCATAAGGTATATATTTAGTAAAATCAACTGGTCTATCCAATGGTGGCATGCTCTACTCAGAGCACCATTACTATTTAGATCATCTAATAAGGGTAATATTCAGTTTCACTGAATCTCTCTGTTGGGGCATTTGTTTTGAAATCAAGCTGGTGAGACAAAACAAAAATTGAATGTCCAGTTAATAGCAGAATCTACACAGACCATAATCTGGATGAATATGTCAAGAGTTGAATATTGTTGCTGAACAGAATTAATTGTTCATTTGCTGTGCACATGACTAATACACCTGAATACATATGGACTCCACTTTCATTCTACAGGATGCGGAGACATCTCTAAGTTCAGTTACCATCTGCGAGGTCGATATGGCTGTTGTTAAACAAAACAAAATGTAATAGCTCCTTCATTGCCAACACAATGTGTTCTTAGGTCCAGTCCTAGATTCATTAGTAGGACTCAAAGGAGTCCAAAATTCCCCTCCAGGACCAATGTTTACCTTCTGCTATTTACTGCAACTCCTGCACTCATCCAAATTTTCTTTTTAAAAAAAAGTGTTTTCTATTGCTTCCCTTAGCAGTTAAGCTATGTCTACAATTGGAGCTGGGGATCTGCTCAAGTAGACATTTGAACTAGCTCTCATCAAACTAGTATGCTAAAAATAGTTCATAGGCACAGTAACACAGGATAGGCACCCCCAAATACATAACCATGGGGTCTAGGAAGGTTTGTACTAAGGGCAGCTAGCCCATGCCATCATTCATCCTATGCTACCATGGCTACACTTCTGTTTACAGCATGCTTGCTTGATGAGAGCTAGCAAGAGTATGTCTCCTGGAGCTCAGAATCACATCCCCAGCTCCAAGCATAGATGTAGCCTTTGTTCATTACGTTTCCTGTTCTCCATATAAAAGGTTCTCCCCAGATTCAAGCCTTCATTTGCTTATCATACCCTTTTGTTCTAAACCAAATACTAGCTTAAAAAAAAGATGACACACCTTGCAGCATCATTCCTGCCATCCCCTTTGGGATTGTGTACCTGTGGCGCTGACAATTCAGGGCACAACCTCAAAGAGGTGTTAAATCACTGTGTGTGGATAACAATGGAATATAAATAGGTTGGAAGACACAAGACCATTCAGTTGTGTTGATAAAAAAATCAAGAATAGATGTTAATTGTATTTACCTACATCCTGTTAGATATATACAGCACAACCAAATTAACCTGTAGTTGCTAAATCCTTTTCATGTCTTGTAACTCTATATTACCTTTACATTATGTATGCAACTATACTCAATTGTCATTAGCTCAAAAGGCATGTATTTAGCGTTTAGGTGTGCATTTATTTAATGGAGAATTATTTGACTGGCAATTCGTGTTTACAAGACCAAAGCCTTAGGGCTGAAGCATTCAATCTTCAAAGCAAGTGCCATTGAGACTTTTCCCAGACTCAAGTATCTATTCTTTGTCAGAAGAAAGCATATGCTGTGAAGGGTTTTCTGTGAAGACACCTGTCAGCTTGCTCTCTGTGTGGGAGAGCTATAAATAAGGATTCATGGGATTGATCCAACATCTCTGATCTGCTGAACTCTAAATAGGGGGAGTTTGAGTCATTAGACTGAGATCCCCCCCAAAAAAAAGTCATTTGGGGACACCCTGAAAGATTCAAGGAAGGACTCTAAGAGACTTATGGAAAATTAGTAGACATTATATCTCTGCTAACTACTGGACTCATATGCTGATTCAACTGTGATGTATTTTATTTGCTTTGACTTTTTAATAACTCATTTCTTCTCTTAGCAAATACGTTTTAGATACTAAAGAAATTGTCTACCAGCATTGTCTTGGGGAGATCTGGAGTATATTTTGACCTGGGGTAAGTGACTAGTCCTTTGGGACTGGAAGAACCTAATGTGTGGTGAATTTTGGTTTTAATAGCCTTTCATCATAAAGTCCAGTTTGTCTGGGTGGTAATAAGGAGCTGGAATGCCAAGGGGACTGTCTGTATTCCATGGTAAAACTGGTATAGCGGTCCAGGAGCACATTTTTATTGCTGGTTTGGTGAAATCTAATGATAAAATATACCACCAGTTTGGGAGTATCTGCCATATTTTCTGACAGTCTATCCTGAGCTTAGTGTTCTCAGCTGTAAGTCACTCCAGGCACCGTGACACCCAACAAGACCATCTCTTAAAATTAAAGCATTCAGATTCAAGTTATCACTTTTTGAATAGTTAAGCATTAGGCCCCACTATTATTCCTCATGCCCTTATGTTCCATTTACATTTCTCTTCCTTTAAAAATCAGAGTGACCAGCACTGACAAGTTCTCAATGGGGCCTCATCATCACTAGTTACTAATACAAGCAGAAAGCAATTTCTTCAGGCTAATTGAATTCATTTCTGAATCCTGCAGTTTCTTTTGATTCTATATTCTTTCTTCCTTCCCAGGCACTCTGCCAGAGAAGTCAGGGAGGGGCTTTTGGCTATAATTCCTCTATGCTTCCCTGTTCTGGTGTGTTGAAATCCACAGCCATGCATGGAGCCAAGCAGTGCTCTATAGCAGAGCGGAAGAAGTAAACCATCTGAGATTGGTATTAGAGTTAGGAAAGTAAAGACCTCGTATCATGTCAAAGCATTCTGGGAAAAAGAAGGATTTGGGGGCCCTTAAAAAAGACTCTTCTCCCTCTTGGGCATTTGTAGGGAAGACAGCACTGAAGAAGAAAGTGATATCTGCATGTCCAGGATTCGTAATGACCCTGGATGCAGAACGCAGGTAGAAGCTTGGAAAGGTTCATCTATCTTAATGGCTTCTGCACTTTAACTGCTGCTGTAGATATATTTACAATTTTAATTCCTATGCACTTTGGGAGATTAACCTGTATGTCAATCATTATTGTTTCACTGACATGATAAAGGCTGGTTTTAAAGAGCCACTCTGTTCTCCTTTATCTGTGGTGGGACAGGTGCATCCTGACATTCCATTGCTGAAGTCAGGAGGTCTGTTTTGGAATAAGCTGTTTTCTTGGTGAGAGAGACAGAGACAACCTAAAATATCATTAAACAAATTTATGAAGTGAGGATTTCAGCCTAAGGAAACAGGCATAGTCAAACCTAAGACAGCATTTGCTGCACTTGGCCAGCCCTCATCTATGTTGATCGCAAAGGGAAAACGATGATGCGCTGCATCCTCAAACAGATGGATGATGGCAGATAAAACCCAAAATATGTGGCACTAGAGATAGAACTCAGGCCTTCTGCTTCAAAACTACAGGCCCCTACCCCTTCATCTGAAGGAGCATCCCTAGTCACTGTAACAGTATTAGGGCTTTTAGTCTTGGTAGAGCAATATAACTCACGAGTATTTAAGCAAGTCAGACATTCTGTCCAAAAAGGCAGAGATATACATACAAACCTATCCAGTTCGTTACGGAAATTTCTCCCTACTTCACATTACCGCAAGTGTGCCAATACACTTGATAGTATGGCACACAAACCAGTTCAAATCCAACAGCTGGGCTAGCCGCCTGTAATGAAGTGGTAAGTACAAACAGCACAGATGCCAGCTGAACTGAAGAGTTTTAGAGTCAGGGAAACAAACTAGCACCTTCACTCCAAGTACTCAGGCCTCTGCCACTTGAGCACAAAGAGGTTGTCTTTTATTAAGTGTCTATAATAACAACGCTTTTATTATTTCTATAGCATGCAGCCATGCACTAGAGAGTCAGTCTCTTGCACAAACATGCTCACACGCAAAAAATTATGTTACAACCCATCTCTGAAGCTTTAATGTTGACAGGTATCCTTGCCCCAGGGAAACATTCAGTAGATTGTGAACTTCAAAATGTCCCAAGTCCTGTTTCATTCCCATATGGTGCCAAGTTATAAGAATGGTAGGGACAGTATTTTTAGAAGGGGTCAGCTCCCACTTCAGATGCCAGAACAAGTGACCAGATTTTCAAAAGAGCATTGAGCTCTGCTAAGAACCTGGCTATAAGTGTCACAAAAGGAGCTGCTAGGTACTTTTGAAAATATGGCTCCTATTTAGGTACCTAAATGTGAGCTAAAGTCTTGTGAAAGTCTGGTCTTGAGCATTTTTGAAAAAAACAATCTAGCTGTATATACTTACTGAATAAGAGATACAAGAATGGATTTACAACTGGTGTATTGGGAAGAAAGTGGAGTTGGCTGACCAGATTTCAGGGTGAGTCTGGGAAAGCTCCCCTTGCATGTTTCTTTAACTATTGGGGCATCTGTGGGGAGAGAGACCTCCCTTGAGTCTGGATATAACAGAACAGAGTAATGTGGCATAGGTTACTTTTTCAAGTGCTGGAGACATCTAGTTATTTTAGAGAGACTAGAAGGTCCTCAACAAGTAGAAACTGACTATTAATAGTGGAATGAGCTAAGCTACTACATACAGATATATGTGTCATCTTATTTTTGAGGTCTTTTCAACCATACGACAGTAGGATACATAACTAATGTATCTAGCAAAAAAAAAGAGATTGAGGCAGAGGAAAACAGTATAAGGAAACCAAAATTGTTTGAACATGTAGTTCCAGGATGCATCTTGACATTCAGTCACTTATCACACAAACAATTGGTGTCCTGCTAGAAATATTATAATTTAGATGCTTATAAGATGATTTGGGGGAAGGAAGGGACTGGCCCAAAGGCTAAAACATAGGATGAGGAATCAGGGATCTATCTAGGTTCTAGTCCCAGCTGTGCTACAGGCTTCTTGTGTGACCTTCAGCAAGGTCTTTAACCTCTGTGCATTAGTTTCCTCATCTGTGAAATTAATAACTATTTACCTAATAGAGCTGCTGGGAGACTTTATTGAGTTAATGTTTATAAAATTCTGACATCCTCAGATAGAAGTTGCAGTGAAAGGGCAAAGCAAAGCATTGGTATTAAAACTACACATAAATGTGAGTAAGAGAAAATAATTTTTGCGTAAATTTCTCCTCTATCTCAACAAGGAGAAACTGCTTATATTTTGGGGTGCCGTATAGAAAAAAAGTCAATAGCCTGCATATTTCTCCCCATACACACACACACACACATTTTTCTGATTTTTTTTTAATTGGAAGAATTAAAATCGAGCTGTTCCTGGAAAACAGCAAAAACACTGCAACCAAGTGTATTTAAATACTAAATGCTATGATATAAGATGAATGACAAACAAGAATTGGGGACTGAAATAAATCCCTTGCTACCCATGAGAATATGGGGTTAAAGGATAGCAGTTAAATAGGATTTTCTGAAATTGATACATTAATTAAACTTAGATTAATACAGGAAAGCAGATGTTTCATCAAAACTTCACAGGTTTCTCAATGAGGATTCTTTGTTTTGTTTTAAATATCTGAATTTACAATGCATGAACGATGCTAGGATTGACAGCACGGGAAATTGAAGTGGTTTGTCCACATATCAAAAATCAATAGGGCAGGAATAATGTAAGCTCCCTAACTCACCCTGCCAATATGGGGACAAAACTGGGGACAAGATGGTAGCACAATTTACAGAGGGTTTTTTTGTTTTTGTTTGTTTTCTGTCAGCTGCTGCAGAGGAGACAATGCCAATGGTGACAGTGCTATTTGGTGAAGTGGAGGACCAAATTAATTTTTGAGTTTCAGACCCTGGAAATTAATTTTTTAATTAGAGAAGAGATGGCCAAAGTGTGACCCTAGGGCCACAGACAGCTCATCACAGTCAAAATGTTCACGTGTTCAGCCATCTGTACAGTAGCTGGGCCAAGCATAGCAGCCAAGTGTAAAATAACCTGCTTCTGTTAACTCCTACTGTAGCAACATTAAAGGCCCAATTCTGCCACTATCCTCTTATTGCGTAGTGAAGTACTGCTCGCCACAAGTGAAGGTAGCACCGCAGGCCCCATTAGGGATAGGCACAGACTCAGGACAAAGGAAAAATATCAGTATTTAGCATGCAAAATGGAAATAAGGAATATGGACTCTGGCCCCACTTGAGCACAACATTGAAGAACATACTTAAATTCATCCCTATTCAGCAAAGAACTTAAGTACATGTTTAACTTTAAACACATGTTTAATTCCCATTAATTTCAGTTGGAGTTGAGCACATGCTTAAGTGTTTTCCTGAACTGGGACCTATATTGGGTCCAAGTGTAAAGGTAGTGCAAGATTAGTAGTTCTAAAGCACCTGTAAATAGGGCTATAGCCACTTGGGAACAAAAGAGGAAGTAGCATGTGCCCCCTCACTCCACCCCACCCCACCCCACCCACACACTTTTGCTATCCTATTTCTGTTTCTCTCCATGCAGCAGCAGGACGAGTGCATTCTCATTCCTAGTCTAAGTTCAAATTTTTTCATGTGGTTGCACCACTGTTAAATACCATTTAGGCAGACTATAAGCAGCTGTAGCCTTTGGGATAGCTGCAGCCAGAAGTCCACTCTAATGACTGGCCTCCAATCCAAAAGGTTTAGCAACCCCTGACAAGGAAAACCTTATCTGATTAAGTAGCTTTGATATTGGAAAAAAACTGCTCTTGTGGCACTAGCTGAACATTGTACTTGTACTATTGCAGTTTTGCCTTTAAGTCACAAAACAAGAAGCAAGCCTATGTAAAGAGGTCTGACTTAATGAAGTGCTGTTCGTCTGACTGTACTAATATGGATTTTTTTCATGTATAAAATATTTTGCACACTTTGGGAAGATTTTTTGTGTTTGTTTCTGAACATAGGAAATTGTGGTAGAACAAGTTATGGCTGGTTAATTCGTAATAGTTCATTCTATTTATGGTATTCTACAATGCCTATTCTAGTGACGGGTCAATAGAGATCATGCTATATACTGTATTCATTAATCTTTGCACTTGTAACTTCTTAGGAAATAGATGTAAGATTTTCTCTTCCACTGCAATACATTCCTTCTTGTCTTGTCCTTTATATATATATAAAATACAAACATAAGCACTCAGGACATGCAACTTCATTTTTAAACTTGCCACCATTTTTACAGTAGTAAATGTTGCCCCTTGTTCAAATACATTTGCAATACCTAGTTGAAACAGCATGAGGTTAAAATAGAGATGACAGCCTTTACTCTGAATTCCCTTGAGCAGTTTAAAGCAGTCCCCTAGCATTATCAGGATGCAAGTGTTGCCTTATTCAAGTATATTATTCAGTGGATGGGCACACTGAAAATGCCTTTACTAGCTGGGAATTCTGAATTCTCTTTCTGATCTGTAATATGTGACATGCCAGCTATTCTAATCTGCATGAGGGGGCTTGGTGGTTTCTGTGATTTGAAGTACACACTCCTTTAAAATATCCAAGTTACCCAAGTGAACTAGTGCAGGGCAGGGGGTATTTTATCGCACAAGATAATGGCAATGAAATAACTGATGTTTCAAGATTTGGAATAGGGGCTGAGGCCTATTAGCATTTAACAACAGGATACAGGAGCTACTGTAGTATGTTCTTCCCTATTTAGTCCTTCCTAATTCCCAGTGGAGTTTCACACATGACTTTTGTTTCATCGACTGAAACATGCTTAAGACATGTTAAAAGGAAAAAAATGCCATTAGCTGCAGAAGCATTTTCTGTTAGAGAGATTGGGCCCAGACCTTTGGCTCCCTTAAGTCTGCTTTGCGTCACGCTGATGTCACGGACCGGACTTAAAGGCTAGCTGAGTATTCCCCAGGGCACAGGGGGCATGGCTGAGAAAAATGCATGTCCTGGAGAAGTCTGGTGATGTTCCAGCTGCTGGAACAAGACTTTGGAAGGTGTTGCAGCCAGCTCAAATTGGAGCAGCCCTTAGGAAGGTGCCTGGCGTCCAAAAGATAAGGGAGCCTTCTTAATCTACACCTTCTCCCACCACCACCCCCTTTTCTGAAGCTTTTTGATGGTGCCTATAGATCTGTAACAATAAGTGCTGATGAGGACTCCGGTTCCCTTGCTGGGAGAGTGAAAATATTCCCTCCCCTATCTCCCCCGATGGATTATTATGCCCAACATTTTGCTGGGTCTTGAAATTCTTTGAGACTTGGCCAGTCTATGTGTTAGTACAGACTGCAATGCATCCTGACTTTCCCCTGCTCGCAACAGCCCCAAAGACTGGAGGAAGGAGGTACTACACACAAAAAAGGTAAGACTGGACGGAGCTATATGACCTTTTCTAAGTAAGGTCTGCCAGGCTGGAGGAGAACAATATGTATTTTCCCCCACCCTCCACAAACATACCCTTCCCATCCCCCAGCGTGGACCTTGGATGCACAGAGAGGGCTCCACCACGCTCTGCGTGGAGATGATGACAGTGCAATGGGAGGTAGTAGATACTTGTTTCCATGAGGAAAGAGGGAGATCAGCACATGGCCCAAAGGATGAACAATATTTTGTTGGGCTATTGAATCATTTCCAGTGGCTGCATGGGACAAGAACACGGGTAGACAATGGTCACTATAATGTTGCCTCTTCTCAACCCCTCCCAATCTTCCCCAGCTTTCCTATTTATGGGAATACCTGATCTTTGTCTTTATGGAGGGGGGAATGAAAAGAGAAAGGTAAAAAACTAGATCCTCTTGAGAATTGACACAATCTAACAGTTGTTAAGAAACAAACTCCAACAACCCCCATTAATATAGATTTTATACCATTTATTGTCAGTATGACAAAAGATGAGCAACACCATGCCCTGAACACAGAATGGGATTTTTTCCCCTTCTTGCCAAACGTCAATGTCAAGTGTTTCTATAAGCTCTGCAAGGCAATTTCCAAAACTGCTTACCAAATGTCAAAATCTCAATAGCAAGATATAATCATAAAGTGTACTCTATTTAGCTAACATTGCCAATAAAGCTTAATATCCCCATCATGCAGGAGATCTATGGCTACATAAAAACAATCAGTGATGCAAAGTTTCTCCAAATCTCAGGTGCCAACAAATACTCTACTCTGTTGCTGCCTTCAGATAATGCCCCATTATTTTCCCTACCCCAATGGATTTATAATTTTTTTAAATCTTCCACAATTTCATCCTTTTACTTTCAATTCCTATATTTTTTAAAACCACAGCTCCAGCTGCTTAGCCCACAAGTCTGAGAGTTGTGCTTTAGTACCTCCTGAGCAGCCATGGTTTGCTCCAGTGGGTAACAGTTACATTACAACCCTTTGTAGGTTATTTTATTTGTTAATTATCTACCAACATCTCTCACACATTTTTATTTCCTGCAAGAAGCATTCACACTGTGAAATGTGGCATTAATTACATATCAGACAGAATAGTGTTAGTCATGTAGTCTTGCACTGTTATAATGTATTAGGATCCATCTCGCTGATGTGTTGTACACTAAATTCTAAAAGAAAAACCATATTTTTTGAAGTTTTAAATTATTTCTAACAAAAAAAGTATTAGTAAACTGAATATATATGTCCTATATTAACATGCAGGGACAGCAAACCATTCACTGGTGAAAAAAAAATCACAGAATGCAGGGAATAGATTTGAGCTATTCCTTTTTTAAAAAATTCACTGTGTGAACTAGAAGAAAGATTATTTCACACACTTTTAAGTTACACTTTTCATGGTTACTGAAAAACTCTGATTAGAAAACAGCCTCAGCCTGGTCCTAAAAAAGGTAGTTTTAAACCAAAAAATGTACTTGTAAAAATGTGCTGAATTGATAATTCAGGAGGCCGAAAACTTCTGTTCATCTAAAAGATAGATACAGGCTAGGAAATTATGGATGATCTCTTTCTACATTCCCCTTCCACTATGCCTCAAAGCCCATTTGATCCTTGTCGTATCTGTTACAACTTCTAACAGCTGAGCAAGAGGGATATAGGATTCAGCAATGCTTCCTGTTTCCTAGTTTATATCAAGATCTACATGTGTATGAATTGCCACGCAAAGCTGACATGACCATGTCTTTTCATCCTTCAATAAAATAAAAGCAGAAGAAATTTCTAATTCTCAAGAAAAAAAACTTCAGAAATAAAAGCACATATATTAGTATTTATCAGTATTTTAGAGTAACTATGTCTAGGCAAAAACACAGAAGGTGAAATCCACCCTAGTGCAGAGAGCTTACTCTTTATACCCTATTTAAGATCACTGCTAAGACCTTGTTTGAGTCCTTTTGACTGGGGTGATTTTCAGCTAAAGAGAATAAAGTTCCAATGAGTGCAATTTTCAGGGCATTAAATATCTCATATTCCCTATCAAGTTTGGGTGCACTTTTGCTACTTTGACTGAGTCACTATCACCACTCACTAAAATGACCATAAAAGGCACTAATTCATTGTCATTATTACTAAAAATATTCACATTACCAAGTTTGCACTAAATTAACCAGGCAGCCAGTCTTCCATTGCTAAGCAGTCTAACTACTATTATTAACCAGATCCAAATCGTATTACTTGTGCTTCCATGCACCACTTTGTTTTCTTTTAGGCAAACTGATCTTTAAAAAAAATGTCATTGCTTAGACTGTATAGTTTCAGCATAAGCTTTCATAGGCTATAGCCCACTTCATCGGATGCATAATCTGAAGCTCTTTCTTAGGCCAAGGCACTCACCCTTCAAGTTTTAAAAGATATTAGGCATATTTTAAAAGAGAGAGCACCATTTGATGCCTTCAGTCCATACATGGTATTTCCACTGACATCAATGAGGCACACATCTGGATCAATGTGTAAGTTGCTCATGGAGAAAGCACACATACATACTCTCTCTTATGTGGATGCTCACAAAGGACTTCATACTGCACATAGACGCTCAAGTAAGCACAGGCATATAAATGGGGATATTTAAGCCTGATTCAATGTTAGCTGAAGTGAATGGAGCGCATTTCTGTTGACTTCAAAATTGACTTTCAATCAACTAGCACACCTTAACCCTCCACCACCCATCCCTGCATTTGAACAGGCCCCGGGTTACTGCACCATGGTCCCCCAAGATCCTGCACTCGAGTACATACTGCTCCCTTGCAAAGGAGAAGCATTATATGGGCTGCAGCATATTGTGGCTGCCTGTCCAGAGATATCTTGCCCTTTGCCAACATGATGGGTATTGCGTAAGACACGTGAGTGGCTCACACGTGTGTCTCCTACTTGGCAGAGCAAGATTTTACCAACAGATTCCAAAATGCAAGATGGAGAACTCTACCTGCAATCAATCAACTAGTGTGGGAATTTTTTCAACCTACCAGTCCCTCAGTGGGGTGACAATCAACTTTAAAGTTACATTCTCTGAGCTTACAGAGATATTGCTAGTGATTCTATTTTTGTACGTCATGAAGATATCTATGTAGAATCTTAGTCATGTTGAGTCTATGCCATCCATATTTATATAGAAATGTGTGGAGCATATGTCTGGTACAGAATGGCATTTGTTGGGTACATAGTGTTATGGAGTAAAAGCATTAAGCTGTACTGAAGCTCATTGAAAAGATCAGGAGTAATTAAGTGCAAATGCCATACATACTTGAGAACACTAGTGGGAGCTTGAGGAGATGACAATGAAGAAAGCAGGAGAAAACAAGATGAATACTGCTGCTCTGTTTCTGAGAATCAACTGGGATATAGAGTTAAGTTGACTTCATTCACCATCCTTATTCAGGTCAGAGACCTCTCGCCCATTGCAGGCCAGAGCACCACCCATATGCCATAAACTCTAAACACATGGCTGCTGACCCCACAACATACCATGCAGCCTCCTAGCTTGGCCACAGAATCCCGTTTCTCATGTGGACTGAGAGGCTGGGTGTATGTTGTTATACCACTATACCATTAAGTCCATTCTATTGTCACTCATGTATGTAATGGGACAGACTTGGATTTCTTTCACTTGCCAACTGATACTGAGGCAAAGCCAAAGTTGGTAATGGAACCTTGACTGAATTTCCAGATTTTCATTGGAGAAATTTATAATTTACTAACCTTGATTTAAACATGACTTTGTTTGGTCCTGCAAAACAAAGTCTTCTAAATGTTTCTCCTTTGTATTTTCTCAGATGCTGACAGAATCATGGATTATTTCTACTAGTTTGTAATCACTTAAAATTTATTAAAAAGGGAAGTGTCAAATTATGTAACAAGTCTCCTTCTGTTAAATTGCTGAGGTTAGACAAGTGAGATAGTATATGTTTCTTTAAACAGCTTTTGGTTGATGTCTCAATACCAGTTCTGTGGAAGGGTGGGAAAGGAAAGTATTGCAGAACACACACATTTATAAACAAGCCATCCAGATAAAATAATAATATTTCTGAAGTTTGTAACCAGGAAATGATGTTACATTTGTCTGTTGAGAGGACGTACCCATTGTTTTTAAATCTAAGAATTATGGGTTATAAAACAGCAAGAGAACATAATTAAGCCAAATGTTGTTACCACTACTTATTTTTGTTTAAGGAAACAGTAAGCACATTAAAAAAACAAAATAATTTAGAAAGCAGTGAAGCATGTATAAGCAAAATATATGAATATATATTTTACAGATGGAATCACACTTCAATGCACATGGATTTTCCCTATAGGAAATTTACATTTGAAGTAACAAATGTTAACGTACCCAATTACAAATTCTGGTGCAAATAAAAAGCATTTTATGCAACTATTTTAGCCATTACATAGATTACTACAGTGATAGTTTTATTAGAAATCTGCTGAAATGTTTAAACTGTTCAGATTTGTTTTCCCCAAATTATTCTGCATAATGAATATAGAGTTGATAAATATTTAACTTGCTAAATCATTTTTAATTGCTAATTAATTTTCTCCCCCTTCTGGTATATTCATCACCAATTCAGGATTGCACTTAAGTCATGGTTATCCCAGCACAGAGCTCCCCGATATCAGTACCATTGTAATGACAGTGACTACTGATTCAGTATTTCATGTAGCTCATGATGCAAGTCTGTACAAAACAGCAACTGATCAAAGGAGAACAAAATGTTCCAGGAGCATACGTACATATACAATGTCTCTTTATACATATTGTTCATTCTCTAAATGTATTTATAGAGCCCTATGCAAACAGATATACAAATTTATGCAACTTCATTCCTTATAAGGGTATTTATAGAGAGCAAAAGAACCAGTGATGAAGGAAGTTGTCTTTAGTTCAGGCTTTTGTGGAGAGCTGAATGGTCAATATCAAGGTATTCCTTACCTTTAAAAAAAAAAAAAAAGCTGAGCAGAGGGGACAGACCATAAGCATATAAATGATGGCTGAACATTGTGACCAACATGTCTATCTGGATAGAAGAGTCATCTTAATGTTGTGATCTATTTATTTCCTGGGTAGTTACAAGAGAGGTCAAGGCAAAGTCATTCCAATCCTGTATTTCAGAATGTGCTTGAGGTTCTGTCTGTGTATTTAAAAAAATAAAATAAAAAATAAAAAAATTAGGTCTGTCCTAAGGGTAACAGATATGGTAAATCTGCCAACTATGTCTGAATCCTGGGAGGCATGCTACAATGCATTCAGACACTTCCAACAGCACAAATGTACTAGGAGTGACAGATTCACTATGTTCAACTTGAATTCATACATTTCTACCAAAATACTGTGGTTCAGATGAAACAAAGGAAAAAATTCTTTGGGACAGTGAGCTTTTTCCTGAACAGCTGAGGCAGGGGATAAATAGACAGACAGGATGGTATCAGACACAAGACACTATATTTGGAGAATTCTACTTGGGCCATACCATCACTTATCCCTGTCTTCCCTTTACTTGGCAACCCTCATCCCAATACAGTGGTTCAATGATACCTTCTTTTTTATCCTACCATTTCTATATCATTCTGAAATAACTCCTTTCTCCAACAGGATTTATGGGACATTTAAGCATAAGCAAGGGAACAAGTTCCCAGGAGATTCAGTCAAAGCCAACTGGTGCTGGAAAAGTAAGAAGTTAGGTTCAGAAGAAATAATCCAAATGACATCCCATGGTGTCTATTTCTTCTAAATAATGTGGGAGTTGCTAGTTACCCATAGTTTATCTATGCTTCTCTAAAGCCATTGCTGTGGTATATCTTCCTCAGTTTCACACAGGAATATGCAAGTCCTCAAAGTGACTTCCTCTTCATTCTACAAATCAGGATTCAGGACCTGCATGTCTAAGTGCAAATTCTTTTAGCAGAAATAGGAGGATTTCTATCTATGTATAGAAGGGGGAACAAAACAAAACAAGAAGGACCGTATTTATGAATCTTTAACATTTTCCATTTTACCTCAAAGAAGTACTGCAATTTGTTTATTTAAAGTATTTGACTCATCTTTCTGCCTATTTATTGGTGCAGACAATTACAAAGCTCCAAAATCACAGTTTGTGTTTTACTTGCCTACGTGGAGGCTGAGAATATAGTCAATGAGCAGGAGCAATCTTCCTTGCTATCAAGAGTGACATAAAAAGGAGAAAAGGCATCTCTGAAGGAGTCTATGGAGAAAGTTTTAGATACCCACTTTTTATTCTAGGTGGCAAATCTCCCTCATGATTTTTAATCCATTGAAGGCAGTTCTAGAGTGGCTAGGAGCATAGCATCTGACTGAGCACCAGGTACATTTTAGAATGTTTAAATGCAGTAATGGTATTTGTTAGACATGGTCTGTTATGGCTAGGTGGTTCTCAGTCCCACTGTCTGACTAATGTGTGATACAACTATAAAACATTAACAAATACAATATTGACTGAATTTTAGAAGGCTTCGCAGAGTGTCCCTTCGTATCGTTTAGGGCTTTCATCGGAAAACATGTTGGTAGTATTATCTAGACAATGCAAATGCCATGTACAACATTAAAAGGGAGCTAATTTCGCATTCCCTCTGTGTTAAAAGGTGTTATGTTGCTGGCCTGTAAGTATTTCTGCTTCTCTTTATGCACCTAGTATGGCTTGAGTAGAAAGCTGCTGCGAGCATCCTCGAGATGGGAATGAGAACAAGTGTGTGAGATAAACAGCTTTTAGAGTCACTCTTCAAAGCTCTCTTCCTTCTGGTGTTTTAGTCCCTCCATATCTCTTACAGTATACAAGAACATTAACAGGACCCTGCGGGGGGCACAGGAGGTTGTAAGCAGTTCTCCATGCAGCAGGCTGTGGTGTTTGGTTACTTCCTGCACCAATAGTTTAATTTCTTGTAGCGCAAAGTTGGCTCTCTCAGGGCACAGAAAGGAGAGCCTCTAGATGTCCCAAGAGTTTCTTTTTTAAGTTTTGAAGGAGAGATCAGACACAAAGAATGTACAAGTTAAAGCAGAACCAGAAGCAGTAGCAGCTGGCTTTGCAGCAGGCTGTGTCAGAACATCATTCTGAGACTTTTCTGGGTTTTGCACTTGCATTCTAGGTGTATTTACAGGGACCAGAATAAAGGTGAAGGGAGGCATGACTTCTATTGCACAATTCAAACTCACAATTTGAAATGTAGGCTCTCTCTTAAAAGAATAGATGAAACTGGAAGTAAGTTGTAGTAGGAACTTAGCACGCAGCACATGTAGCTATGGGCCTTAAGCATTTCAAGAACAGAATATAAAGCAGAATACAAACCTATGAGCTGCTGCTTAAAACATGCATGAATGGTTAAAGTCACCCCATCCATAGGAGACAGTGCCTATAATCAACCCTCAATGATACTAGAAACCGCAAACTATCATAGAGAAACAAGTTTCTCCTTTTGATCACTGCAGTGAGAAATATCACAAACACCTCCTGGAAGCCATTTACAGCAACATAACCAAGCGCAGTGTCTACACTGACACTTTGTTGATATAACTTTACTGTGAAACACTCTGTGCCTCTCATCTAAGTGGTTTTATTTTGTCAGCAAAGCATGAGAGTTTTGTCAGCGGAAGGAGTATTGTACTGTGTATTGTTTTGTTGATGAAAGCTGACTTTTGTCGGCAAAGCTCTGTAGTGTATCCAAGTCCTTAGATGGCTATTACATTGAAATTGTCCCCTTTGTTCCTCATCCCACAAGCTAACACTACCACTAACCCAGATCCTTTCTGGTTTGGCTACACTACCTGAGTAGAGTGGGAAACACTTTTCTAGAATAGTTTTTTTCCTTTGTGGTGTTTACTCAGCTCCAAGCAGTATTCAGTCCTTCAGAAGCAGGTGCTGCTGGCATGTGTTCTCTCTTCTCATTCTTAAAATGACAACTGATTGGTGGTGTTAGCCCAGTGCTTCATTATTTTCTTCTGTAGAAGAGAACAAAATTATTTTCCTTTTGGCATAGGTAGCAGCCAACTTAATTAGTGATTGGCAAGAAGATGCCCCTTATCTCATATCTTTATTGAAAAAGAAAGGAACAGGAAGATGTATATATTATGCTCTACAGCTAAAGAGTAGATAGATTGTGCTTTCATGCTATGTGTAGCATTTTTTGGTCACGCTACTAATTATCTTAAAAATCTTTAAAAACTGCTGCACAAAGAGTATGGAGCCACCTATAACAACTCTAAATCAAATACAACTGCTAACAAACATGGGGTGGTATTGGAGAAACGGATAGCTCAGAGAACGCGTATTGGTATAGAGAGTCTTTACCCACTAGGTTGTCAGTTCAAACTCAGATCAGGTCAATAGTAAAGGATCTTACCATCTCACTAGCTGCTTGGTGACCTACAAAAAATGAGTATTTTGGTCTCCATTCAGATTCTACTGAACAGGTGTCCATTGTCACAAAAAAAAACCACCATGTTTGGCATCCTTGCTGGTAGTCTCAGAAGAGAGGCAAGAGACTGAATGACCAGAGATATTGAATTAACCTCCTATCCCTAGTAGTGGTCTGCGTAGGTCTGGGTTTAGGCATACTGGCATGATGATATGGTCCATTTCAAGTGCTGGTTTGAAACCTCTGACCATGTAGGCCACAGTCCATTAATATGCAGTAGTTAAGAAGGGAAGGCACCCAAACCTTTTATTTATATTTTTCACACACACACTTTCTGATGGATCTGATCTGTATAATCAGAAGAAAAAAATAGGTTGTAAGGTTGCCTGAAATGCCTCAGGTCCAGCTTTAAATCATTCTGCTGAATTCACTATAGAACTGTAGCTTGTTTTCTCCCACTCCCATTTAAGCAGCAGTATTTTTGCAGAAATTTAGAAGAATATGATGTTGAATTAAAAAATGCAAATTTAGTGTAGGTGGGATCACCCACTGGTATAGCTAAGTGCCCAAGAGAAACCAGAGCTCATAGAAAATTCAATAAATATTTAATCTGTTATTTGCAAACTTCTGCAAATATCAGAAATCCTGTGCAACATAATCTTTAAAAATGTACATACTGGATGTACTATATATTATGGCAATTTCTTTTTTTTTCCCCCATGTGTTTTTCTTTAGGTTTAAGAGAGACTCTTAGCCCTAGTCTACACTAGGATACGCAACTTCAGCTATGAGAATAGCGTAGCTGAAGTCGACGTATCTTAGGTCGACTTACCTCACATCCTCACAGCGCAGGGTCGACTGCCGCCGCTCCCATCGACTCCGCTTCTGCCTCTCGCCTCGGTGGAGTACAGGAGTTGACGGCAGAGCAATCAGGGATCGATTTATCGCATTTACACTAGACGTGATAAATCGAACCCCGAGAGATCGATCACTACCCGCCAATCCAGCGGATAGTGTAGACATACCCTTACTGTACCTCACCATCAAATGGCCCATGCCAAACCCTCCCTCTAGAGCTTCTCAGTGCTCCTTTGAACATTCCTAGGGCAAAAGGTTCACTGTGGGACTGAGGACATTGCACCTGCAGACCGTCAGTGTTCAGGTTGGCCTTGAAATGGAGGGATGTGCTCAGTTCAGAATTCTTGAGACTGGCCTAGGTTTTTGTACTCTCCTGCTTTCCATTCTATAGTGCTGCTCTCATTTTCTGTTGCAATGCGTACATAACAACTGATCATATGATCTGATTACCACTATTGTCCACACCTCACAATTGCACTGTTGTCCATTTTCAAAACAAATACTTTGTTGTCAAACATTTGGAAAGCCTATTAAAGGAATCCTTGAGAAGACATCATAGCAACAGACACACTTACATGCACATAAGTTAGAGAGGATGGATGGTCTTGATGCTTAAGGAACTAGACTCGGCAGAGCTGGGTGGGAATTAAACACAGACTTCCTGTGTTACCTTAGGTAAATCTCAAATCTCTCTGCGTCTCAGATTCCCATGTGTAAAACTTGGAAAATAATACTCTTCCCTCCTTCCCTGTCTTGTAAGCTCCTCAGTGCAGGGACTGTGTTCTTATGTGTTTGCCTAGTGCCTAGCACAATGGGATCTTAATCTCAGCTGGGACCTCTAATACCTTTGTAATACAAATAAAAGTAATAATAATGGTTATTACTATATGGATGTGAATGAAGAAAGTGTGCCTCACTCCCCCCAGTAAGAGCTAAGGGGACAAAGTCATCCGAGTCATAACTGCATTTTAACTAAATGGAGTCACACCAAAAGATAAATGTGACCTCATAGAAAAAAGTTGCTTGCCTAATTAACAGCATTAAAACATCCCATATTGACCACTGAGCAATTACTCACTAGTCAAGATGGGCACAGAGCTAAAGGTAATATTTCCATATCTTGAACTGCAGCTTTTCATTGTCCTCCTCATGTCTGAAGCTGATGTTTGCATCAGTTCTCTCACTATAAAGGAAAATAACTTTTTGTAGCCTGAATTAAGTTTCAAAAAGGCCACGATACCTATGCAGAGTTAAAAGGGAGGGGCCTTGCAAGATTGATAAAGTTACAAAAATCACCATGAAATAGGCTCAGTCCATCAAAATAGATGCAGCTCTGCTGGATCAATGCAGAATCTTCTATGCTGTGGTGCCAACCAGTGTCCAGACACTAAAGCAAAATTAACCAATCAGCAAAGTTTTCTATCTGGTGCAGGCTGTGTTGTGCATCTAACCCACATGTTTAAATGGCTGAAACCTCCACGTGGCATGTCTAACAAGGAAGTCTCTCACTGGTTGAAACAATGGAACTTCAAAATCATTCATGCATCTCTTACATCCACAAAAAAATTATGTATGATCAGTTTCACAGAGGGGTGGGAGAAGGAGAGTTGACCCTCATTCAGTATGAAAAACATTTTATGCACAGTTTCTCCTCTTCCCCTCCAGTTCAGTGGACCAGTTCATAAATTATCCTGCCATAAACTGAGATAGAGCACGAGACTATTTGGAGCCCTCAGAAATCTGGACTATTGGGCCAAGACAAATGTTTTGAATTATCGTAAGAAACAGACTTTTCTGTTCTCCAGGACACATCCAATTTACTTTAGCATCAACCTGTATAATTATTTAGAGTGAATTTAGCGCTAATGAAAGATGCCAGATAGACAGCTCTGTAGAATGAAGTCTTCTTTTATCCATTAAGAATGAACACATGAAAAGTAGCAGCAGTGCAAGGTACATTGCTCTGCCAATTTTGCCTTGCTGCTGACTTGGAGCCATTCTTTAGGGGTGAGAAAGTAGTTTCCATATTCATTCAGATTTCCCGCTTCCTTTCTGTGACTGCTAATAAGGATGGTAATTATGATGGTGGCTTCAGTAATGTGGACCAATATCCTATAGGAGACTGAACTGAGAGCCTCAACTCATTTCACAGACAAAAAGCAGTCTGATGGTAATGATTTTAAGTGACTTGAACGGGATTTGAACTGGTGATCCAGAGCTGAAAAGCTCCGATTTACAGTCCCTTAAGATATCCTTCTCCCTCTCAACTTGCAGAACCTAATACAAAACTCAGTCAAATGAAGCATTTCATTTCTCACTGTTGACAAAACAAAAAGCCTGTAAATCAAAGTCTCTTCACCATGTCTACAGCTTGTAACATTTCAATCATCTCTCTATCAAGCATCTATTCCATCTCTAAGGAGGTGGTATTTAAGCTTTGCACACAGTTTATGTTGCCTTAGGTTCTGTTCTGCTACACAGGCTCATCACACTGCAGCCAATATGAAGTCATGTGGATGTATCTAGTCTAAGGTAGCATTTGTCATAGGTTAGGCTGGAAGGAAGAGACACTACTTTGTGGACTGGACAAACACCTAGTATGAACTCAGAATTAACTATTCATTATTGAAGGAACAGAGAACAGAAATGAAGCTTATTTGTCAAAGTGGTGTCTAAGATATTTGTCATTGTCATCACTGAGCAACCTCCTTTTCAATAATAAATAATAAACAACAAGTATGCGATTGAGAAATGGAGATCAAGATCTGTGTTTGACCCTCTATTGTCGTCTGTTTAATGATTTATTAGGCACTGTACCAGTAAAGGGAATTAAATGACAGTGAAATCTCTAAGGGGAACATGCTCAAATATACAGTGCCAAGATACTGAACCCCTTTCATTATTGAAGAGTTGACTATAGAACAAAATCAGGTTTACTAGTTCAGCAGCACTTGGCTCAGATTTTCCTTTTAATTATACACCAAAGAGACACTCAACACACACAAGACAGATATCTGAATCAAAAACATGTGTACAGAGAGCCTATGATTTTGTGCTATTGCAGTTATAGTATATCCGTCATGAAATGTTTGCAAATCCTGTTAATGGAGTTTGATGAATCTGCTCTCTCTCTGTGACATTGATAAAGCCCAGGTTTTTTAAAGATAGCAATATTGGGGTTACCAAAAGCTGGCCATACAGTAGGCTCCAACGTTGATAATTATTGCTGTTATGTTTTATACACAAATTGGTCTAATTCTTCCCTTCCTGTGGATGCACAATGCTCCCTAACATTAATGGATATGATGTGCATGGATCAAAGGAAAAGAAGACCACCCAAAAACATCAGCATAATGTTGCTATGTGGTGAGCATCGTCCCATTGAGCTCAACGCAAGTTGAAGGTGCTCAGCACCTTTTAGGATCGCTCATGTTAGCAGCAGTACATAAATAATTATGGAGCACCAAAAGTAAGACGCATCATCAAGGGAGATTAAAATAATAACGGGGAGGACATGTCTCCTTCAGTTGCTCTGTAGGTGCCAACATTTTCACCTTCATATGAGTTGCTGACCAGGGTCACATTCGACATGGGTTTCCCCTAGAAATAGGCTCTCTGTATAATGGCCATGACAATCTCGGTATACTCCAGATAAATAAGAGGAGAAAGGGACATAGGAGGTATGCAGGATGTGTGCCACAAAGATCAGACCTAGAAAGGTTAATTATATTTATTCTTTGTAAAAGCTTTAAGAATGGATCCAAAAATGAATCAGTGCCAATGTCTTTGAAATGTCCTCAGAGGCATCCTAGAATTCCACAGAGGGTAGTTTTGTTGGGGGGAAGGAGACAGAGGGTTACTATTTTTTGTTTCCTGTCAACAACTCTGTTGGAGCCAAAAAGTAGAATGAAGTCTGACCTCTGGAAGTAAAGCTTGCACTTCAGTACAGTTCACCACACGCAATATACGGTAGTTAAAACCCCAGCAGAGGCAAAAAAAAGTCAGTCAGCTCATAGTCCAGATTACATCTGCACCAGCATGCCAGGTGAACTGAAAGTAACTCTTGATAAAAGAAAAAATACTGGGGAAAGGAGTACATTTAAACCAAAGCCCAAAAGTAGGTCAACCACTACTCCAGGTACAAAAGTATGCAAAATGACTGTTTCACTGCTATGTTCAGAGAACAGACCCTCTCTACCTGAAAAATAGGACTTATCTATGGAGACACTCTGCTGGACACTACACCTCTAGGGAGGAGATATGTAGTTTGATTCCTACCACAAGGTGAAAAGCTACAGATAAGCCTTTACTAAATGCTCACTTCTTTTCAAATGTGGCAGCGTACAAAGAAGGAACCTGACCAGGAAAGTGAAAAATGGGTTGACATACCCACCGCTAGAAACCTTTGCTCACAAAGTTCTCTCTCTTTGAAAGGATCCACTGTTTCAGGCTTGCAGTTTCTGAAAATCTAGTGACAAATTATCACATGAAGAAAAAAAGAATATTGGAGCACCATGAAACTGCTGTTTGTTTCACACACGCGTGGCAAAGGAGATCTTCATCATTGTGCAAGGATTTGCTCCTGGGTGAGATTTCACCCTTACAACCAGCAAACTTAAGTTTTTGCTGCAAACATGAGGAAATGCCATCCTCAGACAAATCGGGGGTAAGGACTGATGTTTTCAGAGAACTCTCTATTTTGGAAAGAATAATTTGTTTGTTTAAAAATAGCACAAAGTTCCTTTTTTTTTTTTGGCGTGCACACAATGCTTCATTTTCAGGGAAATCAAAAAAGCTAAAGTACTCCTATGAAGCCATGAAAATCTGTAGAAAGAAAAAGCAGCAGCATGCCACAGAATAGTTCACTACCAAACCACATAAAAAATTTTCCAAGATGCCTTAAGAAGCGATAGGCAAATATCTTTATTTTAAGCTATAACAAAGCCAACATGCTGCCAACATAAAAAAGGAAGATATTTTGTTAGTCATTTGAAAGATTTAAAATGTTGAATGTGCCTCAAACAACTTACTTTGAGTAGAACTTTACTCCATGAGTAATCCTTTGACCATTTGGACTGCCCTTTAGTCTTACAAATATTTAGTCTATATCTGAAGGCATACAGGAGATAGAGCTGTAAATACAGGTAACACATAGCTAAGTATGATGGGACCACCTGGTCATAATGCCTGCAACACAAATATCCCACACTTTGAATCTTTCCATGACACTCTGTCAAAGCAATAATACTTTGTAAATATATGGAGAGAACTCAGGGTTGCAGCATTGCAAATCTTGTCTGGTGGGATTGCCCTGAGGTTGGCTACTGACACTGCCGTGGTTCTGACTGAATGAGCCTTGACATACCCCTCAAGTTTCAGTCTTACTAAAGTATAATAATGGGAAATGCAAACATAGAACCAATTGCAAAAGACTCTTTGGGACACAGACTGATCTAATGTACTGGTGCCAAATGAAAACACAAACAATGGATAGGTGAGAGAGCAAGTGTGCACACTGGTCAAAAATTTTCCATCGGAAAATACAAATTAGATGGAATCAAAGTGTTCCGTGTGGAGATGTTAATTCCATAAGAACCTTCAGTGGAAACCATGCAGGCAGGCCAGCTTTTTCTGAAATGGTCTTTTTTGAAAGTGTCCCTCCCACTGAAAATTTCACACATCTGCCTTCTCATTCGAATTTGGAAATGCAAAATCTTGTATGGGACAGAAATTGCAGTTCCTACCCAAGTTCTAATGAAAGACTTTTCTATCCTTCAAAAAGAGAAAGAGAAATTCCAGACAGAAGTAAGTTTTACAGCCAGTTGATAGAGCAAAGCTTTTTAGGAGCAGGCATGAAGATAATAAACTTTTGGTTAGAACAATTAACTGATTGTGATTGTACAAGAACATCAACTTTGGAAGGAATTTTGGAGAAGCATTGAAACCCCCCCTCCTCCTCCCTCCTGCCCCCCATTTTTGTAGGGTTTTGCATAGGCCGGGATTTTCAAAGGAGCCTAAGATAGGGACACAAATCCCATTAAAATGGAGCATCCCTTAAGATCCTTTTAAAATCCTAGCCATAAAGACTGAAACGTTTCCAAAGCTTGAAGGTCACAAGTCGGATTTATCATCAGAGAATCAATTTTCTATGTAAAGTACTAGAGTTCCCCTCAATCTACTTGGCTGGAAGGTAAATAATTAAGAAACGATGCAAGTAATCAGTCTATAATGGTCCCAACAAACAGTAGATGTATGTTTCATTTATGAGGAAGAGTAGACATTGAATCTGCTAAGTGAATTTTACAAGGAAGTTTTGAATATATTAAATGAGGACAACACTGAAATAAAAATTGCATACTACTACTATAGTGTTAAATAGCACTAGTATCAATAGGATAGAGTAGAATTTTAAAAAAATCTATTTAAAAAAAAACGTTGCTAGCCAGGTTTAGAAATGACTAGAATCCAGAGTAATCAACATAAGAGACACCTAAGCAATTTGAGTGGAGCACAAGGCAAAAGGATCAAGCTACTTTATCTGGCACAGATTGCTGATCCACTTTTTATAAGTTTATCTAATGGACTCTTTTCAAGCAGCTAGGAAGCCCTAAACCATTTCATTAATATCTTAACAGGAGCAAAGCTATGAGAAAAAACAAACTCTAGTACTGAGCAACTAAGAGTGGTGTCATAGCTATATTTTAATAGTGCTATTAAAATATAGCTTTGGCACCATTCTGAGTTGCTCAGAGCTACAGTTTGTTTTTCCCCTCACAGCTTCACTCCTGTTAAGCTCAGTTTTATGCATTATTTTCCCTTGATTACACTCAACCTTTACTCTTATGCTTAGATGTTTACTGTATTACACAACGTACCCAATTATGCCACATTGCTTGTTAACTACAGAAAAGTGATTTATTGAGAGCCAGGTGTACTGCTTTGAGACAAAGTGACAGATATTTGGTTTTAATTATGAAATGGAAGACTGATCATTATTCACACCTTCCCACAGAAGAAAAAAGTTACTTTATCTTGGTAGATACTTTTCAGTATTCTTCAATTCCAATGCACCTCAATGCTTGATCAAAAGCCCATTAAGATCAATAGGTATCTTTCCACTGACTTCAATACTCTTTGGAGCAGGACCTTTTTAATTATTATTTATATTGGCACCCAGGTTCCAAGCAGGATCTGAGCTGTACTATGACTGGTGTACAGTTAGTGCACTTTATTGACATATTTAGGATAAATTCTCCTCTCTGAGAAACATGGTAGATCTCAACTCCAATATTCTGTTCTCCATCCATGACTGAATCTCCAGTTGATGTCTCTGGGACTTGTACATATCTATGGAGAGCAGTGTATCTTCTGTGCAGATCTGAGGAGAGAATTCTCTTACTGTTCTCTGAGATAGAATAGAGATTACTGATCTGAATGTTATTGTATAAATTGTGGATTCCCAGGATTTAACAGATTCCTTGCTCAATCCATGCATTTATATAACTGTCAATATTTTTAAGTCATTGCCCCAATAAGTAAAGTGAATAACAGTTATTAAACATCCTAACATAACTTAAATGGTGAAGAAATACTTCTGTCAAAATATAAATTAAACTGGCTACAATGCACATACATTCTTCAGTGTAGGAACATGAAAACAAAAATTCAAATGTTAATTTCATAATTTGAGTTAAGTTACAACTAAATATTAACTTCACCATTCAATAACTCTTCCAAATAAGAGACATTCCTTCACATGCAAAAGCCCTAAATTTGAACTGCCAGTGCATGCAGAACTGCTATTGATTTCAGCAGAGGGCTAGCAAACATTAAAGAACTCTATATACAGTGCTAAGAAAGAAAACCACGACATGTTTTTTTTTAAATTGCTGACGACTACAACATGACTCAGGTACAGACGAGCTGGGATTTCCAAAAGTAGCAAAGGGTACGTCTATACTTCAAAAAAATAAAACAAACAAATCGGAACAGCCAGTCTCAGAACCCAGGGCAACTATCGCAGGCTCACGAAATCTGCAGATATCCGCAGACCATGTTTGCGGATCGGATGTGATTACAAATTTTGTATCCACGCAGAGCTCTAACAATATGGGGCTAAAAACAGCAGAGTAGACATTCCCCTTTCTGCTGGAGCCCAGCTTTTGAGACCCCACCCCTCTCACTGGGTTTTAGAGCCCAGAAACATCTACACTATTTTAACCCCATAACATAAGCCCATGTCAGTTGACCCAGACTTCCTGCCGTGGTGGTTTTTTGGGGGGACGGGGTTGTTATTGTTGTTGCTGTCTGCAGTGTAGATATACCTTAAGAGAGTTAGCAACAATGAATTTCAATGAGATTTCAGTGCACAACCCCCTTTGAAAATCCCACAGTATGTCCAGTCTGCCTTCTCTGTTATTGAACTCATATGTGCTATCATTCCAATGACCTCCCCAAAATGAGGGCTTCACAGCAAGTGCATTAGAGAAACAGGAGTACAAGGTATAAAATTTGAGTTTGAAAGTCTCAATACCTTGAAAGAAGAAAACCGCTAACAAAGAAATCAGAAATAGGCATCCAAGTATTAAATTCTTGTAATGTCTGTTTTAAGACCTATTAAAGGTACTGTTATGTCAGACAGCTGTCCTCCTTATTAATGAAGAGGAGTAGGTCACATTCCTGTCTAATTTATTAATGTTATACAAATACATGTTTGAAGAGAATATGAATATTTTATTGTCTATGCTAAACTGGTCCCTTAGGCTTTGCACTATTGAATATATTGGGATTCAATTTTCAAAAGCACATTGCAAAAAAAAAAAAAAAAAAAGACAGCCACAGAGGCAGAATCATGAATAGCTTGGAACTGCACCCAGCAGACAGGGGAGGAGAGCAAGGTATGGGCCTTACCTGGAAAGAAAGTCCCTTATCAGCCATTACTGTTTTGAGAGAGGGTATACTATTACGTAAATTGTAGTAGTGCCTATAAATGCCAACCAAGATCAGGATCCCATTGTGCTAAGTGCTATTCATTTATGTAGCGAGCAACTGTCCCTGCCCCCAAGATCTTACTACCTCAACAGATAAAAAGAAAATCATACTTATTTACAGAACCTAACATCAGCAAGAACTCCACTGGAGTTAGTCCAGTTCATTAGTGCAAAACTGATGCAAGTGAGTGGAGAATCAAAGCCTCTTTTAGGCACATGATATACATTTTTATAAATAATTAGTGACCAAAATGCATGAGTACAGTTTGGCTTCTTTGTGCCCTTTCAGTTAGGAAAAGCTGCCCTAAACCAGACTTAACTGGCCAATCACTTTTGTATTGACAGAGTGACAAGCAGCCACAACAGAGAATCTGGCCAAGTATACATAGCATACCACAAGCAACCATCCTCAATCTGTATGGCATGTGGCTTTCAGAAAAACAGCACTTCTTCAGATAAAAATTAAAGGAGAGTTTTTGCTATTTTCTAGCTATAGCCATTTTCTGTATTTGGACATCTATTAATTATTCTTAGCTTAGCTCATTTAACAAGTTTATACTCATAATATTTTATTATGAACAAAAGATACCCACAGCCAATGAGGGGCTCACCTTCATTTTGTCTCCCAAGATGGATGGATTGAACCCTCTTCTTCCAAGGAAGTGTAACACCGACAAACCACCACACCCAGAAGGTGTGTGGGTTACAGAAGCATAGGCTATTGTGTGTTGTTTTGGTTGCTTGCTTTTTTAAGATCTGGGTTTTTAAGGCCTTTTGCGTAAGCCTGTTGCCTTGGACATAGCTTTTCCTGCAAGCTCTTTGCTGCATTCTGAACCCAATTCCAAAACTAAACACACAGCATTTAATGCAAGGTAAAACAAGTTGGTTAAAAGAGAATTGTTTTACACAGGCAATTGCCTATGAACTCTTTCTGCAAATGCCTACACTGCCTGCACTTTGACACATACTGTTGACTGACACCATTTTAGCAGCCTGAAGCAAGAGCCCAGACCCAAAGAGAACTATACACTTCAGTACTCTTCAGACAGCAGAAGCTGTCTGCTGTATGTTAAGCAATTCATTATAACTTTTTACACTTTCAGGGCTAGTTCTAATTTGTTTTTGATACACACCAATAGAACATGTGTTGGAAATGCCAGTGTTCATGTTTACAATACTCAGGTAAATGGCAGGGCTCTTTTGAAATTGAAGTTAGCAGAGAATTTCATGTTACTAATACAGTGAGTCTTAAAACTGATCTGAAACTGGAGCTATGTGGCACAGATACTACACTAGCCTTTCACTTCTTGAGAAACAAATCTGAGTTCTGGCAAAGATCAGAGTTGAATGAGTTGGGCGCCCATTTCACAAAATCACCATATAATGTGGCACAACTTTACAATTTTTGCTTGAGACTCAGGATTAGCACTGAATAGCAGGAAGCTCTGCAGAAAAGTACTGAGATTCATTATCGGAGCTTTATGGAGAAGCTTACACAGTGCTTGTCTGCAGGATGCTCGTCCACACAATGCTTCAGTGTAACCACTGCCATTGGCCCCTAAGCAACAGATTCACTGACTGGTTTAAAGGAAGGCAAGCAGTACCAAGCTACCCATAGGTTAGGAGTCATTGCCTGTGCTTTAAAGGCTCATTACAGTACATAACATACAGTACATAACATACAAAGGCATGTTATGAGTAGCAGCATCTGGGGAGAAAACAACCAACTTCTGCCTTTTCAGAAATCAGAAATATTTATAACTCCATCAGCACAAAGGTATTGTGTGTGTTCTCTTTCAGTAGCTATTATCACCAAGGACTCAAGTGGCCCAGTTTCAGCAGCAGGGTACATGGACACTGTTGCACTAATAAGGTAAACTTTGACATTTCCTTTTCATTTTTTTTCAACAGCAAAAGTACTTTTCTGTGCCGCCGAATTAATGAAAAGGAAAAAAAAGAGCTCATTCAAAGAGGGTTTCACTGTAATTGGTTAAGGATCACCCACACTAAAGCATCTCACTCAAGAGGCTGGATCTTTATGTTCACTTACCAGTGTCAATTATACATTTCCTTTGAACATTCAACGTGCCATCTAAGAGTATTATTCATAAACCTGATTTCTAAACAATATGTCCCAAAAACAAAAAACCATCTATTGTGCTATGGGAGCCAGTACCTTAAAAATGTACCGCAAGTAATGGAGAATTAAATGCTGGTTCCAAGCAGTGGCACTGTAAGCTTTGTGGTTTAACAGTCAGTGGGCATAATAATAGAAAGTCAGTGGACATGTGTTACTGCATTGTTTTAAGGGCCTACACGCTAGTTTGATGCAAGGAGAAAGAGGGACAAATCAGAGTCTGAACAATAAAAGTTTTTTAATTTGTGTAATAAATATACCTGCACTATAGTTGTTTTAAGAAAAAAATACACAAGTAACATGTTTGATAATATTTTGAAAAAACGAAACATTTCAAGCATTCCTCAACTGGAGAACTCCAATCTTAGATTTATTCCCTTGAAACCCTGGGCAATTAGATAAGAGCTGGAAGTCAAAGTGACTCTATAGCTCTAGGTCTGATAACAAGGAGCCAGAACGCATCATCTCTACATTAACGGCAGCGTCTCAACTGTCTCCGCTAGCGGTCTCAAATACACATTGAGCAGAACAGTTTGTGCCACTCCAAACCACAGAGAATTTTGAGCAGACGAAAGCTGCCCAATCACACTTTCTGGCATTGCTCAGAGAGGAAAGAATGAAGACACTCAAATGACATAAACAGTGTCTCACATACACAGGTTTAAAACCAGACTGAAAAAGGTAAAGAAAATCTAAGGACTCCAGGTAATGTCAGACAGTCGTCTCACAGCAGTATTCTCAATCACTTTTGCAAGTAAGTAGGCAAATAGACTTATGGTCACCCCTTTTACAAGACTATGGTACATTTTGTACAAAGTATGCCTTATGAGGTATCATCTGAAAACTCATAACCTGGTAAAATGTGTGTGGCAATATTGTATGTAAAGTTAAGATTGTACTGTATATTACTGACACATATTCCAAGTCTGCAAAAACAGCCACAAACCAATTTCTCAGAAACAAAAGGCAAACTGACACCTCAGCCAGGTGTCAACAAGATCAAATGGACTATCACCTTCTCAAGCGACCATTCTTTGGCAGGAAAAAGGGTGAGTGAGAAATTTACTGCTTGGCAAAGAAACAGCTGGAGGTTCCAGTCTTCTCAGACTTTGTCTCCTGAACCTCAGATGGAGAACCATTAGAAAGGGGATCAGATGCCCCAAATTCTCCTCCCTTTCTCTCTGCCCACAGCGTCAACACCACCTGAAGGATAAGGAAAGTAACACTAAACTGAAAGAGGGGTCCTGATCTCATAGACCCACCATATTGCTCCTATATAGAGCTGGTCAGGAATTTTTATCCAGATGTGTTTGTAAGAAAATAATGATTAATCAAAACTGAAACTGTTTGCAGGAACGGATTGCTTTCAACCTTCCTTCTGCATGGGCTGGGTCTACACTAAAAGTTATGCCAGCATAGCTATGCCAACATAGCTGTGCCAGTATAGTCTCTGTAGCATAGACACAGCCTACATTACAAGCCTTTTGCCATTTGTAATGCAAGAAAAATATACCCCAATCTATAGTGCCTGTAGTTTATAAACTTGGGAAATCCTGTGTACTGCACCTAAAAATTGGAACGTCTGAAAATCAATACAAGTTTAAGGCAGAAACAAAACCAGGATAGGTGCATGTTAATAAAAGATGTGGAATAAGTCACATAGGCCCTGATCTTGAGAGAGACTAAACACCCACAGCTCTCACTGGAGTCGCTCAGTCCCTGTCTCAGTATCATTCCCACAAACCAATAATGCTTGACTTTTGACTGGAATGAATCTCACCAAATGAGCTGAAGCTCTGGGGCTATTTGATTCTGATTAAGCTCCTATACTGATGAAATTAACTCTTCAAAAGGTTTGTTGGTCACTTCCCCTTCCTGCACTGTATGTTTTGTCCTAATGTGACAAAAATCAAAAATGACTGTACAACCAATCTTTCCGCAAAGATACAAGCAGATTATTCCATGCCCTGTGTGTGTATATTTTTGGTATATAAATATTGTCTATAGCTTTTCCGATACATCTGTTGGGAAGGTTTTAGAGCTTTTAAATTGTTCCGAGGATTAAAAGACGATGCTTTTCATGCTGGAACTAAACACGGTTCAGCTAAAAGTTCATTTTGTGCAGAAAGATGAAATGCTTCTCTTTTCAGTCAAATCTTCACCTAGCCAAGTTCCTAGATTTCTTTAAAACATCAGGAGAGTTGCTTGTCAAAAGTCAATTTAACAAGTCAATACAACTTCTACTAAATTTCATCTCAGTTGTTTTCATTTTTAAAGATCACATACTGTTAAGTAGTAACAGAACCCATCTGGTACTTAGTTGTGTGAATAAGAGAATAAGAATTCACACTGTCTGCGGGCGAGGGGGGGGGGAAGCTGGAGGGAGGGAAGAGGGAGTGCAGGCAAAAAACCCTCTGCCAGTTTCATGTAAGAGCAAAATGCTATACTTTTGTCTAAAATATTTTATTTATATATATTCTACTGTTTTCCCGTGAAAATCAAGAGGACATTTTCCCATACAATGGGAATATCATTGCAAGACAGGGGCAAAATTTTGCCTATCCAAATATCTGAAAAATTACAGTGTGTTCCTAGAATAAATGTTGTCATTTTCTGCTGCAACCCCTAGGTTATACACTAACTTCAATCTACACACAGAGCCCCTCAGTGACATCAGTAAGGAATTATTCAGTAAGGCACAAATCCTATCCCCAAAGTGGAAACCAAATAGTCAGGTTACATACTGGAGAATTCATGTGGGCTGCAGAGACACCATGGAGCTATTCCTTAGCTGCTACTTCAGAGTGAGGACTTGTGACATGCTCATCCTTCCAGTTACATGTGAGGGACTTGTTTAATGAAGCCACCACCTCAAAATCACTCCAAAACTGCCATTGCATCATATACACTTCTCATGAAGGCTTCCCACATTATTCACACCTATAGCAAACTGACAGCCTTCCACAAGTACAGAAGTGGAGCAGGAGGTTTCCTCCAACGGGTTGAGAGGGAGAGAAAAGCATGCATACATACACAAGCAGAATACGGCTAACCTCATATATTATTTCCACTAGTGAAATTTCAGAATAGGCCAAATTAGAGGAAAGGAGTGGTCTTGTGGTTGAAGGCATTGGCCGAGGGGGAGGTTAGTTTGGGGTGCCAGAAGATCTAGGTTCATTTTCCCAGCTCTGCCACAAACTCCTGTGTGACACTGAGCAAGTCTCTCTGCACCTCAGCTCCCCATCTGTAAAATGGGGATAACATTTCCTCTTGCTCACCCTTTGCCTTTCTTGTCTATTTAGATTCTAATCAGAAATGGTCTGTTTTATGTGTATGTTCAGCACTGAGTATGAGGCCCCAATCTCAGTTGGGGCCTCTAGGCACTAGTGTAATACCATTAATAATTATACTAAATTTCTGGTGAAACTTGTGAAAAATTCCAGGTTTTGCATGCAAAAGTGAAAAATTTTGCAAGTTTCTACTACCAACCTGGCACTCTAATGGTCAAACCAGAGATTTAAAAAAAAATCATGTTTGAGAACTACAAGGTTTGTTCTTCTCTCAGCGTACAAGTATAATTCCCTTAAGCCTTAAACATAACTAACTGATGCAGCAAGGAGAAAGAATAGACTCTTTGTGTCTGTGAAGTAGGCAAGGGGGTTGCATTTGCTTAGTTTTAGGGAAGACAATGCAGCGAGGGAAGCTCTTTATTTTTAAGCAAATTCCTGACTACAGTAGATCACTTAAATTACAGCCAGGAAGATCACAACTTCACTATTGAGAGGCAAAACAGAAATACTCAGGGTCTGGCTGCAAATGGAGCAAAAGAGATAGCATACAGAAAACAGAAAAGCTGATTGTAACATTCCAGCCAAGGTAATGTTTTAAGTAAGTATATTTATATTTCTTATTTAGCTATGCTGCATATGTATTACGCAATACTTTTCTTCTTCTTCCTCTTCTCCATCAACTGGGGTCAGGTGACCGTACAAGTATCCGCCATCTTCATCTATCTGAGGCAGCTCTAAGTTCTACCTTCTTACCGTCCATCACTTTCTTAGTTTTCCTTGAAGTCTCTTTCCTACCACCTTCTCCTGCCATGCTCTCTTCACCAAATCCCCTTCATTCATCTGCATGCATCCACACCAGAGAAGCCGTGCTTCCTGGATTTTGTCAGCCACATCAAACCAACTTCTATCCTAATAGCCTCATTTTGAAATCTGTCTCTTCATGTAACTCCTCTTATAGCATGAAGACATCTCATCACAAACACTGGTAGGCACTGAATCGGTCATCTCTGTCTCCCATGTTTCTGCACCATACAGCATTGTGGGACACAACACTGTTCTAAAAGCCCAACAGTGGCATACGCTTGTCATACACAACCCCCAAGATGTTATTTCACTCTTTCAGCACCCCACCCCAATCTGGACTGTATCTCACCTTCAAACTTGACAGTCTTCCATAACCTAGCCACTCGTGCTACTTGAACTAGTCAATCTGGTTTAGTCTCACACCATTAATCTCTTTGTCCAGTTTCCCTGTGGCATCTCTACTGGCCCACAACCTCAGTCTTAGTCATGCTCATGTATTCACACAGTACAAGTTAGGAAAAGAAATCATGATAATTTCTTTTACAATTCTGTCCTTTTTTTTTTTTAGTTTAAATAACTTGTTTCTAGCAACGGGAAAACAGTTTGATGGGTATGGCTTACATATCTAAGCATCAGGTTTGAAATACCTAGACATCCTGTGACCATAGGTTCAGACTCCCATAGACTTCAATAGGCTCTAGATCAGACCTCAGAAAGAGAGATTATTACAATACTTCTCTGATCAGTGGTGCAATGCTACTGAGAACACAGCCCCAAATTGCACTGACATTTTTGTTGTCACATTGCATTTCAAGCAGTTGTTCAGGTTGCTGTTCCCTACAATCCATAGGTTTATTTCAGCACTACTGCTTTTCAGGTTTCTCCTTCTTAATGAATTACTGCATTCAGGATTATTTTTCCCTTGATTTATTAATTTGTACTTTTTCCAAGTTGAACTTCAGTTTGCTATTTTCTGCCTATACTTCAAATCTCTCTTGGTGCACTTGTGTTACTTCTCTTTCCTCACTGGGGTTTGCAATACCTTCCCACTTCGTTTCATTATTGAATTTCATTAGCATTTTTCAACCCGCTTGTATATAATGAAGATGCTTACAACACAAACTATCACAAATCCTATCATTACCCCCATGAAAGTCTCCCAAGGTCAATACTTTGCCCTTTACCATTCCTCTGTGTACTCTCCTTCCATCAGTTATCATTGTGACACTGGCAGAGCAGGTGCCAAAGCCCCAGCCCGATTCACTTTGATCTATACTGCTACGCATGTGATTGTTAAGCGTATCAGAGTGTCTTTGGTGTTTAACCTTTATGAAAACTAATGGGATGTTACCAACATTGTTTTCACTTATCTGTATCCCTTTATAATGTACTAGCAAACATTTACACTGTGTAGACCCTTATAACTAAATAACGCATCAAATGAGAAAGAAGCCTTGTAGAATGCAAATGAAGAACATTAAACCAGAAAAGGACTAATCTTAAAGCAAGTGGTCATTGCATGTGACGACTGGAGGTCGAACACTCTAAATGCATTCCTCACTCTCTGTCAAAGGAAGAGCTGACATGAGTAGTGATCCTGTCAGCTTCTTTTCTGTGAGAAGAAGCTATAAGTACGAATTCAAGAAAAGATCCTTCATCTCTGGTCTGTTTGGATCTTAACAGGGTACAATAACTGAATGTGAAGATGGAGATCCCCATAGTTATTCTTGTTAGCCCTGAGAGACTTTTGGGAAACTGGCAGATTATTACATCTCTGCTACCATTTGGAATTATAGACTGTAACTCACCCGTACATATATTTTCCCTGCTTTAACCCCTCAATAACTCATTTCCTTTTCTTAGCTAGTAAACCTTTGGTTAGCATATTCTATAGTAAACTACCAGCATTGTCTTTGGTGTAAGATCTAGGATACTAGGTAAGGGACTGGTCTCTTGGCACTGGGAACAACCTGAATGGGGTGTGATTTTTGGCATACATTACCTTTTATCACCAAATCCAGTTTGTCTGGGTAGCAAGATAGACTGGAGAGTCTAAGGGGACTGTCTGTGACTCCCCGGTAAGACTGGTATAGTAATCCAGGAGTTCACATTTGTTAATGGCTTGGTGAAATTTAATTATAGAACACACTGCCAGTTTGGGATGTCCGCCCTGTTTTCTGACTGTCTGCCCTGAGGTAGGGACTCACAGCCGTGAGCCACTCCAAACAGCGTGACAGTCCTGATATTCATAGGCAACTGAATTTGAACTAATTTAGGCCCTGATTCCGGAAATCCTCCCTATTCAGGAAAGCACTTTCACACATGGTTAACTTTGAACATGTACTTTGCTGAACAGGGACAGCACAGGTGCTTAAAGTTAAAACACACATTTCAGTAGTTTTCCTGAATCAGAGCCTTAAAATAAAATTGCATAAGAGATTGTACCAAATGTATTCAGATCAAAATAGATATATCACCTACAGCATTCTTTTCATCAGCTAATTCTGCAATAAAGGCATTTGTCAAGCAATATTTATTCTTTATAAACCCATGATGCTTATTGACCACGGTTCCATTATGCTCCAGAGTGACTTTATGACAACAAAGAGTGCTCAGATCACACTTTTCCTTTTCTGAAAGTCTGTATGACATTGGTATGTTTCCATTTCCCTGGTACCTACCAATTTTTCATGATGTTTAAAACAATAGTAAGTTCCTTTGCTAAATCCCTTAATATACTAGGATGCATATCAACCTGTTTTGTGAATGTTCCCATTTTCCAAGTACTTCCTTACCTGTTCTTTGTCAATAGCTATTACTAAAAGGTCTTCCATGCATCTTAATTACCAGATTTAAATAAAAATTAGGTCAATTACATGAATCAATACATTTGCCTCGCAATGTGCACATATTTACATGCGATTCCCACATAGTATAATAAGAATGAAATGCTATTTCAATTTAAGATGGTCTGAAATTCTTTTAAAATGCAATCCTGCAAGGTGCTGAGCACTCTTGTCCTGATTCAGAAAGACACACGTTTAGTTTTAAGCGATGTAGCCTCATTGAGCACATGGAACTAGTCACAAAGTAAGATACTATTCAGTGAGAGTAAAAGGTGGCAGAAACTGGCCTTGAATGACAAACTAATTCCCTAGTCCTTCGATGAGTAAAATTCTCATGGAAGGTAATAGGAGTTCTGATTAACTAAGGATCACAGAATTTGTCCCTAAATTAAGCAGGGAAATATTTTTTTCCTGACTATACCTGTACAATTATGCTTAAAGTGTTTGAAGAAAGAACAGTGGCTACACTCTGGAAAAAGCACTCTGAGGATGTAGCCCTAAGGATTAATCTAGTTGCTTGCATAGATATATCTTTTCTTATAAGTGTAAGTATTTGATGTATTATAATAGGTTTATAGATTTGTATTAAAAATAAGTTTGGCTGTAATGCAAGAGAACTACGGGCCAAAAACCTGTATGTTAAGCTAAGGCAAGTTATCTATTTTAAGACCTTTTACCCAGAAAGTAAAGTTGACCTTCATCTTGTTACCCAAATAAAGCACCCACGCCTATGTCTAAGACCTTTACCTAGACCAATAGACAATGAAGAATGGCATAGGGGTTTTTTCAAAGTTGTACCCACAGACTTAACAAGTACACCACAAGTGCGTACCTACCTGTCATCCATACGCACATATATACTAGCCTATGGGGTAAGTGTACCCTAACATTTCTGTGGGGGAGGAATGAAATTTGGGCATAAGAGGAAGGATTTCCGGCACTTGTGCCCTATAAAAGAGGTGACCTGCCTCGCTATCTTCATCTTCAACTAACCATCGATGCTATCAATCTATGATGGCCATTAACTATTAAAAGGCAGTACTTATTTTCTTTTCAAACTTTAAGTTCTAAGGGGACTAAGCTAAGCTTGGTTTCTCTAAACTTTTATTCTCAGTTTTGTTTATTAGAATTGATTTTAAGTTAAATAAGTGAACTGTAAGGCAGCTTTGACAGCTCTTCGCATTAGTTTCCTTTGCAAGAGGTGAGAAACCCAAACTGCCAGAGGTGAGGTCCTATGTCTTTCAACACCAAGTTATCAAAACAGGGTGTGAGCATATTAACCAAAGTTTTGCAGCACACAATATTGTATCACTATTTGTATCTTGAATAGCAGTAATACCATTGTAACTCTGACTATTTTACCATTTACTCACTATTTCATTAATTTTAATAAAAGGTCTTTAGGACTATATCTGTCTCAGTGTGAGCTTCTTTTCATACCCCCGAGGGTCCTTTGTAAATTCTGTAGAGCCTGATTTGGGACAAGAACTTTATCTTCTGATCAAACAGATTGGCGAGCCTAAACCCATACTATTAATAATTATTAAAATTATTAATTAAAAATTAATTAAAATAAAATTAAATTGAACTGCTAAATTAAATTAATATTATTAATACACCCTCAATCAGGCTACAAGGAACAGTATAGTTACAAAGTCAATAAAACAACCTAGCTGTAAATTCACAAAGCTATTTAATCAGTAGAAATCTATACCCAAAGCTGAGAATGTTGCCATAAAAAGCAATCCATCACAGTCGCCACCTCTTTACAGTTGTTCCCACCACTTAATGTAGATAAAGTTATTAGGCCCCCTGTGTAGCAGTCCATGTTTTAAATGCTTTAAACTTCTGTTAAAAGCCTGGATTACAGCTAAGAGATTTGAAAATCAAGTTTAAAACACTTCTATAAAAAAATGCACACTACTGTAACTAGCCTCTCTCTCTCTCACACACACACACACACACACACACACACACACACAGTGTAAAAAATACTAGCAACTTAATACAGCAGTTCTAACAAGCTAAACATTATTTCATAGCATATATGATTAAATACCTTAAAGGTGATAATGATTAGAGTTATATAGTCATATCAATATAAAATAGAATCCATGAGATTGCTGTTTTCTTACTTGCTTTTCAGGCAAATTTATATTTGGTGAGCAATTATAAAGAAGCTTTTAAGGAATATGAGTTCACCTATTAAAATAAGACAAGCTAGCAAGAAATGATTTCTATATAAATATTGCTGCTTTCAGGGAAACGCTCTCCCCTTTTTAGTGTTCCACAGATATAAATTTGAAGTTTTAATAAATACCTACTATTGCAGAAATCTCTAAACGCTGTTATTATTTTTTTTAAAGTGTTTTAATCTCTGTAAGGAGGGAAAAAAAACACCTTATCTCCGAAGGGATACATGTCAAAGCAACCCCAAGTGTTTGCTGTAAATGTAAATTCAACAAGTAACAAAGTGATTTTGTTGAGTTGGCAGCCTCTCTAATATCACAGGGTGGTATTGAATGAAGTCAGCGACATTTAAATGACTGCACCTGTATGCATATTGAAATGATTTCCTAATGAATTAGTTCTGCAGCACTTGTATCACTTTGACCTAACACAAAAATATATTTTACAGATGGCCAGTAAGCAGAGAATATGGAAATGCTTCTGATTTCCTTAGTTCATCTTTATAGGACAGGGGCAAATATTCATTTTAACACATCACTTAGGGGCAGGGGGGAAAAGAGTCAGTGCAGATACGCTTATTTGTAGAGTACATTAATACACATGGCACTTCAGACACAAGATGACATGGTCCCTGAGCAGAGAAAATTGTACTCCAACACAGAAAGATACACTGCACATTGTAAAGAGCAACACATCAAACTAGGAACAGTGTCATAGAGGCGATTACTGTTGGAGGGCTAGGCAAAAGAAGCCCCCCACCTCCGCACCCCCAAGGAGGGATTTGAGGGAGGTTTAATGGTACATGAGAAGACGGGAATTGCAGAAGGGGTGGTAGGAAATGGAATAACCAAAAGCAACAGCACTGAGGAGACAGGGTTGATTTATGTCATGCTAAACTTTTGCATCAAGTATACGTACACTCTTGCATTGTTGTTTTGTTAGGGTATGTGACGGAGTCTGCTTACCCCGCACTAGCCCAGACAGGGTTAAGCCCATATTATTGACAGCGGAAGTCCCACCTCCCCAGCAGGACTGGGCATGCTGCAGATTCTCTAGCAGTATAAAGGGAGGAAGCCCAGCTCATTCTAGGCTGGAGGCCACAGGGGAAGGACCTGTCTGAGAAGCTCCTGCAGAAGGCCAGCCACAGCCCCTGACTGCGCCGAGAATCAGAGCCTCCCCAGACCCACTTGAACTCCGGCGAGTGGAGGAGCCACAGGAGGTGACTGGCCCAGCTGACCACAGAGAACCCGAACTCTCATGGGAGACCCCAATGCAGACACTGGTAGGAAGTGACCCAGGGAGGGTCACAGAGTGGTACCTCCCACCCGGGAAACCTCAGCGTGTTTCAGTAGGACCCCCCCGCTGAGTCAGGGGCAAGTTGCTACGCCACTGTTCGGGCTCTGAGTTGGGGCCCGGTGGAGTTGGGAGGGCCTGGGGCCCCCTACCAGGGCCGCCACACCCCTTGGTGGGTGCCCCATCCCTATAGACTGTGGCCGCTAGGCCACGCTGCCCTGACCCTAGGAGCGTAAACCGTCACAGGGTATCTGCATAAAAATGCAGATTTTTTTGGTGATCTTAAAATGTGTTCATTATGGCACCATGTTTAAATAATATAAAAACAGAAACCCTTGGATTTCAGGAAATTTACTTCTAGATATCACTGTGGTTTTACAGATGACAATCCAATATTTAGCTGGAACTAGGAGATGCAATTCCCCAACCTCACATACACACCAATATTTTTTGCGGGGGAGGGTGGGGGGGGCGGGGAGAGATGAGGAAGTTACTCACCTTGTGCAGTAACTGACGTTCGAATGAGTGTCCCTGTGGGTGCTCCACTCCAGGCATTGGTGCGTTCCTGCGCCTTCGCTCGGAGATTTTTGCAGCAGTACTCGTACCGGCCACGCAGAGCCTGCCCCCGCCCCAAGTGTACCTTAATAGTACGCATGCGCGGCCGGTCTCCTCAGTTCCTTCTCTACCGTCCCCAGCCTGAGACGGAGCTAAGCAGATTCGTTAAGAACTTTCTTCCTCTTGTTACAATTACCCTTCTAGTTAGTTACCATTTTCTATCTTTTTCTCTTTTTAAAAAAAAAAATGTTTTTTCTTCATTCCTGTCAGCCGCACCAACACCTGGAGTGGAGCACCCACAGGGACATCTCTCGAAGAAGAATACATGTTCCTCCCTTTCCTCACCCGCCACCCCCCCCCCAAAAAAAAAAAAACCTGAGCTTTGTTCACTTTTGCTCAGTGTTTCAACTAAAAACATCAATTTTCATAGGTGGAAAAATAAAGACTTTTCATGACAAGTTGAGAGTGTGAAAATGGCACTTTGGGAGAGGGGGTGGCTTGATGTTGGAATTGGGATAGATTGACAATAGCCTGTAATATCCATAATGTTTGTTCTGGAGTTAAGATAAATGTTACTGAAATAAGTTAAACCTTATTGAATTAGGGTAAATGCCTTTGGGGTACACTATATTAAAATGCAAGTATGTATTAGAGAGTATTATTAATTGTCCTTAGGATAGGGTTAGAAGAATTGGCCTACTGAGGCCTTATAAGGTTGAGTGCTTCTTCTCAGCTGAAACGGTTATGAATTTATAACCACAAGGAAACCCACTGGGTGGAGGGGAGAGAGAGTTGAAAGACTGCTTCTGCCTGAACCCATATTACAGAGTCTCTGAGACTGGGGAAAATCCGTCAGCTTATAGCACTTAACACCCTTTAATCATGATGAGGGGGGCCACAGAGATATGGAAGGCCAGTGAAAGGGAGGGCTGGGGGAGAAAACTTTTAGGGCCTGCTAACTTTGCCCATGTCCGTTTAAAAAACAAGTAATTTCTAGGATGGTGTGAATATATTCCAATGCCTGATCTGCAAGGTGCTGCACACTCAACTTCTACTCAAGTCAGTCCTACCCCTACTGACGTTCTTGGGAGTTGAGGGTATTCAGCACCGCTCAGGAGACACTTTGCAAAACAGAAACCAGATCCCAGAGAGCACTGAGAAGTTTGTGTGCGTTCTTGGTAGGAGTGAGATTCCACAGGCTGTGAAATATATGCAAGTTAATTTCAGCAGGTTTCCTCTCAGTCGTTTCATGATTACTTAATCTGTCAATTTTAGAAAACACACATGGGTGCTGCTAGGAGAATGTTTTTCTAATCAGGGAGTGGTGGCAGGGGAGAGGAGCCAAAAGAGCATAAGAACAGAGAGTAAAGTCTGAGATTTGGCCAATATATGTTTTCTTGCCCTTCCATCAATATTATTACACAATAAATACAGGACCCTAAAAGTAATAATTCTTTTCAGAATCTTTTTAGCTCCATAGGTAGCCCTCTGGGCTTTAAATAACCAAAATGCATGCTCATTGCTCATTCTTACTGGATATTCTATCAACTCAACTCTTGAAAAGGATGTGGTAAAAAATGTATTCTAAATATTTTAAGAGTGCCTGGAACATTTTCGTCACTATATCAACAATAATAAATGAGACACCAGGTACCTGCATATTTGGATACTGTACAATGCTCTTATGGCTTTCAGAAATTGATGGCTTGATTGTCATATTAAATAAAATTCAATTAAAAATGCACAAGTATGTAATTATTTTACACCTGGACATCAGGTGAAAGGATCCCCCAGGAGAGATAGTAACTCTGTTGCAATACTTGTGATTTTATTGCAAGTCACAAAATATCTGGTATGTTTCTTAAAGCCATAGCTCCTTGAGGAAGGTTATTAGGTAAGAATCTCAGCTTTCATTTTAAAAACCATTAAAACTTTTAGCTCTCATGGTTGTGGAGAAAAGTTTGAAATCCTGAACCACATGTACCCCAAAGGCTCAAAAGCCAGAAGAGAAATAGAAAGAACTCAGAATTTATTGTTTTTAAAAATGTTAAGATTTTAAAGCCAAATGGCATGATTTTTTGAGGCCTGACTGATGATTGAGTGCTTGGGATTGGCAATACTCATCACTCTGCCACCACACTTATGTCATACTTTGATCATTCCAGTTTCAGGACGGTAACTTTGGAGGGGTAGGTCAAACTGTCTAAGTTAGCCTTATTTCTGATCCCTCCACCTGGAATGTCTTTCAGGAAATACTGCATCAAGCACCTCACCCGTTGGCTTTGGAAACCCAAACAATGAATGCATTTCTCAATGTGCCTCTATCTACTGCATTTAAAAATGCAACAAGTCATAACTTCACAACGTCAGTGCCAGCTCATCATGCGACTACAGAACAGTACAGCTAACCGATCTCATTACAGGGCCACAAAATACCCTTGAAATTAACCCACACATCATTTAACATACAGAGTGACAAACAAATTCCTGCCTTCTTCACAAGCCACTCCCTGTCAACCTGCCATTCAGGCCTTTCAACAGTTCTTCTCTTAGGTCATGGTTATCTCTCTCCAGCTACACTGAAAAAGTCAGTTCATAGGAGAAGCCCCAAAGAGATCAGAAACAGCAGTGTACCAGTTCAGCCATTTAACATTTTCGTTTTAGTGCACATAGTCATCTGAAAAGGTGTTTGTGATAGAACCAGTTGTTCAGAGCACAACAATTACAATAAGCAACTTGGGTAAATGTCTCTATTTCAGCATTCAAATCATTATCACAGTTAATGCTTTGTGGGCTCCAGCACCTTCAACAGCATTTACTTTGTCTTTATAATAATGACTGGAAGATGGGGAAATAGCTCACTAAATAGCAAAGTCATCCTGGTCCTCCTGCCCCCGCCTCCCCAGGCTCAATTCTTCCTTCAGTTACACTCATGTCACCCCATTGAAATTAGTGGGGTTGTATGGGTGAAATGGAGAGCAGAATTTGGCAGAGTGGTTTTCTAAAAGATCTGGCACCAAACAGACAGAGGGCCCCATCCACCGTCAATTTGTATGTTGCATTTTTTTCATTTATTTCCATGATGTCTATCTATTTAGTGTACAGAACGTTTGGACTGTTTAACTATGGTCAATGGCCCTAAAGATTAACTTGTCTGGGATTAACATAATAAGGACTTCACCTTGTGTTACACTATCTCAAGGCTGAGTGCATGGTTTCCTTCTTCAGCATTAATAAAAATATTCAAGGTTAGAAGGACCAAGTACTGCCCTATCCCCATCCCAGCTCCACTTAGCTTGTGAGATGTAATGGCATCACGATGCAAGTGACAGTGCTGCAGATGACAAAAACAGAAAGGGGACTCGTGAGTATAGTGTAAGAACTGATGTCTTGCCAAGCACACAATGCCAGTTACATTTCCCTGAACATTTGTTACATAACTGGTGACTAACCTCATTATTTTGTGAAGTAAGCGGAGATTTCCCAATTATGAAAGATGAGATCTAGCACAGCTCTATAAAAAACAAATTCTGTTCTATTATCAGCGACCTCTCTCCATAATCTGATACATAAACATGCCCACAACTCATGAACCAAAGAGCTAATTTCCTTGTCACCAACTTGTCTCATCCACACATTGCTACTTTGTATGCTATTTAAAGTATAATGCATCAAAAATTAATCAGTCCAAGAGAAGCTTTTCATGTCATAACAGAGAGCAGCTTTTCTCATGTTAAACAAAGATACACAGTATGCTTATTTGTTACACCACTTTTTCATTGTATCTGTTTGAGCCTGAAAACTGCCCTAGAACAGCAGTGAGATTACACAGACAAAGAAAAGCAAATGGGGCCTATCCTGCACTCATTCTGCTTACAGGACTCCCATTTTGTTTACAACATGCCCCTAAGTGTGGTGGTTAAACTAGTCATTTGACTGGTGAGGTTTCTTCTTCCCTTATAACATAGGCTGTCTGAAGCAGAAAACAACTGAGAAAGAGGGAAGACCAGCTGCCGCAATACTGCTTTACTGTCAAGGTGTCTGATGGCTAAGGTCAAGCATTCTCTTCAGAGCTGTGATAACTGCTCCACACTCAACAGGGGATAGAACTGATCAGAAGCCACCTTCGTTGCCCAGTATAAGTGCCATCTAACATTAGGAAAGCACAGCATTTAGTGGAGCTTCTACTCCTCTCCCCTCCCTCTACACCCTCTCCTGTTTTGAGTGCCCAATTTTAGGTACCTAGGATCTGAGTTTCAGAGGTGCTGGATACACATAATCACAAATGAAGTCAATTGGCGCTGCAGGTGCTGAACACTTCTGGGAAAAGCGTCAAGCCCTCAGATGACTGTGCACACAACCACTGAGTCGTCCCCAATGAGACGAGCTATTTTTGAGCATGTGGACACATGCCTGTCCTGACTTTGTAAAAAGATGCAGGCTGGAATCTGGCATACTGAGCTGTAACACAGCAGGCACTGATTGAATCTTCTGTGTAATCAATAACTAACAAACAAGCTCTTGCACCAGTTGCCACTGCTTTAAAAACTCACCTCCTTCACCCTCTCGCTGCCCACAGGAGCTGTAGCTAAGCTCCCAGAGATCAACAGTGACATGACCTGGTTACAAATCATTGGGGGCTGCCAGCAGGTGTAGCCCAAAAATCCCATCCCGAGACTGTAAAAGACCTAAAGGAATCATACTTCAGTTTTATCTGCCTGGCTGTGCAAGGGTCATGCAAAACCCACAGGCGAGCTGACAAGAAGAGACTGGTGTTGCTCAGTCTCAAACTCCACCCCCCTCTTTTTTGTGGGGGGAGAGGGTATGGGGGAATACCTATGCTTACAAAATGCCCTACAAGCTGAAAAGATCACTGGAGCCCTGCTCAATGCCTAAGGAACACTCTGCAGCTAGCTTCACTGAATTCAGAGTGAGGGGATATAGTCTTACCTGTATCCACCCATTGGACAGGTTTTAGACATCAATGCAATAGGGCTTTTTCAGAGTCACACACAGTTGTTCTAAAGACACTATACAGAGCTGATCAGTTTGCCAGCACTTGCCTTGAGCATAAGACTAGCAGACAACAGTATCACCCACAAGTGAGATGAGCTATATGGTAGTAACAACACAACATGTAGCAATGGGACTGTTTGAAAGGAAAAGGATCCTGGAAGTATCTGGTCCCGTTCCATAAGTCTAGGCCTTTTTTAAAGCATACATCAGAGCTGCTATAAAACTACTTTATGTATTTTAAATGGTGTTTTTCAGTTTAGCAATAATACACCAGCTGCAGTACAGAAGAGAGAGCGTCTCACTTAGCCACTCGCCTTCATGTGCCTGTGACTAAAGAGGCCCTTCCTAACCCGTTACATATATCCCATATGTAACGGTTCAGGAAGGGCATCTTTAGTACCATTCTTCCTTTGACACTGGTACATAATTCTCATTAACACGAATGGGAGTTGTGTGTGTGCACAGAGGGGAAATTAGACCCACGTGGGCAGCATGTTGCCTTTCCTTGAGGGATTAGCTACCATAATAACTACTAATCACTCCCTTTCAATGACATCCACTCCCTGCTGTAAATTTGTTTTCTGCTTCTAAATCCCCAGAGGAAAACATTGCCAAGTGGACTATTCCTTAGCATATCGACAGGTGATTACAAGCCGCATTTTTTTAAAATGAAAAAGTGCCCATCCTCTGGCATTTGCTCTGGAAGTGCCTCAATAGCTTCTTCTCAGACTGTCTACCTCATTTATTTGAAATTAGTTGCTACAAAACAAACTACAGTGGAGCATGTAAAAGTCAAGAATAATCTCCAACTATTCTAGCTTCCCAGCAGTGTCTGTAATAAAAACAATTATGTTTTTTCAAATGAAAAACACTTCCAGTGTCAAAAGGAAGGTGTGTGTCAAGGATCATCTCAATGGAAAGCCAGCAAGGGTATGTTGTAGGGGTGAAATACAGGAGGAGCACAATGAAAATTCAGTTTCACAGATTGCTGTAGTATACATTTAAGCCCAAACTTTCCTGTTAGTCCTGGTGGGAATAAAGTTTTGTTTTATTTTGCTCTCGTTCACAGATTATTCATTAAATAAATAAAAAATGTATAACCTAAGATTCAAAAAAGATCTTCCACCCCCCACAGGAATGGAATAGACAACAGAAGTCTGAGATTTTTCCTGCTACTGTCACAGATCAAAATTGAAATGATAAATCTTTTATTGTTCGACACACACAAAAAAGAACTCTGATGATTAATGAAGTGCAGAACGGGGAAAAAAAATATGAAGACAAAGCAGGTACTGTCTTAACAAGGAGTTTAATCTTCTGCAGGGCAAATTTAACTTTAAAAATAAAACCACACAAACTATGTGAAATATAAAACTTAATGGAATCACTAGCCTCATGAGAATGTGCTGCTAAACAAAACAGATTGCGCCTCCTAGTTGGCAAAGTACAGTACAAACCCAGGGGCAATTGTGCTGTGTGCCAGAGGAGAGATTGAGACAGAGATGCAATTTCTACTCTGTCTGAAATAGGAGTAAGTGGAAGAAAGATATTTCCTCAAATGATCAAGAAAAAAATCAAAAAAGTGACAAGGAAAAAATCTGATTGACCCGGGAAGAAAAGAGAAAGACGGCTCAGATGCCATTATGAGATTACATCTGAGATTACATCATTATGTAGCAACTTGCCATGACGTCAGTAATTACAAATGAACAAAGGGAATCAATCCCCTATAATAGTGGCATGTAGCTCTGCCCAAAGCAGTTAGACCCTCAGCTATCATTGGATACTGTCTCTCTTATTTACACTTTGGCCATACTTTTATAGCTTGTTATGCAAACGTACCCATACTGAAATTAATGGTAACAAGAGTGCTTGCTTATACGTGGAGCTCATCAAAAACTTTGAATGTTTTTCTCTTGGAAAATGCGGACAATGAAATTGAAACACTTTGCACAACCTACTTTTTAAATGTGATTTGAGATGCTCATTTGTGTGTTTATTTTCCCCAGTCAGGAGGCTTATGGAGTCTTAAGATCCGATCTGTTTTTGCTTGTATTAACCACACACAAAAGATCTCATCAGTTATTTCATTATGCCATAGGCTTTTTATTGGTTTGCAGGGCTGGCTCCAGGCACCAGACGGCCAAGTGTGTGCCTGGGGCGGCGTCCTGTAGGGGGCAGCAGTGAGGGGATTCTGAAGCAGCGTTTTTCTGAGGCGGCTTTTTTTTTTTTTTTTGGCGCTTCGGCACTTTGGCGGCAGCCATTTTTTTTGCCTCAGAGGGGTTTTTTTTGCTTCGGCACTTCGGCGGCGGCCATTTTTTTTTTGCTTCCGAGGTTGGTTTTTTTTGCTTGGGGTGGCCGAAAAGCTGGAGCCGGCCCTGTTGGTTTGCAGTTTAATAAGTGTTGTCAGGCTTCTGCTGTTACTGTATAAACCTGTAATGAAACATATTGAAGCCCTATCTTCCTCACCAAAGAAAAGTCAAAAGCAGATTCCACACTCCAATAGGATTAATTCTGCCAGAGATGACAGTGTAGCTATGAAAACCTCAACTTCTGAGGAATAGCTAGAAACTCAACTCCTATAAATCGGGATTTGGGATTAGACAACCCCAAAATTGAAAGAGGTAGAGGTAAGGCCAACTCTATCTTGAACTAATCAAAGCATGATTGTTTTGTTTTAAACCTCCCCTAAAGAAAAAAATGCAAAACTTGTCCCTGTTAGTAAAGAACAAAATTTGGGAATAGTCTATATTAGAATTTCAAAATAAAACCTATACATTTCCAATCTTAATTGGAAAATTAAACAAGTAGAACTGAATCCTAGTTCTATTACTTTTTAGGTAGGAATCTACATTATATCAGCCCCCCAGTTATCTGAAAGGTGATTAGGTATGTCACATTAATTGGGAAGGAACTAATATTAAACCTTTACAAGTCAAACAAATAATGGAATTTAAGAATTAGCCTCTTAAGACATACAGTACTGAGTGGGAATTATGGAAGCTCTGCTTTTACAAAATAGAGCAAATATTTTGGGATCCACATGAAATTGCTTTCCTCAAAAGGGGATACATTTTCAACATTCAGCAGCTAATCTACATCTGCAAATATATGCACACCCCTGTTGCACATGAAAAAAAAAACGATGATGGAAGCATGGTCTAAACTGGTTACTCCAGAGGACTAGAAGTCACTTTTATATTCATATATTCTAAGGCCAGAAGGACTATTATGACCATCTAGTCTGACCTTGTGTTTAACACAGGCCATAGGACTTCCCTCAAAATAATTCCTAAGTATATATCTTTTAGAAAAAACATCCAATCTTTGTTTTAAAATTGCCGGTGATGGAGGATCCACCATGACCATGGGTAAATTGTTCCAGTGCTTACTCTCACTATTAAAAATGTACGTCTTATTTCTACTCTGAATTTGTCTAGCTTCAGCTTTCAGGCATTGGATCATGTTATTCCTTTCTCTACTAGATTGAAAAGCCCATTATTAAAATATTTGTTCCCCCTGTAGATACTTGTAGACTGTCATGAAATCACCCCTTATCCATCTCCTTGTTAAGCTAAATAGATTGACCCTCCTTGAGTCTGTCACTATACAGCATGTTTTCTAATCCTTTAATCATTCTTGTGGCTCTTTTCTGAAGCCTCTCCAATTTACATTCCTCTTGAATTATTAACACTTGAACTGGACACAGTATTCCAGCAGCACCTGTGCCAAATACAGAAGTAAAGTTACCTTTCTACCCCTACTCAAGATTCCCCTCTTCATGCATGACAGGATCGCACTAGCTCTTCTGGCCAGGGTGTCACACTGAGAGCTCGTGTTCAGCTGATTATTCACCATGATCCCCAACTCTTTTCAGAGTCACTGCTTCCCAGGATCGAGTCCCCCATTCTCTAAGTATGGCCTACATTCTTTATTCCTAAATGTATACATTTAACCACATAAAAACACATTGCTTGCACCCAATTAACCAAGTGATCTAGATTGCTCTGAATCAGTGGCATGTCTTCTTCATTATTTACCACTCCCCTAATTTGGGTGTCATCTGCAAATTTTATCAGTGATGATTTAATGTTTTTTTCCAAGTTATTGATAAAAATGTTAAATAGCATAGGGCCAAGAACCGATCCATATGGGACCCCACTGGAAACACACTTGCTCAATGAGGATTCCCTGTTTACAATTACATTGAGACCTATCAGTTAGCCAGCTTTTAATCTATTAAATAGTACTTTTAATATTGCTGCTAGGTTTAGAAGATAAGAAAAGGGAAAACAGAAAAGCTAAAAAGTCATTAACTTTAATCTCCTTTCCCTTAACATTAAAGCTAAGGGAAAGGAGGGAAGGGATTGGTGTAAGATGGAGAGGCTAATGGAAAATGGAAGTGAGAGATGAAGGGAAGGCGAAGGGAGAAAGGAGGCCAAAAAACCCAGTAGACAAGGGATGCTGAAGTGTAGCAGCTGTATGGCTGTGATAAGAGAGGATCAAAATGAAGGGGGAAAACTAACCACCACTGACAATGCACTAAATGAGAACAGAAAGTTATCCAATCTAAATTTTAGAGGTGAGCAAATAGGTCATCAGAAATGCTGCTCCCCGTAAGTAATTCTAAACAGCTAATGTAAACTAGGTAAAATGTTGCATACAGTAAAGAGAAAAATAGGTAAATGTTAAGAAAATGTGACCAAATTAACCTTCATGCTACCCTTCTCCAACCTGTCAGCACCCCATTCAGTTCACTGACTGTTTAGACAAAAACTGTGAAACCACAACATATGCATGTTTAATGACCAGGGGGTAGGCAATATTTGTACATAGAACCTAAGAACTTTACAAAGTGTCACAAATGTTTTACAGCAATAGCTCAGAAAGAGCTCTTCACAGAGGTGGGAAATGGCACACAGAGATGATACAAGATGAAAAAAACAGCAGTAGTTATACAAATAATTATTATTGCAAACCAGTTAAAAAGGACTGCAATAACGAGGGGGAAGAAAGTGAGTGGGAGTTCACTAACTGGATCTATTATCCTTTTGGATTTAATCATGCTGTTATTTAATTGGCATATAATTAACATATAGTAAGTATTAAACATTTAATGAAATTTAACAGTTAACACATTTACTTTACATACAATGGTTAATTGATCAATATGCTCTTAATAATAAATTTAACAAGTGATAACTATGCTATTAAATTCAAATTAAATGGCTAAATTAAATTACAAATGCATATAAAGAGTGATGGCTAACTTCATTGCATGTACTCATCACTTCTAAAAAGCGATGTTTTACTAACAGCAAAGCATATACTGGAATGTTAACGATACTGTGATATTTCCCTATTAGGATAAGAAATAACTGTTATTTTAAATACTATTATATACAAAAACAATTAAGTTAAAAGAAAGTTGACTTTTGGCAGCAAAGTCAAGCACTTAAAAGTCAGGAAATTCAAGATTTACATCTCCCATGCAACCTTACTTCTGCCCTTTTGTGCATCCATCCTCTGCACTGGTTGAGGCAGGGTCCCATGGAAACAGTAGTATATGATCATGTAATTAAAGACTAACAATACATACACACACATGGGCAGAATTAAGTTGCATAGACAACCATAAATCTGGCATTTCATAGCTCAAATGCTGAACTTTGCCATCTAAATGAATGTCTTAACTGGGTTTTTTGCTTTTTGCATGCAATGTCTGCTAGATCCTATTTCTTTTTTTTTTTTTCCCTTTCTTTTTTTTATTTAAGAAGAACTGTAACAAACACAACCCAGTCATGCAACATCAGGTGGGTTTGAACCCTAAGCCTTCAGCACTGACTTTACCACATGAGCTACAAGACTAATTACATCAGCTGACAGGAACAGAAGACTTACCCCCAGAGAGGCGACTGGCCATTAATGTCATGTGCTGGGCCTTGGGATTATTAAGGAGGAACCCAGCTCTCACATTCTTCCTCCTATGGGATTTGAGAACCTCCTGCCATATAATATGTCTCCAGATGTGGGAAATGGGACACTGGGACCATGTATCAAGTCAAGAGGTGTGATTGGGAGGGGCAGCTTGGCCTTGCTCTCTCCCACCCTGCCACTACAGCTGCTCTACATCTCCCAGGTGTTCCCAGTGCAACAAGTGCTACTGCTACACTTGGTGTTGTGGTCTGACTCTTTAGAATGTTCATGGTCAGTTATTATTTTGACAGAATGCTAAAACTTTTGTGAGGAACACAAGTGAGAGAAGGGAAACAGCAACTTTTAAGTCTATAGTTCAGTAAAATTGGACTGGAATGGAATTTCATAGAACAAGGAAAAGGCAGTTCTTTAGCTTGAGGGCTTTCTCCCTCCTAAATTTCAAATGCCTGTTGAAACAATGGAGGTATTAAAGTTTCTCAAGAAAAGGTCTCAATAATCTTTTATAATGGAAAATGTAAGGCAACTTAAATAGAAAGGTTGTTACCAGTTCCCCTTGTAGTGATGTAATGACAGTTAGTATGTGTTGACCTTTCAATAACATTTACGTTTTAGGCTTGATCCTGAAAAAGGGCTGAATGCCCAAAATTCAGTGTCGTCAGTCCACACCCATGCAGTATGAGAGGGATGCTCAAAAGTGTGGATTGCATAGAAAAGAAGTTTTAAAAGGCACTATGATGATTTCTCCAATACTTTCTGGGGAGAGGGAAGGGGGAAAAAATCAATAAGTCAATGATCATATTACCCTATGCAGTTCTCATCTGTCCCTGGGTTTTGCTAAAGCTATTTTTGAGAACACTATCCTTTGCTGCATTACTCCCAATAACCTTTTAAAGCAAGACAATGACCTTTCCTTCAGACTCAATGGTCCTCTTGAGGTTTTTGTCCAGCCAATAAATTCCCCCAGATTGTTAAAAGAAGACTAACTTCTTTCAGTTCTCAGATGCTAAAGATTTCTTCAAACATGAGCTTTATTACCTCTCTTTTATTGCACTGAGAATAACAAATTCCACAAGGTTCTTTGTGAATTTGTTTTCCAATCCTGTGTTATGTGCCAAATACAGTGGCATATGTTGAGAATAAAGGGCTCTCTGGGACCTCTCTGAAAATAAGTTTGTTTCTATTTCTTTGTTCCTATCAACTTTCAACCAGCAGATCAACTGTTGCAGACAGAAGCTGGAAAGGAGAGAAAGGACAAAGAATGTCTAAGGAGTGAGATATAAAAGACAAGTTTTCTAAGCAATTACAGCTTGCCTTAAGGAGGGGCATTATGACAGAAGATGGAGGAAACCAAAGGGGAAAGGTAGGACATGTGAGGTTATATATATTCATTTCTTTAATTCTATAGTTAGGAGCCAGGAAAAAAATAGGCTGACCAAGGTTCCAGGCAAAATTGTGAAGAGGGGTAGACAAAACAGCAGCTTTCCTTATTCTTATCATGTTCCTTGGTCAATATTAGAAAGAAATATTTTCTGTACCATTGTCACAGAACAGGAAGACACAAGGCTAAAGGATGAGGAAGTGTACAAATCATCTTTAAAATGCACTGCATTATTACTCTCATTAAATGGATATTAAATACTGATGGATGAAATATGTACCTGTATATTTTACTGGGAATTACTGAGTGGTACCAAATCAAGAAGCTACAATTGTTTCCAATATCCAAACATAGTGCATATTAAATATTTAAGGGCAAAACGCCTACCCAATTAACAGCTACATGTGTAAGTCCTACTAAAACAATGAACCCAAAACAACTGAATTGTAACAAAAAGGACAACATCAGAGCTGTGTCAAAGGTGACTGGGAGCTCCATAAATCAAAACATTGCTATTTGATAGCTACATAGTTGTGACATTTATTGATGGTGGTGTCTACATTTTACAAGTATCCATATATAACAGACTACACTTCCTCAAGTCCTCTTGGAACATGCCCTGGGCTCATTGTGAAACCTGGGATGGATTCTCTTTGGGCAGTCTCTGTGGTCCAGAAAGCTGCACAGAATGGGATATGTCCAGGGAATTATGCTCAGAAGTTGCAAAATTATTGTATTCTTTTATATTTAGGTTTTCAGAGTTTGAAAAAAGTGATTTTGAAGCTATACCTGAAGACCATCAGGAGGAAGCAGCAAATGATGTCATTAAATTGGAAATTCACATATAGTAATATCAGTTCTTTCTCCAGGAAAAAAATGTAGATTTTGTGAAACAATGTCAAAACCACCAAGGTCACACAGAGTTAAAACGCTATATTTTAATCTCCTCCAAACAAATTTTACTAATTCAAGCAATTTATTGCCTTTTTAGACCACCCTTGTTCTCTAGAGAAAAAGGACATTTTAGCAACATATTTCAACCTTGAGCCTTCCTAACATCCTCAGCTACCTGTCCTGTCAAATCCAAGTTTGTACAGAAGATCTGGAATATTTATACACTGTAGCCAGCCCTACACCCGTGAGTGGTGTAATCAAATGATGGATTAAATAGGAAAAGAAATCAGAAATTATTGTTCCTGGTGGAAGGAATATATGCAAAAAATGGAATGATCTAATTCAAACATAATGGGTCAAGTTGGGCATTTACTTACACCCACAAGATCCAATTAAGTCTACCTGATCAAGTAATTTTCTATGTAATCAATCAATCTAATCCAATCCTGCATTAAGGTTACCTAGGTATAAATGAAGACAGAATTTGATTAAATATGTTTATCTTTCAGCCTCGGATGCAAACCAAAACTATTCCAGATCACTAGAGGCTATAATATATAACGTATTAAGTTTATATATACTGTCTCTATACGCCATAATCTTTTATTTTACACTCCGGTTAACAATGGAAGAGGGGAAACTATTTTCCCCACATATTTGTTTTACAACATTCAAACACATTCTGACCTCTGTGTGTGTTCACTTTCCACATCAAACCTAGTTTTAACTAGAATGACTGTTTACAGAAAAACGAAAATAAGAAAGAAAAACTTGTAGCACCTTAGAGACTAACAAATTTATTTCAGCATAAGCTTTCGTGGGTTGTTACCCACTTCATCGGATGCATGGAATGAAACATACAGTACACAGATATTTATACAGTCAGAGAAACATGATAAGGTCGAGGTGCATAGACCAACCTTAAGAGGTGAATTAGTTGAGAGGAACCATAACAGCAGGGGAAGAAAAACCTTTGAAGTGATAAACAGCAACCACACACCATACAACAAAAACACCAACCCAGGAACCTATCCTTGCAACAAAGCCCGATGCCAACTCTGTCAACATATCGATTCAAGTGATACCATCACAGGGCCTAATCACATCCGCCACGCCATCAGGGGCTCATTCACCTGCACATCTACCAATGTGATATATGCCATCATGTGCCAGCAATGCCCCTCTGCCATGTACATTGGCCAAACCGGACAGTCTCTACGCAAAAGAATAAATGGACATAAATCTGACATCAGAAATCATAACATTCAAAAACCAGTAGGAGAACACTTCAACCTCCCTAATCACTCAGTGACAGACTTGAGGGTAGCAGTGTTGCGACAGATTAACTCCAAAAGCAGACTTCAAAGAGAAACTATTGAACTCGAATTGATATGCAAACTAGGTTGCATTGCGTCCGGATTAAATAGAGATTTGGAATGGCTCAGCCATTACGTTAATTGAATCTATTTCCCTTAAGTTAACGATCCTCATTCACACCTGTGTGACCATCATGTTTATCACTTCAAAGGTTTTTCTTCCCCTGCTGACATGCAGTGGCCATAAGGAAGGAGAGAGAAGAAGGCACAGAACATGAAGGTGTATTTTGGCGGGAGAGTAGCATCTCTGCCAAACTATTCAACTCCAGACTATTAAGTTCTTTGATTGAAGCTGAATATTGCACTTGGGGCAGAGTTTTCTGCACTGAATTTTAAATAAACTAAACTTAATCTACTTATTATGGACTAAGGAGGAGATTTTCCAAAGGCCCAAAGGGGAGCTGAGCACCCAAAATCTACCCCTTATTGCCTACCATGCTTTTATTCTTGAACACAAGCCATTATCCATCTGTTAACAAAAAAAACTCAGAATAAGAAACTTTTTGACCATAGCATTTGACAATAAAGGAACCAAAAAAACCACTTCAAAGAACATTATTAAGAATAATCTTCTTTTCTCTATTACCAGCAACATCTTAACATTATGAAGAGAAAAGGGCTCAAATTCATCCCTATTGTAACTCCACTGATTTCTGTAGAATTCATAAAGGGCAATTTGACCAAAAATTTTAACAAACTAATTAATTTTCACCTTTTATCTGTTTAATTTACACACCTCTGAACTGAAGCACGAACTACATGGCTTATAATCAGTTTTGTAACCACACTTATATAAAGTGCATACCTTTAAAATATTAGTTCATAGTGGTGAATGCCAAAGCATCATAGTTGATTCACATAAGCACCCAAATGTTTGGGTGCATCTCTGTGGCTTATTTACATGATCAAAGCCTTAAAGCACTGCTATTTTTGCCTAAAACTTTTGTGGTTCAGGGGACTCCCTTCACAAGATCTTTACTAATTCTTGCTTCAGGCCAACCCAAGAACAGTTTTTCCTCCAGTAGTTTTGGCACAACGTCCCCATCAGAACCAGAGTCAGCGAGGAGCAGACATGAAATGAAATAAAGTTAACTGAACCTTTATCAACTTCAAACTCAAGGTTTGTTCCTAGTTCCAATGAATGCTTTGGTGGGATCATTTTAAACAAAAACTAGAGAGAAGGGCCTGAATTCAATTCCTCTTTCAGAGTCAAATCCAATTTTTCTAAAGTGTAATGCTGGATTTGAGGAGTTCTGCTGCAGATCCACCTCCAGTCTGAACTGATTTCCCTATCCTATACATTATGGATTGTCCAAAAGGACCAAAGTTTAAAAAAGAGTGGCATCACTGGTGCATACGACAGATATGGGAAAGGGAGGGCAAATGATCAGACTGCTACAGATGGCCCATCAAAGCTGCAGATGAAATACAAGGATATGCTTATAAAATGCAAGCAAAAAGAAGGTTAATAGTAAAATAACCTTCCCCACTCTAGTGCAGCAGCTTAGCACTGAAAGGCTTCAATACACAAATTGTGACTCAAGGAGCCAGGTGTGTGTTTATTAGCTTTGGGCCCTTGAAAGATGAGAAATTCACCATGGGAAATAAAGATTACCAGCTTTGCACAAAGTTGGCTTTTATCTTCCAGCACTTGTACACAGAAGCACCACAATGTTTTCCCCGCAGCAATTCATAAATCATTATGGACTTTTTAAATGCTTTACACAGAGTTGGGGCCCACATCTTACTGCACTAAGTCTCTGCACACATAGAGACACACACTGTACAAACACCTGCCCTATCAGCTCTTTCCCTGCCATGTGCAAAGATGGTGAAGATATTGCAGGAGGCAACAGGCCTAGATGAAAATATTCCTCCTCCTCCAGTACAAGAAGAATGGCCTCCTACTCGGTTTATGACATGAATAAAGGGTTGGGGGAAAATGAAGTATCTGTTATATTGTTACCATGGCAATCATCCCCTTTAGAAGGCCAAGTTCTTTCAGTTTGTTGACAGAATGATTTGTAACAGAATTTTAGAAAAATGTACTGTTTGTCATATTTTGACCGAAACAACTCATTTTTAGCATTTGCTTTTGCCTTTTCTTTCAAGTGCAGGACATAAAAACTCCTTTTATATTACAGCTAAAACATAAGAAAATTTGTTGGTGTGATTTACTGCTCTTAACCCTGGGCACCGTGAGTCCGGGAGGAATCCAGCTCTGAAACAATAATGCTTTTGCATTAGTGGCTAGCATGAAGTGTCCTGTTTCTTGGCACCAAAATGCTGAGGGGGAGGCGACATATTTTAGATGCACTCTGAGTATGCACTGCAATCTGGCTGGAGTAAAAGAATCCTGAGTCTCAGCTGCAAAGACTGAACAAGAACACAGGCTATCTAATGTCACTGCTGTACAGGCACAGCTCTGATGAACAATGGAGCTTGTACCAGTTGGGACACGGCACAAACTCATCAAAAGAGAGAAGGTAAATTCATATTAAAATAAATGTATCTTCACCCAATTCTGTGGCACATTCACAGCTGCTTATTTAACAAAGTGTTTATTCCAGACAAAGGAACCAGGTGGTGCAACTGCTTTAGATTATATGTTACACATGCCCTAAGGGCTTGTCTACACATACAGTGCTGCTGCTCCCTGCTGTAGAGCTTCGTGAAGATGTACTCCACCTCCAAGAGGAGGCAGCTACATCAATGGGAGAAGCCCTCCCATTGACATAGCCCTGTCAACACTGGGGATTAGGAAAATCCACACCCCCTAAACAACGTAGTTATACCAACATAAATTGGTAGTGTAGACCAAACCTAAGTGGGCCACAAAGGAGGAACAGCAAGATTATATTGAGCAGCCAGAGCACTTTCACTAATGGGAACGTATAGAACTAAGATACAGTGCCCCAGCTAAAAATTGATGCACTGGTGTCTCCAAGTCTAAGCCATAGCTGCAACTTTGCCCTCACCTTGTTTGTCATAGGGTCCTTTAAGGAATTCAACTTTGAGCAGCTTTAAAAAATGTGATGTCTCAGAAGAGTTTGAAAAACATTATTTCACAGGGCATTTGGTCTTTTTGTTTTGTTCTTTCTTGCTTGGCATTTTATTACCAGGGGTGTTTAAGAAAGCAACATAAGCTTTCTTTCTTGAGAACTCTTACATTTCTTAAGAGCTCCACCTGCTCATTACCCACCTAAAAAGTCTAACTCCTGTTTTGGGTACTGCAGTCAGTTGTTTTGGAAATGATTGCAATAGCAAATACACTGGATGAATTCAGGTGGGGAAATTAGTACCAGAAACTAATAAAAGAACTGAACTTTGCCCTCAGATCAGTGCTAAATTCACACTGTATCAAAGGTCATTTGGCCACAAAAAGCGGAGGTCCTGGGCATGATTCTGATCGGTCTTACACTGGTGTAAATCAGGAGGTGCTCCACTAAAGACAAGGAAACATAAAACCCATATAACATTGCCTAGAAACAAAAGGCCTGATTTTCAGCTAATATATCCCTGATAACTCAGAATGAGGTAAGAGAAACAACAAATATTTAAAAAAAAAATAAAAAGATTATGGAGCAGGCTAGTTTTCAGTCCCTATGAAATGTTACCCAAAATTTCCTTATCAAATTCTGCATCAACTGCTCTTTACATACAAGACTAAAAAACAAATGCGGTTTACTTAACAGTTGATTTGCATGCATGGAGATGGAATTCAAGGGTAACCAACAGAAGGTCATTCATTGGATCAGTAGTATTGCAAAAGTCATCACCGCAGCTCAATCAATTCCCTGCCATTGCAGCGGTCTCAGGCACCGGTGCATTTCCATCCCTCTTATTGCCTGCCTCTGGGTCATAATCATTTAGTCTCCTGAGGGCTGTAGTACTTTGGTCTAATTTCAGTTGTTGGGTTTAGTGTGCTGGTGCTGGGTGGTGTTGGCAACCAGCGATATACAGGAGCTCAAACTAGATGATCTGAATGTTCTTTCTGGCATAAAGTTTATGGCCTAGGTACCCAAGTACTTTGGTGAATTTAAGTGCCAGTGTTAGGCTGCACTGTGATTCACAAGACTCTCGCTGTACCCTGTAAGTGTATGAAGTTGCTCAATCTCCTACATCTTTTCAGTAAAAGTTCCTCAGGTGCTTACGTATCTGCCTCTTGGCATGTGTACTGCTGCCTCCCTGTAGGAGCCTGGATGCCTATCTCCCACCTCAGCCCCAAAGCAATTCACAAACCGAGGGAAGAGAGGCATTTGGCCACTTAATCCACATGCAGGGCCAGATCTGATAAGCAGGCTCAGAGGGCACAGCATGTTGGATCGGTCCCTCAGGTGAGTTCACATGACACTGCCACAGAAGCCACAGCTCCTCCTCCCTTATAACTTTGAGCTCAGTGGTTAGGATCCCCACCTGGGATGTTGGCGACCTCTGGTTTAACTCTTCCCTCTGCCTGAGGGGGAGAAGGGATTACAACAGGGCTCTGCCACCTCGGAGGTGAGTGCTCTGATCATTGGGCAATGGGATATTCTGATGTGGGGCTCCCCTCAGTCTCTCCTGTTGAAACCGTTCCACTCTGGATAAATACAGAGTCACTGGGGCAGGAGGACTGGATCTGGGTCTCCCACCTTCCAGGTAAGGGCTCCAACCTCCAGGTTAGAAAGTCATTCTCATGCTTGCGTGCTCTCTTTCTGGCCAAGGACTATTATTTATCCACAGTGAAACAGTTTCAACAGGAAAGATTGAATGAGCCCCACACCAGAACATCCCACAGCTCAGTGGTTTGAGCAGATCCCAGGTCAAATCCTCTCTCCTGCTCAGGTGGAGGGAGTACTTGAACCAGGGGTCCCCCACATCCGAACCCGTCAAAAGGATGTTTAGCAATCTCCACCTCACAAATAGTGTAAAACTCTGACAGTGCAGTAGCGGTTAAGCATCTGTGGGAAAGGATGGGATTTCAAGACAAATAGTAACCTAGAGTTATGGGTCTTGGGAGCCCCACACAAGCTCATCTTCAACCAGGCCAGAGCACATACGTTAACTGTTTAGCATGGGTCCCATTGACATCCAGCCTGGCAGGGAAGCCTGTGTCCATTAAATAAAAGCAACAAAACAGAATGAAATTGATAAATGCAAGGTACCCGGAGCTAGGTACTAAAATCCATCAGTCAAGATAAGGTCTGCTTCTGCATTCTCCTGAGCATGACAATGTTCTAGCCTCATTGCACTTCAAAGAAACCCCTTCAGAAGAGTTAATTACAAGAGTAGTTTGGTATTTATCTGTGAGATGCCATTCCCCAGCATGCTGTGTGCTTTTACTCTCCACTATTATGAAGCATAAATTTAATCTTTTATTGATTTATAAATACTTCACACTATGTAAAATATTGCTGAATTATAATCCTCTCCTCATAAAATGGTAAGCAAACGTCCAGCCATCTGTTTGGCTAATGAGAACAACCACCCAAGCTACTTTTTGAGCATAACACATCCCAGTTTGAAACTGCTTTCAGTGTAAACACCTGTTCATACATATCAATTAAAATGATAATTACTCGGTTAGTGAATATAATCAAAATAAAAGTGTTACTGCCCTATTGTTTACCAATTAAGACTGCTGAATGCACTGGTAGTATTCCTACATTACTTTTTTCTTCCTGACCCATCCTAAAAATTAAACCAGTTTCAAGTTACTCTAAGGCTCTTCAAAATCCAGTGCTCATGAAAGTATATTTACAAAGGGAACTCAGCAAGGCAGTTAGGACAAATCCCAGGAGAGGTGGGTTCAAATCCTCACAGTTAAAGTGAGTTTGGAGATAATTATTCTTTGGTCCCTTTTATCCACATCACAAAAGCATCAGACAAATTGACAAAATTTGGTGCCATTAGTGGACACTATTCAACATTACTCCCACAAAATCACACAAGCAGGGAGCATTATTAAAGGTCAGGCTTGAGATGCAGTAACAGCTGTGTGCAGATCTGTGCGGGGGCAGAAATTCGTTTCCTTGGACTTCAGCACAAGACAAAAGCAAAATATTTTTGTTCCCATCTTAATGAAAGCAGAAGGCAGTATTTAAAGGCAAAAAATTAGTCTTTTGTGGCAAAATGCTGTATTTGTAGCAAGTTTTCTTTGAGGGACTGATCTAGTCTTGCTTAGGATCACGTGCTCAGAAAATATTTGTCGAAGTACACAAACTTATTTTGCGTGATTCTGCATGTGAGACTGAATCCTGGACAATATCATCTGCACCCACTATACTGAGGCCAAACCAATGAAACAATCAATGGATCAGATCCTCTAAACCCACTTTGTACTCTAGAAGCAATACAACATTACTTTAACGCTGCCCTGAAGGAGCAGTTAAGGTTCCCAACATTAGGGAAACCTGTGCTGGAGTAAAGCCTGTCTGGAGATGATGGATGGGGGTGGGACCAGAGCTGGAGTACAATTCACTCTGCCAAATCCTATCAGGGCAAACAAGTCCCTAATGGACAATTTCAACTGGCATAAATTAGAGCAATCCTATGGCTGCTCTAACTTGCACCAAGGGCCAGTTTTGACCTCCCCACTGGCTCCAGCATTGTGGGGGCAGTAGAGGACAAGCCAGCTATCTTTGCAGGATCAGCTCAATGGACACAAATTGATTATCTTTATACTCTGAAGCCGTGCCTTCAAAGGTGACAGACTAGTGGATCATCTCCCATACCTCTATTTTGATGCCATAGCACCTCTAATTTTTCAGTAGAAGTGCTCCATCTATAATACAATAAAATCCAGAGAGGGTAGAGGGGAGTTGGATTCAGCATAACTGGTGTTTTCAGTCAGACCGCAAATCCTCTCATGGAACCCATTATCTACTGAGAAAAACATTGGGAAAGATAATTCACATCTATGCACATACAAAAGGCTTCTGCTGTCAAAGATTAATGCCACACTTAGAAGATGAATGAGTATCAGGAAAAGATGTGGGAGGGAAAGAAGAAAAAAAAAACATTTTTCAAACTGATCAGAAGCTGGACTTCTGGTCCTTGTAGTCTGCCCTCATCACAAACTAATTGCTATTTTAATTTTTCAATAAATACACATTATATGACTCAGAGTCCAGAGTTGGCCTTTGACATCAGAGATGCACCAGAGAACTGAAAATTGCAGTACCAAAAGCAAAAAAAGTGGTAAGGTATAAGCAAAAAAGTGTCCTAAAGGTTACCATACACTAATGCATTATATACTTTATATCTGAAGTCTGACTTGAGTAAATTGCCAACTCTTATTAACAAGGTATTTTTTAAGATCCCAAATAAGTAATGTGTTGGTTTTATGACTTAAAAAGGGGGAAATCTCTCAAGACGAATGCTTTTTTCATGCAGTTCCCACTGTTATTTAAGTGGAAAAGATGTGAATCTCCTATTCACCAGCAAAAGGAGTTAAGAATCATGCACATTACCACCCCAGAAAAGAGCCAGGAAATAGTCTGATGGGCTGGCAGCAGTTCTCTATCGCAAAGGAAATGTAGCTGCTTCAAGAGAGACAAGCCAAATTTGCCACACTCACACAATCTTCAGAACTCTGGGAGGAGGATTAGTTATTATATATAGTCACCTTCTCAGCAATGCACATCACCCAGCTACCTTAGTGTCAACCTGAAAATTCAGCCCAATTGCTTCTCATGAAACCGAATAGTAGTTACAAATTGCATTGAGAATGTGAAGATTAGATGTCGCCCAGAAAATCTGCTGAACAAAAATGAGTGAAAAATGTAGCTTTTGAAGTAAGTCTACTGGTCTATAGCATTTTCCAGCAAAATAAATAAAATAAATAAAAATAAATGAATATATATATATATATATATATATATATATAAAATAGGAAAGCTACTTTGAACATTCTCTTATGCTGTGATGTGCCATATGCTAGATAGTTATTAATGTATACTGTGGTATGCACTGAAGATCTTTTTTATGAAACAAAACTTCAACCCAAGCTTTACGGGCATACTTATTGTTTTAGTTTCTTCTAAATTCATTTTTATTTGAACCTCCATTTTCATGTCACTAGTTTGGATATGATGCATAATTAAAACAGAAAAAACACTGCCCACTTAATGGTAATGCACCAGAGTTTAGGTTTGACATTCCTAAGGATACTGTTGCATACTGTTATATGGAAGGAACATACAGACACAAAAGCTTTTTTGAGTAACTGAAGAAGTAACTGTATTGTAATAAGAATGAAACAGTCATAGCAAGCTCCCTTAACGTCCCTGGATAGGGTTCTCCTGAACCCGCCTTTGAACTGGGCTTCAGTTACACTAACAATTTGCCCAATAAATGAAACGAGTCAACCAGTTAACTAGAAGGGCCCACTTGTCTCCCTATACGCAGTCTCTTGCTCCCTCTTTCTTCTTGGATCAGTTTAAGTGTCCCTGAGCCAACCTCCAGCTTCATAGTGGCCTACCAGATGGGAGTAATAATGAAAGACCCCTAGTACTCAAACTTGGAACTTTCCCAGCACTTCAGCTTTCCTTTTGACTGAAACATGCAATTTAACTTTATTGGGAAAGTGCTTTTAGAATAGAAATGTCACTGTGCTCTGCAAAAGCAAACACCAATACAGCCTCATCTTTCCACATCCCTACAATATATTAATCCCTTTTAACAAGCAAGGGGTAGAGAGATGGAACAAGAGAACAGTGATGGCCGTTCACGTTTGGATACTAGTCCTGTTCAGTCCATCAGAATTTTTTTTTAAAAGGTAGTTAAGGAACCTCAACTTAGTCCCTGTAGGCTTGACCCTCCAAGTACATCTGAAGATAAAATCTGATGGAACTCTCATTGATTCAGTGGACGTTCAAGACTGCAGGATCAAATATCACTTGGCTACATCACAAAACCACTACTCACATGCAGTCTTGGTGCCATAAAAGCCCAGGACTGGAATACTGAATTGTGAATAAGCTCATGAATAAGATGCATTGAGAGAACAGTAAAAAAGGAAGGTTGCACAGTGCTTGCTTTATTTCTAGCTCTAATGAGGGTGATCAGTCTATCACTTTCATGAGCACTAAAATTTACTCACAACAAATAAAAATTGAGCTCAAGATGTTGTATATCACTGTATACATAAAGCACAAGAATTAGTTCAGAACCCTCTCTACTTATAACCACATTGAAGGATACTCTACATTTTTAGCATTGTAATTTCATTGGGCATCTCCCAGCAATGGTATTACTCGATATCATGATGCTAAGCTCCCTGTACAACGTAATGAAAACCAAACAGCCAAGGGTGCAGCAAACAGCCACAAAAGCCTGAAATGACTTGTGCCCTGATCTTACAATGAGCTTTTGTCTCTCTCTACAACATTTATCTATTTCAGGAGTTTTGCATTGTCAGTAAGGAGGATAGTGTCATGGATATGGATCTTACCTTCTGAGGTATTATTCCTTCATTTCAATTTATACAAATTCCAACGAGAGCTTCCTATCCAGCGTCCTATACTCTACACATGTCACAAACCCATTGGGTAATAGTTTTTCTTTAGTCAGTGCTGACCTGAAGCATATTTTAAATGAGTCACAGAAATGGAAAGCAACAGTAAAGAGTTGTGTAGGAAGCCTGCGGTATGGACTGTAGAAGTTATATGTTCTCACTGATGCCCAGGTTGCAGGGTAATATTTACCTTAGATGGATTACTGCTGAGGTGGCACTAGGCATAAGCGGACTAAACAATTGCTTAGGGCCCCAAGCAGCTCAACAGGATCCTGATTCATGGGGATATTTTTTATTATGTTTAAGCGGAGCTTTGACTTTGGCCTATTTCTATTGTACTAATTTACCAAAATATGTTTAAAATGAAAGTGATCCAAAAACCACCATTTGGTAATGAGTGCGTTGGGCTGGTATATGTTGGGGTTTGTGGAAGTAATGCAATTAGTATTTCTAGAGAGTGGGTGAGGGGGGAAGGGATACCCAAAATATTCTGGCCAAGGGCCCCCAATGGGCTAGTACTGGCTCTAGGCAATTCCCATTGACATGTAAATCTTCCCTCATCCACATGTAAACCCAAAGTTTATATCCTAGGCCAAACAGAGAAGACTAATTTATTTCTAACTAAGCAATCTGTATGAATGGACATGACAAAAGTGATTTCATGTTTGGGTTTCCAGCCTGAACTGGTCTCCTGCCTCTACTTAAATAGACCTCTGGTTCTCATCCTGCTGCCTCTAAACTTCCCTCAGTCATCTGTCTTTCCTCCACCCCACCCCTTCTATATCCTCATCTTCTCTAGTGCCCCTTCTTCCTTACTGTTAAGTCTGTTTCACATCTGAGCCCCGTCAGTCTCCTTTCTCATTCCATCTGGGTGCAAGCAGATTATTCTCTGAAATCTTCCACATCTATGGCTTCCTTGGAAGATGTCTCCACTCACCCCAGCATGAATGGTCAGAACTTCAGGTTCCAAAGCTGCATCTTGAATAGCATGGTACCTCTGCTAGTCAAGGTTTGTTATTTGAATCTATGCTCAGCCTACCTGATTGATCTCAATACAATACAATTGATCTTCAAACAAGAAGGAAGTTTGTTTAAAAAAAAAAAGCATTACAACTAGGAGGTTGGGGGGGCGGGGGGAAACACTATTGGATTTCACATACACTGATGTGAGCAGCTATATTTACTTTAGATAATGCATTTTACCCTTAGATACTCTTTCATAGTCCACTGAAGTTTGGCTGTCTTATAGGTGTTTAATATTTTTCTTTCAGTTTATTCACACACAATCCATCATAATTTGACATCAACAAACAAGGATACATGATTGAATCATAACAGCTCCCCATATTGTAGAAGTGTCTGAAAACTGACTGACAGTAATTTTATTTAATATTAGCTTTGCCTGGGGTAAATACTTCCACCATATATATAATTCTCTAAAGACCCTGATAGACAGAACCCATTTTATGTGCACAGATCATCAAATACACCCTGTCATGTTGAAAGATTTGTTAGCTTTAAATCACCCCAACCCATAACAAAAAATAGGAGGAGCAATAGTCTGGTGCACAAGAAACGAAGGATGAATAAGAATAGATTTTTAAAATGTGATGCACTGTATTGCATTTTACCCAAAGCATTGAAAATACTTTCCAAAGATGCATTCTCAGAAGTTATTATTCTCACAAGAAACTCCCCAAAAAGGGAGCTGCTTGCCTTTTTGCAGATAGGGAAACTGAGAACAGAACTGAAGCCACTTTCTCAAGGTCACACAGGGAATAAGATGTAGGACAGTGTATTTAGTCCATTACGCTATCCCTAACAGAAAGTAAATTACACTGGTCTACAATTTTTGAGAAGTCGTCTGCTTCATGTGGGCTGCAGACACACCATGGAGCTATTCCTTAGCTGCTACTTCAGAGTGAGGACTTGTGACATGCTCATCCTTCCAGTTACATGTGAGGGACTTGTTTAATGAAGCCACCACCTCAAAATCACTCCAAAACTGCCATTGCATCATATACACTTCTCATGAAGGCTTCCCACATTATTCACACCTATAGCAAACTGACCTCCTGCTCCACTTCTGTACTTGTGGAAGGCTGTTTCCTCCAACGGGTTGAGAGGGAGAGAAAAGCATGCATACATACACAAGCAGAATACGGCTAACCTCATATATTATTTCCACTAGTGAAATTTCAGAATAGGCCAAATTAGAGGAAAGGAGTGGTCTTGTGGTTGAAGGCATTGGCCGAGGGGGAGGTTAGTTTGGGGTGCCAGAAGATCTAGGTTCATTTTCCCAGCTCTGCCACAAACTCCTGTGTGACACTGAGCAAGTCTCTCTGCACCTCAGCTCCCCATCTGTAAAATGGGGATAACATTTCCTCTTGCTCACCCTTTGCCTTTCTTGTCTATTTAGATTCTAATCAGAAATGGTCTGTTTTATGTGTATGTTCAGCACTGAGTATGAGGCCCCAATCTCAGTTGGGGCCTCTAGGCACTAGTGTAATACCATTTCAGCATCTGTTCAAGGGGAGAGAAAATCATTGTAAGATGGTGTTGAAGGCATTTGTGCCTAATTTATATTCAAGGAGAGGTAGGAGACAGATTTGCATATGTGAGTTCCTCTGTGATGTAACAGATTTTCTTAAAATTGCTCCTATTTCAAGTTGCAGTTTTATTTTTGCACCTGGCTTTTGAGACTGCCACTTCATCTAAAGCATGACAGTTTTCCTGTGTTGGACATTTGACTGTATTCAGTTCTTGGTATTACATATCTAACAGGCCATAATGCCTCAGGATTTATCATCCTTGGCATATTTCAGGCCAGCTTTTACTCAAACATAGCACTTAGTGGTGTTTTACATTAGTCTGGTATGTCCAAGCAAAAGAAGAGTTGAGGTATTCTTTAAGGCCCAGATTCAAACTTCAGTTAAGTCAATGGAAGTTCTTCCACTGACTTCATTAGGCTTTTGACCAGGTTCTAACTGATTAACAGAGCAAACATATTGGAAAAGTTAGTGTTGAGTCTTTTAGGAGCCAGCAGAGCAAATATAAGAGCACAGTACAGCTGTGGGGGGAGAGGGAATGTCTTAATACATTATGACTAGGGCACACTATTTTATGGCTGTGTTAACTAACACTACACAGTTTAATACTAGCTATTCACTTTGCTTTTAGCAACATTCCTAATCACTTACCTAACATAGTGGGTTCTTACTCTCTGGTATTAGATGTGCTCAAACCAGAGTTTCCCCTCTGGAGCTGTGCCTCAATTTCCCTTCTGAGCTGCAGTTACCCACTTGTAATAAGACAGATTTAAGAGTTAGATGTTTTGGGGTTTTTTTTTTGGGGGGGGGGGGGGGGGAGAGGGAAGTGGGTTGCTCTCTAGCCAAAGCAAAATTCTTCCCTCGTGGGACAACAACAACAAAAGAAAACCATGCAAAAAACCCACAAAATGTTCTTCCGTGTCCCCGGGATAGACAATCCATCAGGGAACTCAGCCTGGGCCATGCTTGACCTATAGCCTCCCTTAAACTACTAGTGAACCCAAATTCAAGTACTGCATCTGCTCTGAGAGCCTGGTGCTCACATACTTGTGTCTGAATATAAAATGTAGCTTTATATCGTCACCCAACACCATGGCCCATCTTTCTTACAAAGTAACCTGGCATGATCTCCTGTGAAATAAGCGCATGATCAACTGTCAATATCATGGCAGGTCCTGGAAGTAATGTATTGCCACTTGGAAAACAAAATATAAAAGCTATAAGTGGCACGTTCCAAAAGCACCTTTTTGTCACTGTACACGTGAATTTTGCACTCTTTCACCTCATAAGACTTTGAAATACATACTACATAGGAAAAGTCTTTATTTAGTATCTACAGCTAAGTGATCTGTTTCTAATGAATAAAGTTATCCAGCAAATGTAGCCTTTATACATTTAAGACTTCTCTGCAATACAAAACAGACATCTGTAAACATCAGTGTACATTTTCATTGAACACTATATGAACTTACTTCAGCCTCAGATAGTTCAGAAAGTTTTCCCTTTCACTGTTGGCATTCTTTCTACTCCCTCATTGGGAGATTTAAACTTGTATTTACCTTCTTGTAATTAAAGATTTCGAAATGAATGTGAAGTCACTTCTGATATGGACCTTTATTCATGCAAAGATAATTCAAGAAACATTCGCTTCCCCTGAGAATTTTTGCATGTAAACGTGAAATTTTTGGTATGAATGTTTGCAAAAAGAAATGAAGTTGTAAATAATGCAGCGAATGTAAGGGTTTTATTCATGCGAATGTTCAGGTGTGTTCATTTTGGAGAGTTCACCTAGCTCTAATGGCCTCTATTGCTCCTCTCCATGATTGTATGCTACTGGACAGATTTACGTGAACACCAGCTCTTGGTTTCCTCATGTGTTCATCTGCTCACTTCAGTTCGACCCATCTGTTTGTAAGGGTAAGGGTATCAAGAGTTCCACAGCCATCAGCTCAGGTATCAATCTTCAATTCGTGATGGGAATAAGCAAATGATGCAGACTAATTCTTAAGAAAGAATGCTTTCCTGCAAATCCAAATGATAATAAAGAATTAAGGAACAGAGGATATATTATATTGGAGCTTAATTGTCTCTGAAAAAAATATTGTATTTTACAAATTTCTATGGGCTAGATTTTCACTAAGCACAGCTCTGAGCAATGGGTAAATGCATAAACTGCACCATCCCAGGATAAGCCATGGGATGCACTATAATTCAGAGACATTCTTCTGAATCATAGTCACTACCCCTTGCAGCAAGGAGAAGCAAGAAAGAAATTGTTATAATACCTCACGTGCAAGCTCAGCTGCACAGAGCAGTGAATTGAGGAAGGGGTGGGAGGATAGCCAAGGATCAGCCCATTCCATCCAACCCCCCACCCACCTACTCCAAGAAGTGAGTAAGCAGGGGTGTAGCTGTTTACACCTGCATTCCCGGCCTGAGGTCAGGATAGCTTGCCAAGTGGTATAAGAAGCATTCTTACTCCTCCTACTCCCTGGCACGAGTACATAGTCTAAGTCACAATCAATAATAATTAATCACTCACTCTCCTTTTGGCTTCCCCAGAACATTGCATCTGAATGTCAAGATGTTCTGAAAACAATTCCCACAAGCACTCCTCCTATAGGATCCTTATACTCATTGTAGCAAAGCGCAGACTCACCGGCACAGCGCCTCCTGCTGGTCGTCTTGGGAATTAACTGTTCATCAGCTTTGGAGTGCCCTCTACTGGCGGATGTCGCACTTGCCACTGGCACCCGTGTCCTTCCCAGACCCTGGTGCCCCTTTACCTTGGGGTGCTGCCCCCTGGCAGTGCCCCTTTATCTCAGGTTTCTGCCCCCAGCAGTAACCACAATCTGGGGCTGCCATCCCAGGGGAACCCCCAACCCTCTATCCCCACCTTGCCTTAGTGGCTACTGCCAGTCATCATCTAGCCCCCGTACACTGGGGCAGACTGCAGTCTGTAAACCACTCATCACTGGCAAGGGGGTCAGACCAGCTGCCTCTAACCCCGGACTACACCTCTGCAGCCCCAGTGCCTTCTTTAGGCCTTGACCAAGGCCTGCAGCCTGGGGAGTTGCCAGGCTGGAGCTCCCCAGCTCTTCTTGCCTTTCCCCAGCCCTGCTCTGTTCCCTGTACCCTAAGCCCCCAGGCAGCCAGGTCCTTCTCCCTCTAAAGCTGGAGAGAGACTGACCTGAGCCTCTGGCTCACAGCCTTTTTATAGGGCTTTCTGTGGCCTGATTGGGGCCTGGCCCCAGCTGTGGCTGCTTCCCCAATCAGCCTAGCCTTTGGCTCTCAGCCCCAGCCCTCCCCAAGGGCTGGCTTTTAACCCTTTCAGGGCCGGAGCGGGGTGACCTCCCTGCTACACTCATCCATTCCGAACAAACACAGAATGGTTAAACAATGTGCTGGAGTTTACACAGCAATTCACTGGCAGGTTCCTCCTAGTCCTGTGCTCTATTTAAGGTGGAGGTGCAGGGATTGACAGCAGTCTACACATTCAGCTTATAGTCATTGATAAAAACTTTTCCCTCCCCCTCACAATCATCTTAATTGTGATGGGGTGTGTGTGTGTGTGTGTGTGTGTGTGTGTGTGTGTGTGTTTTAACCAAACTCACAGGGGTGATGAATTGGCAGCCAACATTAAATATCTAAGGGCTATTCAATCAGTCTCCCCCAAGAAACATAAAAAGAAAAGTTGTGTCAAATCTTCACAGAAACAATGAAAATACACCAAACCAAACCCAGATATTTCAAACACCATCTTGGATCACTTGTGTCTATGAATAATTAACAACCCAATTTACATTTCTCACACATAAAACTCTCAGCTGCATTTCTCAGAACATATGGTCTAGCAATGTGTTTTATCTAATTACATCTGTGGAGTTAATTGTGTCTATCATTTGTTCCCCATTGTGGTATTTTGGTCAAACACAAAAGGCTTTCAACCCGATTTGTTAGAAGATTACTTTGAACCATAATTTTTTAAACTATACCCAAAAAAAAAAAAAGTTCTGCATGTGCCTTGAGGTCTCTCTCTCCTTCCCTCCCCTCCCCCAATCTATTTATGATCTAATCTACTCAGAAGAGATAGACATAGGCACCCAGTTTATCCTGAAGTTGTCACACAAGGACACACCTCCAGGTATATTTGGTGATAGACAATGGCTTCATATCATATTCCTCCTATTATTGCAATGTATTAAATCAAGTCCACATTTGACAATAGTCAGAGGTTTCACTTCATGTGTACAGCTGGAAGATGCCCACTGTCAGCAGGTATGTAGCCAGTTACCAGAGGATGATTGCAGTGGAGAAGGGGAAGAGAGAGAGGCAAAACCCCAGCGTGGCATTTTTCCTTCCTTTTTGGAGAGTCCACCTTTGCTCAGAAAGTATGTATTCTGACTGCTATGGAATTCAGCACAGCCATCATCTGCCTGAGAAAGCCCATTTATATGTAACCGGGTGGCAACTGCAAAATGAATCACAGGAAGCATTCTTCAAAGAGGGGGCTATTGACAAGGCTGTGCTGCAGAAAGACAGCCCTGTGAACAAGATTATCTGTCACAAGATAACTCACAATGAGATCAAGCTTTGACCTTGCACTGAGGAGGCAAAAGAAGCTCTCAGGAGGCAACAGAAAGGGGTTGTTAGAAGGTGGAATTGGGCCAGATTTGCTTCCTTTAGGAGACTGCAAGCAACTGTCATTGCTTTTAAAAGGGATTAGCTACCAACACCGGATAGCTAGAACCTCTTGGGTTTTTCACCCTGATATTTAAAAAAATAAAATAAAATAAAGATTTTTTTCCCATCTCTTGCCCACTGTGCTTTGTCGTTGAGAACGCAGGAAAGCCTGCACTGAATATTTTCCATTATTAATAGCCTCAATTCCCTTCTCACTGATACTAGGCATAAAAATCAATGAAGTCAGTGGATTTACACCACTGTAAAGAGAAAAATCGGGTCTCAGATATTGGCTTGGAAGACCAGCAGCACATTAATCAGAGTGTGAGTGAGCCAAAATTATAGAGTATGAGCCCTCGACATGGAATATTGAAAAATTGCCTACATAAAATTAGTCAGGCAGAGTCCTAGTCATGTGAATCATAGAATACTAGGGTTGGAAGAGACCTCAGGAGGTCATCTAGTCCACCCCCCTGCTCAAAGCAGGACCAACAGGTGGTTTCCTGCCCCGTTCCCCAACACCCATTTATGGGGAAGTTTCACAGATGCACATATGGCATATTTCAGAACAAGAATGGCAACACACAACTATGACACAACATGAGTGCATTGAGCATCCCACTTGACATCTTTGAAACCCTTTCTATGAACTTATTAAAATGTGTCAGTTTCAGCTCGATTCAGCCCTTAGCAGCACAAAATGTCTTAAATGGTCCCCAAATGCTGCTTTGGCCCTGTACCTCCTTGATATCAAATCACCAGTGTATACTAATGCTTATTTACAAGGAATGTATAAAGTAAGATTGCATTAGGGTGACCAGATGTCCTGATTTTATAGGGACAGTCCCGATTTTGGGGTCTTTTTCTTATATAGGCTCCTATTACCCCCCACCCCGTCCCGATTTTTCACACTTGCTGTCTGGTCACCCTAGATTGCATAGAAGAAAATACCACTCTTCATTATCATTTTCTACTCACAACTGGATCATCTCCAGGGTCCCAAACTTTGACTATCCGCTCATCTTTTTTTAAAAAATGGGGGGTGGGGAAGATAAGGAAATAGAGAATATAGCCCACTGTGTCCTCAAATGTATTTTTATTTCAATTCTCTTCACTTCCATTTTTCCCCTTGCACCCACCCCAAATTTTACCTCACACAAGTTACAGGATTCAGACACCTTTTTGGTTTTTCAGATTCAAACGGGGCGGGGGGGGGAGAATCTTTTTGCTGGCCTAAAAAAGCAAATTCTGATCCCATCTCCATTGAAATCAGTGGCAAAAAGACAATTGATTGGGCCTTAATTGGTTTTGCTATTTTAAACCTTATCTACCATGTGTAGCCAGTATATTTTTTTCACCAAGTTTCATGTGGATTTTTAGATAGCATTACAAAGTGTAATGCTGTAATTACAAGTTTCAGCTATGGGATGACATAATTATATGTAATTGTGCTCATTATGTAAATTCAGTGCTGTAAATTAAAAAATACTCCCCCATCCCCGCTCTCCCAGGGTGGGGAGGGAGTTATAGCAAAAAAAGGAGACAATTTCACAAAGTGAAACTGTCCATGGTTCATATTAGTACCCAAACATGAACTCTCTACCTGTCTCCTTGTAATCAAGGAGTCTTTTAATTAAGAAAAAAAATCATCCTTTATTTAAAAAAAAAAGCCAAGAAATAATTTTGAGTTAAAAAAATAAATAATTCTATCAAAAATACAAGATTCTAGTTCTGCAGACAAAGGAATATTTATTAACGAGATGCAAAAAAAAAAGGCTTTAAGAAAGAGAAATACCTTCACTTTTTCCCTGTGGAGAAAATATGCCTCTATCTAGGCACAATGGGGAACCAGTTCACATCAATGGCAGCTCTTCCAAGTCTTTAAGATTCAGGAGTACTTCTCAGGTGTTTTTTCATGTTTTATCATTGAATTCAGTGCCCATGAAAGATATGCAATGGGAATGGGAACACTGGAAATTGAAGCCCACTTTTAATCCACTGACAAGTGCCTAACATTTGCATGGGGGATGAATTGCCACCTTGCCACTGCACAACACCTGAGCAAAAGGGCTGTGTTAGGAGAGATTCAGGGGCTAGTGGAGTGCACTCTAACCACTGACCCATGAAGGAGTAAGGATGATGCTTAGGCCTTGTCTATATTTGAAGTTATGCCCCTTCCACTTTAAATCAGTTTAAAAACCAATGCAAATCCCGTGATGACACAATTCAATTTAAACCTGGCTTATATCAAGGCACTGATACACACAGGGGTCTACATCAGTTTAGCTAAATCATTTTTAAAGCCATACAATTAGTTAAACTGATACAAATTTGTACCTAGACAAGGCCTTAGCCACACACAGTTTATGGCTAACTGCATAATTGCAAGTTAAGTGGTCAAACCCCCCTCCCTAAGCTACCCCCTCCACACTGGCCTATATGGTGTATGCAGGAGTTAGAGTCCTTCTGCGTAATGGCACTGTGGTGGTTTCACTATCTTGGGGGCTGCTCAGTCAATTTATCTCCCCCAGGGCCGGTGCAAGGAAGTTCCCCGCCCTAGGCGAAACTTCCTTGCACCGGCCCTGCACCCCCCCCCCCCCAGCTAACACTATCCCCCTACGCCCCCCCACCCAGCTCAGCCCCCCGCCCGGCAGCCTACCCCTGCCCGCGGCGCCCCCCCGGCTCCCGGCTCAGCCACGGAGCTGGGCAGCAGCCGTGGCCAGCCACCCTCCCGGCTCAGCCGCGGAACCAGGCGGCATGCGGCAGCCACAGCCAGCCGCCCCCTCCCCCCCCCACCCCCAGCTCAGCCACGGAGCCGGGCAGGTGTGCGGCAGCCGCAGCCAGACGCCCCCCCGCCCCCCGGCTCAGCCGCGGAGTCAGGCAGCCACGGCCAGGTGCCCCCTGGCTCCCGAGGCGACCGCCTAGGGTCGCCTAGTGGGCGCGCCGGCTCTGACCCCCCCACTGTCTCGCCTATGTACACTTTTGTTTCCTTTCTTGTTCTCAGCTTTGTGCCTTCTTTCATACCCACCCCCACACTTGAATTAACCTCCCACTTCTCATCTGCTAAGTATCCATACCTTGTTCTTAAAAAAAAAAAAAGTTAAAGCCTTCCAACACTGATCTCAGAGGACATTCATCACCTTCCCTGTTTGAACTGTGGCCCAATGTCTCACACAGCCTAAGGCTACGTCTACACTACATGCACTACAGTGGCACAGCGGCAACTACGTTGCTGTAGCATAAACACTTGTTACAGCAACAGTTTTTCCCATCGCTATAGTAAATCCTCCCCCTCAAGAGGTAGTAGCTAGGTTGACAGAAGAATTGTTCCATCAACCTAATGGTGTCTACACCAGGGTTAGGTCAACCTAACTACATTGCTCAGGGGTGTGCATTCACATCCCTGAGCAAGATAGCTAGGTCAACCTAATTTTAGATGTTGACCAGGCCTCAGTTTCTGGGTGTTGGCAAAGCACCATGTACGTGTACGGAAATATGCAAATACAAGTAATGAGAGCAGTGAAAACAAACAAACAATCAATGTGGCCTGAAGGATCAGGGCAAACAGAGGGGCTGTTATGTATGTACTAGGAAATATTGGGGGGGCGAAAAGAGATATGGAAGCCGGGCTATGCATCGGGTGCAGCTGTTCACATCTGTATCTGTTTCCTGTGGACAAATCTGACTCCAGTTTGATGGCAGGTTTCACAGACACTCATCTACTCTGCAACAAAATTAATTTTATGCCGCAACAGGCAATTTATTTTTATTTAAATAACTGAAGGCCTGATTAATAGACCCTGTGATGCACTGAGAAAAACTTTGAGACTACATAAACAAGGATATTGAGCACACAAATGTAGATTTTATGCTTCTGCTATCCATTAGAGCTCTACTTCCTAGCATTCTGCATTCCTAAAATCACTCTCTCCCCACAAAACCTATCCGGGTTTAGAAGAGACATATAAAAACTAGAGGGGAAGAAAGAGGAGCAGCTCTCTGCAGAACTATAGCGAAAGTGCACCAAACAGAAAATATCTGAGGGGGGCATAGGGAATGGGGCAGGAAATTCTGTGACACTGAATCTTCAGGGTTTCTGTGTAATCCTCTCTCAAAAGCAGGATACGTTGATCGGTGGTGCAGGTAATGGCAACAAATATTTATCAGGGAGAGAATTCCACTACAGCGTGTCCTCTCACTCCCAAACCCCAAGGAAGAATTTCCTCAGAATCCCTGCTTTGGGAGCAGAGAATGATTCTGAAAAGTCAGTTGTGTCCCCTTGGGTCATCTGCCTGAGCAATTGCCTCTCTACCCACAGAAATGGAAGGGATAGCCCAAGTCCCAGCCATTAAAAAATGAAGCTTTGATAAGTATGATTTGGGGGAGTCATACAAATTAGCTCCAGGACATTATTAACCCATAAGACTGCTATCCTGTAAACCTTTCCCTCTACAGCTACACAGCAAATCAAGGGTGACTGTAGTGCAGACAGAACACATCCACACTAGCTTTAGTTTGAGTGAGTGAGTAGCAATAATAGGGAAGATGTGGCAGCCCAGGCTTCAGAGCTGACTATCCTCCGCAGTACAAGCCTGCTGGTGAGCCTGGGTATATATGGGGATTGTTAGCATGCGCTGAAGCTCCTGCAACTGCTACTCGCACATCTTCTAGCATGTTAGCTGGGGGGAGGGATAGCTCAGTGGTTTGAGCATTGACCTGCTAAACCCAGGGTTGTGAGTTCAATCCTTAAGGGGGCCATTTGGGGATCTGGGGCAAAAATTAGGGATTGGTCCTGCTTTGAGCAGGGGGTTGGACTAGATGACCTCCTAAGGTCCCTTCCAACCCTGATATTCATTTGCAGTCTAGATGTACTCTAAATTTCCTTAAAGAAAAACAGGCAAACTGTAGTGTGATATAAGCCATTCATAGGGAAATATACCAATGTAAAATCCCTCTGGTCTCATGCCATAGGTTTCATTCTCAGATTCAATTTTTCTCTAAATCATGACATTACTCCACAGTGAGTATGGCTGGCCATTCAAGGGGGATGCAAGAGATGCTTTTATCAAAGTTCATCATTTATTATGAAATTGTAGGAGGAAGGAGAGGCAGAGGATCTGAGCCAGTCATCCTGTAGAGGAAACAACAACATACCAAAAGAATAGATTCAAGTTTTTAAAAATCAGGTAATTAAGGATCTGAGTCCACAGCTTTCATTTTAGGCAAAATTCCCAATGACTTTCATAAGAGTGTGGACTGCAAAATTGAGCCCTAGAATTTCACTGAAAATGATGAGTGAACATAAAAGGACATTCCTCTTACGTGAAATGTTTGCTGAAACATAAACCAATAAAGCTAAAAAGTATCATCCTGTCATTGTGAAACACTGTTTAGTTTTAATCCAGCATGCATGTGCTATATATCGGCTTTATCTGCTTTTAAGGCACTTCTCATATTTTGCTCAGGGATCACTCTTCATTATGTACCAGGTCACATAGACCTGAAATCAACAATCATAATCAAACATATGCCAGTCACATAAAAAATAAATAAAACCCAGGTATTTCCCACCCCCGTGTATTTTGTACATAGTATAGTTTACAATTTTTGGATTCAAGTCTTTAAAAACATAGTAATTAGTACACACTAAATTAGTCTATAGATCAGCCACCTCTTGGATCTTGACACTGCATTATCTATAATGTTTCTCTAAATTAACTCTTATCTGTAGGTATTGCCAAACTTATTGAAAGAGGAGTAGACACGACCATAGCCCAGAAAAAAATCATGCCAAAGTGAAAAGATCCATCAAAATCATAGAATCATAGAACTGTGTGTGTGTGTCTGACACTCAAAATCAAATAGAGTAATATGCTCTTGGGGTTCTGGGTAAACATTTACTTGATTGAAACACCAGAAGTAGCTCCAGAGTCCTTTTTAATACATGTGACTGTTATACTCTATATGAGTGACTGGATATAGAGTTTTGTATAGTATTCTCTCTTAAGCATTAGAGGCTTGATCCAATGCCCACTGAAGTTTACGGACCTCACTGTGCATTAGATCGGTCCCCAGCTGATAAACATGAATTTTTCCATAATTAGTCTTAAAGCCCATTAGCACAGAGAGAGAAAAATATAGGCATACGGGACTATATCTTCCCATCATTTTCAATGGGAGTTCTGCACACAGATGGATGACATGATATGGCCCACAGACTTTAAAAGAATTAAGGGAAAATTCTGCCCTCAGATGCATGCATGCATGAAGCTCCTATTGACTGTCATGGGAGCTACGAACACATTTGAGAAGAGGATTTGACACCGTTAGCTTATTAAAACCTTATGAGGAGAGAAAATAGATTTGTTACAGTATTAGCTTTAGTATAAAATTAATCCTAATTAAATCTGTTATGAACTTTTCCCTTCTAACCAGAGCTATGCAAAGCTAAGATTTTTCACTTTGCACATTGACTCTGAAAGCTGGTATTTCACAATTTTACAAAATACATATTCAGCACACATAAAAAATAAACATTTTTTCAGAGTCATAAGAAGTGATACAGGGAATTCACCCAAGAAAAAGTTAGTTCACAGTGGTGGGGGATAAAAATACTTCTATATATAGTGTGGGGCAAAGGGAAATTAAATGGCTTTTAACCTAGAAAAATAGAGAGAAAGATTTCACCTTAACCCCAAACTGCATGTATTTTACTAATACTGAAGCAAGTGGCATTTTCAATGGCTTTGCCAGTGTTTTTCCCTCTTGCACCATGCCATAACACAGAAACTCTCACTAACCTGAAGCTCAGGTAGCCTGCATTGTTAAAACAGCTTAAGGTAATGGTTAGTAGACTTCGAGTGGCTGGAATCAGAACAGCTCAATGGCAGGTCATAAGCATATACTGCTAAGAGTTAGAAAAGACATCGCACCCTTTGGCTCAGGAAGGAGGGGACTGTGTTCTACTCCCAGTGTTTCCATGAAGGTCTCAATAAGTATTCTTTGTAACATAGCAACAAATGTGAATTCCTAGGTGGTCACAAATTTTTGGACCCTCCATTGCACTTTCAGTCAATGACACAACACCACAATATTAATCACTAGTGTTAAGCTATTTGTCTCCCTTTTCAGAACATCCATTGAAGATCTATCCATAGTCTCTGGCACCCGTAAATATTGAGCCTCATATTAATATGTTATTTCATACAAATGTTCAGCCTTACAACAGGTGTGGGTCGTTCAACATCTCTCCAACTGTGTGCTGTTTTGAAGGCTACAGATCATCTTCTCATCTTGGTATATGAGGTGCTACCATATTATCAACAACAACTTCATATATTGCCATAGATTGTCTGCTTGGTGTACTGGAAGCTACTTGTATAAATCCCAATGAGTCCAAAGGAGAATACATCCCCCTAATATTCTACAGCAAGAACTAACACATGGCACATTTCATGAACACTACTACAAGGCACTTGTTTCAGGGTTACTATCTCCCTCAAGCATTGCTCATGTTAAGTTAATAATTTAAAAGTAATTAAATTCAATAAACCATAACAGATTAAATAAGAATCAACCAAGGCAGATGAATTGCTGGCTCTCACTCACATCACACATCTATTGTTTTGGGCAACAGAACAACAGGAACACATGATGAAAGTAAACAAGAGGGAAGGGGAGACAGGAAAAAAACCCTAGCAATTGAAGCACATTGCACTATCCTTGACTAAAGTTAACCTCACACACACACACACCCCTCTGCATCAACTAACAAGCTCATCTAATGAGACCTGTCAGGGGACTTTTTTCACAAGATTAGGAAAGGGACCAGAAGCAAAAGTGTTTCTGCAGAAGCAGGAAAAGGATTTATATTTAATTAGCCCCACTGTAATTACTAACAGTCCATTCCTAAGGAATAGTCTGCTAAAGCTATTGGCATTGAGATCCAATTGGTTATGATGGAGTTGTTGCTGTTGTTCCACTTACTATACTTGTTTGTATTAGAATAAACCCAGGAGAGTCCTTTGTTGATGACTGTGAAAATATTCCAGTGTGCCTAGTAAGTACCAATATTATCTATTAAAGAACTTTACAAACTGAGGCACTGTATGGCTGACAGCTGGATTATCAATTGCATATCCCCATAACCATAATCTTGTGGGCAGAGAGCATTCATTTCTTCCTTCAATGTTAGAGATGGTCCCAATTGAATTTTGCATTCAGCTCCCTACAGAATCAGATAATTTACTCCTGTTGTGTGTTGTCACTATAGCTTATTCTCATACATAATTCATTTGTTACAAACGAGAAGGCAATTTTTAATGATTTTTAACTCCCCTTACACCATTCCTATATACAAGTTATTGGCTTCTATTAGACTTACTCTAGGATTAGTGCAGCACTATGGAATGTCTGGTTTCCCAACCACCCCCACCCCTCCATGGTTTACTAATCAGGGAAATTTAAGATCATACAACCATTCCAAACATTGCCAGATAGGAACACTTCCTGCCTTTATTCACGCTCCCACTCAATCTTGTTCCATTTGCATCAGACCATTCCAAAGAAAGGGTAGGTTGCTAGCTAGTTGGATAATTTTATAGATTCAATTTAGTAATTTAGATTCTATTATGTTATATGGAAATATTACAAGATCGCCAGCCCTAGAAGTTATATCCATCAAGACCACACAGATCTGATAATTTGGTGATATGCTAACCAAAAGGAAAGAAAATAATTCCTTTTGTTTATTAATACAGTTACTGATTTTAGTAGAAGAAAGTCTGAGACTTTCCATGGACCAAACCTTTCCCCCAGGTCCATGGAAAGTCTCAGACTGTCTTCTACTAAAATCAGTAACCTCAAATATAGGCAGTATTTGACTCGTCCTTTTTGTAGGCATTCCCATAGACTCCTTCCATGAGTCTGAGCTATTACACAAGCCTCTTAATCTTAACACTTAACAGCCAAGATTAACATCACATCCTTGTAGCAAACAAGTTTGCAACACAAAATGAAGATAATATAGTGTAACTTCTCTTCATCACAGGATGATTCAACTGTTAACCAGAGTGAAACAATGTTAGAAATACAGATTTCCTGGGAGGCGGGGGGGGGGGGGGGGGACTCCAAATTTCACACCCACAAATCTTACAAAAGTATGTACTTGTCTACTGCTCTATGCAAAACCATTAAAAACAAGAGATGCAATTTTGACGATTGACAGCTTTTACCCAGTTTACAATCTATTACATTCATGCACCAAATTTTACCTTGGAAATTATTTATATTGAAAACATTTTTACTGAACAAAATATTAAGAAGGTTACCTCTCCAAAGGGCACACTGATAATACACTGAATTTACTTAAATTTCATTAAGCTATATATTCTCTATTGCTTTTCCCCCTGTTGTAGTCATTTACATGCCTGCAAAGCAGATGTAAAATGCTATTACTGATGTGAGTGGAGAATTCTGATCTGGTAATATTTTACACTCTTTTCACATGGTTACAAAGGACTACACAAGAAGCAAGGCAGTGGAGACTTAAGCCCGTTGTCTTTGTCATTCTATTTAAGATACTTCAAAACTCCCGATTACAAGATCATTTGTTTCAGGCAAACTTAGAACTGTGTTACAGTTCAATATCTTAATTATTTCTTCCCACATTGTCAGTCACTATTACTTCTATCCCTCTGGAACACTTATCAGCTGCAAGCTTCGGAACCAAGTTGCTTCCAACTGCCATTTCCTTCCACTACAACAGTTTGAGCACACAGGATCATCCCCATGTGGATTCAGCACTGCAGCTGAATGACCCCGATCTGTTTTGTTTCTGTCCTCCACTCCACCTGCATTTTGTCCCAGTCAGCCTGGACCTACTAAGTCTTCTGCTCCAGCAAACAGTTCATCTCATATTTGGATACTAGGTCCCTACTAGTTGCAAGATCATGACCTAGGACTACAGTGTGCATTAAATCAAATCTATTAAAAAGCAACTAGCACATTCTTGGTCACTGTAATCTACTATTACAAGTACAAAATCTTAATACAATTGCTCACACAGCTAGGCTTATCAGAATGCCCTCTGAGTTTCTAGAAGTTTGGCATACTCTGCATTGCCACTTCTCTGATGATTGTGGTATAGGTAATTCAACAATGCTACTAGTTAAAACAAGACCATGGTTGATGAGTTTGCCAGCTGTTATGCACAGAATGTTCTCCTGAACTGGTATGTACAGACAACTGCCTTCTCCTCAAGAGCTGAAGAAGAGTTCTGTGAGAGCCCAAAAGCTTCTCTCTCTTACTAACAGGAGTTGGTCCAATTAAAGCTATTATCTCACTGAGACATACTGAGACACAATCCAGACTAGTGAAGGGCTGTGTCACCCCTGCCCTGCAACCCTGCGTGTCTTACAATGCTTTGCTGTAGTCACTCCCATGTTGGCTGCTCACAAACAGCCTTCCAGCTACACCCCGGCTCTCACCAGCCTGGGTTACACTGCAGGGTGACCTCAACACACCCCAAGTCCTGGATCTTCCCCCAGAAATATATGTCCTGTACTGCCCAGCCCTCTCCTGGACAATACAAAATCCATTATTCCTTTAAGGGAATAATGTGCAAGCTTATTTAAATAGTTATCCACACACTTCACCTTAAACACAACGGATCAAATAAACCAGTAACATAAGTTTATTGACTACAAAGAGATGGATGTCAAACGAGTACAGGTAATGAGGCATAAAAGTCAGAAATGGTTACAAGAAAAATAAAGATAAAACATTTACTGGTGCCCAACTTAAAGTATATTACAGTGGAACTCAAAACTTTAGCAACCTGAGGACCCCCATTTTGATTTAAAATTTTTCGCAGGCACCCTCCTCTTCCCCACCTCTTTCCGCCCCCTCTCCCAAGCATGCCCCATCCCCACTCCTCCCTGCACCTCCTCCACACTGCTGAACAGCTGTCCCACAGCATGCAGGAGGCACTGGGAGGGAGGGAGAAGAGTTTATCAGTGGGTCCAGCTGCCTTGGACATGACTCGCAGACCCCCTGGAGCCAGACATGACTCACAGACGCCCTGGAGTACCCACGTGGACCCCCAGGGTTCCGTGGATCCCAGTTGCTGCTATATTAGATTTGAGCAAAGTTTGTCACCACATGCTCCAGCAGATTACTGGCCAACCTCTCTGGTCAGGACCCCTCCCTCAGAGTCCAACAATGCTTCCTTTTGTCTTCTCTGGTGTGGAAGCAGAAAGTGGTGTCTTGGGGTGTTTGTCCCTCCTTTTTGTAGTTTTGTCCCCTCTCTTGAAAAAAACATTTGCAGCTGGGAACCAGGAGCCAAAAAACAGTATGTGGAAAGATATTCCCTGCTGGGTTTTTTCACCTGTGTGAACTTCCTTTATTTTCCCTTCCTTCTTGATAACTGTCTACTGCTTAAATACAAGCTAAGGCTAGCACACATTCCTCCTTTGTTTTGGACAGACTTGACTTCTGCTTGGGCGGGGCTGTGAAGTTTGGAACGTGTTAATAACATCATACAGGGAAATCGCATAACTTCACATACAGTGTTGCTACACATTTTATCTGGACAATACTGACCAGCAAATTATGAGTTTTCAAATGATACTTTACAAGGCATGCTATGTACAAAGATTACAATAGTGTGTAGGGTGTATTCCATCACACTCATGTGCATTGTCTCTCTCCTCAAGACGTCTGCTGGGACTCCTACAAGGAATCAGCCAACTAATGATAGCAAAATGGACATGATCCCAGTGTTCCCATGCACTTCAGTAGGCTTGGGATCAGACACACGGTTAGCCTAGCTAACTGCAGGAAGTTATCCTCATTCTTCCCTTCCCTTCTACTTGTCACTTTCTCTGCCGTGTCTCCAATTAGATTATAAACTCTGAAGTAGGGATCATAATTGTATGCATTTGTACAGCATCTAACACAACTGGGATGTGAATATTGGGTTGAGGTTTTATAAAGGTGTTCAATTAGTTTTACTGGTTAGAAATTTGTACCAGATATTGATGTTCTGAATATGGTGACGTGTCACAGATGAGAATCAAAAACAATAGCTCTTAATGTTACCGAATGCAAACCTTAGCAGCCAGTCCAGCCCTGAGCTACAAATACTTAAGCAATTTGATTAACTTTATGCTCATAAATAGCCTCAATCTATTCAACAGAACTACTCACAGGGTAAAGTTATGCCTCCATGAAGTCTTAGCTAGATTGGAGCCTAACTTGCATTGTGCTGCCACTTACATACTATGAAGATGGAAGCTCCAAGAGTTAGATAAAATAGACCAGATGAAACCAGACGGATGATGAAACCAGACAAATAAATCTTCATTCAGCTTCCAGTGGGTCAAACCACTAAATTCAAACAACCTGTTACTATTGAATTGGAAACAGTCTCTAGCAGATCCAAATATTTAGTGTGGAAAGGCCCCACTCCATACAGGATGTCAGACACTGCAGGGGAGGTGTCATGTACTTCTAGTAACACTCCAGAGGTAAGCATCAGATGCCAAACATGTTTCTCCTACTTGATAAGACCAAAACAGTTTGTGACAACTCTACAGTAGTTTCAGGGGAGTTAGAAAGCAAGCAAAATGCAGCTCTTACTACCTCTTTGCTATTTTAAAGCAAAAATTCCAGCAGTAAGCAAGACAGAGGAGCTCACAAGAAAATTCACAATCATCCTAATTGTCAGGCCCTAGTGACTCCACTTCCCATGCCATATTTTAATCCGAGTATAATTTTAGTCTGTCTCCTGCTAATTAGTGATGACTGTCAGACATAGCCAGTCATGCAGACCAGACAGAATCTATGGGTTTTTAAACATGTCCTGAAAAGCGGAGATTTCAAAGGCACAAAGGGCATTTGGGCTCCCAGTTGCTGCCAAAAGTCAACAGATTTTGGGCATCTAATTCCGCTATTACAAGGGTAACTTCAGTATCTGAGGCAAAATAAAAAACAAAGGCCCCGAGCCACTTTGATGCCCAGACATTTTTTTCATTGCTGGAATGGTGTAAAGGGGCCCTGCCATGTTGAAAAATTCAGTCCTGAATGTTTTCTATTTTTCCCATAATTGCCTTAATGATAACTTTTTTCCTCTTCAGTGTTTTGCTATTCCCTCTGCACAGCTTTATGTGTCATTTGTACTAGGCTCATGCTATTAGCTTTGTACTGCATTGGGGTTGCAGAAGATATACATGGTCAAGCCTGAAACAGCTCTCTGGCAGGTGGCCTGATGTTAGCATTCTAAACAGATCCTCCCCTCCGCCCTCCTTTATAACACATTATATTGATCAGTGGATGCTTGTACTCATTGGAGATCTGCCTTTAATTAATTTAATTCTCTTAGCTCCAGCTAAGTAGCTTGACACCGTTTTATTACATACAGCCAATCTTGTATTGTTTTGATTATTAACAATGTACTATTTCAAAGACCTTTGGGTTCATTTAAAGGAGCTCTTTCTCCCTTCATCAGTGAATTCTGCAGTCATACTGGCAATATTTTTCTTGTTTTCTAATTATCTAGAGCATAAAGGAAGTAGTGAGTCTCAAATAAACTGAACATTTCCTCATGAATATATTTCATTACAGAAGTGTGGGTTTTAAGAGTTTACTCAGTCTATTAAGATAAATTACTTCCAATGCACATCTTCCATGAGGCTTCGTACTGTATGACAGCAGGTGTGAAATCTGTTATTCTAACTGAATAACCAGAGACAGGTAAAACACTGTCTACTTTTCATTATGATCACTAATCTTATCACAGACATCCTTCCTCCCCCACATTTATAACTGCACTTTATAGTTCTTCTGTAATCCAGATTTCCCCTTCAGTTCAGAGGAAAATGGACAGTGCTGGTGGAAAACCATTAGAAGCTTAACAGAGATTAAAACTGTATTAGTCACTTAAATGCACTTAATACTGATTCAATACAAGTAAAAGCTAGCGACTGGCCTGCTATAATTTCTTTTCAAATGACTCCAGAAAAACAATTAGGAGAAAGGTCGGGGGGGGGGGGGGGGGGAGGGAATAGGGGTTTTAAACTCCTGCAATGAAGACCATATTGGAAAAAGGATTTGGTACATGTAGAGGATATTCAGCTCAGGAAATGTTACAATCTATGCATAATGCACTAATTCACAGTGAACAGACAGTACTTAGTTATCTCCTAGTTTTACTGCAGTCAAAGCTAGTATGATACAGATTAATGAGGAAAATAGATCCAACCATAGGGTTTTATGTTTTTGTCATCAAATAACCATTTGAATGTGTTTGGATGCTTGAGGTCTGACAATTATAAAATAACTGAAGAAAGAGCAATCTAAATAGCACATAATGATTCTGAGTTATGTGATTAGTTCTGACTGGTACAATTATGATCTCCTACTTAATCAAAACCTGAAAATAGCCATTGTAAAGATGCCATAACACCTTCCAGAATGTGGAGTCACAATACAGCATACTTCTTGGGTGCTGGCTGGACTAATCCTTCAGCTTCACGTTTCCCACCTTTTAGTTAGATTATGTCTTGACCCACACAAAACACCTATCCCTGTCATGCACTTTTGCTTACATACTCTGCAGTAAAGAGTTTCTCTGTTATAATCACCTGGGCTCTAATTCAGGAAAACATCCCTATTCAGGAGAACACTTACACACATGCTGAACTTTAAACAAAACTCCCATTTGCTTCAATGAGACTTAAAACATACTTAAGTACTTGTCTTGAATAGGGATGAACTTAAACAAGTCCTTAAGAACTTTCCTGAGATGGGGCCCCAATGGGTTGAAAGTGAGCAGGTGGCATTTTATGTTTTTGTACTAAAACTCTTCTACAGAAGAAGCAGTGCCCTTCCCTTTGAAAGAAACACAAATTGTTGTTGCTATCAAGCAGCTGTTCCAAAACTACTAGCTTTGACTATACAATGTAATATTACTAGCTCAGTAGAAAGTTGCAAATATGACACATCAAGTTCTCAGAAAGATGGTTTAAGCAAGCTTGCGTGTCCTTTACCAGAAAACAGCCCATATGTAGAAAGAAATAAAGAGATGCATTGGGAAGACAAAAATCGATCCCCTCACATCTGGCTATGGTCACTATTTGAAATGTTCACCCTGCTGCACCAATAGAAGCAGAAGCTGGTTTAATTTTTTTGTTGCACTGAAGCAGTAAGTGCTAGCACTAGAAACATTTTTTCACCTGGCTTTGGGAGTACACTAGAAATATCACCAGTTCTGTCAGTCTAAGAGCATCTTACGATTGTGCTTCAAGTCAAATTTGATTCTCAGGCCTCAGCTATTTTCCAGTTTCACCTATGGCCAGATGAGCTTATAGCGAAATTATTTTATTGGATGCATGCAGTTAACTACTGTTGACTTCAATAAGAGCTTCCCCCATGCACACAAGGGTAGAATTTGGTCCCAAGACTGGTAGAACTGGTAAAAATAGCGGCAGTACATGTGAAAACACAACACCACACAGCATAACAAATACTGATGGTTATCATTTGCAGTGAGTGCTATTTCAAAATGAGAAAGGCACAGAAAACAATGATTTAGGATCCAAGGTGAGTAGAGTGCCAAAGAAGCAGCCCCATTAGTGAAGGTCTATTTGTTTAAAAACATACGTTGGTGACTATAATTTATCCTTTTTACAGTCTAGACAGCTTGTACAGTATTTCAGATTAAGAAAAAAAACCCACAAAGGACAAATATAACATCTCCCTGATGGTGAGGCACTAACATGCTAAGCTGGAACTGAAAAGCAGGCTGCTTCTGTCACAAGGAAATGGACTTCTCTGTGCTTAAGGTGCATGCCACAGAAAACAGAATGGCATCATCATCTTCCTTTCAGTTGCATAGCTACCAACTCCACAGACTGATTTGATTCTCTTAAAGCTGAATGGCAAAAGTCTGGTCCCCACATTAACTCTAATTCTATTTATTTAGACTTATACATAAAGCTAGAAAGGGGCAACCACTCATATGCTCTAGGTGCCCTTGACATTACTTTAAAATACAACAAGACTGATGTACAAACATAAAGCACAGCAGCCAGTGCAATATAACCCACCACCAGCAAATGACGTAACAAAGTCTTAAATAACCAATCCCTTGCAGCAATTCACTACCCAGCAATTCCCCAAGGTACAGAGAGGACCATTTACTTCGCATGCTCATTCTACCTTAATGATGCATACACATTTTAAAGGGTTGATTCTCACTCAAAGAGCACATAGCACCAATAAACTAGCTTTTTAAATGAAAAGGCAAATATATTCTCATAGATGAATACTGCACAAGCAAGGAGTGATTAGCGCTCCTTCATGTATGAGTAAGGCCTGAATAAGTCATTGGCACCTTCAGTACTCACAAATTAAGATCCTTTCATATTTATGAAACATAATCACCCTTCAAGGTTGAGATATCAGAAAACTCAAATCTTGTAACATCAGTCTCCATAACTGAAGCAAGGATACCTATAGCAACCTTTGTATTTGGGACTCTGTTGAGAGGGATGGGGACTTGTAAAATGGGTTGGTGAAAAGAGTAGCAGAAATAAATATAAATGGAGATATGCTAATCTTCTACAACTGGAATGACCTTGAAAGGTCATCGAGTCCAGTCCCCTGCCTTCACTAGCAGAACCAAGTACTGTCCCCTGACAGATTTCTTTTGCCCCAGATCCCTAAATGGCCCCCTCAAGGATTGAACTCACAACCCTGGGTTTAGCAGACCAATGCTCAAACCACTGAGCTATCCCTCCTCCCCTAAGTCACACTTATAATCACAGTTGAATTATATCAATTACTGAGGTGCAGTTGTCAATCTTTTAAACTGCTACTTTGCAAGATAGCATCTCAGAATTATTTTTGTTATGAAAATTCCATGAGAGTTCATTTTAAGCAGTTAGATTTGTGCCAAGACAAATGGAAGCTATTAGTCCTTTAGACTAGCATAAATGGCAGAAGCGACAATAATTGCTCTTTAAATAAAATACACACTCTCCACACAGAATTTAATGTTTTAGACTAAAAAAAGACTACAAATCCTGGAATACTCACACATAAGAATTACATTTCTGCTGCAGACACATGGGATACTGTCAGATCTCCAAAGTACTTGCCAGTAATGATAACTGCACAGAAAACAATCCCTTATTTTGACCATTCCCTGCTGATTGGTAGAACTCAGAATAGACCAAACTTTACTATTAGTCAGTGAGGTGTATCTATACACTGGGGCATCTCACTGATATTTTGTTACTGCTATTAAAGGAAAAATGTAAAAATAAGTCACATATCAAATACAGCTCTTAAACTACTATTGAAGTCAATAGGAAATCCATATGCTGATATGACTATGCAATTTATTCTCATGTATTAAAAATATATCTACCTCTGTTATTAATCCAGTCAGTGTGTTAAACTGAAAGAATTTTAAGCTCCTGTTTTCTAATCTGTATCACAAATCGGAACTAGGCAGTCATGCCTAATGGTCGGAGCAGAGACAGTCAGGCCTAGTGGTCAGAGCTGGATTCAGCAGCCAGGAATGAGCACCACAGGTCAGAGCTGCAGTTAGGAACCAGCTATTGGGAACCACTCAGAGGAGCAAGGCTGGATTGAATAGGAGCAAGACTTGGAACAGGGCTGGAGCAAGGCTAGCAGCAGGACAAGTAGAGGGAAGATCACAGCTAGAAGCATGTACATTGAGCAGCAAGAGATAAGTTGTTGTTGGACCCTTGAGAAATTTTGCCCAATTAACCACTCTGGCTATCAAGCAGAGTGGTCAGTCAAGCAAAGCTGCTGTAGCTCAGCTGTGCTCATAGGCTCCCCTGTGACTGGGCAGGCACAGGTGCAAGTATTCATTCCTGACAATCTGTTATGCCCCTATTTGTTTGGAAGGTAACACTTGAGGCCAATTTTATGCTCATAGACATTTTGCCTTTTTTAATCGAATGAACATGGCTTATAAGGGTTTCCAGTACAGCATAGGAATGGAAACTTTTTAAAAGAGGTTTCATATTAGGGTTTGTAAAACACCTGCTGCAAACACTTGCAAATCTAGATTTTGGGTCTAAAGTAGTTGACCGTATATAACTAATCGTTGCCTAATATGGACCCAATCCTGAAAACACTTTGCACATGAGTTGATTTCAATAAGACTACTCATGCAAGTAAAGTTACTTATGTGCATAAGTATGCTCAAGACTTAGTCCTAAACAATCATGTGAACTTTTAAGTTAGAGCAAAAAAGTTGCAATATGGAGTTATTAATGCCCCACCCCACCCAAAAAAAATTAGGGACATTTCAACTTATTCTATATTTCATTCAGTGGTTGGGGCAAGGTCTCATAATGAGACTGAACATAGAATAGCATGCAAAGCAAGCTTATTTCCCAGTAGTAGAGCAGACAAAACATGAATATAATTAATGACTGTATGATAAGCACCATGTGCTTTGCACACTTATGGTATAAAAAGTTTGCAGGAATTATAAAATCTGAACATTTCTATTATTTACAGAACCATTTGCTTCTTCCTTTCTCCCCAGCACAAAGTGTCATTTTCCTCAACCCTTTCTCTGCACACAATAATGAATATGACTTTGGTTTAGATGGTGCTTTTCCTATTCAATGCATCTTACAAAGACACTTTGCAGGTTACTAAATGAATTTGTTAATGGTAGTGCAGTTACCATGGGGACAGTTGTTATGAACTCAACCGTAGTGCTCTGGAGCTAAGCAAATAATTTTCAGCTAATAATTTATTCAACAAATTTCACCTCTTTCTGTTTGTGAATTTTCTGTGGACACCTTACAATTCTCAGGCTTACTAGGTAGTTGGCATTACTTTGCTGAAGCATTCCTGTGACTAATTCTTGGCCTGTATCTCATCTTAAAGCAGGTCATTACAAATATGTGATACTCTCAGTTCAAACTCTGCTGGTTAGTACTAACTGGACAGATAGGCCACATGGCACATTTTTGTTCTCCAGTTGATAACTCAAATATGCAAGGTCCAAGGAGCAGTCTAACCCCAGTTCAGCAAAGCACTCAAGCATAGGCTTAACCTTGAGCATATGAGCAGTCTCACTGATGCTAATGCAGAGGTTCTCAAACGTTTGTACTAGTGACCCCTTTCACATAGCAAGCCTCTGAGTGCAACCCCCTTATAAATTAAAAAAAAAATGTTTTCATTTAACACCATTATAAATGCTGGAGGCAAAGTGGTGTTTGGAGTGGAGGCTGACAGCTCGCAACCCTCCCGTGTAATAACTTTGTGACCCCCAGAGGTGTCCCGACCCCCAATTTGAGAACCCCTGTGCTAATAGGACTATTCTTATGCATTCTCACATTCTGAAAGTGCTTTGTTGCTTTGCTGGATCAGAGTACTGCGTACTCAGTACTTTGCAGGATTGAGCCCTAAATGAGTATAATTCTTAGAATGTTGTTTCTAGTTTAAATGCTCATACATTCAAAATTTCCTGTCTGTGCATATTCTCCAAACTTGTTGAAAGTTTCCCTCTGCTAACACTGTTCATAAGAATATCTGCAGGACACTAACAAAAGGGGCATGAACAAAGTTAAAGCAATTCATTTAAATACTTGATCAAATAATTATGATTTTTTTTCTGGCAGCTCTGAAGCAAACACATATCCTTGGAAATTAGAATCTGTTTTATTGAGTGAGAACATTGGATCATAAAACAAGACCATCGCTTACTCTTTTTGATTTCCACTTGCACTTGAACATTCACCAGTGATTTGCAGAAGGGTCTTTCTCTTCCTGGTCATCCTCCCAGCCCAACTCTGACTATACTTCAGCATTTGCACTGTAAGAGACTATGTCCAGGTGTGCGATTAGATCCTACACCATTTGATCCAAAAGTGAGATCCTGTTAAATGTGTCATAATCAAGATATACTGATAATATGATGATTGTGACACTACAACTGTTTGGCTTGATCAACAAACTTCCCTAGCAAATATATGGCCTTCTGTGGAACAGTTTGTGTGTGGAAGAGGTTGTGCATTCTAAGCTACACTGCACAATAGGCAGTCTAAATAAACAGCAATAAGCATGTAAATAAAAATAGGATTCTAAACAACCAGGCAATAACAACAGAGACTAACAATAGAGTCTATGAGCTAGTATTGCCTACTATCTTAGTATTTAAATTCAGAACTGTACTTTGACCTCTAAACAGTGACTAATTAATCCTATGAGTCAACCTGGAAGTACAACCTGCTTCCAGCAAAGAAGCACATGAATGATCTTTTCATGTCCAGGAGCGCATGCCACGTTACTGAGCACACTTCAAGAAACCTTGTTAAAAGACATGAACAAGAGGGAAAGATGCAAGAGGTTAATGGGAGTCAACTGCACATAAAATATTTCACTCTACAGTATTTTAACCTGAAACCAATAGTTAAGTAAAACTGTCTTCTTCCCTTTAGTGATGTATGTACAATATAATTTATATTAGTTTTCCCTTGGGTATAATATAGCTGTTCACAAGGGAATTTGGTGGAACTTCGAGACTTGTAACTCCTCTCTTAAAATGTATCAGAGACAGAGCTCTAGTCATAAAACCTTACAGGACATTTATGTGAGATCTCCTACTAGGTTTACTTTCATGAACTGCACAAAAGAAGAAAGGTTAATGTACTTTAGACATTTCATTCTAAAGAGAGATTTTGAACATTTCTAAAGATGGTGGCAAGTAAACCCAGTTTACCTACGACAATGACAAGTCTACACTGGGGAGGAAAGAACATATTGAAACTTCAACTTCACATCAGACTACAGATCTCCCAGATATATACAACTACCCAGTCAGGGTAGGTCTACACTGCTGCTGGGAGTCCCAGCCCAGATAGACAGACACAAGCTAGCTCTGTTCAAGCTAATGTGCTAAAAATAGCAGTGTGGACATTGCAGCACAGATGGCAGAACAGGCTAAACATCTGAATACAAGCCCACCTGACCCCTGGGTCTGAGCCCCAGGGGTCAGGTGGGCTTGTATTCACATAGTTAGCCCATGCCATCATCCATACCGCAACATCCACAATGCTATTTTTTGGATATGGTAGCTCAAGCAGAACTAGCACATATCTGTCTACCCACACTGGGAGATACTGTCAGGGTATGTCTACAATCAGGGCCGGCTCCAGGCACAGTTACAAAGCACGTGCTTGGGGCGGCACCTTCTAAGGGGCAGCGAGGCAGCGCTTGGGGGGGGGGGGTTTGTTTTTTTTTTTACTTCGGCAGGGTGGCGCTTGGGGGTTTTTTTGTTTCTGTTTTTGTTTCAGCGGGGTGGCACTCAGGGGTTTTTTTGTTGTTTTTGTTTTGGCAGGGCACCGCTCGGGGTTTTTTTTTGTTTTGATGGGGCAGTGCTCAGGGGGGTTCGTTTCAGTGGGGTGGCACTCGGGGCAGGGGGGGTTGTTTTGGCGGTGCGGCACTTGGGGGGTTGTTTCAGCAGGGCGGCTCTTGGGGGGGTTGTTTTTGTTTCAGCGGGGCAGCGCTTTGGGGGGGGTTTGTTTCGGTAGGGCGGCGCTCGGTGGGGGTCTATTTCGGCGGGGCGGCACTCATTTTTTTGGAGTTTTTTTTGCTTGTGAGGGGCAGCGCTTGGTTTTTGTTTGTTTGTTTTTTTGCTTGGGGCGGCAACAAAGTTAGAGCCAGCCCTGTCTACAATGCAATAAAACACCCACGGCTGGCCTTGTCAACTGCCTCAGGTTCACGTGGAGTAGGGATATGGGGCTATAAAATTGTAAAGTAGCAGTTCAGGCTCAGTCTGGAGCCTGGGTTTGGAGACATACCCTCAGTGGCCTGCTCAGAATACTGTCACTCCCACCCACAATCTGTCTGCCTTGCAGCTCCAATAAAGCCATTTCAGTTCTCATAATTAAATGATGCTGCACCATTAATGGCTGAGAACTGCAGAGACTGGTCTGAGAATCTCAAGGGCCTATGGGAGTCTTTAAAAACCTTATTTCTGAGGTTAGCATACAAGGGAGAGGTCTTAGTTTTTCACCTGTTCTCGTTACAGACTGGAAAAATATCCTTCAAGTGGCATTACAGGCTTCTCAGTAACACAGATATTCAAGCAAGATGTCGAAGATTTCACACGTGGGGCAAATGGGGAAAATGTCAGACCTTTATTTCAAACTTGAAAATCATTGTACATGTTAATATATACAGGTAGACTAACTGTTCACTTCTTTCAACAGCATTTAACCTCACCAGGAACTGGTAGAGACTGAATACAACACAGCATAATCTAGCCCTCAAAAAGTAGGAAGGTAATCTGATTGTGAGGTAATGTCCTCAGTCTTTGGCTATTGTAGCACAGTTTCAGTATAATTACTAGGCCTCAGACGGTATTTTACTAGTATGCTTAAAAATATCAGCTGCTAACTATGGTGTACATAGCACACACTAAAATGGGATAGCTGCTGACAAACTATTAATGACGTTTTATTACCAAGTCTATACTGCATTGCTCAACTCTCAATGAAATATCACAGTAAAAGATTTTAAAGATAAGGACAGTCTCATCTGAGGTACTAAGAACTTTGCCTCTAGTATGGTAGTGATTCTGGAGATATTTTACATAGGACCTATGTGAAGATCTATCTTTATCAAGTTTTCTCTGTTTAGTTACATTGCTATAAATCAATTTTTTAAAAAGTGTTGCTTTATGTATAACTTTATGTATACCTTTTGGGCCTGATTCTAATGTAAGTGATGAGGACCTACATTGACTAAGATGAGCTACAACACTGTAAAAACGATGTGAAGCAAACAGCATGCAGAAATCTGCTTTTGGACACTACATTTGCCCCAAAATGGGATATGAAAAAATTTCTAACACTTCATTTTATATGGTGTTTTCAATCCCAAAGATCTTAAAAAGCCAATACACTCTCAAGCTCTCATCTGCTTTTGCTCTGAGACTTATCTTCCATAGGGTAACAGATCATGCTTGAGCATAACCCAGCCAGGTAGGTATATATTAACACCCCTTTTCATGGCATGAATTGAAATATTTATACAAAGTATCCTTTCAACGGACTATATGCTTTTAATGCCTAATAAGGGCCTTGTGTGTCAAATACCCAGCACAGTGATAGAATTACAAACTAAGAATAGTTAGGAATAAACGCCACTCTTCACACAGTATCTGCTGTTGGACCAGAAGCTTGGTCTCCTGCATTAACACGCTATAATGTATCTCTCTGCATACCAGTTATGTACATAAGGCAGACAATTCTTATATCAGCAGCAATTCCACGTCAGTAAAACTGAATCAGTGCCACTGTTTAACCAATCTCAGGAAGGTATTTGAATTTAAGCATGTACAACTGAATTTTTATATCATTATTACCCAATAGAAAAGGGCACTTACTGAAATCATCAAGGATCTGCTTGCAAATGAATACAAGTTAGAAGGGATATTTGTTGGCATTTCTATATTTGATTTCTGTAATATTCACTGTATGAACAAAATTTACATAGTTCACTTATTCCAATTCTACTCAGTAGAAGTGGCCATTTAGAAAACTGAATTCTCACAACCTTTGATCAGTTCCTCAGAATTATCTCCAGCAGTTGATCCCCAGCCTCTTTCATCAGGAACAAAGAATAATCACCTGAGCCCTACTCCACCCCTAGACACTTAAAGCTTAACCTCCTAAAAGTGAGATCCTGGGAGAATAGAAAAGAATCCACAAAATCTTAAATTACACCTCTGGAGTAGGAACCAATTTCTTTATTTTTGGTCTTGGACTAGAAGACTAAGAACCAATACTACAAAATGTAAACTGGAAATTATTAATCTGTTGCATGGAAAACTCTCCTCAAAAACATGGTCAGAGGCTGGTAAAACATCATGGGCCTGATTCTCCTCTCATCCCATTGTTAATCAGGAGTTTTTTAAAAATCTATTGGGAAAGCGGGGAGAGGAGGAATCATAGCCCCTGGGGACACACTCAGTGCTTCTTAACTGTTGAATGGTGTTTAGATACCATGAGGGTAGGAGCATTAGAATCAGCAGGTGTTTTGCATGTTTACCATGACAATGAAGCGTTCCTCCATTTCAAATTCTCAGAATTTTGCTCTCCTGGGTACAGATAGTAATAAGCAAGAACAGATGTACAGTGTTTATGCAAACAGCATCAGGACTGCAACCTCACTAAAAATATAAAAACACTGAAAAACTCACTGGATTAATCACTAGAATGCACATTAGCATCTATTTTTTTATATTACTGAAGCCAAAGTCAATTGGTAATTTAAAAGGCTCGTAATGAAATGAATGCAGCCCCAGTCATATTCTCCTCTTCAATTAAAAATGTTAAAAGAGCATAATCTAGTTTAGGCATAATTTAGTTCCAGTAAGCAATCTTTGTTGAAAGTAATTCTGTGAATTATGAACCTAAGGAGAACAAAATAGGCTCTTACCCTAGCGCAAGTAAAAGGTGCCTTGCAACTTCTCCGGACCTAGCACATGACATCCTCCAACTCTTCTCTGTGCTAATATTTATTTACATTATACAGCCAGATTCTGTGGCCAGTCTCCGGCATGCATCGTGCTTGGGATTCAATGGAAATCATGCATGGGCATCTGAGGGCTGAATTGGTCCCTAAGGGTTTATTCATTTCACATTAATGTTAATCCCATATGCAAGTCCATCAGGAGGAAAACTGTACAATATATTCATGGTTTATAAAATCAGACCTGAATATTTTCATTAAATAAAAGTGATTGCAAGGTGCAGCCTTGAGAAATCAGAGGAGGCATGTTTTTATCGTTATGATTCCTCAATATCGTCCTTTAATATGGTTTTCACGCCTACATTTGGATCCACATAAACACCTAGAACAGCATGAAACTTCGTCAGTGGGTTTCTACATGGGCACAGGGGTCTGTGTACGCTGATCGAATTGCAGGGTTGGGGCCTATGTTTGTTCCATGCATAATTTGATACTAGAAGGAGGAGGAGTACTCTTCAATAGAGATATTGGAAAGAATTACTAATTCTTACTGAAATTTAACATGGCAAAAAAAGCCCAAATGCTCAAATTAAAATCAGATTCTCGGTGCTTCTATAACTCTCTTGGTTTCTGTTCAGGGACTCTGTAATATCAAAAGCAAGTTCCTCAAAATTATAAATTTACTTAAATTAACTTCAAACACACACTTTTGCATAAGAGAAAGATTCTGAAATAAAAAAGGATTTTTTCAAGTATTTTTTGCCCTCTATCTATTGTGGGTAATATCCTCTTCAAAGTCTGAAGTGAATTCTTTGTCCGTTTTGTCCTTTTTGCAGTCTCAAGAATATTGATTTTATCTTCGCTTTGTGACTAGATCTGAAATTACCAAGGCTATTTTTCGTTGAATAACTTCAACTTATATAGCCTCCCATCCGCCAGTACATACTTGCACAGGCATGCTGTCTGTCTATTGTATTTGCTTCACTCTGGCAATTACTGCTGCAAGGCCAGCAGGGGGAGGCTCAAAACATTGTGTTCTAAGAGAGCTGCATAAAAGAATTCTATCTTTTCTTGTTTTGTTTTTTATCTAAAGAGAATTTTCCCTGGGAATAATTTTGATGTTCTAAAAACATTGGGCCTGATTCAGATACCCTTCCTTGTGCTGAATAGTGCCTTATTCCAGGAGTAGCTCCATTACTTTCTATAGCAATGTAATAAAAAGAAAACAAGAAAAGAAGAAGCGGGCTACAGTTGTCAGGCATTAGATTTTCATCCGGAACACCTGGTTGAAAAGGGGCTCTGGCAGCATTGGTTCGCACAGCTGACCAGGCCTTGTGCCAGCATGTCCTCCAGCTCCTAGGCAGAGGGACGGCCATGGGGGCTCTGCGCACTGACCCCGTTCTCTGCGCACTGGCACCTCCCTGAGCACCGGCTCCGCAGCTCCCATTGGCCAGGAATTGTGGCCAATGGGAAATGTGGAGGTGGCACCTGTGGGCAGGGGCAGTGCGCAGAGCCCCTTGGCCACTCCTTCACTTAGGAGCTGGAGGGACATGCTGATACTTCCCAGGAGCCACACAGCGTTCCTCTATCCCTGGGAAATGCTGGGACCACCTGAGATAAGTGCTGCCTGGAGCCTGCACCCCAAACCCCCTCCCATGCCCCAACCCCTTGCCCCAGCCTGGAGCCCCCTCCCACACTCCAAACCCCTCATCCCCAGCCCCACCCCAGAGCCTGCACCCCCAACCAGAGCCCTCACCCTTCCCGCACCCCGAGCCCCTGCCCCAGCCTGGTGAAAATGAGCGCGAGTGAGGGTGGGGGAGAGTGAGCAACCGAGGGAGGGAGGATGGCGTGAGCTTGGAGCGGGGCCTCGGAGAGGCGCGGGGCAGGGGGCAGGGCAAGAGTGTTCAGTTTTCTGCAGTTAGAAAGTTGGCAACTCTAAGTGGGACCACTAACCACTGACGATGGGTTGGAGGTTAAAAATAATCTAGGTATGGCCTAACACCTCAACAAATACTTTGCCTCCATTTTTAATAAGCCTGCTTCAACTCCAGCATTTATAATGGTACTAAATATACTTTTAAAATGTTTTTAATGTATAACGGTACTAAATATATAAAAAACTGTTTTTAATTTTAATTTACTCAGAGGCTTGCTATGTGAAAGGGGTCACCAGTACAAAAGTTTGAGAAACACTAGTTTAATGGGACTAAATCAGAGGGGCCCAGATAATCGCCATCCAAGAATATTAAAGGAACTGGCACATGAAATTGCAAGCCCAATAGTAAGGATTTGTAATGATTCTGTAAACTCGAGGATCATTCCCTAGAACTGGAGAATTACTAATATAGTTCCTATTTTTAAGATGATCTGGATGACCTTGTAAACTGGAGTGATGGAAATGGAATGAAATGTAATAGTGCAAAGTGTAAGGTCATGCATTCAGGGACAAAAGAAGAATTTTTGCTATAAGTTGGGGATATATCAGCTGGAAGTGAAAGAGGAGGAAAAAGATGTGGGTATATTGGTTGATCACAGGATGATTGTGAACAGTCAATGTGATGCGGCCGTGAAAAAGACTAATGCAGTCCTAGGATGCATCAGGCAACGTATTTCCAGTAGAGACAGGGAAGTGTTAATATCATTATACAAGGCACTGGTGAGACCTCATCTGGAATACTGTGTGTACAGTAATTCTGGTCTCCAATGTTTATAAAAGATTAATTCAGACTGGAACACGTGCAGAGAAGAGCTACTAGAATGGTCCAAGGAATGGAAAACCTACCTTATGAGAGGAGACTTACAGAGCTTGGCTTGTTTAGTCATATCAAACGAAGGCTGGGGAGAGATATGATTGCTCTCTAGAAATATATCAGAGGGATAAATACCAGAGAGCAGAGAAGTTATAATTTAAGCACTAATGTGGACACAAGAACAAATAGAAATAAACTGGCCGTCAACAAGTTTAGGCTTGAAATTAAATGAAGGTTTCTAAGCATCAGAGGAGTGAAGTGCTGGAACCGCCTCCCAAGGTGAGCAGTGAGGGCCAAAAACTTAACTGGCTTCAAGACTGAGCTTGCTAAATTTATGGAGGTGATTGTATGCTGAGACTGCCTACAATGGCATGTAGCCAATCTGTGACTGCTAGCAGCAAATATCTCCAATGGCTGGTGATGGGACACTAGATGGGGAGGGCTCTGAGTTACTATAGAGAATTCTTTCCCAGGTGTCTGGCTAGTAGATCTTGCTCGCATGCTCAGGGTCTAACTAATCACCATATTTGGGGTCAGGAAGAGATTTTCCCCCACATCAGATGGGCAGAGACCCTGGGGAGTTTTCTTGTTTCTCTGCAGCATGGGGCACGAGTCACTTGCAGGTTTAAACTAGTGTAACTGGTGGATTCTCTGTAACTTGAAGTCTTTAAATCATGATTTAAGAACTTCAGTAACTCAGCCAGGTGATAGGGTCTAATTAAAGGAGTGGGTGGGTGAGGTTCTGTGGCTTACAATGTTTTTAATGTTTTTAAATGGAGATATGCCAATCTCCTAGAACTGGAAGGACCTTGAAAGGTCATTGAGTCCAGTCCCCTGCCTTCACTAGCAGGACCAAGCAATGTCCCCTGACAGATTTTTGCCCCATCCCTAAGTGGCCCCCTCAAGGATTGAACTCACAACCCTGGGTTTAGCAGGCCCATGCTCAAACCACTGAGCTATCCCTCCCCCCTGTGGGAGGAGGTCAAACTAGATGATCATGATGGTCCCTTCTGACCTTAAAATCTATGAATCTATGAGTCTAATTTCAATGGAACACCTCCCGAATTAAAGTACTACTCAACATCAGAAAGGACATTAGAATCTGGCCCATCACAGCATCCTTCTATACAGTAAATGTTTTCAACTAAAAAAAATAAATAAATCTCACACCATATTATGCAATCACTGTCAATTAGAAAAGCTCCCGTACTTTGACCAACTTTTCCACAGATAACAGCGTCTTTTACCAACTGATAAAAGACCAACAGCCACAACAAATGAAGGTTGTAACCTAAATCTCCTGATACATTACAAACCAAATCCTTCTCACCTCATGCACACAATCCTGTTGAGGTCAATGGGAAATTTTGCATAACTAAAGGTATGAAGGATATAGCTTTATGTGGCGACACAGAAATTAGTTCACTGCTTTTCACAATAGAGAAGTGGTAGAGAATGTATCAGAGGAGTTTTCCAGTAGTTATTGCAAATGCAACATGTAAAAGTAATTTTTATTATATTTACGTTTATTCATATACAGTATGAGACATTGCAGTTATTTTCCAATTTAAAATATAGAGAAATTCTGCAGTATGTCAATCACTGTACTGCTGTGACTCAAACAGACTTTTTCATGGTGATCGCAGCAGGTAATTTTCTAGATAGATATCAGACTCACTACATATGTATTTCAAACTATCACTGGTTACTAAAACTAAATTAGTAAACCCACTGTCTTATGAAACAGCATATCACTCTGCCACAGACAGCTGGCTTCCATTAATTCCTCTCTTCTTATGATGATGATGCAGTCTGCATGGATGTAGATGTGGATCATTTTAATAGGACACAGTGCATTTTTTCCTCTCTTCACATCCAATTTGTACCTCCTCTGAAGACCTTAGTCAATACAGAAAACATTGACAGGCTTCCTTCAGGCTGCCTCCAAAGAGATCGGTCAATATACAAAATCCTCTAATAGGAGAGAACACTACAGCAAACATTTCTAAAGGCAACTTGGTACTCATATAAGACAAATTTTAAACTGTCTCAGACCATCCTAATTCTGCAGTTCCTGTTTCCACTAGGTTTCTCTAGATTTCATTTGCTTATGCTCCTTATTAATAATTAAGAAAGGTGAATTAAAGTGCTTATCTGTGGAATAGAAACCTGAATTGGAAATCAGTGGGTTAAAAGCTTTGAAGCCGTTCAGTACAGTTGGAAGCCTGTAATCAGTTCTGAGTCTCCAACAACCTGCTTCCTAATTAGAAAGTGACCTGAATAGGAGAACATTCCATGCTTATCTTCAGATTTATAAGATTAAATTGAAACGTGGGGCTTTGCGAAAACCAACACAATTGACAAACTGAATCCCTGCTTTTGTAAGCTCAACTGCAGTATCATAGCACCAATTAGGAGAAATGTGTAACCTGAAGAGAATGTTACACTCTACCAGTTCTGCCCTAAACCTTTCTGAATTAAATCAAATCAAATAAAAACTCTAAGCATCCACAAGCATATCAACTTTTGTCAATCTGTCCCCAGGTCCCAGAGATATTAGTGCAACTGGGCAAGCCAGGAAGGCAGACATTAAGCATAGCATGACACTGCAAAATTGCTATATAAAGTGTTTTTTCAGCTCAAGCAAGATAGAACAGATTGGCATTAGTCTGTCAATAACTTACAAACGAGAGAGTGGAATTAATATTAAGAGAAAGTTATAATAATTATATGAACCTTGTCTCTTCAAACTCACCTATGAGACAAACAGTGAGCTGGGACACCTACAGCCCAGACAATTAATATACCAAGGCAAGGTCATTAGCCTGGGACAAAGGGCAGATGGTGCTGGGAGTACTTATTTAGAAATAGGAAATGAAAGGTATACAGAAAAAAGGAGCATAAACTGTTTATCTAACGGGTGATTACAATAGTGAAGGACTTTGAAAAACATACAATGGATATGGCATGTGCCATGAACAGTAAATATCTTTTCTCTGTAGAGTCACTGGTATATGCTCCTTTGGCTCCATCAACGATAGGAATTTTAGCAACAAACTGTCACTGGTCTAGCGAAACCTGTGGTAGCACTAGAGTTTAGTTTGGGTTTTGGTTTTCTTTGTTTTGTTTTTGTTAAAATACCCTAGTTTAGACAAAGCCTTTGGGACAAAACGGTCTGACAGTACACCAGGAGCATCAAAAAAATGAGAGAAGTCTAAGTCTCGGAAATGGAGGAGAGAATCTATCTCTAGACTACAGGCTGTGTCTGACCGGCAGCCCTGCTAAGAGGGTCAGAGAGAAAGGGACAAGTTAGACAGAGAGGATATATGCTCTAGGAATAGGAGATAATGATTTTTTTCCTCTAACAACATGAACAATACCTATTTAGGCTACCTTTTTCAGCGTGTTGGACTAGATATATCCATGAGAACAGCATAAGGTGACAACCCAGGCCAAGTGTGCAACTGTAGATGTATCTTCTACAGTGTTCAAAGTAATCTGTAGAGGAAAGTGGAAGGATAAAGTCCTTCCATAAGAGGACTTCATTCTATGGAAATGTTTTGGTAAGTACCTGCTAAGTGGGTCTGTAAGATACATTCCAAAGGGGAGAAAACTGCTTCTCACAAGCAACACTAAATAAAGAATTTAATAAAATAAGACTAAAAATCATGTCTGTAAGAGATTGTCTGGCAATATAAAGAGACAGAAAAGAGCTTCGGGAAGTATAAAAATCCCCTAACCACAGTTCAATATAAAAAACAGGGCTTATCTGCCGGTATATCATCCTGAGCTGGGGTAGGTAGGTGAAGCTAAGGATATGGGACAAATCTTACTGGTGTGTTGTTCTAGCAGGAATGATAGAACGCTTTTAGCCTTTACAACTCTGAGAGTGTTTAAAACACACCCTTCTCCACACAGCATTGTCTGGGAGTGGATTGATGAATTAGACGTAAAGAGGGGCAGGGGAAGAGAGTGATCTCTTTATGGTTCATGGGAAGATAAAAATGTCCAAAGAATGAGGGGAAAGATTATTACAACTTGAGCCGCTACAATTTCCGTTTTGTATTCAGCAGGGCACTGGTCAGCTCCTGCATTGCTTTTGTGTGCTCGTTTGTTTGCCAAGCTCATATCAAAGGCCACTCAGTGAAAAAGTAATTGTTTGGGAGGAATGAGTCTTTAGAAGGATGAAAAGGAGGAGAATCCTATTATGGTAACAGCACACTGTCTGCAGAGAAATACCCTTCTGAAAACCTGGCCTGGGGAAAAGGAGGAGGGGAGAGTTCATCTCCTTTATCATAACTCCCATTACCTATAATCGCAGTTACACAGACATGATAGGTTAAGAAGTCCAAGGAGTCTAACTATAGTCAGACAGGCATGGAGTGACCAAGAACAGTTACAAAAAACTGCAAAGAAGTTTTCTGTCAATATAATCCAGCCAACTCTTAACAGCTATGAAATGTAGAAGTGTTTAATACTCCGTCCTGTTAGCCCTCTCTGCTTGCTCTGCAGATCATACAAGTCGAAAGTCTGTTTGCCCCTGCACTGTGATTACTCTGCAGCAACTGCTCTTCTGCCAAAGTGTCAGTGAAACTGTAATTAGTAAGAAGCATGGTTAGTGGCACAAGAAGCATGCTCCAATGAAAAGACCCCGCGTTTCTGGCAGCCATAAAGGTTAATTTAATATTTAGCAGATGGATAAACATGATTTTCATAGTAAATGCATATTCTTTTTCTCGGAAGATATCATTAGAATGCCCTGTTGCCTGTTTGGAAAAAAGCATGCTGGGATGTTCTGTTAACATGTACTTACTTATCCATTATTAGTTTTGGCCTTAAGACCCTTATGGCTTATCCACCACGCCTATCACCAGGATATCTGAATGCCTCACAAATTATTCAGAATCAACACTCTCTCTCTCTCTCTCCCTGTCTCATAGGCAGAGATAAACTGCCTGCTTTGATTATAGCTTTTCTCTTTTCTTTCAGTTGAGGATTTTCTGTATGCTTGCTTGGTTTTAATTGTAAAAAATGTATCGAAGCAAAAGATAATTGATTAAATGAGTTCAGCATCGGGGGCATTACCCAAAGCCCATTAAAATCAATGGGTAGACTCCAAATGATTTTGGTGGGCTTTTAATGAGGCCCTTATTTCTGAAATTGATAAGGTCCATTGTCATCACTGTCTCTTGTCCTAGTGAGTTCCACAGACATCCCCTGAGTCTCCACTATTAGTCGTTAGTGCCAATAGAACATAGCTGAGACCAATTTCATGAAGGATTTTTAATATTAAAAGCAGACATCTTGAATTTCACTATGTATTAAATGGGAACAGTGAGCAGGACCAGAATGATGTGCATAGGGAAGCTAGCAGCATTTGGTATAAAAGGTGGAGGACAGAGAATCTATAATTTCAAGACTAGTTTGTATAGTATGCATCATTTATAGCTGATTTCTCTTCTCAATCTATGGAGGCTTTCTGATGTTGCATTTGCTTATTAAAATAAATACAAAGATTACTTTAAAAGAGAGATCCTAAATGTTCAGATGGAATGAATGATGAACTGGTAGAAAAAACAAAATAGCCATCCCATAGGAAATCCTGACATTTCAACATTTGTTTTTGTTCCAAATTGGGATAGAAAGTCCAAATATCAAAAATGTTCACAGAAAACACCTATTTGGAAATATCAGAATTAAACTATCTCATTTTCTATCAAAATGCCTCAACACCATTTTTCAGTTTGATTTTCTCAAATCAAAGAACATTGTTGAAATCAATATTTTCCAACAGGAAAATTTTTTGGTCAAAAAACGTTGAACAGCTCTAATTAGCACCACAATGAACAACTTATGAACTCAACAAGATTTCACCTCCCTGCCTGAGTATACAGGAGACTTTTAACCTCTCTGTAAAAGAAAGGAAACTGACACATCATAGGGCAACGTACTGTGCTCCCCATACTACTGCTACTACTTCTAGAAAAGGTCTGCCACCAAGAAACCAGGTTGCACATAGCAGTAATTCCTGCCCCCTAACCTATTTATACAGCCAAACTAAAGCAGAATTGGATTTGTGTTCCTCCCCCAGGTATAAGTACCTAGCAGCACTATTCCAAAGGAGCTGAACTTCCAGGAAGCCAGGTGACACCAGAACAGCCATGGGTGCAGGGAGCTTCTGCACGGATGAGCCTCATCTCCTATTGATACCTGTATATCCACCAGGTTAGAGATGGGTCTCACCTTCCTGCCACTTTAAGCCATCTCAGCCATAGCTTACAGTGCTCTGGACTTCAACACCTGCAAAGGGAAGAGATTCATCTCAGAAACATCAGCATTAGTCATCTTCATCTTCCTGTCCTTCTCAAGAGATGTTTTTCTAAACAGAGTGGAACCTTACAGACTGACAAATTTTGAAGCCACACCATTCATGCTGATTTAATATTTTCTGAAGTGTGCCCCATATGCAACAGAAAACATTCCTGGTTCAACAAAATAAATTCAGTTCCTTTCCAATTTTCCAAGAGAATAACTGAGTATTTAATGTTTACTTACAAAACCCGCAAGGACAGGTTAATAACATGAAACATGTGCTTATTCCTTTGGAAAATTGGCATAAAGTGAATTTATTTCACTAAAAGGGAGTTTATTTTGTAAGCCACCCTTTTCATGTGAAATTACAGATTTCAAAGGGGCTACCATTTCATGCTAGCGCACACATGCATGCACAATGTATCATTATTACATACATTTCTGAAGAGTCCATCTCCCCTTTGTGTCTATAGATAACATTTATTGCTTAAGCTGAACAATAGAAATGAAAGATGGGTTGAGAGACATGTGGAGCCAGTCTGGGGACTATAATGGAAGCCTTTTTGTGACTACAGTATTTGTTGCTACAAAAATAACAAAACAACAAGAATGCTGCACTCCTTTGAAATGTACCAGTTCCGGCAATCTAGCCATGATGATTGACTGAGAATAAAAAAATCTTATGAGAAGTATCAGCCCTAAATAAGTAATGCAAGCTACAGAGAGAGAGATGATACATGAGATCCTAAAGCACAAATGATGTCAAAAAGATTCACATGTAAGCTTTTCAGATCTCCATGGCCTGCATCAGTTCTAAATGGATTGTAGTCTGACCCAGTATATTAGCCACATTTGTACACATCTAATGCGAGAGTGAAAGAAAGCAAGAGAGGGTATTAAGAGCAGAAATGAGAGCAAGTGATGTTTATAGCTAGGTTCCCCAGCCTGGGGAGAGCTGCCAGACTTCTCCATGGGGAGTTATACCCATCCTTATGGCTTGTTACAGGCAGCTGCCAAATGCTGGATGCACTTTTGCTCACCCTCCCTTAGGTGGCAGTAAATTACATGCCTTCCTGGAGGCTTCCTGTGGGCACTGTAGCAACAGGCAGCCTGTAGCACAGCTGCAGGTATTTTTTTTAAAAAGCCCAAAGCACATAATCTGGAGATCATGCAGCTCCAGTGCTGGCCGAGAAGGGGGACAGAGGTAAGATTACTGTGGGGAGAGGCAGGACTTAGAGGAGAGGTGGGCAAGAGAAGGGAATGGAATAAACAAGAATGAAAAACACAGCAAAGTCAGAAAAAGAGAAAAAACAAACAGAGTGAGCATGACTGGCAAGAGACAGAATCGGGGGGGGGGGAACAGATGAGATGTAGAAAACACTTCATAGCACAGTACAAAGATGTGGGGACTGCGGGGGAGGCTAAGAAGAACCAGGCATCAATCCATCCCAAGAGGAGAGCTCCAGCCCAGAAAGACTAGAAAGTACTGATTTACAGAATACAAAGTGAGTAGGTGCTGGGAAATAGCAGTTAGTCACACACTGAAAAACGGGAGGAAGGAGTTGGGGTGATGTCGGCAAAAGAAGAAACGATAACATGATCGAAATAAATAAATTTGCTTCCTAGGGCAGCAGAGGTACAGATCATAATGAGATCTGAAGGGAGATAAACTCAGGGACTGAGGAAGCCAGCAATGCACTCTGGCAGCTATCAAAGATGTGTACCAAATGAAGATTAGTTTAAAAAGTAAACTGAAACTGTGCAGTTTTATTTTATTCTTCTGGGGAGATTCAGGCAGCTATTGAGGGCCAAACTCTGCCCTGATGTAAACAGATCAGATCTCTCTTGAAGTCAGAGAGAGAGCAAGAGGAGATGCTGCAGTAAAACAGGGGGATGATTCAGGAGAATTTCAAAGGCGGGTGGATTGGACAGGGATTGTTCGTAATCAAATGACAGCAGTCAGCCACCCACAAGGAGATTTACAGGATAGCTAACCCACTGTTTGTATTATATAAATACCATCCGTCTGAGAGCCTGCCTTTCTCTGGCACTCAGCAGGCTTTCTGACTAATAAAGATCATCTAAACCTAGTGGTTGACCACAGGGAAACATAAGAAAAGGCAGGTGGCAAAGGAGCATAGCAGAGATGTTATTAATGGGAAAGGTGAGATGATAGGCACCACCTGTATTTAAATCATAATTATTCTGCTGAATGCAGTGATCCTAGTGTTGCTGTCCCTGGCTCTGTTTCTCTGACTTGCTATTTATTTTCAGTGTTTAGGTAAACAAATCTAGTGCTACTGGTTATGAATATAACTGCAATCAAAACAACAATCAAAGTAATTCTTCCTTCCTACCAGTTACCAACATGAAGCCCGGTGGCAACAGACTTCAACAGATAACCTTCCAAAGATGCTATTTCATTTGCTAGGTCATGTTAAATGCTATCAATTCCTTTTCAGAATCAAGATCTGGTGGAGGAAAAATGAAATAAAGCCATCGAGGAAAAGAGGCTAAGAGAAGAAAAAGTTTGGCACAAAACCACAGAAGGGTAATAAGAGGGAGCATTCCCAGCCAGCTCTTATCTCCTGTAGATGTGCCCTCAATACAACTGAAGGACTTGTGCATATCCACTCTTGGGACTGCAACCTTTTATTTTTGAGGCAGAGGTGTCATTTAACTCTTTATTCCAGTGCGGAAGGAGAAAAGAGAGACACCGGAGGTTCTTTTAGAGAAAACATGAACCTTTTTTATAAAATGCTTAAGAAATAAAAATCCCTAGCAACAATATGGCACTTTATGATGCCTAGGTGCTATACAACCTCTTACCAATTAATCCTCGCAATGCCCCTGTCAAGAAGGTAGGGCAGAAAGCATTATGTTTATAACTACAAAACAATCATTATATTATTTGTGCACTGCTGGATAATCAAACACACTCTAATGTGGTTAAAATATATTTCAGTTTTTAAAAATGCAGATTTACTGGAAAGCAAGTCGGTAGACTGCTTACAGTAAATAAAGATTGATATATTTAAACTTCGCTTGACAAGTTCAAAACTTGTAACTATTCTGAGCAATCAATACATTTGCATATTTCTGTTTCTTTGAAACATTTAGACTGTAACAAACTTTGACATTGCTAAAATGACAAAGACTACATGTGAAGTAAGTGGGTAATGGTATTGCCTTGCCTTTCATTGTTCATCTAAATCCTTCTTGATAAAAGCCCTTTTAGATTCACTCAAAGTGAACTGACACAGTTATGTAAAATGCAGAGGAGATTTATTCTGAGCAGGAATCCTTGGCTAAGCAAACTTTTTCCCAATAGATGGACTCTAAAGTGTTGTCATTCCCAACTATTGGAGGAGATGAGAAAAATTCACTGTCCTGCAATATTATTCTTTTGACTAGATCTCCCACTCCCATGGATGAGGATCTGAAAACTCTTTGCAGGTCACCTCCCGGAGTTGCTTCAGAAACATTCCCTCAGGTGGGAGGGCTGTGACGGGGCTGCAGAGTGGGAATATATGAAGAAATGGCCTTCCAGTTTTCACAGACTCATGTTGCTTGCTCCTTCTGAGCCCCCCTCCCCACAGCTGCTCAGTAGCAGCCATGAAGGGGATGCCACAGAAGTCAATGCTGCTTGAAGCACCATTAACTCCTGACTGGATTTCCACCAGGAAATCCCTCAGGGGATAGCGCCAGAGAGAACCAGCTAACAGCCCCATCCCCAAAGCACCCAGCAGATGTGAAAGGAATGGCATCATGGAGGCAGCACAGCTCCCAAGAGCGCACAATCCAGCCCTTACTCATCTATGTAGGTATTTATGTTACACTAGCCCCCACAGTACAATTTCTGAGCGCCTACCTAATATTTTGTTTCCACAGGGAGAGTATTAATTCAGTCTCAGATAAGAACTGTCAGATATAGCCTCGATCTTCTCTGTGCAGAAGAGGGAGAATCCTTTAATTCTTGGAAATTTTTCAAAGTAGAGTTGTAAAAATACTAAAAAAAGCAATCACAGACATTGTTTCTTCAAATGCATACACAAAACATTTCTAGTGCCTTATGAAAAAAGCACCTTTGGTCACTACCAGACATGCAGATATGTATGTTCATGGAATTTAAACTTGCCCCATTAAATTGAGAAAGGACATATATTTCCCCAGGGGAGAAATAAATACAGTCTGAAAAGCAAGCCCCCAAATTTGGCCTACTGGATGCATTTTGTTTTTGCAATAGCCAGTGTGAACTCAAATACATAAGCACAGAAAACAGGATTTGTACATAATTCATTCCATTGCCTGCTCACATGAGGCAAGATAATTAGACTTAGTAATAGTTTAGTATATCATGCGTGGAATTGATAAAAAAGGCCTTGGATGACAGAGAAATTCTTGAAGCCTGGGTCTGTTCTTGCTGGTGGAATTTTCTTTGTGTTGGCGTCCTATTTTCAGGATGCTGTTAAGGGGGGGGAAACAGGGTGGACCAGATTCTGAGGTGGTATAAACTAGTGTAATTCAATTGACTTCAGTGGTTTTATGCTGATTTACACCAGCTAATGATCGAGCCTAATGTTTTTAAAAGGGACTCTATGTTACCTTTGGGACCCATCAGCCTTGACACTGTCCCTTTAATCAGAGGGGTAGCCGCGTTAATCTGTATCCACAAAAACAACGAGGAGTCTGGTGACACCTTAAAGACTAACAGATTTATTTGGGCATAAGCTTTCATGGGTAAAAAACTCACTTCTTCAGATCATGCATCTGAAGAAGTGGGTTTTTTACCCACAAAAGCTTATGCCCAAATAAATCTGTTAGTCTTTAAGGTGCCACCAGATTCCTCGTTGTTTTTGTTCCTTTAACGTGCTTCTCTTGCAAAAAGCTGAATATACTTATTTTGACCACAATCAACAATCAGTATCCCTCTGCAGACTTCCTAAATCGGGAAAAAGCCCAAGAGACAGCGACCCCTGTAATAGAAGATAATCTAAGAGGAGAGACTGTATGCTTCTTTAGACAGAATTATCCATCTAAGTACCTAACAACAGGATTTTGACAAGTCAGGAACCCCTTTACTGACCTTCAGTACGAAAGCCAATAGTATCCTCAATGAAGTTGTAGGAAGGGTTCCTGAACCATTTGGCTGAACAAAGAGCAAGAGGGAAATATTTGCCATGAAAAGATCACTATCTCCCATACCACTGCATTGAAAGGAATTCCTGTCACAGCAAGCTACAGCACATATGGCATTATATATCAGAGCAATACTTTCAAAGGCTCCAACTAGGTAGAAATGGATTAGAGCTTACATGTATTAGAACATAGAATTCATCTCCCTGGCAAGGGCAGGAGACACCTCCCCAGAGAGAGGACATATCGGATTTTCAGTGGGTGTTACACTAGATCATTAATAAATATTTCCTGATAAATACGGTCATTCAGAATGATTATATGAGTCTTTTACCAAAACATATTGAAGTAATTATGGCTGTGCACATATAAATCCTGTTAAGGGCACAAAGTGTGTGTCTGTGATAGCTTTAGGCACTAGATCCCTGTTGAAGGAGCTGCAGACACCAGGACCTGTAGCTGAACACAGATGAGCTTGAAAGATATCAGGAAAGGCAGCTGAGATGCCAAAGCGGCCATGAATCTAAGCCGCCCCCAGTGGCTGCAACCTGCCTGTTCTAAAGTTTAACTGCTAGTGTCTTATCAGGAGACTTCTATGCTGGAACCTCACCACATCTTTCAGGAGTCATTTGCTGACAGAACCCTGATTTGAAAAGCCGGCTTGAATCTAATAAGAAGCTTTAGAAAATGAGGAGTTTCTAGCTCTGAAGAGAGTGATGTTTGCCATAGCAGTGTAGTTTTTCTTTCTATGTCCTTTGCCTTTCGGCAGCCAGTCTCCAAATGAGGATAGAATTGGTTCTCTGACATTCCCATTTTCTGTCTGGTGGTGAGCACCTTTAGGCCCTCTGTCAGGATCACCACCATTTCCAAACCAGTTTCTCCTGGAACACATGGGAAGTTCAGGATTATCAGCATAGGTTTCCACATGGGCATTCTGTCAAATTTCAAGGTACTTAATGGCAGTACTTCTCTATATCTAATGAAACACTGAAATACCACAAACGCAGAATATGGGAGATCATTTGGTTTACCCAAGACCCAGCTTTCCACAGCTGGGCTCAATCCTGTGGTCTTTGCTTAGGCATAATTCCCATTTGACTTTGTTAATACACTGACTTCAGTGGTCATTCTGCTTGAGTAAGAGAGCAGATCCTCAACTATGGCAAAAAAATTACTCAGTATAGCTGGGTGGAAGGGAAGTTGTAAATATGGCTTAGAGACACCTTTGCTGGCTGGTCCCCTGGCTCAGATTAATGCGTCTTGCAGGCTGTTCTAACCTGGGCTAACTGTCTGTGGGCTTCAAGGAGCCGCTATTGCAGCCAGCAATTACCAAGACACAGGGACACCTTGTCCACATCCCTCTTCTCCTGATCATTCCCCATTCATCAGCTGCAAAAAAAAAAAAAAGCACAGAACACCTATACCACTAGAAGATCCGCTATTCAAGGGCCGAGCCGGTTTTAAGACAGCTTTCCACTGGTGGAAAGATTCCCTAACCCAGCCCATGACCTGGCCCCAAGATTGAAAGGCAGGGCCTTTGCAGTTATGGCGTTTCCTTGCTATTTGTTTTTGTGAAGGCAACGCCTGTCACAGCTTTTTAAGTAGACACACATTTGCCATTTTTGTTTTATTCTTCTAAAAAGTGTGCTGAAAGGAACCCTGTAACACCCAAAGAAAGAAGGATGATGCATTATTTTGTCTCCAACCTTTTACAACAGATCTATCACCAGTCAAAAGAGGGCCCATGCTAGGTGGTGACTCTTGCCTATAGATTGACACTGCCCAAGACTCTCCTAATATAGGAAAGCATTTATTTACCTGGATACTTATACCATACTCATCACCCTGTAGAGCTGGTCAACACTGTGTGACCAAAACAATTTCTGACCGCAAAAAAGGCTGTGTTGAAAACCAATTTTCAGTGAGAAAATGTCGGACAACAAAAGTCTGGGTTTGTTTTTTTTCCCCCAAGCAGGAAGTTTATAAATAAAAAATGTTGTTTAATTAAGAATTATATTTTCTCTTTGGCTTTCAAAAATCAAAACTAACAATTTTCACTTTGGTTTGAAATTTCATGCAAAAACATGAACATTTTCAAACAATTTTTTCTTGGGGGAAATCAAAAAGGCTTTTCTGTCAGCCCTATTCTCATCATGCCCGATTCTCTAACGGAAATGCTGATTTGCTCTGAGCTATACAGTTAATTTATTTAAGAATGCAACACCATGGAACACTTCCACATTTTGTGTATATACACATGGGGTCAGTCTCCTTTATGTTCTGTACAGCGCTAAGTATGCTATTGGTTGTCAAATAAATGTTAATACATAGGGTAAGATGGTATTTTTAGAGGGATTCACATGTGTTTCAGTATCTGTATCTAGTATACAATTACTCCTCATGTCTATTATGCCTCTGTATCCTGAGACTAATAGACATGAGGCAGTTGTAATCAATGGAAATCTTTGTCTTGTATTACAGTTTTAGGATATTCCCGAGAATGGAAAACATTTGGCTGGCACTAGGGCCTACCAGAGTCTTGTGTGGAATTGTCTACTGCAATTCCACTGTCATCTGTATTTAAACTTCGGCTGGCTCTTGATTTCCTGTGTAAGAGTCTGCTATGGTATGAGAAAAATATCTGATTCTGGTCCCAATTCTGTGAGGTGCTAAGTACCTCTTTGGAAGGGCTGGATACCTTCAACCACAAATGAAATCAATGGAAGTTAAGAGTATCTGTGCTTAGAATATCACAGGATCAGGCCCTTTAAAAGCAATAGATTTTGCACTATTTCCCAACACTAATAAAATAGATTATACCTTCTATACCTTTATTTTTTAATGAGATGAATATTTATCCACTCTAGGCTCCATGGCAACAGACGTGCAGTAAACATTCCTGAGACTAATAGAGACATTCAAATATCTTTACTGACCTATTTATATTAAACAGTAGAACCAAGTGAATAATTTGCAACAAATAATTTATTTCACAAATACAGTCTTTATTTTTGCACATAGAATATATGTTATCAAAATGCATATTTAGATATCAATCACTACACATATCTTTACAAATTGATCAGGAATATTGCAAATCTGAGGTGTATTGCTTAAATGTAATCGGTCATGTAAGTGACACATTATCCTTTCTTCTATTCCCTCCCTGGCTGGCTGAATTTGTGAATGTTTGTGACATGACTATCTGCATGTGAATTATCAGAGTGGGATTTTCAAAACATTCAGCATTGGCCTAACTCTGCTCCCATTGACTTCAGTGGGCTTTGAAGATACCCTATATAGCATAGCTGCTTCTTTGCAATTATTTTTCCATCAGTTTGACTGTTTAGGAAATACGGGCCCAACTCAGCAAACAATTATGCATACGAGGAACTTTGAATCAACTCACATGCACAAGCATAAGTATTTTCAGGATCTGGCCCTAAAAAGGTAAACTGCAACTATTCAACAGAAACTGACAAAAACAAGCCTCAAATGAAAAGGTAACTGCAGTTATAGACTGCAATGAATGGGCATGAATAATACAAATTAATGCATTTGGTCCTTTTAAGGTAAATTCTGTGCCCCCTCACTGATTCTTTCTAAAGAACCAGACTAACTCAGAAGGAAAAAAAAATCCCAAATCTGTATTACAAGTGCCTTCAACATGGATTTGTGAGATGTCATTTTCAAAAGGTCGTATGCATGTGACATTTGGAGAATTTTCTATGTACAAACTTCCAGCTAGCTTGTGCAGTTAAATACAGTTTAGAGGGTTTGCAACCAATCACTCATGATCCATAATCTCAGCTGAGTTGGACTGAGAATCCAAGGCACAGGAAATTAATGAGTTTACCTTTTCAAACTCTTATTTTAGCAGAGCACCTAAGAACTGGAAGAAAGCAGGTGGTGACTTTCAATTTTTAATTAGACTTCTGTGAATTAAACTAGGCTGCAAGAACTTTTGTAAAAAAAATAATAGGAGAGGAGTGAAACATTAAAAGAAACTCACTGTTATTATACGCAGTGATTTCATTTTAGAATTTATTCGTATTTCCCAACAGAGTTATCAGTTTATCAAGAGCCTGATAGGAACAATAGTTTTGTTTTGTTTTTAAGTAAGAAACTGGTCTGAATTTTCACAGAAATATCTGGCAGCTATTATGTACCATTTTCTCTTAGATTGTTCGAGTGCAATATACAGCAGGAGCAGGGCCGGCGCTTCCACTAGGCAAGCCTAGGCGGTCGCCTAGGGAGGCAGGATTTCGGGGGCGGCATTTCACCGCCCTCAGCAGCATTTCAGCGGTGACTCATTTCCCGGCAGCGATTCGGCGGCAAGAAAAGCAGCCGCCAAAATGCCACCAAGAACGCAGCTTCAGAGGAGCTGCCACCGAAGCACCGCCGATTACGGCGGCGGAGTGCTGCCGCCTAAGCCAGCAAAAACCCTGGCACCGCTACTGAGTAGGAGGAAGAACTTCAAGGATTTGGCTGCAACCACTTCAATGAATTTGGGGGTGGGGGATATAGGCATCATCTAAGGTTCAATTAGATTAGTACAACTATAATTATATGATATTACAAATGCTTGAAGATGCTATTAGTATGACATATTTTTTCCATTGTCATGTGCTGCATTAACAGAGACAAACCCTTGAGAATTTTCTGGGCCTTCTCTACACAGTATGGTTTCATGAATAGTATAAACGGGAGATAACAATCATTCACTAGCTTACACACATTGAAGAAGAGCTATCTAAGATTTTTAGTCTGCATTATGACAGTGAAGTAGTTATGCTTTGCAAGTAAAATGGCATTCAGCTTAAAACGGTCAGATTTCCTGAATTGCTGTGTCCACCTCATTTCATCAAGCTCCATTACCGCTGAAGAATCACAACAGTACTCCTTCACACTATATTATCTCATAGAATCTACCTGAGAATAACAAGTATTGGGGGGCAGGGGGACTTACACCAAGGCCCAGTACATGGATACTTGCTGGTACATCAACAACAAAACAGTCAGTCAAACTCAGTAGTCCCTGTAATTGGCTAGTGGTGTAACAGAGACCTTCAGCTCTGCAAACCACCCAGTCAAATTAAATAATATGTCAGGCCATGTCAAAGAAAATAAATAGCAGGAAGTTCATTTGAGTCAGTATATTTATGCTCCATACTTAGGGAGTTCTGCACTTCCACTACAAACTTGATTGAAACTACTCCCTCCATTAGATGTGCTGTCCAAGAGTTTTCAGATAATGATTCTCAGCCATAAGCAACCTGAGACAGATTCAAACCTATGAACTAGCGGTGAATGCTTAGGTGATTTAAAATTAGATACAGAATGAGTGCTCAGAAAAATTCCTTGCCCTCTTTCTCTCTCTGTGCCAAGATAACCAGTATCTTGACAAGTTTACTTCCCCAATTAATGATTTTCTATATAAAAAGGAGATAGACTAAGGTAAATTCTCTATGAAAACTAATCAAAAGGGAAAGGATGATGGAGAGGATGGAGAGGCATGGGACTGGACTCGATGACCTTTCAAGGTCCTTCCAGTTCTAGGAGATTGGCATATCTCCATTTAAAAAAAGAAAAAAAAAAGGTCCATTTCTTATACCAATGTATCTATTTTTAAAATCATCTCCAAAATATTTTTTATTTTAGAGCATTAACAATTTTATCAGCATTTTGGTAAGAAAAAGACAGCCTCAGGACCCAGTGCTTCCAGCAAATATTTCCTGTCTCCAGCTATAATCTAGGGATTATTCCAGATGGATGCATTATAGGATCTTTCTTCTTTAATCACTGACGCTCAAAGTCTTCTATACTGAAGGCCATACGTCTCATGTGAGTTGTTATTTGCAAATGTGGATACTAATTATGGATGGAGTGTTACCTGTAAACCTTCTGGATTGGACACATTACAGTTTACAGGGGAATGTCCATATTTTTAAACGTTTATCCAGTGAATTGTCTGTTTAATAACACATGTTGCATGACATCGTGATCAATATGCACCTATATTCATATCTAGCTATGGTTTCATGATGCTAACAGCTTACTTAGTGATGTCACATATTTGCAGGGAAGAAGAACTGGTCAGAAAAAGTAGATCTTTTGATGAAAACAAAAAGGGACAATTTTAATGAAAAAGTTCCCAATTTTTTACCGTCTCCTGGGAATACTTAAAAAGGGAAAGAGAAGCACACTGAGACTTGTTGAAAAGAGTTGCTTAGATTGTATTCATTTTACACACACATTTGAGGTTTATCCCAATTTCATAAACCATTTTCCATTTTGTTGGCTCTAGTGTAAAATGTATCTTTACAGTGATTTTCAGGCTATTCGTTATCATTAGCACCAGCTGTTTCAGCCCATGCAGAGCTGATTTAAAACGCCAAATTTCAAAGTTTGCCCTATAAAACCTTTAGGACCTCTGATTAGTCCCCAGTTAATTCACTCATTTGAAATACTGCAATTCCAAATTGTCCATTTTAAGGAACCCAGGAAGAGAGAGTTCCGGCTTTTAAATAAATGTGTCATCAGAATACATTAGTTCCTTGTATGTTTTGAGTCCAATATTCATCCCAACTATGCATTTCTCCTTATGAGGGGGTACACAACCTGAACTCCGATTGACTTAAATGAAAATTTGAAGTGAATATATGACAGGATTGGGCCTTCTCAGTTCATTTTCTCTTCGTATAATTGCCAGGGGTTCTGAAGCCAAATCAAAAAATATGGAGCCAACAGAATCTTTTCAGATGCCATTGCACATTTCTACATTCAAAGAAACTCCTTCTACTTTATTTTTTACTTTGTGAAACCCCAATCCTGACTTGTTAGTGCACCTAAATCTTCCAGGAAAGTCATCCAAATTCAAGCAACAAAGGCTTTAGCCTTTTTTCTTCTCATTCACCCCCAATCTCCCATTCTTTTCATCTTGTCCTTATGACTTAGATTCACTTGAATCTACAAGGGCAAAATATCATTTGCATTTACCATAAACATTGCTTCTCCAAAGCCATATGATGATTAGAGTTGGGTGAAATTTTTCTTATGAAACCTTCTTTTAACCAAAAACTGAAAAATTGGGGTAACTGAAATAATTTGCAAATTTGGGTCAATTTTAGCTAATTGTTCAGCTCAAAAAAATGTTGGAAATGTCAAAATGGCTTGTTTGAGCATTTCTGGAATAATACATTTCAACTTTTCATTTATTTCCCTTGATTTAATTTTAAAAATATTTTTAAAACCTTTTATCAAAATGAAACATTTCATTTTGGGTCAACACAAACCTTTTTGGTTGACATGAAACATAACTTTTTTCAGCACTTCAGTTCTTTGAACATTTTGGAACATTTTCTTTCAGCTTGACCCAAATTTCTGTATTTTATTTTTTGATTCAGGCACTGAACTGAAAAATCAGTTGTTTGTGCAGTTTAACATACGATGCTGCTCATATTTATGTGTCACAATACAAATCTATTTCAAAAGAAAAGAATGTTTCAAAACCACACAACACGCACTTGCTCTGTATTGTATTTTACTGTATCTGTACTTTGTGTTTTGTGATTGTAAGTTGTTTGGCACAGGTATGTTGTTATTTGTTTGGTACACCTTACCCTTTATACAGCACTGGGCAACATCTAATATGGATTATAATCCAAAACTGGCATGCTACAAATCACTGAATTCTAAGGTCAATTTTGTCATGTTGGTTGCAGAAAAGGGCATTCAGCTTTTTTTCAAGCACATTTCTTGTTTATAAAGTGGAAAGAGGATAGTTCCAAATAATAGTATTATTTGTGATAACTTTTACAAAATATAAATGCAGATATTTCTGAACAAACAAACAAACAGAAACAGGGCCACAAGATTAAAACTAACCAGTCTTGCTCCAAAGATTCATTGCCTCCTTTTTTACAGTCCGCTCCTCAAAAACTATACCACTTTGACTTCAAGAAACTACTTAAACCAGTTTGACTCCTTTGGGCCAGCTAACTCATTCAGTTTCAGAAGTCTGTCTCCTGTGGACATGAAAGAACTGAAGATGGGATGGTAGGACTGGCAAGGTACTGCCTAAGGCCCCAATCCTGCAATGAGCTCCAGGTGAGTGGACCCCTGCACATGTGCAGAATACATTGCAGAATCTGGGCAAAAAGCCACAGAATGAAAGTGTGAGCAGCAGTATATCTCCAGTCAACATTCATCCAGCCTCCTCCACTTCTTTGCTGGACAAAATATAGCTATTGTATACCCACTAGAAACCTCTTTGTTCGCTGTGCTGCCTAAATGACAATTACAGAATTCAAAAACACCTGCCTGACTGCTGGATAATAAACCCAAAAAGAGAAAAGAGCAAAAGTAGATATACAGGATTATTCAATACAGAAGCTATCAGGAAAGAAGGAAAAGAAAAGGGAAGGCAAGTATTTCTGTTATTCAGTCAAATTAGTGACATTTTATAAAGTATTATTTTTTATCAAAGTAGCCAATCCATATTTTAATTTGCATGAAATTGTCAATGCTGCCAGCGTGCACTGTAGAAAATGTAACTTGACTGCTGCTGTCAATGTTACTTCCTAGATTTTTCTTTATGTTAATTGCTCCTTAGATCTACCGTCAGATCCCTCCTTTGGGTATTGTATTGATGCATGAGGTTTTGTTTGTAAGTGTATGCTTTCCTTTTTCTGAGGGGTTAAAGAAATGCAGCTTCCAAATCTAAATTAAACCAAAAGAAAGAACGTGTGTTTTGTCAATGAAAGCCGGAGGAGGGTTTAAACTTTTCACCTTTCAAGCCCAGGGTTCTCTGGTGTAGATAAGCCAGAAGGTAGCTGTGGGAAGGTAAGGGAATTTTGCAATGGAAGCCACTGAACAAGGCGACAAGTCTTCCAAAGGCACATTTCCCCTTCCTGTAACGCAATTGCATTCCTTTTAGTTCAAATGGCAAAAGGGAAGAAATGTGTGGTGTTCTCTCTAACATAGATATATAACCATTTTCAAATCCTAGGGAATGTGCTCTGAAAAACAGCTGTGTACTGCTGCCAACAGATGTTGTCATAATGATGATTAAAATGCAATGGAAATATAATAATCCAGTAAATCATAAAAGGAGCATGTTCAAAATTCAATTGCACTGAGTGTGAGATGGGAATTGGGGGAAAATCAGAAACACACCATGCTACTGAGCAAGAAGAGGAGAGATATATAGCAGGAAGGAAGGAAGTGGAAAGAGACATCAGTATTAGGAGAACTGGTTTACAAGTCTAACTAAGAGACAGAGTTAAAATGGTGATGGATCTGCTGTATGTACAAACTAAGGCACAGGGCCCTTGGAGGCAGAATGCCCACCATGGGGAGGCTGCCTAGACAGCACCACCTAAATGAAAACAGCTCCAGACAGAGGGTGTGTGCCTCAGGTAGTCAGGAAATGCACCAATTCAGTACCTCTCCAGAGCTGCCTCTGCCACCAGGCTCCTATGGAACGCTCTGAGGACACCAGAGCTGGCGGAAGTGACATGTTCCACTGACCCTGGGAGACTGCCAGGAGCAGAACAAACAGGCTCCAGGAGGCAGATCCTCCTCAGTGGAGGAGCAGAATGCCGCAGAAGGGATGGTTTGAGAATAAGAAGTTACAGGGTGATCAAAAAGCTGTTTGAGGATTGGAATTACAGTTTTTGATAAATGTTCAATGACACAGAAATATCTCCTCATCTATCGGGGCTGTCCACCCTGAGCTCCATCCTAGGGGTAGGGTGACCAGATGGCAAGTGTGAAAAATCGGGGGTGGGGGGGAGGTAATAGGAGCCTATATAAGAAAAAGACCCAAAAATTGGGACTGTCCCTATAAAATCGGGACATCTGGTCACCCTACCTAGGGGTGAAATCCTGGCTTCATTGAAGACAATAGCAAAATTCCCATTGATTTTCCAGTAGAGACAGGATTTCCCCCTAGGTGTGGGCTTTGTTAGTTGGTGGCTGTGGTTTTATGTTCTATTTGCATTTGATTGTGTTTTTTAAAAGCAAGATGTAATTGTAGCCACTAGAGTACCAGAGTAGCCACTAGAGTTCCCTCTCAATTTTGTAATGAACCTCTCTTATTAATAGCAGTGCTACTGTCGGCATGGGCTCTGTTTCTGGATCGAATTGTGGGGAGGTGAGCAAGAGGACTACAACATCCCGGTTAAATAATGCAGCCTTACATTATGCTTCACAGTATTTCTGTCTGTGTGCTCCAACGGCTGGGAGTGCCAGTGCTGAGCCAAGCCCCCACTGGCAGCAGGAAAGCCATGCTGTATGTCAGCGTGTGCCAAATTGTGGCTCATTCAGGATACTGCTTGACTGAAAGCCAATTTATGTTCTGTCTTTCCTCCCGAAAAGCACTCCCTGATAGCTCCCACAGTTGCTCATCTTCCTCCCAGCCCTTCTTTCAAAGCCAGTCAAGTAGCAATGAATTCTGAGATTGTTATTTTTGAGTGCGTTTCAGTTTGTATGATGCTGCAATCCGGACATAGGCCCCCAGCTCCACTATGATCCAGCAAGAGTGGCAGCCACAGGGAACCAGTCACCCCCAGTTCAAGTTAGGGCTGCAGTGGGACAGAGACCTTACACTAATGGAGGACCAGGTATAATGGAGCTCCACTCCACCATGTTTTGCTGAAATACCCTTTCCTTCCCCTTGCACAAGTGTCGGCTGCTGAAGGAGCTGCCTCCAGCTGAACACTAGCCAAGATTTCCTCTTAGCAGCCTGGTATATTCCCTTGGCCTTCTGGGCCACTTTAAGAATCCAGCCCTATGAGGTTCAGTCAGCTTACTCACTATGGACTGTTAAGCAACTCATGGAATTAGCAGGCTTTATTCTGCTCTTGCTGATGTCACTAAGCTCCACCCATACCGATAACATTATTGTTTCCATAGTAACTGAAGTACTTCAGACAGAAGAAAACAGAGAGAGAGAATGGGAGAGACTACAAAAAATTAAGCACTAGGTAAACATAAAATTTATATTGTTGTGTGATTGGAGTTGGGACATACCATATGGGGAGAGACCACTCATTACCTCTGCATCATCTTCCATGCAGCCCTCTGCACCTGAAACCCCCTCTGACCAATACTACTATGCCTCCATCCTCTCCTCCTCTGGAGATGCAAACCAAGCAAAATTCTGTTTCACTTGATTTCAACCACAACAACAACAAAAGCAAGCAAAATTAATCAAGTTTCCCTTTTTCCTTTGAGTTTGGGAAGGTTCATTTAAATCAAAGCAAAATTCAGGTGCAGGTGAACCCAACAGGGAATGGAATTCAAGAGGTTCAAATCCACCATAAACCAAAACCACTGACTTTCACTCAGCTCTCCCCTTACTCATGGGTAGTGCTGACATCCCAAAGGGCAATGACAATGTTGCACCTCATCATTACAGGTTCTATATATACCATGTGTTAACAAGCAGAAGATGATTATCACCCCCCAATGCACAGCCAACAGCATAAAGCCTTGGTCTTACAGATGCATTCACCTGCTGACAAAACGAATTCTCATTAACTTTACAGACATTTCCTTCCACAGAAAATCCTTTTATTTATTCACTTTCTAAATAAGTGAGGCAGAGGGCCAGCGTGATCAAGAAGATATTACAGAATATTTTATGAATGACGTTGCTAGCTAAAACCTCAAAGACTGAGACAGCAAGTTAAAATGCAATGAATTAAAGGACTTGACTAAGATACTGGGTGAATAACGAAAGCTAGGATCCCACTGTGTGAGGGGGCTAGAATGCAAGTCATTCCTCAGACATTATTCAGCTGAATGTAAGTGGAAATCATTTCAGGCCCTCCTTCTTACTGTCCTTTTTCCCCCCTATTTGAAAGGTTGCTAAGGGAATGGTTCTCAGGAAGATCAAGCAGTAGAAACCCTGCTGGGTGGTTTAATGCAGCCAAACAGCACTACTTAAATTAATGCCTCTTGGTTCTTTTTACCCTTAACTGAAGATCATTAGCACTTCAAGATATCATTTCTTACAGCATATGCATATTTAAACTAATATTAAAAGGGGAGGGTGGGAAATAGATAGGAATCAAGAAGCCACAACAAAGTCAAATGAGAATTTCAGAGCAGAACCACTGATGTGGGGAAAGTTACCCGCCAGAGAAACTGAATAATGTTTTGATCAAGCAAACCTTGCAAGCCAACTAAAAGCATTCAAAACTCACAAACCTGAAAATAGTTTCAAGCACAGCAATCAAGTCTCCAAATTATAATTAAACACAAGCCATTAGGAACTACATAAAAGAAAACCCTCTCAACATGTTTCTCATTTTTATGTACTTATTGCCTTAAAGCTATGTAAATGAGGGAAATCTTGGCATATTATCATATCATTATAATCTTTCCCTGAAATTATTACACATCTTCATGCACTATGGAATAGATTTTCCAAATATTGCATGTTAGTTAGGGGCCTCACTCCAATTCCTAGTGGACAAGTATCACATCACCAAATACTACTGTCACAATTGGCATTAATTGACCCCTTTATTCCTAGTCTCAACCCCAAGAGACCAGCAGTTGAAGAGACACAGAGAATAAACTGGCTTCTCGGTTCTAGAGATGGTTTCTTTAGATCAAGGTTGAAATGCACTGGTACTGGGAAGATTGCAGGTCCTCATGCCCTAGATGTATCCCGTGATTAGTAGACTTCAGTCTCCAGGCCTGACAGTCTAGCACTTTTCAACTGCACTAAATTCTAAAAAAAAATCAAAAGCACGTTATTTCTGTATATATGAACAGAAGTTGTATGCTCAAGTGCATGAGGAGGTTGCCAAACAATAAATTGGATATGTGCAAATATGAATGCATGCGTCTGTGTGAACTGTGGAAAGGATGTGTGAAACTGGGACCACAAAATGTGATTTTTCAACATGCCACTTCTATTTTGCTGGGGCAAATTTAGATAAATGAAAACCTCCTCTAAGAAAAGGTAGATTTCAAGTCAGTGTACAAAATCTACTGTACAGCAGCGATGCTTCCAATCAGTCATTTTAGCCTAGGTGCCTCTACGGGGTTAGATAAGAAGAGCAACCTTTACTAACACCAGATGCCAACATTCCACCCGGGACAAATAAAAATACAGCAACAATTCATTTTAGAATCTCTCAGAAGAATAAATTGTAGATAAGTGTATGACAAGTTATATCTATAGCTATCTATCTATAGATAGATAGATAAAAATATCTATTTTTGCAAGAAAAACTGAGTAAAGTCCAACACAAGATTTATGTTTTACTTAGAATGGCAAAAATTACAGTCAAGAGGCTCTGCTTATCAACTGGCCCCTAAATATTGCTTTACCTGCCTCCTGAGAAGACCTCTTTTTATATTGTCCATATCATTTATTTGAAAGTATAGAACAATGTCGTTTTTAACCGCTGCAACCTGATCTTTTTCTTGAGGAAGCAAGTAGTTATTTGTCCAAAAAAGTGATCTTTGGAATGCAGAGTATCAAATTTTACTTACATCTCTTCAGTAACCATTTTAGCCATAGGCTCACTGAACACAACATTAACTTAGAACCACTATTGTAAGAAGAACTCATCACTATCTTTTGTTTATCTTTTTATGTACAACTACACTAAGCCATGCATGATTTTAATAAACATGGTAATTGCCTCTCTGCTCAAAGAACTATAGTTTGAACTCCTATCACTCTGTCTGGACCACAGAATGATGAATCACATCAAAATATGAAACTCCATCCATTCCTTATATATTAAGATGCAATTTCAAATATCGTGCTTGGAATATAGGGTTCCTTTAATCACTTGTGGCAGTTAGAGTCTAGGAATGCAGCTAAGATCAAGATATTTTTCTATTCAGTGCAAAAGAGGTTTACAATATATCCAGCATCAAAATCACTTGTATATATACACACAGTATATACAAGCAACAAAGGGTCCTGTGGCCCTTTGTCGCTTCTACAGAGCCAGAGTAACACGGCTACCCCTCTGATACAGTATATACAGTATATTTTAACAGTTAGGGTTATTTAATTCAACAATTCTAATACCAAAGGTGCGCAAGTACAGAGAGAGAAGATCTTCCAAACTCATTTCACATTTATAGCAAAACTCGCTAATTCACAGTAGTGACTGGGGAGACCCATCATGGATTACCAAAGTGTGCAAATAAACAAGGAAAAATATATAATTTATTTTTAAAATAAAAAAACGTCATTGACACATATTCATTTACATTTTTATAAACACTGCTTAAGTTTGATTTGTGATGATGCTTCACAGTACACTAGTTAATACTGAAGCATATTTTGTATAAGCAAAGCAAGTAGCATAACACCCAACTATAGCTCCCTGGTATTAAATCTTTGATGAAAAACAGGGTGAGACCATTTGGTATTCTAGGAGAACAGTGAGCCAATCCTGTAGCCATTCGGTGAATTAAATTATCTTGAAATCTATTACTGTTCCACACCTAGTGGTTGCTAAATCAAGGTATTAGCAGGTTACATATTAGCAGGGAGAAAAGAAACAAGGTCAGCCTGTAATATAGGCTATTTGTAGGTCATATGCTGCCCTCATTCTGTATTGCCTTGTCTAACATTTCTAGGAAATCACCCAGCCTGTGTCTACTCTAGCCTTTTCAGAAGCTTTTTCCACCACAGAGAGCATGGATGCAGCTCCACTGGGTAGAAGTAATAGTGCAGTTAAGGCTCCAGGCAACTCCAGCATTCTAACCACTATGTCACTTAAACTTGTTAGCCACTATGTCATGTAGACCTGCTCTAAGAAGCCCAGGGCAGCTGCAATCTTGGCAAACCAGCTGTGCCAAATTGGCTACTAACATTTAGCAAAAGTAGCTAAGGGTGTAACAGAGAGAAACAAGCCCACTGTAAACAAGGACCATTGTTATATGGCCATTCATGGAGCTCCACCATGATAATAACAGAGGAAGTTTTAAAATAGATGGAGTACTGCCATTTTTTAAAAACTATTTAGGAAGCTTTAGCAAGTTTACATATCCTTCCCATGCAAATATCAGAAACAAAACAATCATTACAACAGTTAGCTTTTGTTTAGAGAGACATTTTACAGGAATATGGACAACAGATCTTTCTATTTAACAGGGTGCTACCATATTACAGAGTGAGCATCATCACAACACTGATGTCATTTCTAATGATTTTATTAAACTGAGTGAAATCTCTACATACACATATTTAACAGAGCAGGTACATCTATCAAATGTTAATATTAAAAATATTGGACAGGTGTGCGATGTTTTTTGCCAGTGAATATATTTTGTCTGAGTACTGAATAAAAGGTAACCAATTATCTAGGTATCTATCTGTCCTCTTTCCATTTTGCTGGGTATATAATTGGTGTGTTAATTTTTCCATAACCACAACCTCCCACAGTTTTCCTTAATGGTTGGGCTATTTTTGTTTTTTTCCAGTGAGAGCTTAACAATGGCCAAGCAGCTACTAGATGATGAGAGATTAATTCTTCATTTCCTGCTGGTCCTCCTTTCTTCATCAAACCCCATTCCTCTTGTGTAATTTGCCTATTCACATCCTTTTCCCAGGGTGTCATATATGGACAGGTTTTTGTTAGCAAACTTTGCAGACAGCTTTCCTATAAATTAGTTATAATTTTTGTTTCCCAATTGACCAGATGCCATCGCACCTAGTAAGGTTAGATTTCTGTACAAAACCAGTATTCTAGAAAGCTGAGAAACATAACCCCTGACTTGAAAGTACTAGTACCAGAGAGAGTGGAGCAGTTCAAGTGCATTTTGATTTCTAAATAAATTAGAAAAGTTTCTTTACTGGATTGTGAGCACAGGCATTTTTAACAACACCCTAAACAAAGTTAGGCAAAATAGTGGTGAAACTGCCTGAGTTGCCACTCCCACTGTCGCTAGCACTGGTACAGCTGCACCAGCAGTAGCGCAAAGCAGGGAAATTTCCCAAAACTGTTAAGTAGGAACAGCCGAAGCATGAAACCCCATGGATGTCATGTGTTGGAGGCAGCATAGGACTTAGAAATTCAATACATATTTTCCTGATCTGCATATGCATGAATGCATTACATTATACATGGTACAGAGCCAAAATGATGTGTCTGCTTTTGAAGGATATGGTTTGAGAGGGAAGGAAATTCATCCCAGGGCAGTATGCTCTCTACAAAACCAAAAATAAAAAATATTTGGGGTACCTTTTCAAAATGGTAGCCTCCCAGGTGCAAGATATCCTCACATTTTTGCACCTACAATTGATCAGTGAGTAACTATGCCTCAAAATACCCAGCTGTAATTAGAGGTATGTGTACTTGGATTTGTTGCTTGCAATTCATAGGCTGTATTCATCCTCAGCCTAACTGAATCTGCCCCCCTTTATGAAATATTGGCATATTTGTTTCAAACTGAAGGAAACACAGGGTCATTGCCACTAACATAACATAACAACAAAAATGCACATGCAGGGAGAGATGGAGATTTCAAAATGTTGTTTTCTTTAAGTTTGTGAAGCATTCTAACCAAGCCATACAACTAAAGAGCTAAAAGCACAGGCAGAATGAGATGACTGTCACAGATGCCTTCACTGTGGCAGTCCTTAACAAGTCTCAGTTTGGTCTCGGAAGGCATGAGGAGGTAAAAATGTTAAGCACATTCACCCCACTGAGCAACAGCTTTTAACCACAGTAGACTAGTTAGAAAATGTGTAGTTACACAGCCAGGTGTCTAGGACTAGGGGAGCAATCCCCTGCTTACACTGTATCTGCCTGATTTTGAGAATGCGTTGAAAGCTGAGAATAAAACTAGAAATGATGTATATAACAATATGTTCACTCCGGAGAACTCAGAGTTCAGCTGTCAAAAAGTTCTAAACAAGACAGTGTATCTCAGTCAAACCTGCTTGAAATATATGCTCAAGCGAGCTGCAAGAGAATAGCAGATAAAGGAGATGCTATACGATAGTGAAAGACACATGAGAAACCACTAGCAAAAAAATTAAATGACAGCGCATTAATAAAAAACAACCCTTTGCAAGTCTGGCAGACAAAAGCTAGGATCCTTTTTACGTTTACCTTTAAATATTTAACCTTAAGTACGGGGCATCATAGTATTTCTTAACCAAGCAATACATTTTCCCACCCAATGCAGCCAAATTAATACAATCTTTTAAAAAAAATAATTAAAAAAATCACTTCATATTAACAAGAATATATTAGAATTCCTGAGATCCATTATGGTTTGCAATTCTACCCCCACCCCGACCCTTCTTCTCCCCATGTTCGGTGACATCTTGAAGATATAAAATATAGTGAAACAACAGACTTTCACCTCTGGGGCCATGCTTTCATCTAAAAACTATAACCAAACAAATCAGAATGCCTTATCTCATGTTTACATGACACCATTTTAGCCTTGGCTTATATATTGAGCTGCCCTGAGCTTTCCCAAAGACTGAGGGGGACACTTTCACCATGGCTGGCAGGCATTTCTCCGTTTATTGTTTATGTGGCCATTTACACTCTAAAGCTGCTCTCAACCCAAGGAGAAAGCAGTCTCTGCAATTGAAAGCTGGAGACTCTATCCAGGTGTAATTGCAATACAGCTTCTGTCCCCTCTATGAGTTTCTACTCAGAGTGTCACTCTCACTACCCTGAAATAAACTTGTAAGGGAGGGGGTGGGGAGAGACAGACCAAGAACCTCACCGAAATTCACTAATTGCCTCCCCAGTTCTATACCCTTAGACTATGCATGTGTTTAGGTTCTGCTTTGAATTTTGGCTGGGCAAACAAATCCTAGAACAACAAAGATAATGCCCCTGTTTCACTGGTACATTTAGGCATATACATGCAGCTCAACTTATACCTAAACAAACAAAACCGCTCAATACCTACTGTATCTGTAACTTGAAACGTATGTACAGGCTATGGCAGTTTGAGAACTTCCCCAAGCACACATCCTTGCCAAGTCCCACATGCAAGAGACAAGGGAACAGCTTTACTCCAAGGTACACAACATGGACACACACACACACACCCAAAAAAGTCAGCAGCTGTGAGTCACTCATGTACCACAGCAATATGCATGGAATAAACAGATAACTACAATCAACCTATGGAACATCATCCTCACTCTCAACGCATGTACTGAATTCCAAAGTGTGCTCCACTTTCCAGTGCTGAGAGCCTTTTAACCTCAGCAGGCATGCAAGGTTGCCCAAATTAGAAACAATTCATTTGAAAGGAACCACTGTCTATGAAAATAGAACAATTTGCAATTCTAGGAAAGTTTGTATTAGCATTTCAAAACAGTTTCAAGATTTCTGAATAACTACCTCTATCGGATCCTCTCCCCATGATGCACTGTGACAGCTAAGATAGCAAAAGGTTTTTTGTACTGTTAGCCTTTATGCCCCAACAGTGTTTAAAAACATTTAGATCTACTGCTGAACTATTTTATACACACAGACACACACACACACTTTTTTTTAACCTTAAACAGCTGTATTTTCAAGACAGGCTAGAAACTGGTTTACAGTTGTCTTTTGGACTCCACTGTCAAACACACAATCACTTTTCCTCAACGTGATCACTCCAGCAGCCAGTACAGAAATGGCAATTTGAATTGAAAACTTTATTTTCCAAATATTTCAGTCTTATCTGTAAAAGAGCTCCTTATACCTTTGAGCTTTCAAGCTTCTTAGCTCAAAAAAAAAAATTGCAGCATTTTAAGGAATTGTTAGGATCACTGATAAAAAAAATATTTGCACTAGTTCACATCTCAGCACTTTTACAGATGTTGGGTTAAAACTTGGCACACAGCTTCTTTACAATGAAGAGAACAAAAGGGATCAACAATTAAATTAACATTGTGTATACCGTTGGTGCTTATTTCTACAGAACAGCCAAACCAGAATAACCATTCTCAGGTTTTGATTTTTTGCCAGCTATTTACAATGAAAATGATTTTTTCTCTCAATTATAACTAATTGTCATAGGCATATGGACCATACTTCACAAAGTGTCATGCCAGTACATGAGCACAAATATAAAATCAAGTCCTATTTTATAGATATAGATAGATATATATATATAGATAGAGATAGATAGATAGATAGATAGATAGATATGAATGAAAGACACCAGATTTCACTGTTATGTCATACTTTTCTGCTGCCCCTATTTGACTGTTTTATCTGCTTGTTGCGTCTTGTTATAAAACTAGATTGTGAGTTCTGTGGAGCAGGGACTGTCTCTTTACTGCTTGTTTGCACAACCCTTAGCACCATGAGGCCTTGACCATTGGCAACTAGGCACGACTGTAATACAAATTATTACTGAGTCATAAGAGGAAGTTTTCCCCACAAGATGCAAGCTGAACCACCTACGGTGATGTTTTAGAATTAGGCTCCATGTTAACTGCTATGCTCAAGCATCTATAAACCCATTAGCATGGAATTCCACCTAAAAAAAAAAAAAGAGAGAGAGAGACTCGGCTCTCATTTACCTATTGCAGTTACTGGGCATTCACCATCATTGTATTGTGTTGAGGAAAGGTCCCTATAGCTTTTTCCAATGTCTAAGGTATATCTGTATATCTCCTAGTGTTGAAAATGGCTTGTTTGGGGAAAATAAAATACTTTAAGTAGGCCATTACTCCTGGAAATGAACTAATCCGATTGAAGAAATACTGCTGCTTTTCAAAAAAATTTCCTACCCCTGCAAAAAATCTTACCAGTATACTAAATATCAACCCAAATGCATTTAAAAAATATTATCAGTATTTACATTTTTGTTACGGTGTAATAAAACTTGTCACATGGAGTGTTTACTTTTCATAATATTACCTTAGTACCACTGAAATGAAGTGCCTGCTTGCACCATTGATTTAAGTAGGACTTCAGGAATAATTCACAGTATTACTGGGTAATGCTGTTTATAAAGGTACTTGAAACAAAAAATAATATTGTGTGCCTTGTTTGATTCTGTGAGCTACTCTGGCAGTAGTATCACACTGGACTATTTTTACTCCAAATTGTTTTGTACTACACAGAGTCCCATTACAACGAAACTAACGTTTACAACACAGATTTCCATGGCATCGCTTAGAAAGACATTGCACAGGAAGTATAATGTGGGTGTCAGTGCATTTTATATAGTAATAGCAACATTATGTGAGCAGTTTGAGCAGCTGATTTGCTCCAGGTTATTTTGACTACTGTAAGCAAAGTCCTAGTGAAATGAGTAGGGCATCTGCATAACTGATTACAATGAAACTTTGAATAGTAAGAATGACACCATGTAATATTGTGCAGAAAGATACTGCACAGTACAAACAGCATGGTTACTAGTGCATCCCATGTATCATTCTGTCAGCATATTGAATAACAGTTGCAAATGAAAGAAATTCAAATCCCCAAAAAGGGGGGGAGGGTCTGACTTGAACCAATAAAGCTGCCACTCTGTTTTTAACTCACCCATTGTGGCAAGATATTGACACACAGGATGAAGATAGGATCATTTTGAGGTCACAGAGAGAAGAGGACTACATAAGCCTTAAGAACTAGTTGACAAAGGGTGATTTTTCAATGTAATTGTAACATTTATTCCACACTTCCTCTGGTCTCCAGCGTGTGATCAGAACTGCAGGAAATTATTCTAAATTTAGGTGCCCACTGACCATCAGTGGGCGTCTCCAAGAAAATCTGGGTCCTACACTTTTTCAGGCACTGAAGATATGCTGTGGTGCCTAATGATCTGTACCAAATAGATTAAAGTCTGACCAGAATCCTTCCTGTGGTTTCAACACAGTTTTTACAGTGAATTATTACTTTGGAAATATTCTTCTTTCCTGGAGGTACTGCTGTTCCTGCAGGATTAAAAGGAAAAATAAGAAAACTACCAAGTCAAGTAGTATTCTCTAGTTCGGTCAAGTTCCGCAGAACAAGCTGAGCAGTTGGACTTGCTGTCCACAAGACTGACAGTTTATATCCCAATGTGATCAAAGTAGTTTAAAGCTTTTACTTTTGAAAAGAGGAGACACTGTTGGAAGCACTTGTTCAGCCAGCCAACTATTGTCACTTCCATGAATATGACTAAACTCCAATACAGGACACTGACATTTTGCAAATGTAGGAAGAGCTGATCCTTCAGTTAGCCTTTGCCAATAATCAAACCTACTATTCCAGTTTGTGACTATGTATTTTTCCCCAGTCACAAGCACCTTTCTTGCCCCCTTTTCAAGAATGTAAGGCCTGATCCAAAGCCTATTGAATGAATGCCATCTATGTCAATGGGCTTCGGATCAGTCCCCCAAACAGGTTTATTTTGTTGCTGTCTTGGATTTATGTGACAGCAAAGAAGCATGCATGGTGGCAAAAAGATGTCAGAAGGAATTGTTTGGAGTTTATGAAAATGAATATTTGATGCAATTTTGTAACCATACTTTGCATGTACACAAGTTACACATAAATACATATGTATGAATGCAAATTTTCACACAGGAAAAGATTATTTTCCCTGTGCTCTGTAATATTAAGGGTAAGACTAGTGATGAATCATTTTTTAAAATACTCTTGTCGGGGTATATAAATAGCTCTCTTTTCTAGAATAATTATTACTCAGAAACACTGCTGTTGAAATAACCCAGGCAATAATCAACCTTGGCTTCTTCATCAAACCCCAATAACATCTTTTTAAAGTCTTATTTGTAAAGGCAAGCTGATTAATTTCAAACATTTTCCTTTGCAATAAAAGCTAATTGAAATGATTTACCTATGTAACTACTTGTCAGATCTTATAAACGCCAGGAAAATGTTCAGCCCGTTACTTAGCTACCCCATTTAATCCACATGTAAAACCTCAGTGAAATCAAAGACTGAAATAAAACAGCTGTTTTTCTAACCACTTTCCCAGTTTTCTCCCTACTTTAAAAACTTGCTTCTCCATTCATCCACACAATAGGGGGTTAACATGATAATAAAGTATTATTAAACACAACAGCAAACTACAAGGACAGCATCCTCTCCATTCTGAATAGACTTCCTCTTAATCCTCAGCCAGTCCATGTTTTAGTCCAGCTGTAGTTGATCTGACTGGTAAAATCTAAATATATCTAAATCAGACTATCCCTCGCTCTTTGAATCAAAACTCGCTTTCAGGCAGGGAGAAAAAAGCCTGAAGCCTCTGCCTAAGCACCTTCGTTTTAAAGTGGGGGCTTCAAGGCCCGTGACATTGCACAACTTCTCACATTTATTGCAGTCCCCGCACATTGCAGCACTCAGCCTCTTTATTGATCGATGTTTAATATTTCCTTCCATTTTCAGGCCGCTCTCTCCCAGCAACAAGTTAGGATAGACCTTAGAGATAGCAGGAGGTGGCGAGGGGGCAACCTAAACGGTTTTGGTTCAAACGTTTGGGCACCAATCATGTGTTCTGGTTTCTTACCAAGACTGCTCATACTGTGTCTCACCAGTCGCATTCTTTGAAGCAATCTTTTGAGTTACTAGACCTCGCGCACGCACAAGAACCCCTGTTCTGCGGCCCTCCAAGGCGGACTGCGGACATGTTCAGGAGACAAACGAAACGAGAATGGCAGAACTAGCCCAACCCACACTCACTAAATCCTTCAGAGACATCGCATAGTAATAATTACCAGGGCCCTTTTATTCCGTAGAAAGGAATTGTTCCCTTATACCTTGCAGGCTCCACTTCCGATCATTCTCTCATCGGTGGCTTAGATTTCCCTGTATCTCACTGAATTGCCTTTACATCGCAGAATTATGGGAGGGCAATTTGGCCGCTCTCCCCTCCCCCCCAAATAACATCCGAGTCACCTGCCAGTGAGCGGGGCTTTCAGGTGCCCTTCGCTCTGGCACCTGTTGCAATTCCAAGCCCCGTGCTCACACTCTCCCTTCCCCAAGGAAGGGCTCCTCAGCCGGATCGCCCTTCCCCAGGGCGCAGGCTGCCAGGCCGAGAGAGATCGCCGCTGTGCGGCGCCTGAGCTGCCTTCCTTCCCCCAGCACACCTGAAACCCTGCGGCAAGAGACCAGGCGCCGCTGCCCGGACCTGCCCAGCGAGACACGGGGCAACAAGCCAGGCCCCAGTGTTCCGTGCGCCGGACACACGTGCGCTGCCCCGCCTGCCCGCCCGGCCGGCCGCTCACACGCGCTAGCGGGCGGCTGCTGCTTGGGAAGGAGTTTCACCGGACCGACAGCTCTCCGCGAGCAGGCGCCGCCGCGCCAGGCAGCTCCCGCTCTGGGCTCTTTCCTTGTGAAACAGCGCCAACCTTCGGCCGCCGGAAAGTTTCCAGCCCCAGCAGAGCCGCCCGCGCCTTCGCAAGAGAACAGGCTGGGTGGGCCACGGGGCTCCCTGCAGCCGCCTACCCCCCGATCGCGCACCCAGCGCACGGGGCTCCAGCAGCCCGGTCAAGCTTGGCAGTAAAAGACAAGAGATGGGGGCGGGGGAGCTGAACTGCTCGTTGGGGGAAGGGGATAACGGAAGATAACGCCCGCGGGCGGGCGGGCGGGCAGGCGAGTCCGCCCGGGCACACCGCCCGTGACAAACACCTGCAACAGACGCGCGAAGCAGAACTACCGTCTCCCCCCGCCCAGCTCTGCGGAGCCCTCGCAGCCAGCTTGAGCCGAGCCCCGTGCCGCGGCGCTTACCTTCCTGCACCGCATGGAAGGGGTTGTTGGCTTCTATGAGCTTGATGGAGTAGGTGATTTTCTCGCTCTGTAAAATGTCGTCATTGAGGTTCAGATCGGACACCGCCTGCTTGAAGACTTCGTCGTCCTTGGCCGCATTTCCTTCAAAAATGGCACCTGTTGGCGTGATCACATCAGAATTTGATCTTTCCCAGGAGGGCAGAGGGGTGGGGGAGTTAATGGGGAGACGGGGAGAGTTCAGGCTCCATAACTATTCTTGTTTATCAGAGGGGTAGCCATGTTAGTCTGGATCTGTAGAAGCGACAAAGGGTCCTGTGGCACCTTATAGACTAACAGAGTCTTGTTTATTTTCCCGTGTCTAAAGCTTCATATACCTACATCTATATAAATCAGCTACCCCTCGCCTCTCCCCCCCCTCCAGTTGCAGAGTGTTTGAACAGGGGCAGTTCAGTGGGGCACTGAGAATGTGGTTGAGCTCCGGTCCATGGGAGAATTTCAAAACAAGTTAACAGAAAACAGCTTCCTTGCTCCCAGGTTTATCGCTGATCGTGCACAGGCATTTATTGTTCAGACGCATTAAATCACACACACACACACACCACGTCTTCAAGGACCCATTCCGCATGAGTTGACTGCAATGGATAGGTGCAGCACAACTAGACTTGCATCATGAAGCCTTTGCTTGCCCCATAGGTTATGTGTGCTTCACCAGCCACCACTTACTGGTTTTTAACCAAATCCCCTAGAAAAAAATTGCTTTGTGAGTTTGACTGTAATAGAAAGGGAGAGGTGTTAGAAACACAACCAACTTTTGCTCTGGGTTTTTTCTGCTGTTCACCTAGTTTGTCATTGGTTTGGGTTTTGAATCTCTGCTGCATACACAAACACACTCTGATTTAGAGTCCGCCTGTGTGTTCAGTAACCTGAAAGCTTCTAATTTCAGGGCCGTGTTTATGCAGTTAACATGAAAACATCTGGCGAGCTGTGTTACATAATACACTCTGACTACGGGAGCGTGTGTGCGCACATTAGATTTACTATTTTGTCATGCAGATCAAGGATTTTTTAGGTTAAAGGATCAAAAAAGTCACTTCCCTCCCTGATACGATATTGCTTATTCACACCAGTTCTGTGTCCTGACGTCTTACAAAGATCCGCGTGTAAATTCACCGATCCAAGTTCAGGGGGCTCTCCCCCTTCAGTCTTTGGAAGCCCCTGTTTCTGGAAGAGGCGCTAAAATATCACTAAAAGGCTGAAGTGTGGGTAGGTATACGAGCCAGGAATCTATAGCTGGCCTTCACCTTGTCCAGCGGCAGGCAAAGGGCAAAGAGACAGGCGTTATGGACGTCTGGCCTCCACCAGCTGCTGTGTCTCTGGACTCCCCCCTCTCCAGCTCCACTGATGAGAAATGGGGCGCGCTTTCCTCCTCTTCAGCAAATCGCGAAAAAAGTCAGAAATCTCGAGTTTGCATCCAAGGTGAACAACGTGCTCCTGGTGCAGCTGAAATCCTGTACGTGCGTCCAGCGCCTGAGCGGATAAGACGCAACCCGGGCTTCCCCGCCGCCCTCCCCCCTCGCCACCTTGGAATTCACGGGGAGCCCGGGGCTTTCCTCGCACCGCGGGCAAAGTTGACTCGGTCTCTTTTCTCAGCTAGATCCGCAATGCTGTGGGCTCTGGCGCTGGCCCTCAGCCTCCTGGTTCTTTTACAGGGCTGGTGTTTGAGCGTCCTCGGTCTCCCCGCCGCCACCACATCAGGTGGTTCAAAGTCGGTCCCCACCCCCATAGACATTTCCCCACTTGCTCGCCCCCGCCCCCTCAGGCGCGGCGCCCGGAGGGGGCAAACTTGTTCCATTTCGTGTTCATCAGGGCACAGGCGCGCGCTCTCTAGCTCCGGACTAAACTCCCACCCAGCCTCTCTTGCTCTCCTCCCTGAGGATTTTCCTCCCCCTCCTCCTCTAAAGGCGGATGGGAATCACTGCTCTTCATTTCCCCGCCACTCTCCATCTCCTCCCCTCTCATCTGCCAGAAGCCCGAGGGGTCTGTGGTGGATTTTGTCCCTCTCTTTCCCCCACCCCACCATCTTTCTTCCTGCCGGTACCTTTCGACCCCCGCCAAAAGGTGACTGCGGAGCCTTTGCCTTTTGCCGGCCAGACTTTCCCTGGACATTCCCCTACCCTGCTCCTAGAAGCCACAAAAGTTATCCGGCCAGCATGCTCCATTGCCCCAGCCTCTCCTTCTCCCCCCACTGCCGAGCCAGGTTTCTCCTCGCTGGAGACTTCAAGCCTTGCAGCCCAAAGGTTTTAACGAGCCCTTATTCAAACCACAACAGTTGTGCGCGCACACACGCATACACACACACTGCGCATCTAGCGTCTCCTAATCCTTTCCCAGCCAATTTGTCCCTCCCGCATTCCCGTTATAGTGGCATCTGCTATGACTGGAGAAGGGGACGCCGGAGGGGTGGGGGGATTTTTGGAAAGTTTCCCCTACGGGATGGTTCCTAGTCTGTCTTGCCTTGTTTACTGAGGGTGGCGGGGGGTGAGAGAAAACCTCGCACGCAAACAGGTCTGAGCCCAGCATCTAGTACAACCGGAGAAACGGCAGCAGCAAACCTGCGTCCTGTCTCCAGAGAAACCCCTGCCGCGATTCAGTGCTAACGTGCTCGCAGCCTCCTTGCAACCAAAAGGGACCCCAGCGTCGCTTCCTCATCTCGCTGCTAACTTTGCAATTCAGAGGATTCGGGTGGCTTTTGTGCCCCCCTCTCTGGGGAGTTAACGGGGCTCGCTCGCCCTTTGCCCGTGACATTATGGGGTTTTAAGGAGACACCATCCCTTCCTTGTATTTGTTGCTTTCTCCCCCCTCGCCCCCCCCCTCTTACCAATGTGGATGATGGAGTCCGCCCGCACTGAAACGCACTGAAATATCCAGGGGAAAAGCCAGAGCATCACCACTTCCATTTCCAGCCTCTCGTGGAGCACATCAGCCCGGGTTTGATGGAGAGACAGAGATGGGGGAAAACAAGAGGGGGGGGGGGAGGCACCCAGATTAAAAAAAAAGATCAGAAAATCCCAGACCCCGAAACCCCAATGATTTTCCAAGATTGAGACGATGGAGAGAACGGGGAAGCAAGGGGACGACAGCAAGAAAAAGGCTGGGGCTAAAAATATATGCAGATGGATAGATCCTGGGTGTCTGCGAGGAAGCAGCAGCAGGGCAGAGACTTCAGCAGCAGCTCTTCACCACTCTGTGTGTGTCTGAGCCCCAGCACACAGCAAACTGCGGAGGACCGCCCCCCCCCCCTCCACAGACCACGTGATTGCAGAGACACACCACTCAATATAGTCTGGGCGAAACACACGGGGAGATGGAGAGAGGAGCGTAGAGGAGGGAAACAGTGGAGCCCAGTTCCACCCAGGAGCCTAGCCAAAAACGGGGGCTGGAGGGGATGGCACGAGGAGATGGGGAGAGAAGAACTCGGATCGCACAGGATGGGAGAAAAGGTCTGTGGCGACGGGGGGCGGGGGGGATAAGGAGGCTTTCAACAGGAAGGGGAGTTTGAGATATCAGAGAAAGAGCTATGCCACATCAGTGAAACTGACCACAATCTGACCGGCAGAGAGCAGAGGGGGACGACGAGGCGCTCTAGCATAAAAGGGGGAATCCTATCTGATCCCAGCAGCTCCCCGGTTGGCGGGGGGAAAGCGCTCCACCATCACTTGGAGGGAAAGCTTTTCCCCCCACAGGCTAGCTCGGATTTTATGGAGATGCACGTATCCACTATCTGCCCAGGCTTGCTTTACTCCCAGCAGACTCTATCCACTCATGCTCCTCCATTCAATCCAGCTTTCCCAGTGCTGAAGAGGATGCTGGCTCTAGCCTTCCCCCAGGACTCTGTGTCCCCCTCTAGTCTCCCCGGCATCACCGGGGAGGGGACCGAAGTTCAGAGCGCCGATATCGAAGATTCGGGAGCCTCTATTGAGGGAGTTTAATTCCTTGAACTACCTGGAAATCTTACCGACCTTTTCCCTGGCCAGTCTGGAAACTTAGCCTCTGAATCGCAGCCCGGCTGCTTTATTTGGTTTCGGCGTTTGCCCCCACCTGCCCTCTCGCAAGGGAAGCGCTGGCTACAAGTCTGAAGCTGGTGTAATCGGTTGCATTAAAAATTGGGGGGGGGGGGGTTCTGCTTCACCCCAAAAGGGGGGAAGTTATTCATCAATGGCGTCATGAGTATCAAAATAAACAGTCCTGGGGAAAAGGCAAGGGTGAATGGAAGCCGCAGATTTAGAAAATCTTAACGCTTGGTTCCTGGTTTTTAAACTCCAGTGACAACATTGTATCGTGTTGCAAAGTAAAAAGGAAGAGGAACAGCGCGTGGCTGCCGTAATAAAGATGCTGCTGAGGAGGTTAGGACATTCCAGGGTTCCTGTTCCAATCTCAAAACCAGGATCTTATTTTCCGTTGACGATCTAACTGAAAACGTGATATTTACCCCCACGCTGGGGAAGTGGTACCACACAAAGCTGTCCTCTCTCTCTCTCTCTCTCTCTCTCTCTCTCGGTTTAAGCTTTCAATGAAATCTAATTCATAAATTGGACATGCTCAGAAGACTAATTCATCCCCTAAAACAAATGCATCAGTGATTGCAGGCATCCAAACGTGATAAGAGTTTAAATATGACAAGGATCCCAGGGAAACAAATTCATTCAGGAGCCTGAAACGTAATTAAAACTACTGCCAGGAAAATGAGTTGAGAGCAGGATGTTACCAAAATGATTAAATCGCTCTGGGGCTGAAGCCTGGACTGCTTTAGTAATAGATACATATAATGGCAGTGTTTGGACATTACAAGGTGGGACCAAGGTGACTGGAGGTCTGTCATCCTGCAAGTGCAGAGACTAGGAGTAAAGCGTTAAAGTCTGATCCTTCTCCCATTGAAGTCGATGACAAACCTCCCACTCACTTCAATGGGAGCAGGATCTGGCCTCTGCTTATTTGCTATCAAGGAATCTGTCTACAGACTACCTAAAATAGGGGCTTGTCTACATAATATTCAAGTGGTCCATTTCCCCCTGTCCTCTATTGCACCAGTAATTTCAGATCAATGGAGCATACATTTTATAACCATCACCTTGTTCAGTGCAGAGACAGGGCTGGCCTTACCATGAGGTAAACTGAGGCGGCCACCTCAGGTGCCAGACTGTGGGGGGGGCACCACTAGGACCCAGAGTGTAGAAAATTGTGTCTCCTGCTGGTGCATATGTATTATCTCTGCTCTAGATGTTCAGAGATGGTGGAGTGCTGTGCTGGAGGAAGGAGGGAACAAGAGATCTAACAGGCAGGCAGGAGAAAAGGTGAGAGGGAATAACAGAAAGCAGCAGGAGCTGCAGGGAGAGAGAGGAGGAGGAGCCTCTTATGTACCTCGCTAGCACCCCCAGGAACCTGGACTGATTAACACCAGCTTCTCAGGGAGCTTCCTGTTTCCTGCTGCTTCCTTGAACCCACTTGAGGAGAACAGGCAGTCAACTGAAGTAGTAGGAGCCAGTTTGGCCCTTAAGACGCTGATATCTTCCCTCACTCAGGCCCTGCTACCAGCCTGCTTATTTGTCCCCTTCAATTGAGTGTTGAGAGCCACTATAGAACAGCAGTCATGAGTGAAAGAAGAAAATGCCCGTCTGGGGCAGCATTCAGAAAAAGAAAGCAAGCAAAGGAAGCTTTTCTCTCTAAGCAGGAAGGAGCTCTCCTGAGATACAAAGACACAAATGTTCACAGAGAGCCTTCCAGCCCCAGTGAGGATGTGAGTGGTGAGATGCCTGATCTTCCAGTTAGAGTGCACGTTACCTGGCAGCTACTGCAGAATCCATATCTCCATCTCAAATGGATATAACCATTCCCGAAGAAAAGTATAGATCAGAGAAGAGTGTGGTGGAGGCACAAGAAACAGCTGCTGCTGAGTTTAGTTCCTTAAGCCTAGATGATCCAGAACTGTGGACCCACTTGAGCAGTAGCCTGAGGGACTTCCTTGTACTGCATGGGCCACAGCAAGTGAAAAACTTCATGTTCCCCAAAGACAATGAAAATAGAAGTTTCCATCCAACACATTACTGGTGTGAAATCCCCAATGGTGCAACGTGGAGAGGCCATGGCTTCTGTACTCAAAAACCCAGAATGCTGCATACTGTTTTTATTGCAAATTCTTTCAGTCTAATGTTCCAGCCACATTGGGTTCTACAGAAACAAAGGACTGGAAAAATCTGGCTAGAAATCAGGCATGCCATGAGAAGGCAGGAAATCACTAGAAAGCATTCCATAGGTGGAAAGAGCTGGAGATGAGACACTGGGCTAGTCTACACTTACCCGCTGCATCGGAGGCTTCGGATCGATCTTCTGGGTTCGATTTATCGCGTCTTGTCTAGACGCGATAAATCGAACCAGGAAGTGCTCCCCCGTCGACGCCGGTAATCCTGCTCTGCGAACGGAGCAGGCGGAGTCGACGGGGGAGCCTGCACGCCGCTGTGTGGACCAGGGGTAAGTACTTTTAAGTTCGAAATAAGATACTTCGACTTCAGCTACGTTATTCACGTAGCTGAAGTCGCGTATCTTACTTCAAACTTGGGGGCTAGTGTAGACCAGCCCTAAGGTTAAAGGCCACCATAGATGATCAGCATCAAGAGAAGATTGCATCAGAGTCTCTTTACTGGCAAAATGTTCTGAAAAGGCTCATTGCCATTGTGAGAATGCTTGCTACCCAAAACCTAGCACTGGGTGGCACTTCAGATCAGCTGTATGTGCCAAACAATGGAAACTTCCTTAAAATTGTGGAGCTGATGGCTGAGTTTGATGCTGTACTCCAGGAGCATCTAAGATGAGTCACCACCCAAGAAATGTACACACACCACTACCTTAGAAAACCAATTCAAAATGAGATCATACAGTTACTGACAACAAAAGTCAAACAGAAGATTGTGGCAGATCTGAAGTCAGCAAGATATTACTCTTATTGTTAACTGCACACCTGACATCAGCCATACGGAACAAATGACTTTAATGGTGCATTTTGTAACAACAACAGAACCTAGTGAAAATGTCCCTGCAATGGTGACTGTCAGAGAGCATTTTCTAGAATTTATTGACATTGATGATACTACAGGAGCTGATATGACAAATGTGCTTCTTAAAAAGCTGGAAGATACGGGAATTGCGATAGCTAACATGAGAGGTCAGGGCTACAATAATGGTGCCAACATGAGAGGAAAGAACAGAGGAGTGCAGACATGGATCCAAGAGCTAAACCCTCGAGCTTTTTTTTCCCATGCAGTTCTCATTCATTGAACTTGGTGGTCAGTGATGCAATATCAGCTTCTAGTCAGGCTGCTGAATTTTTTAACGTAATTCAAAGTATCTATGTATTTTTCTCTGCATCAACTCATCAGTGGGAAATTTTGAAGCAACATCTGGGAATAACCTCTCTGACACTGAAACCACTGAGTGCCACATGATGGGAAAGTCGAGTGGAGGCAATAAAGCCTATCAAACACCAAATTGGGAAGATAGATGATGCCATAGTTCCCATAATGCTATGACAGGAACTGTTTGTGGGAGAACAGTGGCAGAGGGAAATGGAATCACCAGAAACACATAACTTCAAATTTCTGTGTGGCTTAGTGTTGTGGCATGACATACTGTTTGAAATAAATGTTGTAAGAAAGAGACTCCAAGGTGTTGACCTTGATATATCTGGAGCAATGGAACAACTGTACAAAGCAAAGTCATACCTAAAGTCTTACTGGTCAGATGAGGGATTTCAAAATGTTTTGAAGAGTGTGCACAGAAGTTGGCAGAGGAACTTCACACTGAAGCTATTTTCCCACCCATTCAAGAATACAAGAGTCACCGCAGAAGACGACATTTTGATTATGAGGCACGGGATAATCCCATAAGAGACCGCAAACAACAATTCAAAGTTGAATTCTTTAACCAGGTGCTAGATTGTGCAGTACAGTCAGTTGAAGAACGTTTCATGGAGCTCAAGGAACACAGCAGTATATTTGGGATGTTGCATGATATTCCAATACTCCTCACTATACCTGAAGAAGACCTACACCAGCAATGCAGGGCACTAGAGACAGTGTTGACACATGATGACATGCGCGATATTGATGCGAGTGATTTAGGTGATGAACTGTAAGCCCTTTCAAGATACATTTCAGCAGGATCAACTCCAAAGGCTCTTCTGGAATATATGTGCACAAATAAGATGACCACCCTCTTTCCAAATGCTTTTGTTGCTCTGCGCATATTTCTAACACTTCCTGTAACAGTTGCCAGTGGAGAACGCAGCTTCTCCAAGCTGAAGTTAAAAACACATTTACGCTCCACAATGACACAGGAGAGGCTGGTCGGCCTTGCAACCATCTCAGTAGAGCATGAGCTGGCCCAGACTGTGGACCTTCAGGAAGCAGTTCAAATCTTTGCAACCAAGAAAGCACGGAAAGCACCACTTTGATTATTCAAACAGATAAAAATGCCAGTGTTTACTATGCAGACAAGAAAAGTTACATTTGCTGTTCAGGCGTTTCAAAGTTAAGTGTTACTTAAAAATTTTTAACAAGGCATTTTAAGTTGTTAGTTCTCCTTTATTGGGGTAGGTAGCAGAGCAGTACCATGAAAGGAGTAGAACAGGAAGAATCCAGAATTGAGACCTTTCAAAGTTTTGGCCCAAGTGAGGGGGCATGGAGGTGTCATTTGAGCTCCCCACCTCAGGTGCCAAAATGTTGTGGGCCTGCCCTGTGCAGAGAGCATTCTTCATGCAGAACGTAGTACCACAAAAACACTTGACACTAAGGGGTAGCTAAAACAGGTAAGCTTTACAGTCATGGGTGAGGGAGGAAACACAAATGGATGGAGTAGAGTAAAGGAAAAGGAAGATGAAACTGAAATGGTGCCAGGGAGGATCCCTGTTCATTGGTCTGTGTCAGCTTGCTATCAAGTTTGTTATAGTCACAGCTTTTGATCAGAAAGAGGCAGGGGGTAAATGAAACAAGATACACTTTTTAAAATAAATCGCATTCTAACTATTCTAACTTACAGTGTTTTGATTTTACACATGCAATTTCTCATTGATCAGTGCAAAACGATTAAATACCATACTCAGTAATCCATGGAATAAAAACATTTAATCCAGATAATTGGCTTCTAGGACAAAGATCAATAGAAACTTTCCTTATCTGACTACTTTAGCAAGTAAAAATTAATTCTAATTTACATTTGTTTCAAATCAATATGCACTTACTGACTGATCCTGTGAAGAAGGGCACAGCGCTATTCTTCTGGTCACCTATGAAATTAAACACTCATATTCACTGCAGTCATGCGTATTACACTGTCGTATGCCTACGGGATTTATGGGAAGAAAATTCCAACATATAACCTCTTTGCCTTAGTCCCTCTGTCTGGAAAATGGGGTTAACAACATAGCATTGCGAGGGAGGTAGTTCACTCACGTTTGTAAAGTGCCATAGGATCCTCAGACAGAAGGCCCTATAGAATTACAAATGTCATCCTATCTATTTATAAAGGCATCCCAACACCGTTCATTTAGACTTCAAGCTGTTTGGAGCAGGTTTGTCTCCTATTGTGTGTTTGCACAGTAGGTCCCTGACCTCAGCTGGGGTCTCTAGGCACTACTGTCATAAGTAAATAATAAAACAGTAATGCATAACTTTGCAACTATAACTAACGAAGAATCCACCAGCCAAATAAATTAGAAAGGAAATCGAAGTGCAAGCTACTTCATCCACATAAAGGATTGATTCCCAACAGGGAAGAGTAGGGAACGAAAAGAAGGGAGCTCAAACTATACAAAAATAGGCCAACTGAAGAGATGCCAATATGAATGTACTTTTGTCTCTGCTAACTGATAATGTGAAAGACAAATAATGCCTAAAAGAAAGTCATCCTCATTATGACTGCCATAAAAACAGCTTTACAATTTAAGTAAATGTACAACCTCAGCCAATAAAGGAAACCAGAACTCAAACTGAAATTGTGCTCAGACTGCTAATTGTGGCCCCAAACCAGCACCTGGATTTCAGTGCTCCAGTCTTCCCTTTGAAAATTCCTCAGCCTACAAGGAGAGGGCAGAGGGAAATAAGAAGAGGCCAAACCTGCAGCCACATCACTTGCAGTCAATAGGGCTCTGCATGGGTGCCGGGGTCTAGCCACATAGAGCTCAATGCAGGCTTGGGGTCTGTATGTAGACTCATTCAGTCTTCCCAAAGCCCTCCAAAGCTACCCATGAAAGAGGAGAAGCATGAATGTTTGGTCCAATCCTGCTAGCCCATCATGTGCAGGAGCACGATTGATTTAATAAGAATTCTGCACGTGGAGGACTTGTAAGATCAGCACCTTAATGTTGGATTTTTTTTTCTTGCTTTTAAGTCAAACACTTACGATTATTCACCCACTGCTTGTATTTAACTTCTGCTTGGATGGCTTTGCTTTCACAATGCTCTTTGCAAAGGGAAACAAAATAAGATTCGAATTATGTACATCAGAATTTGAATTCTTTAGGCCCCATAGAAATGGAAGGTCATTTCAGTTCCTCCATTCATCATCTGATCAGAAGAGCACTCACATTTTGCTATGGCTATACATAGTTCAGACACAGCACTATGTACTAAAAAGCTAATCCATTTGCAGGTATTTTGCATAGTAAGAATATTATGACTCACCATAATATTCCATCATCATTGTGTAGGGGCTGAGCCATTGCATATTACATAAGGGACACCACTGGATTTTCTGTGTCAGTGGAAGATTAGCGTATCATTAGAAACAGGTAATGTAGCTACTGCACTATTCAAAGTTCAATATCTTGGCAACAAAGGTGGTGCTGAGTGCCATTATAAAGTTCACCTGCCTCTGCAAACCACCTTGGTGATTTTAAGCTAACCCCTCATAAGATATTGCTGTACATAGTTCTGTAGTCAGAATGAATGTGAAATGAAATCTATGCTGATGGGCTAGGCTACTCTACAGGCACAGTTTGAATGAAGTTCTGCAAAATTCATTGAATTAGAATTCTTGAACGTTTCAGAAAGGTGAACTGAAAGGCTTACCAGCTGCAGAGGTCTAGAATTCAGAACTCTCTCTCTCTCTCCCTCCTGCCACAGCAAATGCCATCACTGGACTCTACAACTAGTTCCAATAGTGCTGCCAAACCTGCAACTGCACAAGGTGCCCATACCATGGGGGGCCCACCAATGTCAGCGTGATGAAAATGCTCCGCAGTGTGCACAAAGCTGTTGATGAAAGAGAGCTCTGCAACAGGCCCTTGCTAAAAATGGCAGCTAACACCTAAAAGTAAATGGTGTGACTGCAGGTTCCACCTTTTCTTCCTCCTCCCCCTACCTTCCATCCTCCCCTTGTGACTAAACCAAATTTTCCCAAGTGCAAACGGGGATGCTGTTCAATGTGGGGTGTTTGGGGGGAAATTATGGAAGTTGATTGGGAAGTGGCGGGGAAGGGGAGAGAGATGCACCAACTCTTCCCTCTCCCACTACCCTTCCCTTTGCAGAATGAATAACTGCAACACTTTAAAATAAAGGGCAGGGGTGGGAGAATGCACTATTTATCCCTGTCTTGTTCCTTCACAGCTCTGTCCCAGTCTTCACTTTTTCTCACCCTTCCCCTGCCACCACCCAACTAGCGCTTATCCTCCTAACTCCCACTGTTGTCTTCCCATCCACAAGTTACCTCTGATTCCTGCACCCCACCAATTTCCCCACATACACCTGACCTTATTCACCAATTTGCTCATTCTTCCATTCACCCACACACTCAACCCTATTGTTCACGATCAGGGAAATTAATGCGCTTCCCCAGCTGCCATCAGGCATGCTTCTGGCCAACAGAGCATTTGCCAGCTCTGGTGCAGATACTGGGCAGAGGTGGGGTGGGGCGGCGCTGCTCAGTCCCTTCATTGTCTGTTTAGCTCTCACTTAGCTGGGGAAACTGGCGAGGCATCATCTTCCCCAATGACATGCCCTGGCAATTCCACTCCAACATATGGAAGGGGGCAGAGTCAGGAATTCTAGCTCAAGGAAAAGGGCAGATCAGCTGTAGAGTACGCCAAAGCTATTGTGGGGAGGTGGGAGTTAGCGGGAGTGGCTGTCCTTTGGAATTTGCCTCCCACAGTGAAGGCACAGACCGTGGCTAGGCTATGGAGCTGTGACTGGGACCTCAGTATCTGACCCATAAAAAGTTTATATTTTTTATCCCACTCTGCCCCATCAAAAGAGATAGGAATTGGTACTACTAGCTCCTCTTGAGTTTCCTATAATGTGAAGCAAGTATCCCAATGTATTAGCTGCTTGTTCTAGGGAGTATAAATCTTCCTTGGTCCGTGCTAATTAAAAAAAAAATCAGGATTATTCTGTTTACTGCATTTTAATTTATTTTTGCAAACAACAGAAAGTAGGCTTTTAATTACTTTGCAAATTAGAATTTTATTGGGTTTTCCAGTAAAAGCTTTATTCCTAGGTGGGGACAGTACTGCAGAAACCAAATCCCATTATATAACCTAAAGTTTGATGGACAGGATTCCTGGAATTTTTTTAGATCTACCTCCTCCTTTGCTGATTACTCTGATTTTACATTGCTTTGTTGCAGCTTCCTTTATTTTGGTGAACCCCACTTTTCTTTTTCCAAGGTTGTTCGCATAGCAAGATAAATCTTGCAGGAGGAATAATGGACTGGATTTTCTCTGTGAGGAGGGCCTTCTGAATCAGATTTTTCATAGAATGCTTGATGTTCTTGATTAAATTTGTTTGTGTGTCTACTAACAAAATGAAAGTTTGTTACAGCCGCTATGCTGCTCAAGATGATGTCTTAACATGATAGCAGTTTGCCTACCTTATTTCCAGATTTCTAACTGGTTTGATTCAACAGAATGCATACTTGCCTTTAGCATGTATTTGATTTAATTCATGTTATGTTTGGTTAATTCCATCAGTTCAATATTTTTTGCATCATGCTCGGAAGTATTTTTTGTTCCCCCCACCACCCCCACCTCAAGCTGTGCCATTTGATGCCCTATTTTTTATTTATGTTTTTGAAGCAGACTTCTTTACAACAAGCCCTCTCGTGTAGGCTTTTCCAGCCTCCCACATTTTTCTAGGAGCAAAAATAGATGCTTAATTTAGCCCAAGGAGGAATATGGCTTTATGTGGTATAGTTAATCTCCATCTAGGCATTTGTGTTTTAGAAACACTTAGATTCAGAAGAAACTCAAAAGGAGCATGGTTATTCACAACTGTTTCCTATAAACACATATATATATATATATATATATATATTATAGATAGATAGATAGATAGATGGTGTTTTGCAGAGCTTTCAACAAAATACATTTGATAGCCTTTATTTAATTGTCATTAAATCATCAAAATTGACAGTATGTTTTATGTAGAGCTACAGCAAGTATAGCCCTTATCTGCAGACTTATGCCTGCCAAGCCATAAATTACAACGCTGATATTGCTATCTTTTTTGCTCATATAGTACCATTAATGGCGCTGGGTGTTGATCTGTCCAGAAGGTTAAAGGTCAGCCATATATTAGCATAGTAGGGTTATCCTTGTTTTGCATGTGGACAGGCGGCCAAAGAATCATCTGTCATTTCCTTAGGCACATTAATATTACTTATAATTGCTGCATAGAGCTTCTGCCTTCACTATCAGCATATTGATTTTTATTGTTTTGTTTGGACAGAGAACCTACATGGCATGTTTCTGGTCTCTGATTGGAAAATCCTTAAAATCAATTTTCTACTGCAAATATCTATTTTTGAATACCTGGGTTTTGAACTGTTATGGGGGTAGGGGAGGTGGGAAGAGTGTGGTGGGAGAAGGGTAAAGTTGCCATTTTTAATCCAGAGAAATACATGAGGATCAAAAACTAAAAAATGAAAATATTTTAATTAATTATTAAGATGTTTTCTGAATTAATCCCATGGCACTCAAGATTTTGAAAAGTAAAAAAATATACATAATTCCTGTTTCCCCCCTCCCCAAGATATTCAGAATTTTATCAAGGGGAACTATCACTCACAAACGTTCAGAAGTGCTGAAATCTCTGCTCTCATCTGTTATAATCACACCATCTAGTATTTAAAAGTGTTTAAACCTTTTTTTAAAAAAACACCGTAGGTGCCTCAAGCTAGGTAACTAACTCCATATTTAAGCACTGAAGAACTTGATCCAAATCCTATTCAAGTTAATAGACAGACTCTCACTGCTTTCAATGAGTTTTGGATTACACCCTAAATGAGCAGCCTGATCATCAGATGTGCAGAGTACCCACGGCCCCTGGAGTCCAAACAGATGTGGCAATCAAAGAGAGAAGTCATTCTTTATTACATATTCATAACTCCAGAACAGGCAGAGGTTCATACTAGAGAAAGGGGAACATTTTCAAACTAATAGTTTATTCCCCCAAAAAATGCAGTTTTGGGTTGACCAAAACTATTTGCATATACGTGTTGATTTGGTCACTGGTTTTGGCCAAAAGAAAATGAGAAAAAGTCAAACATTTCCTTTTGACATTTTTTAAAACAAACCTTTCAGTTTGTGCCAAATTGATGTTTTGCAATTTTGGTAGATTTAATTTTTTATGGACAAAACACACTAACAAATGAAACTGTTTGTTTCAGGTCAAATGAAATGTCTCATTTGACCCAAAACAATTTTTTTCCAATTTTTTGGGTAAACAACTAAACAAAAAACAAAAAAAAACATTAGTTCTCTGAGCTCTAATTTATATCAACCAATTTCACATGGGATCATTGTTTCTACTTAAGGGAGAACATGTTATGTTTGACACCTACCTCACTTCATATAGACCAGGGGTGGGCAAACTATGGCCCGCGGGCCACATCCGGCCCGCGGGACCCTCCTGCCCAGCCTGGGAGGCTACCTCTGGCCCCTCCCCCGCTGTTCCCCCTCCCCCGCAGCCTCAGCGCGCCCCGCCGCCGGCGCAATGCTCTAGGCAGCAGGGCTGGGAGCTCCTGGGGCAGCACAGCTGCAGAGCCCAGCTTGACCTGGTGCTCTATGCTGTGCAGTGGCGGTGGCGTGGCCCGGCTCCAGCTGGGCGGCGTGGCTGTAGCACCGACAGCCACCCGTGCTCCAGGCAGTGCAGTAAGGATGCAGAGATCAGGGGGGTTGGATAGAGGGCAGGGGAGTTTGGGGTGGTGGTCAGGAGGAGGGGATGTGGATAGGGGTCAGGGTGGTCAGAGGGCGGGGAACAGTGGCGTTGAATGGGGGCAGTCAGGAGGGAGAGTTGGATGGGGTGGCGGGCAGCATTCAGGGGCAGGCGTTCCGGTGGCAGTTAGGGGACAGGGAGAAGGGGTGGTTGGATGGGGCAGGGGTCCCGGGGCGGGGGGCGCGTCAGGAATGAGAGGAGGGGTTGGATAGGGCGGCAAGGGGCAGTCAGGGGCGGGGGTTCCAGGGGCAGACAGGGGACAGGGAGCAGGGTGTGTGGATGGGGCAGGGGTCCCGGGGGGGGCCATCAGGGAACAGGGGGGTTGGATGGGGCAAGAGTCCCGGGGGGGGGGGACGGATAGGAAGTGGGGGCCGGGCCACAACCACCTACCCTAACTGGCCCTCCATATAATTTCCGAAACCCGATGCGGCCCTCAGGCCAAAAAGTTTGCCCGCCCCGATATAGACGCTTCCTCACAAATATTTTCCTCCTATAGAAGGGACACTATCCACCTTAGAAACGATAATGTTCAAATCCATTTGTGTGTGTTTATTTTTAAAAACAGTTATTACTTTAAGATTGATCTAAATTATGTGGTGGCTGTGCTGTCTAAAGGCAAACAGCAGGCCACTAGTAGTGCTCCGCCATTTATTTTGATTTGTTTAAACATTCTAATTTACACTGATTCATCCTGGGACCATGGGCAAGTCCCAACCTTGCTACTTTGTTTGCACACTTATAAAGGGGTTATACTGCCACATAGTCATGGTGGTGGTAACACAAATTCCTTTAAAGCCTCACATGAAAGATACAGAAGGGTAGTTTTACCTCCACTTCAGGAAAATCTGATCCTTTCCTACCATCAAATCAAAATATATTGTCTTTACTGACTACTACAATGGACCAATTCTTGAATCTGACAAGGTCTCTCTTTGGACTGGTACTGCCATGTTGTGTAGTCTTCTGTGTTCGGTAAGTCTTTGCAGCACCTACTTTACAAATGTTGTACAAACAGGGTATTTGCCTTTCCATGCCCACATGTAATTCTACTAACATTAATGTCAGTCACCATGTGAAGCAAGAGAAGAATATACCCCCAAAGATTTTTGTTTTCTTCTGTATAAGACTGCCCTCATCAAGTTCAGCATTCATGCCATTGGTTCCAAAAGGAGATGAAGTGAAGGCTTGAGAATAGAAACATCAGCTTGACTCACATTGTATGCATGACTCCAAAACTTATCTTAGAAAAGGCCTTGGGTTATTGTACTTCTGTCTCCATGAAAAAAAAAATCAAGCTGAACCACATGCTAAACTTTCATTTTATTTATTAAATACAAGATTGGAATATGGAGTTTCCTTAAAGGGAAGTGTAATCTCTAGCATGGGAGTTCCCGAACTGGGGGTCGGGACCTCTCAGGGGTCACGAGGTTATTACATGGGGGGGGGGGGTTTGCGAGCTGTCAGCCTCCACCCCAAACCCCGCTTTGCCTCCAGCATTTATAATGGTGTTAAACATTAAAAACACTTTTTTATATATTTAAGGGGGGGTCACACTTAGAGGCTTGCTGTGTGAAAGGGGCACCAGTACAAAAGTCTGAGAACCCCTGTTCTAGCAGATATAGCAGGGGAGCCAGGCTCCAGGGCTCTATTTCCTCAGTCACTGATTCACTTTGACTAACGGGATGGGCTGTTGCATGAATCTTGTGTTTGGATCCTAATTCAAGGACAAACTAGAACACAAAGGACCTTTAGCTGCCTCACAGAGTGAAGTGTCCCGAGGCTGGAGGGAAGCTACACCTGTATGTGTCAGACAGCTTGGCAAACAATTGGTAGAATTTTTGTTATAAGCTGGGGACACATCAGTTGAAAGTAACAGAGGAGGAGGAGGACCTCGAAGTATTGGTTGATCACAGGATGACTATGAGCCGCTAATGTGATATGGCCGTGAAAAAAGCTAATGCGGTCTTGGGATGTATCAGGCAAGATATTTTCAGTAGAGATAAGGAGGTGTTAGTACTATTATACAAGGCACTGGTGAGACCTCATCTGGAATACTGCGTGCAGTTCTGGTCTCCCATGTTGAAGAAGGATGCATTCAAACTCGAACAGATACAGAGAAGGGCTACTAGGATGATCCGAGGATTGGAAATCCTGTCTTATGAAAGGAGACTCCAGGAGCTTGGCTTGTTTACCTTAACCAAAAGAAGGCTGAGGGGAGATATGATTGCTCTCTTTAAATATATCAGAGGGATAAATACCAGGGAGGGAGAGGAATTATTTAAACTCAGTACAAATGTGGACACAAGAACAAATGGATATAAACTGGCCATCAGGAAGCTTAGACTTGAAATTAGACAAAGGTTTCTAACCATCAGAGGAGTGAAGTTCTGGAACAGTCTTTCAAGGGAAGCAGTGGGGGCAAAAGACATATCTGGCTTCAAGATTAAGCTTGATAAGTTTATGGAGGGGGTAGTATGATGGGATAGTCAAAGATCAATTAATTGCCAAAATTAGGCTATTAGCGGTAAATATACCCAATGGCCTGTGATGGGAGGTTAGATGAGATGGGATCTGAGTTACTACAGAGAATTCTTTCCTCGGTGTCTAGCTGGTGAGTCTTGCCCACATGCTCAGGGTTCAGCTGATCGCCATATTTGGGGTTGGGAAGGAATTTTCCTCCAGGGCAGATTGGCAGAGGCCCTGGGGGTTTTTGCCTTCCTCTGCAGCATGGGGCACGGGTCACTTGCTAGAGGATTCTCTGCACCTTGAAGTCTTTAAACCATGATTTGAGGACTACAATAACTTAGATATAGGTTAGGGGTTTATTACAGAAGTGGGTGGGTGAGATTCTGTGGCCTGCATTGTGCAGGAGGTCAGACTAGATAATCATAATGGTCCCTTCTGACCTTAAAGTCTATGAATAGCCAATAATATATAAATGTAGCCTCTTTTTCTCACAATTTTCTCAGGTTTATTTGCTGTTGAAATAATTTTAATATTTTCAAACAAATAGTTCTGGGACTGCAGCTCATTTGTGAGTACTTACTGTGGGTGCGAGTATTTAATATTGTCTTGCTAGTTTTGAGAGGTGACCTACATCACATGGAGTGTTTCTGCTCCCTGACTGGAAGAGCAAAATTTCTAGTCTGGTTTGCAGTGCTGATAAATTCACTAATTCCAAATTGCTTTTCCACACGTATACTACTCTACTCACTTAAAATTAGCTGTTTCCACAGCTGTGGACTCATTCAAGCATTCACATGTCTTTTATAGTTCAGACCACATCTTAGGAGAGAGATTGTCTCCCCATCCATTCACAACTATGCAGAACCTCTCCTTTCCCATTCATGATCATAACACCTCATCCTTTACATGGAAATGTAAAGTATTTAAATGACTTTTCAGTTGTCTTACTACAGCTTAGCAAGTAGACACAAGAGGAGAACCAGCACCATATGACCATCTATCTCTACACAGGCTTCTGATTGGATACCATTGCCTTAGAATATCCATAGTGAACACAGGCACACACGCACCCCTGAAGAAGCAAGTCCATTTAAAAATTCAAGACTATTTAGACTTATTGTTTGTAGGGTTTATCCAGCTGTGGTGTGCTGTGCCTGGGAATTCTTGATTACACTTCCCTCAAGGACTGATGCCCATTCACCTCCTATTTACTGTATTTTGGGCAGCATCTGGAAGTGGAGCTAGAGGTATTACTCCACACACAACATAGTCAAATCCACCTACTCTTGGAGAGAAGGTATAAGCCCGAGATAAGCCAATTCAGAGGCCCCAGTAAAACTCAAGTGAACCTGGGGTAACAGGATGGGTGGAAATGGAGCAGAAGGTAAAAGACACTTGAAAAAAAACCTTTCTATCACACTATGATCAAAAGCAGGTTGTACTTCAAGGCTCTGGGACTCACTGTGTAAACTTTTAAAATAAAAACCATATGGTTCATAAACCTTAACTCTGGAGCAGAGTTTAACAAGTCAATGCAATAGGTAGCACGCCTACACTGATTGGCACAAGTCACTGAATTGTTTCATTTACCCAGTCTGTAAATAGAGATAATACTTGCCCACCTCAATGGGAGGCTGTGGGGCCTCTGTGGTGTGTGTTTTTGAAAGTTCAAAGATTTTATTTTATCTTTAAGATTCACTAATATTTAGCAAAAAAATTTAAGCTTTAGCCATACTATTTGTGACCCAGGGTGCCTGGGGTAGACCTCACTGAAAATACCAACATCAGGGAAGGCTGCAAAAGGGAGAGCAGGTACTCCCATATTCCATACAGAGTCACACCAATATTATAAAATTGCAAGGAATCTGCCCAGATATGCCATGCAAGGTGTCAGTGAAAATGTTATGATTTGCCAAGTACGATGATCTTATTTATATGTTTGTATCACCTTTGTATCGTGAGTTATAGATATGTATGGTGGCTCTGTTTTTCAAACTTGTGCTGTGCCTCTGGGTGACACCCCCCAGACAGATTGGCATCAGCATTGCCTAGCCTGTTCGATGGCCCATCAAAGGTCATCAACAATACAAGGAACCCATGGAAAGGAGCCAGGGGATACACCTTATGAGTCAGCAGGACTAGCAGGGAGATGCCTATGGACAGGGAATGCCAAGACTTTTCCATGCCATGTGCTGGGCAGCTTGTGTTTGGGACAAAGGAAGTACAGGCCATATTAAAGGCAGTTGCATCTCCTCCATTTTGTCTTCATTCCTGCTTCTTACCTCTGGAGTAACTTTTCTACAGACTGAAGTGCTGAACAAAGGACTGAACGACCCATCTAAGCCGTGGATGTGTTCCAGAGGACTTTTCAAACCAGCAAACTCACCAACACTGATAAGAACCTGATATATGGACTTTGTAGTCTTATGTATGTATCTGATTGCTTGACCATTTAACAACTCCCTTCTTTCTTTTATAATAAACCTTTAGTGTTAGTTACTAAAGGATTGGTTGGCAGCATGGTATTTTGGATAAGATCCAAACTAATATTGACCTAGTAACGTGACTGGCCCTTTGGGGTCAGAAGAGCATTTTATATAAGTGAGCAGAGTTTTAAAATAATTGCTGAACATATGTGCTGATTGGGAGCCGAGAACTGGAATGCAATAAAGGGCACTGGGTGATTTCTTTTTTAACTTCTTGATAACCAGTGTGGGGGATCAGGAGCAGAACACAGTTTGTGACTGGCTGGTAAATCTAACTTGAATTTCAGTGTTAACCACCAGTTTGGGGAGAATCTGCTCTCCCTTTCACAGCCTGCCCTGACTTTGGCATTTTCACTGAGGTCTACCCCAAGCACACTGGGTCACAATTGGTATTAATAATATCAGAAAGGGTCTCCCATATTCCATACAATGTCACACCATTAAACACATTTTAATGTTCTCTTGATTAAATATGTATTTTGCTATACAGCTGAATACAAGTTTTCATCTCTTATTGCTTGTTGATTTGTCATCATTTTATCACATGTAACTATATAATGCACCATTGATTTTCAAGTAATTAAACTGATTGGAAGTTCCACTTTAAAAAACTGAAGGCAGGATATGGCCCATGGAAGATGGGTACTTTAAGACCAAATTTGGCCTGCATTAGTCCAGCAATTTTCCTCTCTCAGAGCAGTATATAAATCAAGGGTAACTCCATCAATTTCAGTGGAGATACTCAGGATTTATATTTGTGTAATTTGAGCAAAATTAGCTCTCAGCACTTCATATTTATGCAACTTTAAAAATGCTTAAATGATAGAGAAAAATGAACACAGAAGAGGGCATTAAATGTTCAGATGACCAAAAGATAAAGTCAATTCTGCACTTGTATCTGTATCAACACCACCAGTTTCTTTCCCTTTCAGAGAACCATGTCAAGGAAAGGTAAGCTCAACTACCAAACATCTTCCAACATCTGGACAGTACCCTTTCTCCCAGCCAACAGTAAGAAAAAAAATGGTTGCCCAAGTATTTACTTACTCCAGCTTTCTCAAAGTTAGGTACATCAAAATAAAGACTCTATTCCAGGGCAGCATTACAGTATGTTCTTATGTCCCCTTGACTTCAATGAGAATTAAGCACGTTTAACAGATTTCCTGAATAGGAGCCATAGTTTGATGCCCAGCTCAGTCATTTTAAAATACAGCAAATTCACCTTGTACTCCAAGAGTGACATCCTTGGATAAGTCTGCAGTTCACATGTAGGAAAGTTCCCATACCCACACCTTGCCTTTCCAGCATACAAGGGAAGTCGCTGATCTTATGAATTGAAGCTTTGTGGATTTGACATAGCAGTTATCATTATGTGCCCCGAGGGTCAAACCAAACCCCATTCTGAATGCAAAAATGCTCCAACAAGTTCATATACAGTTCAATTCCTTATGCAAAATAGGAGGAAAAATAACTTTCAAGCACTACTTGATGTCAATGTGTCCTTCATCCTACCTTAAAGATATAAGTCTATCTGCTGGACTACAACATATCACTAATGCCTATTTAATTGTGCACATTCTAACCTGTCCTGGAGGCTGAATGTCAGATAGCACTGGCAGATCCAGTAGAGTTTCAGGGCTGGTCTTCACTACCGTGCTAAATCGGTGCCGCTACGATCAATGCAGCAGCATCAATTTAGTGGGTCTGGCGAAGAGACGATAAGTCGACGGGAGAGCGCTCTCCCATTGACATAATTAATCCACTTCAATGAGAGGCAAAAGCTATGTTGACGGGAGAGCATCTCCCGTCAACATAGTGCGGTATAGACACACTGCGTTAAGTTGATGTAAGTTACGTAGCTCCTCGGGGTGGTTTTTTTACACCCATGAGTGACATAACTTACGTCAACTTAAGCAGTAGTGTAGACGAGGCCTCAGTCTGGTAAATTAGAATAATTGTTCCAAAGAATGTGAGCCACTAATTTATATGAACTAGATTAAATTAATTGCTTAGCATTAGTCAATGAAGACATTAATGTTGGCTATCTAATTGTAACCCTTCTGCCAGTCAGAGTCGGCAGCAACAAGGGCCGGGTTCCGTATCTAGGGGTTCCATTCCAATAACACAATGCAAAACCGGCTCAAGCCCCCACCCAGTGACCTGGGACAAATATATATCACCCCCCCTGGGTGCCTCTAAGAGGCAGTACTTCCCCTCTCGCAAGCACGGAGTCTGAGTGTAGAAAAACCTTTTAATGACAGAGAGAAACAATGCGGCATTTTGCTGGGGAAATACCACATCTAGGATTTGTAAACCAAACTGTGAACAACGACCCACCCCAGCAAATTGGCCATGTCCTTTCCCTTTGGTTCTTGAGTCCAGCAACCCCAAAATCACCCAAAGTCCCAAAAGTCCAACAACCCAAAAGTCCAGACCCAGAGTTCAAAAGTTCATCTGCAGAGTGTTACACCCCCTCCAGTCTGGGTAAAAATGGGGAGGGGAGAGGTAAGGGGCACCTTACGTGGCTCAAAGCTGACTGCCCCGTCCCTTTGTGGGGCCTCGCTTGGCTCGGCTCTGCTCTGCTCTGCTCCGCCAGCCATCCCACGAGTCACTCCGCTCAGCCGTCCCTCAAGCCGCTCCAGCTGTCCCGCCAACTGTTCCGCTCCGCCAGCAGCTCCGCTCCGTCAGCCGGCCTGCAAGCCGCTCCGGCTGTCCCGCCAACTGCTCCGCTCCGCCAGCAGCTCCGCTCCACCAGCCGCTCAGCAATATATCTTCTGGCTCCCCCACTACTTAACACAGTGCTCAGTGATTTCAGCTTGTAGTTAGGGGAGCCTTTGTGCTCATTTGCACACTTAGTCCAGAGTAATTCCAACTCAGCAGCCTGTGATTAGACTCCTAAGGAACTCAAAATTAGCTCTGATATTCCACAGTGGAGAGAGAAGGAAGTGCAATTGACATTTAGGACCCTCAGACACAGCCCATACTACAAGATACAAATACCTGTCCCCAACCTCTCTCAATTCACTGGGTTTTGGAATCCATGTCCCTTGCCTAGCAAGTGCTGCTCAGCTAATGGTGAGGCCCTTCATCATAACAAAAGCCCACTGTCCTTGATTCACATAATCAGGGTAACACTTTATTCTTCCTGCCCCAATAACAGAGAAACTGGGGCTCCCACAGCAGTCAAAGTGACCATTTGGGCAAGCGGTCCATCATGCTTTGCAGGGTGGGTGTGTCCATGCAAACAAGATTAGCCCCTGACATCCCTGACATCCCTTTCCACAACTCACCACCAGATGTCAGGGTAGAGTTCATCCTGACTCTGCTTACATAATTAACTGTCTGTTGGGGATTGGAAGGGGAAGGATGTTGAGCTGGTTACTCCTTAAATCCCTCTGGACCTTCTGGAAATGTAGTTCAATCCTCATTGTCCAAATGTTTTCTGGGATATCAAATAAATTCATATAATCAAGGTTTTGGACAATGGAGTGAATTTTCAGTGTAAGTAAGTGATGGACATTGGGAGACACACCCATCTTTCAGAGAAGAGAGTTTTGAATACTTCAAGTTTGGCTAATCAGAGTACTAGCCACATTACTAGCCATGTACATTACAGTGTGCCAATGTTTAGTCTGGAAGGCCAATTGTTACTTTCGTCATACAAACATGTTAAATTCACTTTCCTCGCTAATTTAGAAGTTGACAAGTACTCGGGGGGGGGAATGGTTGCAGGCAGCATGCTCTTCTTTCTTTCATTATAGAAACCACTTTCTTTTGCTTGTTACTAAGCTCTTGGTTGCTAGGTGTTACACCTTCAGGAAACAGGCTTGTTTTGTTATGAAGTAAGTTTATTAAATTGAGTTCTGACCTTTTAGAGCGTATGCAAGCAGTGTCTTCTACTTTCTGGAAGCACAAGCAAGATCTATCATGTATTGCTTTGACTCTTGCAAAACCTAACCCGTTCTTAAAGGCACAGCTCCTGTTAACCACATTAGAGACAAAAAAAATAAAAAAGCAAATTTTCAAACTGATCTCTAAATACCGTATTTTAAACTATAAAACCATTACAACAGTTGTTTATTCTAGGGTCCTCCAGCTTTATTGCCATCATAATAAGGTTCCCCTTATTTGACCAGCCTCATTAGATGTCATGCTTCCTCCATTCCAAAAAAAATTAAATTCCTTCCTTTACTTTCAGCCCCCTGGTGATTCCCTGTGGCTTGTGCTTTAGCTAGTGTACTCACCTGGTTTCCACGTTGATGGAAATTTCCTAGTTTACTCCTATGTAGGCCAACCATGTTGGCAGCTTTTCATGCAACCTTCAAAGTCTGTGGGGAAAGGAAGCATTAACTCAATGGAAAGGATAGTTTTATAGCAATGCTGAGCTTTTCTCTGACATCGGGTCCTCCTTTAAAGCCATTCTTCCATTAACTTACCCTTGTGGTAATCCCCTCTTCAAGAGTGTGCAGACCCAGAATAGAAACTAATGCCATTCCTGATAGCATCAACTCCAAATGGAATTCTGCTTATGCAGATATGGGATTGAAACCCACTTCAAGTTCCCAACCCTGCCTCGTGTCCACACTTTCCACAGAGACCTGACTGGGCTGAGGGGCAAATGGCTTTTGTGAGCTGCTCCTCTGCACATTTGACCATTTTCCCTCCCTTGCACACAGGGAGGGAGCATCGGGGCCCTATAGTTACTTTACTCAGCATGATTTCCTTCACCTTCCCCTGAACCCTAAGCATCTTAATTTAGTGCTTCAAAATGATCAGTCTCTACTTTTCCTGTCACACAACTATTTTCATTCTCAAAACTTATGAGCTATAAGCACCAAGAACATGAATACCTCAAGTACACAGTGACCTTTCTGGTAATATGTTACAATAAATTTAGATTCCGTTTCAAGCCCTGTTTGGAGTGCTGCCTCTAAGTGAGGATTCTTATTAATCACTTGCACTTCTAATGGACTTACCCTTTATAAACCATTTCTGTTTTACCTTCCACAGCTGATTTGCATTCTCAGAATTTCAACTTCACCACTTAGGACTGGGCACACACACATTTAGCTGATGTAGGCTTCCTGCAAAGGAGCGGCTCACCTAAGGTCAGGGCCCCAAGAAATAAACCAGTGACATATGTTTGTGCGACAAAGTCTTTAAAAAACAGACACTGACTTTTTAGGAATATGCAGATTGAACACTAAACCAGTTCCTGAAGTTCCCAGGGCTATTTCTGAAGTCAGCCCTTCATTCTTTGGGCCAGATTGTGGCTGATCCCTGAGTTGGGAGGCAAGGAACATTCCCTACCCTTAACCTTTTACACACTGGCCAGCCACAATTGCAGCCTTCTCTCTCTCTCTCTCTCTCTCTCTCTCACCTGAGCTCACAGGCTGTTCCTCCAGACAAATGCTCATCAGCCCAAAGAGACAAGCAAGGCTGTAGTCACATCCCCACCACAGCTATTACACAGGTCAGCTATTACACAGGCCAACTGTAAACAAGAGCTGCAGTGGGCATGATTCCCCTGAACATCGGAGGCCTCTTGGAGACACTGAACCTGCTTTAGGCACAGTCCATTCTAGAGCTCACAGTAGCAGTATAGTTCTGCACCCTCTTGAGTATTGGACCCAGCCTACAGGGACGATTGAGCCTTACATAATGACATAACATACATACATTACATAACATAATGACAAAAAACTAAGATCAAAGTAGGCCTGTGCTAGCATGTCATTTCCTGGGGGAATCCCCATTTTAGTGAATTGACTGTCCCAAGTCCTGCACCCTGTGAGAACTGTAAACCAGTCTAATCGCCATCTCAGCACCACCAGATGCTGGAGAGCAACTCCTGGCTTGATTTGCTATGGCCACTTGATCTTGTCATTGCCAAGTAGGTGTTTTCTTCTGAAAGCATGAAAGCTTTAAATGGTGCAAGCTAACTACCAGCCACCACCACATGATAGATGTCAGAATAACCCCTTGCCAAGTCATGCGTTACAGCCAGCTATCAAGCAAGTCCCTAATTTTTTCCTCATAGCATATCAGAAATTAGGGTGACCAAATGTCCCGATTTTATAGGGACAGTCTTGATTTTTGGGTCTTTTTCTTATATAGGCTCCTATTACCGCCCCCACTCCCTGTCCTGATTTTTCACATTTGCTGTCTGGTCACCCTATCAGAAATCCTTTATTCCATTCTGTAGCTCACAATATACTCCTCTGCAAAACCATGCTTCCTGGTCCATTACAACAGCTCATAAACAGAGCCTCTATAACCCAGTCGACACATTCCATCGTTTTCCCAATGCCAGGTCCTTCACATCAGCACATTTTTCCCCCTCTACATTCATTTTTCCATCCCATCATACCCAAAGTTGGAGCACAATTAAGTGGTACATTAAGTCTGACAATGTGTTAAAAGAATGATCGATCCAACAGTCACTTTTCTTGACCATTGGAGGTCAGCTTAGAAAAAAGTCATGTGTGCGCCAAGGTCAGTTTGGCCCCAAAAGAGATACCAAATCATGGCAATGATTTCTCATTTTAGTAGATTATCTCTGTAGTGAACTGAGGGGAATTCCATCTGTACCATCCTATGAGAAAAGAAGAGTCACTTTCCATTATAGTCCAGGCTGCGCATTGTTCTAGCTACTCCTTTCTTGTCTCAAAATCTGAGGCTTTCATTCTGATTGTAGGGTCTTCTCTCTTTTTCCTCAAACCTCGCAGGCATGTACTCAACTGAATGCAGAGACTAAAGAGTTGAGGTCTCTGTGTAATACACTACTGACCAGTCCTTCAAATGCAGAGTCCTTCAAAAGCTACCACTGAAGACTCAAGCATCAGCTTTGATTCTCCACATCTAGGTCTTTGTTAGCTAACGTATTTTTTGATCCTCAGTCTTCAGCAAGGATTCCTCATCCTGGCCCTCTAAGTCACTCACTCAGGTCTGCACTAGAGCAATTCTTCTATTAAATGGCTCCAGCTTGAGTTGATCCTGGAAATTTGCCTAGCAGTGGTGCAGTGATTGCTTCTCATTTCTTATAACAAAATGGCCATGTTTCCTGCCTTGAGGTCAAGCTGAGTGTATGCATCTTCTTCTCCTTCCATGATATCTGGCAGCCAGGGATACTGGAACAAATCCATAGCTTCTCCTCTTGCCTTCATTGTAAAGTTTTTTTATTGATAGTCTCCATCACATTTTACTGGGCTTTGGCATTCAGACCTCAGAATATGTAAACTTAAATATTTATAAATGTAGATTTCAGATTTGGAAGTGCTGGAGACAAAGCTTTAGTTATCTGCTGTCATGGGTAAACCATGTGATTTTAAATAATAAAGACGATAGAAAAGAGTCATAATATTTACAAGCATTATTCTATAGGTGCAATGGGTATACCACTGAAACAATGATTTCCCCTAACATACAGCAAACAAGTTATCACTTAGGGAGGAAAAGAAGATCCCTTACACCAATAGATACCTATGAAACACATTCATCCCCCATGTAAGTCCATTTGATTTATCTAAAAGTCAAGAATTAATTTGGCTCAGTAGATTTAGCATTCAAATGCCTTTCCAGTTTTGTTTTCACCCAGCTGTAACATAAAGCTATATTATCAAATTTGCAAGTAAAACCCTTTCTTAAAACTACCCCCAGACAAACTCCCCCTGCTACCTGAAAATCAAGCTGTGTGCTCTCTCTTCTGCATCATCAGTAATAAGATTTGGATGGTTCGAGTGGGGCTGCACTGGTGTAACTGGTGACAGAATTTGACACTGCAATTGGAACCATATTAACAATTCTTTTGATGATGCATAAGACAGAATAGAATTCAGCTTCCTGTCCAATAGTCATGTTTGCTCCACAAAGTCAACAGAAGCTTAAAAGACAACCCTTCCTTTGGAGCTTGATTATCAGCTCCACAGGCAGATGTAAAAAACCCCCAGCAGATCCAAGCAGGGGTATAGGCTGAAAATAGTGTTGCTTTTGTGGGCTCATTCCTCCTCCTCCCCGTGGGCACCTCTTTGGGAAAATGTATAGTCAGAATCTATGGCTGGGCATTGTTTCCTTTCTTCCACAAACACTATTGGACTTGTGTGGTTAAGTTAATGCTGAACCTCCTTCCCATCTATAATGTGGAATCCCTACCCAGAGTTGGCTTCCAGAGGACCCAAACAATCTGAGAAAGCCCCTGGCTGCATAGCTCCCACAGGAGAGACATACTTCAGAGGCTGCCAGCAGGGGCTTAGCTGGGAAGGAAAGTAAAAGTAGAATTCTCAAAGATTCCACCCGTAAGTTCCCCTCTGTCCACTCAATATGCCACTCATGGTAGTCTGTGCAGAGTCTCATCATACGATCATCCATCAGGTGCTTTGTCTAGCAGTGAAATAGCAAGCAATTAAATTGTCATTAAGCTTCAGCGTTAACACCCCATTGATACAAATGAGGCAGTTTGCTCATTTCTCACAGAAAACAGAAGCGTACAATACTGTGTTCACACTGTACTAAGAGCCAGTTTATAGCTATATTCTAATAATGCTGATTATGATTTGGCTTTTTTAAAAGTCTCCACTTACTCCCAATATAAAAAAGAGTCAGAAGATTAATTATGGGTGCTAGGGACCTGATCAATGGAAAGCCACTGATTGACTTGATTCAGGCCATGTATTTGATATGTCTTGTCACATCTGACACTGAATAGACTTTGGGATTACACCCTTTATCTAAAGTCTCTACTCTGAACAGGGTCAATTGCTTAAAGGCCATTCGTCCTGCATTCCCATGGCCACAGCTTGTAGAACAGCATTTCAGAATGCATATGTTAGGTCATGCATTGGGATTGGTTTCAAGCTATCTGCAGACTGAGGCAGACATCACTGCGCTGCTTTGCATTAGGTTCACAATCTGAAGGGTCTCCTTGTGCCTCTTAAACAATAGAAGCTTAAATTTAAATGTTATTGTGTACATATTTCTAGAGTACAAGATGGCAGCCTTCAAAACAAGTACCACCTCATCAAGTGGCAACAATTCAACCTTTGAGCTCCCCAAAAGCTCTGTGTGGGTCTCAGGTGATCTGCTTATTTTGGGGGGCTGATTCCTTGCCAAGGAATCACCAAGAATTGCTGAGTGCAGAAACCTGAAGTATCTACATGGAAGTAGCCTGCACAGAGCCTGATGTAAGCAGACAGGACTCTGAATGCAGAGGGAGGTGATGTACTGAGCAGAGGGGGAGGAGGAACCATTTTTACCTCACTTCTATGTTCACAAGCACACTTTTGACTTGCCATTCTATTGCCTTTTAATGGGATGGTTTAGTCAATTACATCTTACCTGACTAAAAAAAGCATGTTACTCTCTCCTTACTAGAAACTATAAATAATTTTAATATAGTTAAATATAGTGAAGGAAGGTAGAGTAGCTTTATACCAAAGTACCTCATAATGACAGAATATAAGATAATTCTCTTAAAGCTACAACATAATATGTACAAATTTTGTATCTTAACACCTTTTTAGATTGGTATTTCTACATTCCAAGTATTCCCATAGCAATCTTTTGACATTTCTACTGCTCAGCTGGTTACACCATCCATAAGCAATCTCTATCTACCTGGCATTATTATTATTTTAAAAGCAATCTCTTTCACTGCATTTCAGCTAAGACCTATGTTAAACTTGATTGCCAGTTACCACCCTCCTTTCTAGAAAAAGAAAGCATGGATTTCCAGCTGCTTGAAATTCATCCTTCATGTCAAATCATAGTGAGAAACAATATAATCAGAATTCCAGTATCCATACATTATAGGAACATAATAATCAGAAGGCAAAAATGTAGGTGCTATTTGCATTCTTGGTGTCCAACTTAGATGTGAAGTCACAAAGGACCACAGCCCTGTAATAATACTGTGTATGTTACAAACAGAATTACCAGTAAGAGGCAAAAAAAAGGTATTACTTGCCTACTTATGATTAATAGATGTAACTAGCAGTCAAAGAATATTATTCCTACAGTGTGTTCATTATGCACTTGATAATCTCTATTTGTAGGACAATGAAGTGTGGGATTTATAAAATGCCATCTGTTGGTTTCTTTTCAATGTATAGGATTTCTGACCGTTCAGGAGCTGCAATTCAGCACCAAGAATGCTATAACATGTAATACTAAAGCATTCTTTGGTTAGGAATACGGGAGTCATTAAACATCAAGAGGCATATTAGATCGAAGATCGATGTACTTTATAGTGCATCTTCTGAATCGAATCTATTTAAAAGCAATTTACTATTTGCACATAATTGATTTTGATCAGCTATTCCAATATACAGGACACTTCCTAAGCACAAAAGACATGAAATGATATATTTCAATGACCCACAAATGTGATAGAAGTGGATTTGTTCTTTAATCTCTGAAAGAAAGAATGGGTCTCTTGAGAAAAGCTCACATATCAGATGTAAAACTGCCACAGGCAAACTGGTGACAATTCCCATTGGTATCTTAAGTCCTTACCAAAAAAAAAAAAAACCCCACAGGAAAAAAATAAAAGTGCATTTCTTAAAGCATAAATACTTTATGAGGAAGACCCAACTGCTCTAAGTGCTAATTCTATTGAGTGTAATTTGTCAATACCTTGATGACACATGACTATCCTGTTCTCAAATATTAGCTATTAAAACAAGGAGATTCTAATGAAGGTGAATGCTACAGAGTATCAAAACTAATAAGTGTGATTGTCATTGACTTCTGTATTTAATAATCTTATCAGAAAGTCCCCATATTCACAGCTTGTTTTCCCTCGAATATAAACTGCTCTTTTAATACTGTAATGAAATTGTGATTGATTTCCCCCCCCCCCGCCCCCCATGTCACAATGTATTCGTATCATCATAAAACTGGAGTGGGTTATTTCTCTCACTAAGGGTCTGATTCTGATCATCAATTTCAAGAGGAGTTGCAGGTGCTCAGCCCTCCTCAGGGAAAGTGTCAACTCTGGAAAGAGGTCTCCCTCTAATGCATTGTATTGGATCATTTGCCAGTTTCTTAGTGGTATAGAATTGTGACTTCTGCTTTCTGTTAAAGTCTCTTCATTTTGTTGTTACCTCATCCTTCCTACCAATCCCTACCATATTTGACATCCTGACAGACACCTAGATGGTCAACACTCTGAAACTGCCTATTATTCATCTGTACAGCATGTAGCACAAAAGGGCTCTGGTGACTGAGATGCTATGAGAATATAGATGATCATGCGTTCCATTCCAAAAAAGTTTCAAAGTATTACAAGTACACGATTCATTTCACCCCTGGTAGAGATTCAGCCATATTATTTTAGAGTAAAGTCTGGCCAATAGTTTAATAGTTTAATAGTTCCCAACTGTCCTCAGTGCAGGAAGTGAAGAAAACAGTAACCAGTGAAAAGTGGAAGGATAATTTCTAAACATAATTTCGCCTTTACCTTACTCCCTCCTCTCCCCTCCCCCCCCCACTCCCGACACACACAAAGCAGCAAGGGCTTTCAATCTGAACTCATTCAGTTTAAGGAAAACAAACAAGAAGGAACACAAATACTTCATGATAGAGCATACGACTCACTAATAGCAGCCACGTTGAGCCACCTCACATAGATGCTCACAAAGCAGACACACACTTCCCACTTCAAGGATACAGTTGACAGGAGAAACTAGAATTTGGCCAACACAATTATTTGAGATGTGAAAGGAGTGGTTGATACTTTTCTATTTCAGTTCACATGCTTGGGATGAACCCAAAAAATTAAGTTTTCAAAAAAAACAATGTTTCCTCTCTTTTTCTGTCAAATCCTGGTAAATCTACAAGAGTTTAATGAAGCCATAAATTCCTCCATGGACTCTATGAAAATTGAAAGGGTTCACCTGAAACTTAGAGAGTTTTTTATGAATGTAAGCCAAATTGGAGTTTGTAACTCACTCATTTTATTTTAAATTTTAATTGCCAAACTGTACAGATTGAGCCAACTCACAGATTTAATAGATTTTACAGACTTCTATTCTTGTGAAAGGTACCATACAATCTTTATGATCACAAGAGGCTAGGTTATAGTTCTAACCCAAAAAGGTATCACTTGCAGCAAAACATTTCCCTCCACAAAACCATAATGGAACAATGACTTGGGATGCCACTTTCTGACTCATTAAAGTCACTGCTTAAATTTATCTTCATCTCCCATCCAAGCACTGAAGACTCCCAATCATACTTAGCATGTGATATTTGACAGAGTAACAAAAAGAGGTAGTACAACAGAGGTGATGATACGAGGGGGATGTGGGAACCAGGACAAAAAACACTTTCAGGAGGCATAACTAATTCTAAGATGCAAATTGAAAGACATTACCTGTAATTTATCAATATGACCATACTTTAAATTTTGTTCAAAGTAATTTACATGAATGGTAATTGTAAATAACCAACAAATCCTCTGCCTTAAGTGGAAACACAAACAATAGATCCTGTTTCCACTTCTTTGGAAAGAATATAGCCATGATTCAACTTAGCCTTGCTAATAATATTTGTTATGTTTACGCTCATATCCCTTGTCAAATTAAGGCATGCTATTATCTCTGCTATTTAAGTGCGGGGAGGGGGAGAGAGTTGGTTTGGTCTTGCCTAAGTGTTTTGTCAGGAACAAATCATGCCAAACCAACCTCATTTCTTTATTTAAGAGGGTTAAAATTAAAATAATAGTAAATGGAGATATGCCAACCTCCTAGAACTGGAATGACCTTGAAAGGTCATCGAGTCCAGTCCCCTGCCTTCACTAGCAGGACCAAGTACTGTCCCCTGACAGATTTTTGCCCCAGATCCCTAAATGGCCCCCTCAAGGATTGAACTCACAACCCTGGGTTTAGCAGGCCAATGCTCAAACCACTGAGCTATCCCTCCCCCTAAGGAGCTAGGTTACTAGCCTGATGGGTAGGGGGAAAGCAGTAGACATGATAGATCTTGATTTTAGTAAGAGTTTTGACACAGTCCCATATGACATTCTCAAAAGCAAACTAGGGAAATGCAGTGTAGACTAATTTACTAAATGCAGTCTAGACTAAACTACTATAAGGTGGATGCACAACTGGCTGAAAGGCCACACTCAAAGAGAACTTATCAATGGTCTGCTGTCTAATGAAGGTGTATCCAAGGGGTCCTGCAGGGGTCAGTCCTGGGTCTGGTACTATTCAATATTTTCATTAATGACTTGGGTAATGGACCAGAGAGTATGCTTATAAAATCTGCAGATGACACCAACCTGGGAGGCATTGCAAGCACTTTGGAGGACAAGATTAAAATTCAAAATGACCTTGACAAATTAGAGAATTGGTCTGAATCCAACAAGATGAAATTCAAGAAAGACAAGTACAATGTATTTCATTTAGGAAGGAAAAATCAAATGCACAACTACAAAATGGGGAAAAAATGGCTAAGTAGTAGTACTGCAGAAAATAATCTAGGCATTATAGTGGATCACAGATAGAATAAGAGTCAACAGTATGATGCAGTTATGAAAAAAGCTAATAGCATTTAGAGGGGTATTAACAGGAGTGTCGTATGTAAGACATGGAAGTAACTGTCCTGTTCTACTCAGCACTGATGAGGCCTCATCTGGAATACTGTGTCCAGTTCTAGGCACTACATTTAAGAAAAGATGTGGACACATTAGAAAGAGTCCAGATGATATCAACAGAAAAGCTGACCTATAAGGAAAGGTTAAAACAACTGGGCATGTTTAGTCTTGGGGAAAAAAAGACAACTGAAGGAGGACCTAATACGAGTTTTCAAATATGTTATAAAGAGGACTGTGGTCAATTGTTCTCCATCTCCACTGAAGGTAGGACAAGAAGCAATGGACTTAATCTGCAGCAAGGGAGATTTAGGTTAGATATGAGGAAAACTGTCTAATTATAAGGGTAGTTAAGTTCTGCAATAGACTTTCAAGGGAGGTTGTAGAATCCCCATCATTGGAAGTTTTTAAAAACAGGTTGGACAAACACCTGTCAGAGCTGGTCTAAGTTTACTAGGTGCTGCCTCAACACAGGGAGCTGGACTTGACTTCTCAAAGTCCTTTCCAGACCTCCATTTCTATGGCTGTTACTGTATTTTCCCGTCCTGTGTTTTGTTTCATTCCTTTTGGCTACCAATGCCTAGAATTCTAATAAATGGATTTACTGATGTAATCTTTAAAGATTACAGCATGCTGTTTAAATTTAAAGTTGTACGGGGTTAGAGGAAGCAAAGAATAGTGCATTCTACTCTCTCTTGGGAGAGCCAGGTTTTTAACTAGACCAATCTCAAAGGCGGGAGGGAGGGAACTACTCTAGAGCTCAGGCAAGAGGCTCACTGACTTCAGGGAGCCCAATTTTCAGCAGTACTGAGTCAATGAAAATCTTGACATTAAACTTCACTGGAAATAAAATCAAGTCTGTTTACCTCAATGGGAGCTGAAGGTGCTTAGGAATTCTCTGCATATGGCCAAAGGGGAAGAGGGAGAATGAGTCTATATCCTGATGGCTAAGGCACTCACCTAAGGCAGGAGATGTAGATTGAAAATTCCTCCTCTGAATCAAGCAGAGAAAATATTTGAATCCACATTTTCCAGGTGAGAGCCTTAACCACCAGGCTATGGAGTCTTTCTCCCTCTCCCACTTTGGCCCAATAAATATTTAAGTACACATAAACAAAATGGAACAGCTTCAGCAAGAGCATCCTAACCAGAAGAATAGCCTATAGCTTGCTGGTTAGGATGCTCACTGGGATGCCTTTCCCGGGATCCTTTTTATTCTGAATTCCCTCCCTATCCATATTCCTACCTTTTATTTTACCAAAATCGACAACATGTTCAGGTCCTTCTTGGGGGTTGCTGATGATAAACCCAGAATCTCCTTCCAAAGATAACAGCTGTCTATCAAAACAGCTGGTTTTAGATTTCTCAGCTTTAGAATATTACCATCAGACAATAATTCTTAGCCAAGCAGCACAGTGGCTCATTCCCCTCATGTCATAGAGCTCTGGACTGGCTCCAGCTGGAAACAGAATTGATTGCTCCTTTACCCCTTTCCAATGGACTGCATACTATGTCTACTAAATTTAAATATCACTCCCTTCTACATACTAAGGCTTCCATCTGAGGCAACTCAAAACTCTGTATTGCAGGCAACCCCATCATTTGGCCAGATTGGATTAGGGAAGGAATTTTGACCACCATTCAGTTTATTGAAAGTGATACTTTCCTCACTTTTACAATATTAAAAAAGAGGTTCCATCAAGTGACTAAGAAGGAGTGGCAATCTATCCAGTTTAAACATGCAAACTCCCCTCTGTTTGGCCCTGACGCCTTCGCTACCCTGATCCACCTGTACTGCTTTCATTTCTCCGAATATTACCCAGATTGCCAAAATCTCTGGCAACACTATATGCACACTCGGCCAGCAAATTTGAACTAAAGACGGATCCCTTAAAAAAGAAATGGGTTGAAGAACTAGGCCAATTATTGTCTGCTAACCAACAGAAATAAATTTTAGCCAGTGCTCTGAACTGCTCCTGGGACCTCCGTTTAAGATTAATTTAGCATAAAAATCATAGGGAGGATGCATTGGACCCCTCTCTGACTATTCAAAACAGGTGCCACTAAATGAGACCAATGTTGGCACTGTGATTCAGCAGGTGCTAACTTAACTCATGTGCTGTGGGAATGCTCCTATGCGCACAGGTTCTGGGCAGAACTGAACTGCAGAGTTAATTTTTTCCTATCAAATAAAATTGTGTTACAAGCTAAACATGTAATTTTAAACCTAATGGGTGTTAATTGGAAGCTGAAAAAAGTATTTCATCACTAGTAATTTCTAAAAGACTAGTACTACAAAAATGGAAATTGAAAAAGCAACCAACAATTGAGGACTGGAGCATAAATATCATAAGCATGGCCACCATGGAAAGAACTATATTCTGGAACAAAAACACCCAAGAAAAATTCTCAGATATGAGATGCTTTCCTGGAAGTATCTGAATGCTCCTAGTAAATTCATGGCCCCTCCCCACCTTGCATCCTCCCTACCCACTTCTTTCCGTTTCCATCTCTATTCCCCCCTCAGAATTTTGCTTCTATTCTTTATCGTATTTTAATATTTTTCTTTAACTGGTTGGATTTTTATAAGCAAAAACCCCATGCTCTGGGTGTCCCTAAACCTCTGACTGACATAAACTGGGACGGGATGACAGGGGAAGGATCATTTAATAAATTGCCCTGTTCTGTTCATTCTCTCTGAAGCATTTGACACTGGCCAGTGGTGAAAGACAGGATACTGGGCTAGATGGACCATTGGTCTGACCCATTATGGCCATTATTATGTTCTTATAACCTATCCTTTTAGATCTATGCCTTCTTTACCTCAAGATTACACTCCTGCTATGCACTTTCCATAGGGCTACATCTTAAAAGCATGCTGAGACCGAAACTGGTACAGAAAGCAGCAGTTCACTTACTAAATGGAAACACGACACCAGGACCTGCACTGCCTGCCCATCAGTCTTCAGGTGGAGTTTAAGGTATTAGTTATGACAGATAAAGCCCTGAACAGCCCAGTCCAAGAGAGCACCTCATGCCATACTGCCATAGCTGTGGTCAGAGATGCTTGAGCTGGATCCCCCTGTTATAAAAAGAAGGGCCCATCTGGTAGGGCATTCTCCAGAACTTGCTTCCTCCTGAATTTGGTGGCCTTCCAGGCAATCTGCAAAAGACACCTGTTTGATAGGCTTTTTGGAGAGGGCAGAGAGTTATGCTTCCCAGAATTATGAAGGTGTGCAAAGGAGTTTCTATAGATGTCTAGCTGGTTCATTTCCCACTGAGATAAATTATTTCAATGTTGCTAGCATTGTGTTGCATTATTAATGTGTGTTAGGGTGCCTAGAGAGCTTTGGACAGGCATCTTTTTATTATTTTAAATATAAATAAATAGAGACGTAAACCAAGTCACCTGCTAACATTCAATTCCCAATGCATGTTGACATCTTCCTTTTGGGTTTTTAGCAAAATACCTAGTCTTCCTGGTAACCTAGATTTGATATTTTATGCATAACAATTCAAGAATAATTTTCAAGAATACAACTGGCTTGTCAGCTCCCTTCCTGGCAAGTACTGAACCCTTTCATAGAGACATTTTGAATGGAAGGCTAAGAAGCAGCAGTGCAACAGTGCCATCCCCTGTCCACAGAAATCATTGTCTCTCTCTCTCTCAAAAAGGCAGAGGTTTAAAATCCTCCTCAGAAACCTGCTCAATCTGTACAGAACAGCAGCATAAAAGCAATTGTGTGAGGCATCTTATTCAATTAATGTGGCAGGGAGTGTCGCTGCACATATGGAATGCTGATTGTAAATGAGTTTCTCTGTGATTAGCAACCAAGGGCAAGTTGCATAAAAACCTATAAGAGACACTTCAAAAGTCTGGAAGTTATACTCAGTTTCCAAGGAATCATCCAGTATAAAAGTTGCATGGGAGAAGGGGATAGGAGGCTGCATCCCTCTTTTCCAAAGAACAGAAAGGGGTGGTACTCCAAAACTCATGGGACATTCTAAAATCCACAAAGAGTGGATTAACCATTAGAGTGGATGAAGAAAAACTAGAAGTAAGTCATTTTACCAATCTAAGGAGTGAGATGTGCAGTGATGGTGACACCATGCTAGATGTCAAGCACCAAATATCAAAAGCAACAAACAACTTTCATAAACTTGAAAAGATGTGGAGAAAGTAGCATGATTGTCCCTGACACAAAAATACAAATTTGTCACACTGGCATCATGTCCGTCCTCCTTTACTGAGCAGAGTTATAGAAATCTACAACAGAAATTGATAAGAAGATCTATTCATTCCAAAGTAAATGCTTATGGAAGATCTTCAGAGTCCATTGCATAGGGTTTCTTGCATCAGAAATTCTAGCAGAGCAAACCAATCTGAAGCATCAAATATGGTAAGATGATGACAATGGACTTATTTAGGACAAAGCTCAAAACTTTTCCCTTCAGCAAACAGAGGTTGGTCCAAAAAGGGATATTAACTCATGTACTTTGTCTCTCTCATATTTAGGACATGCGTTATGGATGCCACCAAACACAATTTCCAAGTGATAATATTGACACCACCTGGAAAGAGAAAAAAGAGGGCAACCCAGAGAAACATTATGCAGAACAATAGAGAAAGAAGCCAGATCCATCAACATGACACTCAGAAGCCTGAACAGACCAGCGCAAGACCAAAATAAATAGCAGAATCTGGTAGATGCCATATGCACCTGAGGATGCAGAGGATAATAAAAACTTCTCCGCAGGCTTGTTAGGGGATGCTGCTGCACAGGGCCATATCCCCAGATCTATGGAGCCACAGAATTCACAAAGGGGTTTCATGGGGCTAGAGGGAAGGGTGGGATCTGACTGCTTAGGCACACCACTCCGTTTTCTGCCTGATTTTAGCCGATTTTCCATTACTTTTTTCCTCTCCTAGTCAAAAATCTGACAGGCAATCTAATCCAAAAGTAGTAACGTAATTTATTGATCATGCACCATTAGCAATTCCTTGGGTTTCGCAATGGAATTGCAAGCTGATTCTATGTTTTAGGGGGAATGTCGCTACAGTTAAGAACAACTTGGATATCAGCCTAAATTGCCTCCTCCATTGAAGGAGGTGAAGAGAGGAGGAAGAGAAAAGAGCAAGTGGAAGGAAATAATGGAAGTGTTTATAAACATAACTCTAAAAAACAATACCGAAACATGTAAAATACTGTACTAGTGAACATGGATATCCCAAGCTGCTACAATAGTAAGTGCATCTGAAACTAGAATTATTTTCATAGCTCCCTCCAGCCTGCTCTGCTTTCAATACAACGTTAGACTGGAAAGTTGGATTAAAAACAAACCTGCGGGGGAGGGATAGCTCAGTGGTTCGAGCATTGGCCTGCTAAACCCAGGGTTGTCAGTTCAATCCTTGAGGGGGCCATTTAGGGATCTGGGGCAAAAATTGGGGATTGGTCCTACTTTGAGCAGGGGATTGGACTAGATGATCTCCTAATGTCCCTTCCAACCCTGAGATTCTATGGAAAGCAATGGGAGAGAAGCATTTAGGGAACTCGAGAAAAAAAAGCTAAACTTTTGTTTCACTCCACTGTCTTAGCTTTCCTTAAGAATATTTCCAAGTGGCCTCAGACTTCCCGTTTCTGGTTTTGGGACCCTACTATAGTATCTATAATCGTAGATACCCATTCAGCACGAGTTTCAATTTTTTTAAATGCTCTAATTCCAATGTGCAGTTATGATTAGCATAAAGCTCAGAGTGAAGTGATTTCATGCGGGGAGGGGTAACTGAAAAGATAACAGACACATCACAGGGGCCAGTACATGTCACGGGGGCCAGTGGGGCAAGGGCGTGATAGCCCCACGATGAAGCCAATAGGGTTGTGCCTAGCCTCAGGGTTGCGTAATCCAATGGCCAGAGTCCATAGGACTCCCCTTAGCTGCAGGGGAGTGTGGCCCAATGGCCAGAGTCAATACAACCCCCCTCAGATGTGGGGTAGTGTGGCCTCGTGACTGGAGTCAATACAACCACCCTCAACTGTAGGGTAGTATGGCCTAGTGGACAGTACCTAGGATCCGTCACCGGGGGGGTGTCCCCAATAGCAGGGCCCGGGCCCATCCAACTCCACTGGGCCCCGACCCAGGGCCTTAACAGAAGCAGAGTGGTCCGCCATCGGTCAGCAGGGAATCCCAACAAAAATGCCGATCTCATGAGGGTGGGAGGTACCACTCCATCACCCTCCCTGGGTCACTTCCTACCAGCTTTCCTGCAGCAACGGTCCATAGGATATCCACGCAGGATGCTCCCTGGGGTTCTGATGGCAGCAGGCCTCTGGTGTGGGTCTCGGGCTTGTCGGCTCCCATAGGTAAGGGCTGTAACGTCTTTTGGGCTGGAGCCTCTACCAAGCATCCTTTCTCCTTGGCAGTCAGCCCAGACTGAGCTGGGCTTCTCCCTTTTATACTGCAGCAGCAGTTGGAGCATGCCCAGCAGGGTCAAGGGGGTGTGGTTTCAGCTGCTAAAAGCACTGCCTTAACCCCTTCCGCTCCAGTGCAGGGCCAGTCCACCTCATCACAATACATTAAAACACATTCTAGATACAGGAGCTAGATGGATTAGGATTGACAGGAAGATATCTAGATTAAGTAGTTGAGTTTTACTCAAATCCAGCCTGGTTTGGGAACGGGCAGGAGTTGTCACCAGTATATAGATACCCAACAGCTGAATGTATATTAAACAAATTGGACTCCATTTTATAATGGACGGGTGGCCACATCACAATTAGCTCTAAGAGTATGTCCACAAAACTTTACCTGAAATTAATTGGATTACCATTTAATTCAAAGGTAATTAACATGTTTGTAAAGTCTAGTGTGGACACTCCTCAAATATTATATTAACTACATTGAACTAACGGGCAATCCATTAACCCCAGGTAAAATGTCTAGTGTAGACAGAGCCTTTGTTGGAAGTCTCAGCAATGTGGGCAAGAATTTAATGGGCATGGAGAATAAATTACCCACATATCCACGGTAGAAGTAGCTCTTAAAAAAAAAAAAAAAAAAGGCTGAGTATACCGGTGGAGAAGTTGGCACAGCATCCACAGTGTGGAAAAAAACATTTCAGGTTTGTAAATCCATTTTTAAGACACATCAAGGAGGGAGGAAAGATTGCTATGGTAAGAGTTACCAGGCAGTGCTGGTGAAGTTCTTGATCTCACCAGGTGAGCATATGTTGTTCATAGCTTTCATGATTTAGTTTATTTGGTTGGGACCAAAGGCAAGCAGCAAGGGAGTTTGATTTCTGCCTTAATCTCTTTAACTAGATAGAATCTTGAAGCTGAATTGCTCTTTGGGGACCAGACATTGGATTCCTGAAAGAGAGGTTTCATTGCATGATGTTTGTGACCACCTCTGTTCAGGGACTGGATATAATAGTACGATTAATTTATTTTACACTAAGAATATACCTGGATTCTGTGTCATGCATTTCTCCTCCAACAGGAAGCACGGGGCCGACTTTCGGCGACGCCCGTGGGTGCCGTCACCCGGCGTCGGGGGTGGGGCCCCGCCCAACGCCGGGCCCCGCCCCTGACGCCGGGTGATGTTGCGTGGCCCTGCCCCCGACGCCGGGTGACGTTGCGGGGCCCCGCCCCTGACGCCGACGCAACGTTGCCCAGTGTCGGGGGCGGGGCCCCGCAACGTCTCCCGGTGCTCCGGTAAGTTTGCCGCGGGTCCAGGGCAGGCGGGGAGTTGCCGGTGGGTGCAGAGCACCCACCAATTTTTCTCCGTGGGTGCTCCAGCACCGGAGCACCCACGGAGTCGGCGCCTATGACAGAAAGTCAATCTGAAATGCCCAACAAACTGCTATTGCTCAGTGGAGGGGCAGTAGTCAGTTATTCAAGACCATACCCCGTGAAGCCTATTGTATCACAAACATGGGAACAAAGGAAAAAACTGCATTACAAAGTAAGGTACGTGTCATGGGTTATGTCTCCAATCAGATGTTGAAGATATGTCTGGACCTGAGAAATAGCCACCAGATTATTACAATTTCCAGCAGGTCAACCTCATAGTTTATTCCATGTGATACAAAAGGAACTCTGAATATAGTGTTTTCTCCATGGGAAACATTTGACTGTGGGGGTCATTAGATAGCAGAGAGACCACATTTGGGGACATTCAGGGAAAAGCTTTTCCCTTAACACAAACTGTGGAGATTTTAAAGGTTACAGAGTAAATATATGCCACTGGCATGTCTACCTTTGCCAATCCCTTTTGTGTTTTAAGTTCCATCCATGAATAGTACAATGTATTTTTCTGTACTGGCTCAATGCCAAACAGCGGTCTACATGGAACTAATGAAATTTTCCTTATTTGAATATTTGAAATGACTCATCCTGTGCATAAAATTGACTACGAGAAACCAGTCAGAGACATTGGATTAACATTTATAAATTCATAAAGAGATGAAACAGCAGCTTCAGTAAAATAATCTAAGTTTCTGAAAAGCATAAAAAATATTCCAGTGCTGAGAGGATCCATGATGATATTTTCAAACAGCAGTAATCAGGAAACCTTGATATACCTCTTCTGTTTGCTCTGCACTTTTAGAGAGAAGGACATATCAGATCAGGATAGAGTGAAATAAAGAAATGTAGTGCCAAATCAGATCAGTGTGGAAGTTAAATTTGGTATTGTGATGACAGAATTTATCTTTGCTCTCTTCTGTAGATAATATATAAATAATATTAAATATATTATAATAAATAATTATAATTAATTCTAATACTATATACATGATGTGATGGGTTCCCCCAGGGTGCCACCTGCAACTGGGGTAACACTGAACCCACCTCACCCACCAGCCTGGGATCCCTCTCACACTGTGCTGCTGTGACAAGTTACTAAGCTCTCCAAGCTTGCTTTTTCCTGCATACATACAGGTAGGGATACACCCAAGTTCTTTAACCAGCCCCTGCATGGGAAGCCACAGCTAAGGTACCTTCCAGTTCCTAAAGCATGCACCCCCCTTTGAAGGGTAAATCCAAAATTATACCGTCTTGCGCTGCACAGGGAACTGTATAGCATAAGCTCATAACATTCGCCCCCTCCCTCAATGTGGAGAGAGATATGCAACAGCTTCCTGCGCCAAGTTATAATTTACACACACTCATAGACTCATAGACTTTAAGGTCAGAAGGGACCATTATGATCATCTAGCCTGACCTCCTGCACAATGCAGGCCACAGAATCTCACCCACCCACTCCTGGAATAATCCTCTTACCTATGTCTCAGCTATTGAAGTCCTCAAATCATGGTTTAAAGACTTCAAGATGCAGAGAATCCTACAGTAAGTGACCCGTGCCCCATGCTGCAGAGGAAGGCGAAACAAAACAAAAACAAATTTATTAACTACAAAAGATAGATTTTAAGTGATTATAAGTGATAGTAAACAGGTCAAAGCAGAATTTTAGTTATAACCTGGGGACGCATCAGTTGGAAGTAACAGAAGAGGAGAGGGACCTCGGAGTCCTGGTTGATCACAGGATGACTATGAGCCACCAATGTGATATGGCCGTGAAAAAAGCTAATGCGGTCTTGGGATGCATCAGGCGAGGTATTTCCAGTAGAGATAGGGAGGTGTTAGTACCGTTATACAAGGCGTTCATGAGACCTCATCTGGAATACTATGTGCAGTTCTGGTCTCCCATGTTTAAGAAGGATGAATTCAAACTGGAACAGGTACAGAGAAGGGCCACTAGGATGATCCGAGGAATGGAAAACCTGTCTTATGAAAGGAGACTCAAGGAGCTTGGTTTGTTTACGTTAACCAAAAGAAGGCTGAGGGGAGATATGATTGCTCTCTTTAAATATATTAGAGGGATAAATACCAGGGAGGGAGAGGAATTATTTAAGCTCAGTACCAATGTGGACACAAGAACAAATGGATATAAACTGGCCATAAGGAAGTTTAGACTTGAAATTAGACAAAGGTTTCTAACCATCAGAGGAGTGAAGTTTTGGAATAGCCTTCCAAGGGAAGAAGTGGGGTCAAAACACCTATCTGGCTTCAAGATTAAGCTAGATAAGTTTATAGAGGAGATGGTTTGATGGGATAACATGATCTTGGCAATTAATTGACCTTTGACTATCAGTGGTAAATAGGCCCAATGGCCGGTGATGGGATGTTAGAAGTTACTACAGAAAATTTTTTCCTGGGTGTCTGGCTGGTGAGTCTTGCCCACATGCTCAGGGTTCAGCTGAACGCCATATTTGGGGTTGGGAAGGAATTTTCCTCCAGGGTAGATTGGCAGAGGCCCTGGAGGTTTTTCGCCTTCCTCTGCAGCATGGGGCATGGGTCACTTGCTGGAGGATTCTCTGCATCTTGAAGTCTTTAAACCATGAGTTGAGGACTTTAATAGCTGAGACATAGGTGAGAGTTTTATTCCAGGAGGGGGTGGGTGAGATTCTGTGGCCTGCATTGTGCAGGAGGTCAGACTAGATGATCATAATGGTCCCTTCTGACCTTAAAGTCTATGATTCTATGAGTCTAATTAAACAAAACCACAAACTGAGCTTAACACACTAGATAGGTAGGATATGAATTAGCAAATTCTCACCCTGAGTGATAAACAGGCTGGCAGATTCTTAAGGCACAAGCTGCCTTGGCTTTCCCAGGTTTCACTCGTCTACAATTTTTGAGAAGTCGTCTGCTTCAGAGATAAAATGTGCTATTTAGTATGTATTTTGATGTGCTGAATTCAAATATGACAATTAAAACAACTGTTTGGCTACTGTTTCTAAGATATTTAAGTTTTTACATTTTATCTCTATGTATATTGTGTAGATAGTAGAGTTTTAATCATAAATTGTAAACCTAGGTCTTTTCATGTGTTTATGGTTGCTTTACATGATACTATTTCACCTGTCCTGTTTATGTAACACTTTAAAAATCAGCAAAGGGGTTATATAAATAAAATTTATTATGAAACAAAAGGCAAAAAACTATTATGTACATAGTTTAGCCCTATTCAGTGTCTACTCGGCGCTTCTTGGCTTGTCTCTTGTATTCATTAAATGGAGCATCTCTTGTCACTGTCCAGCAATAGTCTGCAAGCATTGATGGGCTCCATTTGCCCTGATAGCGTTTCTCCATTGTTGCAATGTCCTGGTGAAATCGCTCGCCGTGCTCGTCGCTCACTGCTCCGCAGTTCGGTGGAAAAAAATCTAGATGAGAGTGCAAAAAATGTATCTTTAGTGACATGTTGCAACCAAGGCTTTTGTATGCCTTGAGGAGGTTTTCCACCAACAACCTGTAGCTGTCTGCCTTGTTGTTTCCGAGAAAATTTATTGCCACTAACTGGAAGGCTTTCCATGCCTTTTTTTCCTTGCCATGCAGTGCATGGTCAAATGCATCATCTCGAAGAAGTTCACGAATCTGAGGACCAACAAAGACACCTTCCTTTATCTTAGCTTCACTTAACCTTGGAAATTTTGCATGGAGGTACTTGAAAGCTGCTTGTGTTTTGTCAATGTCCTTGACAAAGTTCTTCATCAGACCCAGCTTGATGTGTAAGGGTGGTAACAAAATCTTCCTTGATTCAACAAGTGGTGGATGCTGAACACTTTTCCTCCCAGGCTCCAATGACAGTCGGAGTGGCCAGTCTTTCTTGATGTAGTGGGAATCTCTTGCACGACTATCCCATTCGCAGAGAAAACAGCAGTACTTTGTGTATCCAGTCTGCAGACCAAGCAAGAGAGCAACAACCTTCAAATCGCCACAAAGCTGCCACTGATGTTGGTCATAGTTTATGCACCTCAAAAGTTGTTTCATGTTGTCATAGGTTTCCTTCATATGGACTGCATGACCAACTGGAATTAATGGCAAAACATTGCCATTATGCAGTAAAACAGCTTTAAGACTCGTCTTCGATGAATCAATGAACAGTCTCCACTCATCTGGATCGTGAACGATGTTGAGGGCTGCCATCACACCATCGATGTTGTTGCAGGCTACAAGATCACCTTCCATGAAGAAGAATGGGACAAGATCCTTTTGACGGTCACGGAACATGGAACCCTAACATCACCTGCCAGGAGATTCCACTGCTGTAGTCTGGAGCCCAACAGCTCTGCCTTACTCTTGGGTAGTTCCAAATCCCTGACAAGGTCATTCAGTTCACCTTGTGTTATGAGGTGTGGTTCAGAGGAGGAGGATGGGAGAAAATGTGGGTCCTGTGACACTGATGGTTCAGGACCAGAAGTTTCATCCTCTTCCTCTTCCTCATCTGACTCAAGTGAGAATGATTCTGGTGCATCAGGAAACGGCAGTCCTTCTCCGTGGGGTACTGGGCGTATAGCTGATGGAATGTTTGGATAATACACAGTCCACTTTTTCTTCTTTGACACACCTTTCCCAACTGGAGGCACCATGCAGAAGTAACAATTGCTGGTATGATCTGTTGGCTCTCTCCAAATCATTGGCACTGCAAAAGGCATAGATTTCCTTTTCCTGTTCAGCCACTGGCGAAGATTTGTTGCACAAGTATTGCAGCATATGTGTGGGGCCCACCTCTTGTCCTGATCTCCAATTTTGCAGCCAAAAGAAAGGTGATAGGCTTTCTTAACCATAGTGGTTATACTGCGCTTTTGTGATGCAAAAGTCACTTCACCACAAACATAGCAGAAATTATCTGCACTGTTCACACAAGTATGAGGCATCTGTGCTCACTTTGGCTAAACAGAAATGTGTCCCTTTGCAAAATCCAACACTGACAAATAAGAGAGCACGACACTGTATGATTTCTAGAGCTGATATAGGGCAATTTGTTCAGCAGAGTGATGTAAGCTTTGTTATGATTGCATCATCCATGACTTCTAGGAATAACATGATGCAATTCATATCATGTATGACACAATACCAGCTTCAGCTTGCATCATTCATTGTTTTGCCTAAAAAGCAAGTACTGTCCAAACCCAGTCATAGATTTATTCATAGATCCAGTCAAAGATGTATTTTAGTCATTTCTGGTTTAAATTGAGATCCCTTCCCTTTATAACTCACTTATCCTCCGCCATTCCCAAGTCAAGGGTCGTATATACTGACCCAATAGCATGTCTTGAAAACTAGAGCCAATCAACAATTTTAAGCATCATTTTCGTTCTCAGTGACCCAGAATTAGTAAAGTTTGACTACATTTATTTCAGAAGCATTTTGGCTGTAGAGCAGTGTTTTCATACACAGGCTAGCAATCCCTTGGCCTGGGACCATCACTTCCCACAGTTCAGCCTTTGTTCCTCAGATGTTTCCAGGTGTGTTGTTGTAGGGAGAATGAGGTCCCATCGTGATGTCATTGTCTCCCTTTTATATCTTCTTCCAACTTGTTGAAAAGCTCTTTTTCTGTGACCTGGGTCAAACAGTTCCATTGTGTAGTGCTCTCTCTGAGAGATTTCTATTGTACACAGTTTGTAGGGTAATCCTTGTGCTTGTGTGCATTTCTTCAATAAGCCATTAACATTGTTTGGCCTTTTTACTGTTGTACCTGAAAGGCTGTTGTGGGTGTTTTCAACCTCACATGTTTCTGTAACATATCCATAGCAAACTGCAAAACTTCACATACAACGATAGTACATGCAATCCAACAAGATATTGTCTAGCAGATCAATACTTTTAGAATGATACCTCAACAAGGCATACTTTGTACAAAACATATCCTAATTACATGACAGTGCTGAATATTGGGGTGCCAGGGTGTCACATGTGGTACCACTCAAAGATGCTACAGCATTCAGACAGTTTAGCAATCTGCAAATACAAGAATCACCTGGACAGTCAGAAATGAAATGCAGAAGCTTTTTCAACAACTCACCTGCTGTGAGGAAACAAAAAACAGTATTTCCTGTCAAAATCTTGGTGTGAATTTTAGATGGATAATTCGTTTCCATACTAAATTCAATTTGGACAGGACATTCTTAGGTTTTATTTTTTGTGAAAAGAAACCTAGTTTGGGTCCAGTTCTCTGCTGGCGCGATCACTGAAAGTTGATGGTGTTATGCTAGTAGAGAATTTGGCCCTTCAAATCTAAAAAGTGACATTTTAGTTCAAGGGAAACCCAATGAGAATGATAGAGAGAGTAAAATATCCAACGGAGCATAGTGAGCATATCTCCTTTGTGTTTTTGATTAATTATTTTAATTGCTGTAACATCCACAGGGCCTAATCAAGAACAGGGTCCCCGCTGTGTTAAGTGCTATGCACACACATAATAAAAAGACAATAGTCCCTGCCCCAGAGAGCCTACAAGCAAAACAGGGTGTAGCAACTCAAAGAACAAAATGGCTGCAGCCAAGCAGAGCTTTTAGGAATTTTCAAAAGTTCAGTACACAAAAAACAAGCCTTTCACTTTCAAGCTACACACACCAAAACCATCAGGGCCCACACACACAACCCTTGCTAGAAGTGCCATAGGATCTTTCAAGGCTTGATGGGAGGGGGAGTGTCAATATTTTAGTTTACATCTCATCTAATACACAATCACGTGAGTTCAAAAGGCAATGAGCCTACTCTGTTTCTGCAGTTTGTCCAATATATTTTATAAGGATTCAACTAATTGACATGCATGGAAGTATCCTTAAGAGTCACAGCACCTGAGCAATAGAACATTTAGGTTTCATTACTCTAAATATTTAAGCACTTGCCTAACATTATGCTTGAGGAGTTCCAGTAAAGTCACTGGAAACTATGTGCACAAAGTAGGGTGACCAGTTGTCCTGATTTTATAGGGACAGTCCCGATTTGGGGGTCTTTTTCTTATATAGGTTCCTATTACCTCACACCCCCTGTCCCAATTTTTCACACTTGCTGCCTGGTCACCCTAGCACAAAGTTATACTCATACGTACGTCTTCACAGGATTGGGATCTTAGTTTGGAATGTGAACAATTGGCCTCAGTCAGTGGCATTACCCTCAATTTATCATCTCCCTTTCTATGCCAACATCCTGGAATAGTAGCTGTTTTAGACTTCCTCTCCCTTCAGCATCAGGAAAGACCAAGTCAGTCCGACTTCTCAGTGGTAGTAATTAATAAGGGAATTGGGTAGAAATGAGAGTTTTTAAATTCTGCCATGTAGCTAAGCAAGAGGATCCCAGAGAAGAAAACAAAAACCAACTGCTTATTCCCTGTTGGAAGGGTTTTAAAACAAAATCCGACACCTCTTACTGTCTGCTGGAGTCCACTCCCTCCCATCTGATCAGTGTCAGAAAGTTTAATCAATGTATCTTACAAGTCATTTCTTGCACTTCTCAGCAAGTCATATTTTTACTTTAAGTCCCAATTGACTCCCCTCTCGGCCGTCCTATCACCTTTTATGTCAGCAACAGCTCTCCTTCTCACCAATTACAGAACTATAAAAGGTGGGAGGCAGTGGAGAACCAGGCCCCTTGTGCCTAGGAGTGAACTCCATTTTTCACAACATGCTTTATTAAAAACACAAACACACACAGCTAGACCCAATAGTGAGTTCCAAACTAAGACGCCTCCCACATCTAAGTTCCCCACAGCTGGGGCTAGTCGTTTGGAACCTATCAAAAAGAACAATGGGCCATATTCTCAGTGGCTGTAAATCCACATAGCTATCTGTGGAACTACACTAATTTATATATGGCCCAGTATTTCTACTGGGCTGAGCTGGGATATTGAAGGAATTTGACACCCTGCTGATCAAGTACCAAAAACAAAGGAGTAAGATTTTAAAGCCGAACAAATTGTGTTAGGAAAGTATTTTATATCTATGTTTGGCGACGTCAACGTCTTTCCCTATGTTGTATTTCAAGCCGTCCCAGTATTTCTACTTATTTGATATAAAAGAGGATTTTAAATGGCATGGAGGGAGACCAAGAATCAACTGGTTAAGGTTCCAAACAGTAGAAAATAAAAGGCAGTATTAATCAGAAATTCTCTAACTGGGCAGCTGTAATGCAATACATTTGAAAGTGGTTGCATTTTACAGTAACACAAAGCATGTGTTAGTGTTAGTTACTTAGTTTGGAACCCCTCCCCCCCCCCTTCTTTGCAACCTGATTTTAGACAGAGCACTTTTGGTCTCTCTGGAGATCAATGCTAGTGATCACTCTGCAAAAGTAGATATTAGCAATCCAGAATTCTCACTGACTCTCTAGATATGCAAGTTACCATCTTTTCTTCCAATGACAGGAAGACACTTTTAAAAAAATGACATGCCAAAGATTAATCAGCTATTAGAGACTTTTTCCAATGCATTACATTACTGAACTATAAATAACTCAGAGTGTACACTTAATCTAACTTCTCATAATTGCTATAGGTATCTACAGGTTAGACACTTCCTAGACAAAGTTACTGAAGAACAAACACTCAGACAATGAGAAAACCCAAATTAGCTCCTATCCAACCTCTTCCTAGTGAAACACCTGCAATCATATGCCCCAAATCCCATAACCTGGAATAGAACTCCTAAAACTGTTTTTGAGAATAATCAATAGCAGAAAGCACTTGAATACCCCTTGCAGCCTCTCTAAAAACATGAGAAACCACAGTACTACATAGATATTTTTCTTCCATATAAACAAAATTAACCCCGAGCTTTTCTTAAGAGGCTCTAAATGTGATTATCAACCACCCTCACTCATATTTTATGGAGCTATCATTACACCTGCTGATTTTGCACACAGATCTACCATTTCATACATCCCAAGCTGGCAACTTATTCAGTGTTCAATCCTTTACCATATGTTCTAGAAATCGACCCAGAGGAGCAACTCTTTGACGTGGAATTAGAATATAGAACATAAGAACCAATAAATAAAATAACAAACCTCCAACTCCCTGTGTATTATTATAGGTGGTCTTCATAAACTGGGATTCCTGAGCGTGACTACTCGTGGCTTTCCTCTTTGTTACTTTCCTTTGCTGCACTACACAATGAACAAAATAAAGACAACCGCTGTCTATGTTCCACATTCTCCACACACCTATCATCTTCTCTTTACTTTTCCAAAATATATTAGTATACAAGTTAAGTGTTTGAGAATTTTGTGAACTCTTGAAGAATCATGTCAACCTAGTCAATGTCAAAAAAAACCAACCCACCAGATACACACACACCCAACAAGAAACAGTGTTCTACCAAATACTAGGTAGGACTCCCACAACAATCATTCTGCCAAACTGTGAACAAGCTCCCCTAATCCACTTCTGCAGGGAGCAGCTGTAAGAGAGAAAAGAATGAAGGAGTCAGACCCTTGGAGAAGTAAAACAAACAATGGCCAAGGTGAAGTGTCCCTGACCCTACTCAGAATCAAGAGAGTCTTTGATCAGTTTGGATTCTATTCCTCATCCTCCTCAGGTAGTGGAAAAGTGAGAATTAAGTGGATGAAATATTCAGGGAGATCCTCCTAAAATGTTCAGGACTCCTTGACTTAGCTGTTAACTATGCTCTTCTCATCTCAGGGTCCCTTTAATTCCACAGAACTCCTATATGGTATGTTCTTGAAACAGCCACACAAATCCAATAAACCACTTAAGCACCTCCTTAAGTTTAAGCATGTGAGTGGGGGGAAAATAGAATTGCTAAGTAACCAACCTTATATTATTTTCAACTTACCTCAAGAATGAGCCCCTGACCCGAACTTTAGGGTTTTAGGATGTGAGGGATAGAAAGATTTTGCTTCTTGAATGTTTGAGTGTATACATCAAGAGATTAGACTCACTAAGAAAGACTCAAGCACTTTCACTTCCACTCCTTTATCTTCCTTCCCCAAATGCACACTTCTAACTAGTTTGTTTGTAGGCTCAGGGCTGGTGCAACCACTAGGCGAACTAGGCGGCCGCCTAGGGCGCCAAGTGGTTGGGGGCGCCAAAAAGTGTGCTCAGGGGAGGAGGTGAAGTGGAGGTGAGCTGGGGCGGGGAGCTGCCGCGGGGGGGCTCCCTGGGCAGGGGGGCAGGGAGCTGCCGCAGGGGGGGCGCCGCAGGGCAGAGGGGAGGGGCAGGGAACTGCTGCAGGGCTCCCCAGGCCGGAGGCGGGGGCTCAAGGTGGAAGTTTCACCTAGGGCGTGAAATATCCTTGCACCAGCCCTGTGTAGGCTAAGATAAAAAACAATACATTTAACAGAGCAAATCCAGCTATTGCATTTTAACATGTCAGCTACAGAAACACTGATTTAAACTTACAATAAAGAATCATGGTTATTAGAAGTTTGGCTACGCCAGAAGACAGGCAAGGAACAATGGTAAGGAAAGTTAAAAAATTAAACAAGCTCACTCAGCTGCTCACAAATGGGTCAAATCAGGTGATAGCAAATTGAATGTTCATAGGTTGTTTTCTAGTCTCTAGGGAGAAGAGAAGTAGAGACAGTACAGCACTGGCACATTCATAATAGGTTAGTTTCCATGCAATTTATTTTATGCCACAATTATTATATCAACAAAATGTTCATAGCAGCACCGCTCCATTCCTTCTGAATAGATTGTTAAGCAATTCTTGTGTATCTGCCGCATTTAGACTGTCACTTAAGAAATTGCCTTTGCTAGAGACTTTCAGATCTATGCAAAAGTCGTGATGATCAAGTTACCAAAATTGAGCACACACTTCCATCAGTAAATGCAGAAAGAAGATTGAGTATCCAGGCAACGATTCTTCTGCTACTGAGACTCACAGTTGCTAGAGCAAGAGGGAAAGGAAATTGCTAAATTCTACAGATGGCAGTAAGAAGCTCCTAGATAAGGAGCTATAAACTGTGTTTGCTTCTGTAAAATAAAAGCAGATCTTGAGCTCCATTTTACACCTCTATCAATTTATTTAGTTTTTTTGCCTTTTTGATGTTCATTTTAGTTCACTGAAGAAGTGCCAGACTGACAGTCCTGAAAACTGAAGTCCTATTTAGCCACAGGACAGACACCACATGGGCAAAAGCAGCGCAAGCTTCCCCGCATCATCTAATTATCCTTCATCCTAAAGATCATAGCTAGGGTGATCAGATATTCCAGCCTCCGAACCTATTAGTTCCTCAGCTTCTTTAGAGAGGTTGTCAATAGGGACACCCCTCCTCACTTTTATAGTTCCCTATGATGTGTGAATAACTTAGAGTCATGATTTGATAGGAGCACATTTAATGTGTGGTTCAGTATAAAAGCTCTATCCGTGCAAATGAGGGTGGCTGCATCTCACCTCAGACCCCTCAAATGCAGCCCTCATCTTGGTCCTCTGCTAAAATCAACCAGGCACTATCTGCAGCTCCTATTGGAACACACCATGCAATTGCACACATTTATCTGAGCACTTCAGCTGGTGCTTTCTGCCTAAGGCTAGAGGTTCACTTCCTCAGAGCAGCTGACAGAAATCATTCCCAGTAACAGTAGATACATTAAAGTTCATTTTAAAAAGCTTGGTTTATTTAACATAAATAGAGAGAATGCTTGCAAATAAGAATTAAATGGCATACATGTGGCTGAATTTAGGACCAAGCATAAGCCTAGTTGATCAAGCACTGAATAGTACCTACAGCATCTGTGTGCAGGGCCGGCTCCAGGCACCAACAAAGGAAGCAGGTGCTTGGGGCGGCACATCTGAAGGGGCGGCACATTTCAAGGGCTTTTTTTTTTTTTGTATCCGCTTGGGACAGCAAAAAAGCTAGAGCTGGCCCTGTCTCTGTGAAATGTTCTCTGACATGACCTGAACCTGGAAAACCTGCCTAACTAGTATCGTCCCATCCAGGGATTGTGTGTCGTTTCTCCATCCTCACGCAGCCACAAGTCCTGTCATATAGCCCCTCTCCCACCATCCATCTTTTTGGCTAGGTTCAGATGGTCTGACTTGCACATTACATTTTTGTCCTTTCTACTCACCTCAAACTGATTTTGTAAAGGCTCTCCACACCCTCCCTTGCTCCAGGAAGTCTTATCCATCCTCCCCACTCCCGCCCCCAATTTGTGCAAATGATTTTGGCATACCTGCCTTTCACAGCTCGATCTCACTTAGCATTCAGGACAACAGACTTTCTTTGTTCATCTTTTTCCAGCAGTGGGTTAGGCAGGAAAATGAGAATTCAGGGGTGGTATGGACTATAGTACATTGAATTTTATGCTCAAAAGACTAACCTCAGAGTTCACTTTGTGTAACAGACTCAGAAAGGAAACAGAATGCCTAAGTAAGGATAGCTAGAGGGAAAGATGGGGCTGAAACACCCACTTTCCATAAATGTATATCTGAAATGTTCTAAGCATTTTAGCTAGTCAATGACCACTTAGTCACTGCTCTCCAGCCATTAGAGACCCATATTCACTTTATATTTAATTCAGTTAAAGGACATCTGGTTTTGGATATTTTTCTATTTTATGGTACTGAAACAATTTTAATTGGTTACTGAATTTATTTAATGTAAGAATATGTAACTGCCTGATAGGAGTTGCTGCAGGGAAGGTGGAAGGCGTGCCAGAGACAAGTCACATTTGTCAATGAGGTACATAAGATGCGGTAGTTGGAAGGAGACAGCATTTTCTTTCCTTTGACTCCTGCCTTTAATGGACTTTCGCCCATGGAATCTTTCTTGCTTGTTAGGAGAGGGAGAGTTTTCCTTCCCCCATCACTGCTCAGTTTTGTCTGCCCACCTCTCAACATCCTACTGAATTGTGCATAGAGCTGTATTAGCTGCATTTTGTTCCCTCTTCCTGAGCCCAAGAATCATAGAATCGTAGGACTGGACGGGACGTCCAGTCAGCTTATTTGGGTTCAGTTGTGGAGGGAGTGTTGTATTTGGGCCTGTGGATGGCCCTTCCCCAGAATCTTCAATCACACTGGCATCAGCTCCAGCATCTGTGCTCTCTATTATGCCTACAGAGGGGATCACCCCTCTCAGCTCCCTTTCTATCCATTTTTCTTTCTGGGATTTACTTTTCTTTGGCTGGGATATAAGAATGTCCCCAACATCTTTTTTGGGGTGTCTTCCTCAGGCTCCTGTGTTAAAGAAAGTTTCTCTGCAAGAGCTTGGGAAAATATGGCCAGTCTCAGCCCAATATTGTGGGGTAGGGAGACTGGAGAAACACATACTGTCATCCAGCCTTGGTTCCCATCAACAGTTAGTCTTATTGTCATGCTAAGATACCATAAAATATCTCCACGGATATATTTAGTTGGGATTTCCCCTTTCTCAAGTTTCCCTACTGCTTTGACTATCTGTTTCCAGTCAAATGAGGGCCAGTGTCTTTTGACCCTCCACTTTGACTGGAATTGTGAGTTTCCTGGGACTTTTTTCTGGGCCCTATTCTCCCTAGTCCAGACCTGTCTGAAGTTACACTCCATGTAGGGGCAGTCCCATAGACCTTAAGATGTTCACCTGCCCCTGTCCATCAACCAGTCAGATGTCTGTGTTTTCTTCGGGTTTATGAAAGAGAGGCCACCACTCTTGGATTCCTGGCCCATTTCCTTCTCCCGTGTACCTGGAGTAGTTATTTCCTCTGTAGAGGGTCCTTGAGTGGCCATAGAGTTGTCCATGAGGCAGGTGGTTAAAGCTAAAGTTACCAGTCAGCATCTACAAACCCAGTCTCGGCCAGCAGGCAGAAGAATCTGTATGAACTTTCCATAACTAGGAGTTCAGCTATCTGGAGTCTCATTCGGGACTCTAGCTTTAACCAGCTAGATATCATTAAGTTTTTGGTCAATTGCCCATGGTCTTGCCTAGGGGAGTAGCGATAGTGGAGAAAACACTGGCAGTAGGTCTCTTCGTCTAGGCCTAGTCTATCCAAAATGACTGCTTCAGTCACTTATAGTACTGGGCCACTGCATTGTCAAGCCCCCAGTATGCAGCCTGGGCATCCCCAATGAGTGGGCTAAGCCAGATTGCCCACTGGGCCAGAGGCCCATGGGAAGCATGACTACCCTCTCAAAGATTACCAGGAATGATTCTGGGTTATCACCTTGGGGAGCATCAAGGTCAGAGAGGTTTCCTGAATTATGAAGGATGCATTCCCTGAAGGGGCAGAACTCTGAGGGGGAGCCATTGGTACTAATTCTGCCACCCATTGAAACAACCGTTGCTGATGGGTTGCCATCTGTTTGAACAACTGTTGTTGTCATCAGCCATTACAGGATCTGATTCACCTCTATAGTACTCTTGTACATGGGGCAGGGAAGAAGAAAGGGTTGGGTTTTTTTGCTTCCCTTTTCTGCAGCGATCGTTAACTGCAACCCCACTTCTGGTACCACATTATCCTCGTCTCTTAGAGTGGTCTCTCAAGGGGCAGGGGAGGTCTCAGCTTCTTCTGACTGACGATCCTTAGTTTGCTCTCAGTCAGGCCAGTTCCTGGACCGTCATCTCCAAGTCTATCTATTTTAGGGCTTGCAGTCTTTTTCAGTGAAGGGCTGTCATCCCTTTGCTGTTCCAGGCCTTTTTACCTTCCTTTCCTTCTCTGCACTCTCCCCTTTATAGCAGGCCTTGTTTGCTCTATTGGGTGTAGCTGTGGGTGCCTGCATCCACGATTGGCAGCTCTGGCAGCAGCGTTGGGGGGTGTGATCAAGCTGCTTGGTTGTAAACAGGGGAGACTCTCCTCCCACATCTCTGTCTATGCTTAGTATGGGATTGTTAGTCCCCATTACAGATGGTTACACTCTAGAGCAGTGGTTCCAAACCAGGGTACATCTACCCTGGGGGTACGCAGAGATCTTTCAGGGTACATCAACTCATCTAGATATTTGCCTAGTTTTACAAACAGGCTACATAAAAAGCACTAACGAAGTCAGTATAAACTAAAATTTCATATGACTTGTTTATACTGCTGTATATACGATACATTGAAAAGTAAGTACAATATTTATATTCCAATTGATTTATTTTATAACTATATGGTAAAAATGAGACAGTAAGAAATTTTTCAGTAATAGCGTGCTGTGACACTTTTGTATTTTTATGTCTAATGTTGTAAGAAAGTAGTTTTTTAGTGAGCTGAAGCTTGCTGGTACGCAAGACAAATCAGACTCCAGAAAGGGGTACAGTAAGCTTGAAAGGTTGAGAGCCACTGCTTTAGAGGAGATTTTCTATTAATTTCAACATACATTTCTAGAGACAGGGTAATTTCTGTGAAATACTATTGGTTTCATCTCTATAAAAGTTGTACAGATGGAGAGGAGGGATCGGTAGCCAGGTTCAGAGCTCTAAATAACCCAAAAGTTTGGTTGTACTGGGATGCGGGTTTTGTTTGGGTAACAGGTCCCTTTCTGGGGGAAATAAAGGGCGGGAAACCAATAACCCCACAACCACTACCTTCTCTCTCACCCAAACAAACTGGATATTTTTCCAGATTCAACTGTTCACTTTGAGGCTGGGACAAATATTTGCTCTGAAGGAAAATATTCTTATTCTATTATGCAAATTGGTGAGCACATCCATACTATTAAGAAAGATCTATTCTAACTTGACCAAGTAGCTTGTTAAAAGGGACAAGATAACCCAGAAGACATTTTAAGATGTTAAAATTCAGTTTAGTTGTATAGACTAGGTGATGTTTATCTTAATGTTGAGTGCCCTCATTCTTTTAAAAGAAGATGCCTGAGATCTTCTAAAATTGGCTGCTGTTCATGGAGGGATGAGACACCATGAGGAACACTTGATGCAATCCAGTTTACCGCACCCTGAGTCAGCTGGGAACATTTGCTGTGCAGCATTTTGCTGTGTGAAGCCAATAATCTTGTGTTATCTGCCAATCTATTTTTACTATGTATTTTACAAAATAAGCTGTTTTTTTCATTCTGAAGCTGTAGTGGAATTTGACCTATTTATTTGCTCAGCAATCAAGAGGCTGACAGAATGTCTGGTCACCTAAATACATATATTTTGTAGCAGGTATGGATATAGCATATTCTCTCTCTCTCCACTGATAGATACCACAGAGGCAGGAAAAAAGATTTCTGAATTTTGTACCCTGTCCCATTTTGCTCCTAAATTATCTTGCATCAAAGTGTCTCAAAACTGTCAGTTTTGGTTTTTATTAGGGCTGTCATGCAAATAAAATTATTAATCACACTGTTAAACAATAATAGAATACCATTTATTTAAATATTTTTGGATGTTTTCCTTATTTTCAAATATACTGATTTGAATTACAACACAGAATATAAAGTGTACAGGGTTCACTTAATATTTATTTTTAATTACAAGTATTTGCACTGTAAAAAACCAAAAGGAATAGTATTTTTCAATTCACCTAAGACAAGTACTGTAGTGCAATCTCTTTATCATGAAAGTTGAATTTTAGAGCCTACAAGTCCACTCAGTCCTACTTCTTGTTCAGCCAATCGCTCAGACAAATGAATTTGTTTACATTTGCAGGAGATAATGCTACCTGCTTCTTGCTTACAATGTCACCTGAAAGTGAAAACAGGTGTTCTCATGGCACTGTTATAGCCGGTGTTGCAGTATATTTACGTGCCAGATGCGCTAAAGATTCACATGTCCCTTCATGCTTCAACCATCATTCCAGAAGACATACATCCATGCTGATGACAGGTTCTGCTCAATAACAATCCAAAGCAGTGTGGACCGACACATGTTCATTTTCATCATCTGAGTCAGATGCCACCAGCAGAAGATTGATTTTCTTTTTTGGTGGCTCAGGTTCTGTAGTTTCTGCATCGGAGTGTTGCTCTTTTAAGACTTCTGAAAGCACGCTGCACACCTCATCCCTCTCAGATTTTGGAAGGCACTTCAGATTCTTAAAACTTGGGTCAAGCCCTGTAGCTATCTTTAGAAATCTCACATTGGTGCCTTCTTTGCGTTTTGTGAAACCTGCAGTGTTCTTAAAATGAACATGTGCTGGGTCATCATCCAAGACTGCTATAACAGGAAATATATGGCAGAAGGCGGGTAAATCAGAGCAGGGGACATACAATTTCCCCCCAAGTTCAGTCAGAAATTTAATGAATGCATTATTTTTTAATGAGCCTCATCAGCATGGAAGCATGTCCTCTGGAATGGTGGCCGAAGCATGAAGGGGCATACGACTGTTTAGCATATCTGGCACGTAAATACTTTGCAATACCAGCTACAAAAGTGCCATGCAAATGCCTGTTCTCACTTTCTGGTGACATTGTAAATAAGAAGAGGGCAGCATTATCTCCCTTAAATGTAAACAAACTTGTTTGTTTTAGCAATTGACTGAACAAGAAGTAGGACTGAGTGGACTTGTAGGCTCTGAAGTTTTACATTGTTTTGTTTTTGAGTGCAGTCATGTAACAAAAAAAATCTACATTTGTAAATTGCACTTTTACGACAAAGATTGCACTAAGTACTTATATGAGGTGAATTGAAAATGACTATTTCTTTTGTTTATAATTTTTACAGTGCAAATATTTGTAAGCAAAAATAATATACACTGATTTCAATTACAACACAGAATACAAGATATATATGAAAACGTTGAAAAACATCCACAATATTTAATAAATTTCAATTGGCATTCTATTATTTAACAGTGCAATTAAAACTGTGATTAATCGCAATTAATATTTTTACGTTAATTGTGAGTTAACTGTGATGAATCGACAGCCCTAATTTTTATACCTGCGCCAGAACTATACAAGGAAACCAGAGTTAAAGAGAACAATTCAGCAACATTTGATTCTGAAGTCAGGGCCTCATTGTCCTAGGTACTGTACAAATATGTAGTGACAGTCCCTGCCCCACTGAGTTTACAGTCTTAGGGTACGTCTATACTACAGAATTAGGTCGAATTTATAGAAGTCGATATTTTAAAACCCGAATTTATGGAATCGATTGTGTGTGTCCCCACTAAAGAGCGTTAAGACCATGAGGTCGATTGACTGTGTCCACAGTAGCGGGGCTAGCATCGACTTTCGGAGCATTGCATTGCGGGTAGCTATCCCACAGTTCCCGCAGTCTCCGCCGCCCATTGGGATTCTGGGTTGCGATCCCAAAGCCTGATGGGGCAGAAAACATTGTCGCTGGTGGTTCTGGGTACATGTCATCCCTCCCTCCATGAAAGCAATATTTCTCGCGCCTTTTTTCCGGGGTTTCCGTGTTTGCTACGGAAGCCTGCTCAGCTCACAATTACCGTACATCTCCAGCGTACGCCTGGACATTAGGTCTAGTGGGGATTCAGTCACACTATAATACGGGCAGAGGGATAGCTCAGCGTTCTGAGCGTTGGCCCGCTAAACCCGGGGTTGCGAGTTCAATTCTTGAGGGGGCCATTCCGCCTGAGGCTGGTAGTCGCGGGACTACACAGCAGGAGCGCCTTGCCTTCTAGCTGCAGATGGTGCAATATGCCATAAATGGTCGTGGTCGCGGGACCACACAGCAGAAGCTCCTTTCCTTCTCGCAGCAGATTGTACAATATGATTGGTATTCGTGTGCTCCTGGCCGGCGGCCTATGGTGTGGCTGGCCGGGGGCGCTTGGACATAAATGGGAGTGACCAGAGTGACTCTGGTCATTCTCTTTTTTACGTTTTGTTTAAGGGAGATTCAGTACTGCCTGGAACACGGGCGGAGGGATAGCTCAGCGGTCTGAGCGTTGGCCCGCTAAACCCGGGGTTGCGAGTTCAATCCTTGAGGGGGCCAGGAGCTGATGATGGATATCAAGCATATTGTACCATCTGCTGCTAGAAGGGAAGGCGCCTCCTTGCTCACCGCATATTGTACCATCTGCAGCTAGAAGGAAATGAGCCTAACCCTTGCTCCCCCCTCCCTCCGTGAAAGCAACTGAGGGGGGAGCAAAAAATCCTTTTGATGGGACTCCATCATGGTCACCTCTGCTGATGAGATCTGCGCTCACCTGCAGCTCACCACGCTGGCCAAACAGGAAATGAAATTCAAAAGTTCGCGGGGCTTTTCCTGTCTACCTGGGCGGAGCATTGGAGCTCAGACTGCTGTCCAGAGCGGTCAAATGTTGCACTGTGGGATAGATCCAGGAGGCCAATACTGTCGAATTGCGTCCTCACTAGCCTACATCGATTCGGCAATATCGATTTAAGCGCTAATCCCCTCGTTGGGGGTGGAGTGGCGAGATCGATTTTAAGAGCCCTAGAAGTCGATGTTAAGGGCTTCGTCGTGTGGACGGGTGCACGGATCAATCGAAATAACGCTAATAAATTCGACCTAAACTCGTAGTGTAGACCAGGGCTTAGGCCCCAGTCCTACAATGAGCTACTTGGAGCCCCAGATATCTTATTGCAGGATCAGGAACCAAAAATATGCAATAGCAATGAAGACCAGCATGTTGGAAGAGGGATACCATGTAAAATAGTCAACTTAAGGAGGACAGTGTTAGAGCTACCTTGATCTACCCACCCCATTTCAGAGCTCCCATGGCCCCAAGGAGGGTGAACAATTTAACAAAATTGTTTGGTCTAGTTTTCTTCTTTTTTGCCTTTAGAAAAGCACAAGTATTTTAGAATGAACAGAGGTGAGAATAAAAGCACACACTGCAATGTTCCTAAAACTACAAGATGCACAGGATTTGAACTCTCAAACCTTGAAATACAAAGTATTCACTGCCAGCTGTTGTAATTACCATGTGTTAAATTAGCTACTGTAGGAGGGTTTCTCTAATGTCTCAGGAATACATGTGTATTGAGAATTACAAGAAAAAAATCAAATAAAGCTACAGAGAGTTCAAACAAAGCCTGTCTCCTCTGCCTAGGACTGGAATGGTATATAGATTATCTTGGTAACAGCTATTGCAGGTTAAGGCTGGTTTCATGAGCAACTAATGGGAGGAAGTTTGCATAGTGCTTCCTTACCATTATGCCTGTGTGCAGCCAATAGTGAGTCTCACTTTCATCAGCACCAAATTTAGCTCAGTAGTTTAACGAGCAAGGGAAAAAAATACAAACTGAAAAGACATGGCTTTTTGGCCAAGAGCATAGAGTGTGTTTGTTATTCAGTACATGTGGGGGACTGCCTGTAAGGTCTACTGCTTCAGCTACAAGAGAAGCTACTACAACTTTAACACTTGCTAACTATTGCAACAGATCTCCAGTTCTAAGAATAAGAAGAAAAAAAACCCACCAGTGGCACATCCAACACTTCTGGTTGGCAGCTCTTGACAAGTGCCAACTGTTAAAAATGGAGAAGACTGCATTATGAGCCTATGTCTTCTTCCAGTTTTCAGTCTTATTTTGATAGTGTAACCCAGAATAGTATCTTACACTGCATATGGTTATTGTACTGATAAACAGCCAGAGTATCACATTCATTTTCATTTTAAAATGAAAGGCTCACATTTTCTCTGTAAGCGGAAATTAAATGATCCTGTGTGCTCAGCATCTTTGCATAAATAAATACAAAACAACTCTGCATTTAGAAGAGTCATAATAGCAAATCTCAATTGTTTTTCTGGAGCATGCATATGTGCGTACACAGATATAGGAATTACCCTTGCAATACCCTTAAAAGAAAAAAGAAAATCCTGAAGAAGCAACAGCATTTTAAATGCTAAAAATATTTTGTCACCTCTTTCCATTGTTCCAGCATGCAGTGTGACTTGTTATTCCTTCAACATTCCTTAACTTTTTACAAGATTAGAAATATAGGAAATATTTACTGGAACTAATGGAACTTATTATGATTGCAATATCAGCTTTTATTTTGCATCCAATAAATATTTGTTTTGGTTAGTGGCACTGGCCAAGTGACATTTGATAAACAAAGAATACTCCAACATAGTTTTCTCATCAATCAAGCCATATAAAAGGCGGATCCAGTGATTTAATCTCCTTTTGCTGCAAGCTGTCCAAAACACAGTGCTTTTTAACAAGACATTTTTGTTCTAAGAGTACACACTCCATCCAAGTCCTGTCATTAATTTGAAAAATTACATGCATGATACCCAGTTCCTGGGAAACATGAAGCTATCTTACAACTATTCTTTAGAAGCGAATTTCTTTTAAACAGAGTTAGGATACTCATTGGCACAATAGCTGCCAACGCAAGAAAATGGAATTTAGGATCCACCATATAATTTCTAGTTTCTTGAGAGATTTTTCTTTAAAAAAAGTTTCATTTCTAAATTTTAAATTTAAACAGAGTGAACAATTACTTTGTTCACATCTATTACAAAAGATATAGTATTTCTAAAAGCTTGTGTTTTTCCACTTTCCCATTAATTCAAGAAAAACTGGAGGCATTTTTCCTACATTGATAAACACACACACACCACTCCCAGTCTATTTAATTGTTTAGTGGTCAGTCTGGCATCTTTTGTCATAACAGAAATTTGAGGTCTCTGTTCATCCACTAGCACAGCATGGTGAGCAGCCATGTGTACATCCCAGTTCTGCCCCGCTCCAAGTTTACATCTGCCCTATTTCGAGAACCCCCTCTAGAGAAAAGATACAGTTCTGTCAACATGCTTGTTCAGTTCTTGGCTCTTCCTGCTAATCAAAGGGCCCAACTGCACAATCTTTTCTTAGGCAGGACTCCTGCTGAAATCAAAATTTTGTCTATGTCAAAGGCTGCAGCATCTTTTGCCATCACTGATGTCCGTTAGATGGTCTAGTCGTTTCCCCAGCAGTGCAGATTATACCTTGAAACCAAATAATCTCTATTTATGTGAACAGAAGGGAGCAGAAGGCAGGAGTACATGGCCTGGGCACACTATTTCCTCCCTGCATACCTGCAGAAGCCCCTCTTCTGGCCTACCATCCAGCTTGAGCTCTGCAGAGCCAAAGTTGTGAGTAGTTGGGAAATGGATCCAGGAAGCAACCAAGTTACATGGTCTCTTCCCCTAAACTGGGGGATTATTCACTGGAAATGTACACAGGAGTTGATATTCCTTCAAGCTTGATGAGCAGTGGTGTGTGATAGGGAAATGAGACCTTTGCTCTTCAAGCGTCATGCATGCAGGCTTTCAACCAGTGAGCAACAGACATTTTTAATACTTTTGTTTTCCCCACACGGCTGGAATCATAGGAGATGGAACAGACGGAAAACTGAGTGAGGTACATTTTTAAGCACCCTCTGCACATCCAAACTGTGCCACCTTTACACCCCATGCCCAAGTCATATTTAGGGATGGAGGCAGGATCCAAGTGAGGCACCCCTTTGCAATATTGAGATTTTCTAGACAAAGGTCCTGGTTGTGCAATCCTTTGTGATGAGATGACGACAGCGAGAAAAGTTAACTTGATAGCCAGATAGACTGAAGAGAGGGGATAGCTTAGCTGGAGTTTACAAGAAGTGGTAGCTTGAATCTGTCAGTATTGACCTTTCCCTCATGACAGGAGCACTGGACTCCAGGAGTCATGTAGACAACCTGAAGATTCATAGGAAGTATGTGGGCCAGACTAAACTGTTTCGCAGGCTGTACATTTGACACCCCTGCCCTAGGACCTTTCCTATTTTAGTTGAGAACACAAATGAAGTTGGTTTGGTTTCCAGCTCCCCACATATAGCACACTCATCCACATCCCAAAGCTACCATGTAACTAACTGCCTGGGACCAGAGCATGCTGCAGGTCAGGAACCAAAGACTTGAATAAGAACAGCAGAGGCTTCAGATCAGGAGGTGCATCAGCAGAGCTGTTTACAGAGGATGCTTTGCCTGCACTTGCCCTGCTCCACCCAGAGCTCGCTTTGTTCAAAGACTTTAAGGGCTACTATAAAGAGCAGAGTGATCAATTATTTTCCTTCTCCACTGAAGACAGAACAAGAAGAAATTGGCTTAATCTGCCACAAGAAAGATTTAAGTTCGCTATTAGGGAAAAAAAACTTTCTAGCTATAAGGATAATTAAGTTAGGCATCCAAGGTAGGTTGTGGAAGCCCCATCACTGGACATTTTTAATAACAGGCTGGACACCTGTCAGGGATGGTCTAGGTTTACTTGGTCCTGCCTCAGACTGGAGCACTGGACTAAATGACCTTTGGAGGTCCTTTCCAGACCTACATTTCTATGACCTTTGTAACCATCAGTCTCTTACTCACATTCCTGTCTCTCATCTTTGTTATTTGGTGTCAGAAGTAAGCTAAATCTTTGCCAAAAATGGACCAAGTCAAGCCACCTGAATCTCTTAGTCTGGAAGGAAACCTGGTAGAGAAGTAGGGAGAAAGGCTGCAGAGCTTCCAAGTTTTCTTGGAAGCAAGTAGTATTAGAAAGAAAGTCACACACAGCCAGTAAGAGATGGGTAAATAACGTTTTTGTTTGTTTGGTGGCCAAACCTCCAAACAAAAACAAAATAAAACCCTAATTTTTTTTGTTTAGAGTCAAATGAAACATTGTGTTTGAGTTGCTTTTCAAGTTAAATCTAGCTGCCTTTCTAAACAAATGTCATTTCAAAACAAAATGTTTTGACTTTCAAAAAATAATACTTTGACTGAAATTATTTGCTGAGTTTGACCCAAATTCGTGAACAAATTTGGTTGACCCAAAACTGAATTTTTTGGTGAACAAACAATTCATTAAAAACATTCACCCAACTCTACAGCCAGTGTTAAAATACAAAAAGTGAAGCGTGTTTCATACATTAAACCCAAAAATGAGCCCCTGCAGCAAAGCCATAGTGCCAGGTCAGTATAAAAGGGGATACTACTGATAGTTTGAAACAGTGGCTCAGGAAGTCCCATCTGTGACTGAGTTCAAGAGCAATCTGCAAATGCAGATGATCAAATGAATGTACACATTTTCTATTAAGAGGATGCAAAAGGTTTTCTTAGAGTTTGATGTAGTACTCATTGGGCTGAAATGCATTAAGGATTTATCACAGATATAAAAACCACTGTGTTGCCAGTTACATGCACCACATTCAATCCAGTTAGCACCGAATGAATATGTAAAAGCTGAATTTAACTTGATTGTAAAATTAAATGTTAATATGCAAATACAGAGCAACTGATCAAGTTCATAGACGGACACCATAGCAAGACCAAACCAGCTCAGGATTTTAGTGATACCATGCAAGTGCCACTTTGTGAGAACAGCTGAGAAGGTCATGTCTGCATTTCAAAATAGACAGCATGTTCGCTCTTGCACAAAACTCTGCAAGTCAGAATCTCAGCTAGTGCAAATCAGGTTAGCTCTATCGACGTTAGTGGAACTATAATGATCTACACCAGTTGTCACCTGGTCACCAACCAGCTGATCATGATTAACTGGTCAATCCTAGAGGATCTCCCTGTCGATTGCGATCTCCAGTGGTGCAGTGTGGCTGCTGCTAAGGCAGACTCCCTGCCTACCCTGGCCCCACGCCGCTCCTGGAAGTGGCCAGAGCAGTCCCACAGCCCTGGGAATGGGGGGGGGGGGGCAGGGATCCCGCTCCGCATGCTGCTCCTGCCTGCAATCACTCTCCCCACAGCGCCCATTGGCCGGGAGAGCTTAGGGGGTGGTGCTTGCAAAGAGGGGCAACATGCAGAGCCACGTGCCCCCGCAGGGGCCACAGGGGTGTGTTGGCCCCTTCCGGGAACCGTGTGGGGCCAGGGTAGGCAGGGAGCCTGCCTTAGCTTCGCTGCACCCACTGTCAACTGGGAGCCCCCGGAAGTAAGTGCTGCCCAGCGGGAGGATGCACCCCAACACCTATCCCTGAGCCCCCTTCCAGAGCCAGCACCCCATACCTCCTCCTGCACCCCAAGCCCCACCCTGAGCTCCCTCCCAGAGCCAGCATCCCAAACCCCCTCCTGCACACCAACACTCTGCCCCAGCCCTGACCCCCCTTCCAAAACCAGCACTCCATGCCCCCCCGCATCCCAACCTCCTGCCCCAGCTCTGACCCCCCTTGCAGAGCCAGCACCCTGTACCCCCTTCTGTATCGCAATACTGTGCCCCATCCCGGAGCCACCTCCTGTACCCAAACTCCCTCCCAGAGCTTGCACCCCTCACCCCCTCCTGCACCCCAACCACCTGCCCCAGGCTCAGCCCAGAACCCCTTCCCACACTGCAAACCCCTTGGCCCCAGCCCAGAGCCTGAACCTCCTCCCGAACCCCAACCCCCTGCTCCAGCCCAGTGAAAGTGAGTGAGGGTGGGGGAGAGTGAGCAATGGAGAGGGGAGGATGGAGTGAGCAGAGCAGAGCTTTGGGAAGGGGCAGGGCCTCAGAGAAGCGTAGATCCTGGGTTGCCCTTAGATTCAAAAAGTGAACTTGGGTGTACAAAGGTTGGAGACCACTGATCTACACCGAGAATCTGGTCCTGCATCTTCAATTCCACTTTTAATAACTATAGATTTAAGTGACTCCCTGACCCTCTTCAGACGAACCTTAGTACTAGAGGTGAACCAAACCATCATGCTCTGGATCCTTGAGGATCCAGGATAGAATACCACAATGTTCTGCCTCCAAGAAATCTCCAGAATCTGAGGGCAAACCATTTTCTGGAACAGGAAGACTGGGTGTGAAACAGAAGACAGTAGATAGATTAAAATAAACTGATATGGTGACTGATAAAGTGAGACAGACTGTTTGGTGTCCCACTGCTTCTCCTGGGAGGCTATTCCACAGCCTGGATAGATCTCAGAGTCAAGAAGTTTCCTGATATTCACCCCAAATTTTTGTTCCCATCCCAAGTCCAGATCAGTGTTTGTTGTGATGCCATCATCTTCTCACTAGGAAAAGAACAGAAAACACCAATAAACCTTTGAACAGTCTGCTAATTATAAGGAGTTCTGATGGATTCAGACTAATGACCTATTGTGGAAATGCACACTTTGTATCGCTTTAGAAGTCCTCCCAGCAATCCAGTTCCCCTATTCCCTATCTCCCACCCCCATAAGAAGGATTTGGGCAAGAACAGAGGAAGATGTAGCTCTAGGAAAGTTTTCTTTGAAGTCATGCACAAATCATGCATTATGTAGGAATCCTTTTATTTTAATTTCAATATTCAAACTCTCACCTGACCTGAAAAGCTCAGTAGAAGACACTGAATTTTTCCATCATGAAAATCTGTTGTAACAAATTAACACTTTAACCCATTTGCCTTTCGTGAGCAAATTTTAAAGGTTCATGTGCTTTATACAGTATGTACCTCCATACATTTGTATCCAAGAGAGTTCATAGGAATAGAATCATAGAAGTATAGGACTGGAAGGGACTTCAATGGATCATCTAGTCCAGTCAAAGCAGAATTAAGTAATAACTAGATCAGGTATTTGTCTAACCTGTTTTTAAAACCCTTCAATCACAGAGATTCCACAATTTCCCTGGCAATTTGTTCTAGTGCTTAATTACCCTGACAGGAAGTTTTTCCTAATGTCCAACCTAAACCTCCCTTGCTGCAATTTAAACCCATTGCTTCTTGTCCTACCCTCAGAGGTTAAGGAGAACAATTTTTCAGCCTTCTCCTGATAAGTTTTCAAGTACATAAAAGGTTATCATGTCCCCATCAGTCTTCTCTTCTCCAAAGTAAACAAACCCAATTTTTTCAATCTTTCCTCATAGGTGATGTTTTCTAGACCTTTAATCATTTGTGATGCTCCCCTCTACTTTCTCCAATTTATCCACACCTTTCCTGAAATGAGACACCCAGAACTGGACACAATACTCCAGTTGAGGCCTAATCAGAATGATGTAGAGTGGAAGAATTACTTACAACACTTATTTTTGTTGTCTTATTTATTATTGTCTTGCTTACAACACTTATTTTATTTTTTAATCTGAATGGAATTTGGTCTGTGTATAACATTTGCTTTCGTCCCTACATGTCTCATCAATAAATAAGACTTTGTAACCACAGTTAGTATTGTTGCTTTCTGTTGGCCTCAGAAAGTTTCACTAGTTACTTTTCTGTCACAGAACACAAGCGGAATTTCAGCCTGCCCCACCTTTTGTTCCTGGATGTGTTTCGGAGCAGTGGAAGCTCATACAACTAAATGATAGCAGTGGTAAAATCTGAAAATTGGCATGCATTTGCAAGACTCTCTAGGCACAGTTACCAGCTATTTCTGAAGTATAGGAGGACTCCTTTCCTTCTTTTAGGAGGGGAGGGAAATCTAGTTGGCTCTTTCATTATTTCCTTTTTAAAAGCCCAATTAGCAATTGTCCTAAATCTTATTATAAAAGAGGAAGTCATAAGGCATTTTTTAAATTAACCCCCTGAGACACTAGGACTGTACAGTATTCAGCACAGTATGCTTATAGCCTTCTGGCTATACTGTATCTGATTACTTCATAGATCATAGGAAACAGAACCCCTATGCTAGTGGCCTTATAGTGCACTCCCGGGTGTTCAATATCAAGTGATTCTTCTTTGGAAATGAGAATTCTTTTTAATTAGTAAAATCACAAGTGTTGGGAGCTTTTGCTTTTCTACTTGCTCCTCCCCCATGTGTGCTATTCCAGGGACACCCTTTGTCAATGAATCATTGACAAGAGAAGCCATGAAATCAACTGCCTGCTTTGACACACATGCCACATTTGGGTTCAGAGTGAGGAATTAATGCAACAATAATTTTTGCACCCTATACAGGTGCAGTTCAGAAGGTGCTGTCATCATCTGATTTTAGAAATAGAAACAAAACAGGTGACAGGAAGTGTCAGTGGGAGTTTGTGTGAGGAACAAGCGCAGAATGTGCACCAAAAATCCGCAAGAGTTCAAAGGAGAAGAATTATACCCTTAGCAGCCATTTTATTGACTTCAGAGATTTGAGGAGTCTGTTACTAACCCAGAACACAAATTCAATGATCCCATGGGAAGAGATTAATATTTAGAATGAATTGCATTCTGTTAGTAACGGTTTTACAGTAGTCTAACGTCATATTACCATTCTGACAGAATTCATCTTTGGTAAAACCATGACACTGTTAGATACAGCAGCTTTTGACAGTGCTTCTAAATACCTGGAGTGCATTTTATATTTTTGTTTCTGCAGTACTCTGTACAGCTAACTCATTTGATATTTCTGTGCACCTTTTTTTATTCCCTCAACTTTCTCGGGTTCCCTCAGAGACAGGGCTTTGGACCAGAGCCCAGAGCTGAAGTGCAGAGCAGTAGGTTTATGCCCGGAGCCGGAGCGGAGCAATTCAAAAAATTTGATTGCTCCAAATCCCAGCTCAGAGATAGCGGATACCTAGAATTAGCTTGAAGTTTGGTTACACTCTGAAAAGTTATTCAAAATGACATCATTAGATTCCACTTTTATTATGTCTCATCAGTTTGCATATCCTATTTGTTTTGTTTATAAATAAAGAAGTCAGCCATGTAAACTCAACTTGACTTGCAGATCTCAGGCTATGTTCTTTCTGGCTCATCACCCATAAACCTGATCCCAGTGAGATATAGTTAAGGTGCACTAAGGTGTACAACTTGAAGTAAACATACTGCAGTTGGACCTCAGGTAACAATTAAATTGATTATGCAATAAGCCAAAGAGAATCCTGCTTGTTCTCCAATAGCTATTTGAGTTCTGCAGTGCAGAAAGTACAAAATAGCAAAACTCAAAACCCCATGTTTGGCATCTCTCAGGTAAGCAGATCTGCCAAGTATGAAAGTGCCATATTTATATATTCCCCAGGCTGTTCATACACTTGAATTTTTAACATTCAGACTAGTTTGATTTATTCTGTGAGTAAAGCAATAGCCTTCAAAGAATTCCAAAATAATTTGTATTCTAAGCTTCTTGTCCCTACAACATTCAGATCACAGACAAATTATGTTCACGGCCTGACAAAGCAAAAACTTGAAAGTTATTCATACCCTGGGCAAGGGTCTCTATCAGGCAGTGATGATTTTATGTACTCTGCTGAAATATCCAAGCATGTCACAAAAAATTAAGGAGAAAGCTCCTGTTTAACTCTGGAGTGTCTGGCTTTTGACAACCCCAAGCAAGACCCTTAGCAGTATTTTGAAGGTGATTTTTGCCTGGGATCATAATAGAAACATGTTATAGAACCACTCTGATGTTGATTTACTGAATGCAAAAAACCCCTAGGTTAATACAGTGCTAACTCGGCACAATTAAGGATGCAAAGACATTTTGAGAGAAAGTTGAACATGAAACTCTTCCTTGATTATTACAGTTGTTTTTATGTGAGCATGTTTTTAAAATATAATAGTCATTATTTTTCTGCCATGTCGGGTACACACCGTGCATTTAACCTAACACACATATGAACTTGAAGACTACCACAAAGCACACATGCAAAGGGGCAAAGTTAAGTCACAAATCCAGCCTTAGAGAGACAAAATTGGAGGTAATATATTTTGTTGGACCAGCTTCTGTTGGCGAGAGAGAGACACTCTTTTGAGCTACACAGACCTCTTCACTCCCAGCATCTCAGCAAAATGGAAGGTGGAACACATTGTTTAGCATAGATCATTCAAGGTAGAGGGGCCTGTTCACACCTCTGCAGTCACTCTACCTTGAATGGTCCCTCACCATATGTGCTCACTACTTATGCTAAGCAATCTGTTCCACCTTGTATTTTGCTGTGATGCTGGGGGGTACCTTTCTCAGACCCGAAGAAGAACTCTGTGTGGCTCAAAAGCTTGTCTCTCTCACCAACAGAAACTGGTCCAATAAAAGATATCACCTCTCCCACCTTGTCTCTCTAATATCATGGGACCAACATGGCTACAACAACACTGCATACAAATTCAGCCTGATGCATTCTTACCATTTAAGTGTTTAGCCATGCAAATTCACACTTGATTAAATAAAACATTGTATTAATATCATAGGTTTTCTTTAAAAAAAAAAAAAAAAAAGGAGCAGGGGAGGAAATTGGAGCCCCTAGTCTTCTAGGCACTAGTTATCCAGTTAGCACCTAAAAACATCTTTCCTGAACCAGGCACCCGTAGATTTCACATGCGCTAGCTGGCCAGAAGAAACTAGTGCTTTCATATTGCAGGGCTACTACTGGATCCTCATGGAACTCCACAGAAGTTACTGGAGCTTCACAAGGGTATAATGGTCCACCTACATGGATCTGAATTGCAAAATGAGAACCTATGTATACATTTCCATGCAGCCTTAAGTTTAATAAACCAATCACCATCCAAACCCCTTGTGCTCCCCACATATTGGACATGCCTTGATAAGGGTTTGCAGTTTAAACACATCTACTGCTTTATGCTATCTTGGACTTCTTACATCACTTTAATCTCTTAGATCTTTTAAACAGGGCCGGCTCCAGGCACCAACTTTCCAAGCTGGTGCTTGGGGCAGCAGGCGAGAATGGGGCGGCAGTCCGAGTCCCGCGGCGGCAATTCGGCGGCAGGTCCGCTCTTCCCCCCCGCCGAATTGCTACCACAGGACTAGGACTGCCACCCCATTCTCACCTGCTGCAGCGGCAATGGGGCGGCAGGTCTGCCGCTCTCCCCTTGCTGCCACGGACTGGGACTGCCGGCTTCGGGGGCGGGGCCCTGCTACATCTGCCTGCATTGGGGTCGGGGCCGCCACCCCTGCTTGGGGCGGCAAAATTGTTAGAGCCGCCCCTGCTTTTAAACATGTACAAAGCTTTCTATAAAGAACCTGGGGTTCTCCATTAGAAGCAGGCACAGCTATAGCAGACTAGGACTGAAAACAAAGCTTTCCTTCTCAATGGGTTTTAAATTAGCATACAGAAAAATACCCACACTGTCATTTTTTTTACCTTGTGTCACAGATCAGATGCTCATTTCACTGCAAACAAACTGTAGAAATCAGCCACGTTCAGCCACCTCTCCCCATAGCTCTTGCAACAAGAGTTCTTCACACAACTGCTCCTGCTTAGCAGCAGATTACAGAGCTCAGGCTGGGTTAATTAACAGGCCACCTGTGTCATTAAAGACACTGGCTACTTCTTAGCCCCTTAATACAGCCCTACAGTGTGTAATGGAATGGGGTTCGTGTCTAATGCCACTCATTCTAGTGAACCCCAAATGAGCAATGTGATGCTGGCAGATCAGGTGCCAACTCATGCCAAGGCTCTAGGCTTCAGCTGAATACTGACAAATACAAAGGTAAAATCAATTGGTCTCTCATGTGTGTTAATGTTATTAAAATAGGTATTTGAGTTATAATAATGTCTTGTTCTCAGTCTTTAATGCATGCAGCATTTTACAAGCATTCCATAATCTCACTTATAATATCTATATTCCATGTTATAAGGTAATATTTAAGGTCATGTCTACACTACCATTTCTGTCTGCAAAATTTATGTCTGAAAAAACACACCCCTGAGTGACATAAGTTGCACCAGCATAAGGGTAGTATGCATAGCGTTATGTCGATGGGAGAGCTTCTCCTGCCGACATAGCTACCACCGCTCGTTGGGGGGTGGTTTAATTATGTCGATAGAGCTACATGAGATCTTACAGCGGCGCAGCTGCATCGGTACAGCTGTGTCACTATAAGGTCTCTAGGGTAACCGTAGCCTTGGCTACATCTACACTGCACTTTTGCTGGTGAAACTTTTGTCAGTCAGGGGTGTGGAGAAAAACACACCCTTGACCGACAAAAGTTGACTGACAAAAAGTGCCGGTGTGGAGAAGACATTCCAAACAAAAATATTGAAAGGTTATCTTTCTTGTTGGCCATACTATGTAGAAATTCACCCAAAGTCCTCTCTCTTTCAGGCAGTTCTCAGAAGAAGCAAAGAAAAACAAAAGCCACTCCACTCCTCGATATTTAATTCCTTCACAAGATATAGTCATTTCCTCTAGAAGCTATATCCGACAAACTTAGCTATATCACTTTAAATTCCATCTGAACTCTGACCTTGCATTTACAGAGCCATTCACATATTCCAGTTCTGGTTTGCCATTATTCCATATCAGCTGAACTGGAATACTGGGAGATATTCATTAATGAGCAGGGACAGCTTCAGATATTATGGTCAGCAGGAGAGACTAGATAATACAGGCTAAAGCCAGATGTAGTGGTAGGCAGGAAATGTGAGCATTCCCCTGCATACATCACTGCCATTGTGTCTCAGATATGATCAGCAACATCCTATTTTTCTTTACTTTCTTCTGAACAGAAACCCAGAAGAGGAGGTGGTTTCTTCTCTTAACCACCCACCTGTTAGAAAGCTTGGCCACTTGCTGCTCAGTACAATGAAACAACTGCCAGAGTGTAAAAAGGAATTGCCCCTGGAACCGTGCAAATCATTGTCCATCCCCAGTCTTGTCCAAAATAAGAGTATTCGCATACATTAGAATAAAAATCAATTAGACTAATAGAAGGTAGAAAGGACAAATGGTTGTAGTTCTCATACTGTTTGAGCAGTTTGGTAATTTTTTTAATTGATGCTTTGGCTAAGCTTTTAGCCAGTCATCTCCTAGGGGTGTAAGTCAGGGCTATTAAGTGCTACTCAGTTACAGGCTGATTCATGTTCAGAGGGTTTTCTTTTCCACAACGCTGTAGTCTCTCATCTTGAATTGGCATTGCGATAGGAAGACCAGAGCATGTAATCTACAGCAGCAGCATCTGAGTGATAAGTCTTCATGTTTACCTTTATGAATGTCAGTCACTCTGCATGAGCAGTATTCAGACTTTATCACCAGTTCAGACACACTGAACTTGAGCTCTGAATAAATGCTAGGAAGAGGAAGCCTGCAATATGCGAGAACAGTTAACTCAAAGAAAGCACAGCTTTTGCCAATTGCAAAGCTAGCATTTACTGCTTCCTCCATAGAAAAACCAATGGCATGATGGCAGCTAATATGATCACAGATTGTGTGTGTGTGAAAGCTATGCTATAGCTCAGTGATTCTCATACTTATATCCATGCACCACATGTGGTCACCGAAGGTCGTTCTATCAAAATGGGGAAACACCTGTCAATTTTCAAACAAAAAACACTTTCTGCTCGTAGTGGCCAGTCCAAAACTCTCTATAGTGTTTCCAGAGCCCTTTTCATCCAGCTCTACTCCAAAATAAGTGTCTTCCTCTGCACTTTGATCAAAACAGATGCTCAGATTTATGAATAACCCTAAAATTGCAGGAATAGTATATACTGGTAGACAAAACTAAACTACAATGTGTCCTGGATAGGTTAGAGCCATGGCAGGCACAAAGAATTTGGAGAGATTTGGCATTAATAAATGCAGAGGTCTATAAATCAGTGGTGAGAGAGAGCACAGATACAAACTGGAGGGATGCAATCAAACAAAGTATTTTGGCAACATATAAAAGGGGAAAAATAGGTTTGTGCCCCTTGTCCTCCCATAATGTAGGAAAAAATCCCAAAAGATTTTCTTTTAAAAAAAAATCTGCTTTTTTTACATTAAAATATTAGGAACATCAGGTCTGCTCTTCCCTGATTTGGCTGTAGATTTTCTTTGGACAACCCAGAGATATGGAGTAGGATGCTTCTCAACCCTTCAGTGAAGAAGTGGAAGTGTTGAATATTTAACAAAGATGCCTTTTCCTCCCTACTGTTATCTGGTATTGGAGTTTAAAGGGGCTAACAAAAACAAATAGAAAGATTTCTCAATGTCAGATACTGAGTCTAAGAAATATGTTCTATGGACCAGGTTGTGTACCCAGGCTCATCCTGCTGCTATGTTCTAATTAAGAGAGAGAGAGAGAGAGAATGAGAATGCAATTAGGCTATACCTTTCTTCCCCCCACTCTTCAAAGCACCTTATTTTATTTAATAGGGGATTTATCAAAATGCAAGCAAAATTAGTAAGACAATAAAGGAAGAAGAAATCTACACAGAGAGGAAACTGCAACATCCTGGACTTAAATGAAATAATGTTTGCGAAAGGAATATGAATGGCAGTTATATATTGAGGAACATATCATGCTTAGAGATGAGAACAGAAAGAAATAGCCTTAAATGAAAGGAAGGAATGAAAGTAATTGACAGAGGAGGCCTAAGAGAAAGTACAGGTGGGATCATCAAATTGAAAGTGAAAAAACAATCTGTAAATTAGTTATCACTAGAATTAGATGCTACAGTACATGCAAAGGACAAGTGGCCTAATAATGTGCTCAGGAGGACTGTAGAATTAAGGTTCATGATTCAACATGAACTAGCCAATTTTTTCTAAATTTACAGCCTAGATATCTTTAAAATGTCATTGGACTTAGACAAACAGTGACACCCTCACACATGGTATTTGGAAGAAATAATGATCTGATCACAAATAACAGATCCATGAGGATCTGAAGTGCTGCACTGATATGTCAGAAAGAACCGACACAGAAATTTGGAAGAGATAGGCGTCATCATGGATTCATAAGAGTCAGATTAAAACTAATAAAAGGGAATACTGGGAGGATGTGACAGAAGGGGTTGAGTAGGGGTCAAAACTGACATGATGTACTTGTGCTGTACGGGAGCACACAAAAGATTCACTGAAAGAATTGACTTTAGCACAGCCCTAGAGGAAGTAGTAAGGGGCTAATGGAATGCCACAAACAGGAGATTAATAGTTTCCAAAAATCAACAGGCTGTCCTACTCATTGTTGGCCCATGTGTTCCTAGTGGGTTATGATACTGGAGGAGGTTTGAATATATATCCTTCTTATCTACTGAGGTACTTATACAGCCCTCACCCTCATTGTAGTTAAGCACTTCAAATACCCCTGTTGGGCTTGGAATTATTATCCCCCTTTTACAGATGGAGAACTGAGGCACATGGTAGCTTAAGCAATTTGCCCAAGTTTGTGGCTGACCTGGGAATCGAAATCTGGTTTCTTGAATCCCAGTCCAGTGCCTTATGCACTAAAACAGTGGTTCTCAACCAGGGGTACATGTACCCCGGGGGGTACATAGAGGTCTTCCAGGGGGTACATCAACTCATCTAGATATGTGCCTAGTTTTACAACAGGCTACATATAATGCACTAGTGAAGTCAGTACAAACTAAAATTTCATACAGACAATGACTTGTTTATACTGCTCTACATACTATACACTAAGATGTAAGCACAATATTTATATTCCAATTGATTTATTGTATAATTATATGGTAAAATGAGAATGTAGGTTATTTTTTAGTAAGTGTGCTGTGACACTTGTATTTTTAGGTCTGATTTTGTAAGCAAGTAGTTTTTAAGTGAGGTGAAACTTGGGGTACGCAAGACAAATCAGCCTCTCAAAAGGGGCACAGTAGTCTGGAAAGTTTGAGTGTCGCTGCACTAAAACATTCTTCCTACCTTCTATGACAGGGGTGGGCAAACTTTTTGGCTGGAGGGCCACATCGGGGTTCCAAAACTGTATGGAGGGCCGGGTAGGGAAGGCTGTGCCTCCCCAAACAGCCTGGCCCCCGCCCCTATTTGCCCCCTCCCACTTCCCGCCCCCCTCAGAAGTTCCCACCCATCCAATCCCCCCTGACCGCCCCCTCCCGGGACTTCCCCGCCCCCAACTGCCCCCTGGGGAGCCCACCCCCTATCCAACCGCCCCCTGCTCCCTGTCCCCTGACTGCCTCCCAGGACCACCTGCCCCTTATCCAACCTCCCCACCCCCTTACCATGCCACTCAGAGCAGCAGGATTGGCAGTCGCACTGCCCAGCAGGAGCTCGCAGCCCCGTCGCCCAGAGCGCTGGCAGCACAGCAAGCTGAGGCTGTGGAGGAGGGGAAACAGTGGGGGAGGGGGAACAGCAGGGGAGAGGCCGGGGGCTAGCCTCCCCAGCTGGGAGTTCAAGGGCCGGGCAGGATGGTCCCATGGGCCGGATGTGGCCCGCGGGCCGTAGTTTGCTTACTTCTGTTCTATGAGGATCAAAAGGGATCCATTGTCCCCACATAATATATCAGTGACCTGGAGCAAGAAACAAACTCCAAAGAAATCTGCTGACAATACAAATATTGAGAGTCAATGTAATAACATTCACAATAGTCACGCTAGGTGCATTGGCAGTAATTCAGTTTAGAGCAATGTGAGGCAATGAGAATAGATTCCAGCAATTTAAGTTAGGTCACATTGTGGGACAGATGTACAGGGCTAAGTCTTCATTTAAAGAAGCATCTAGCAATAATGCATGCAAACCCTTTTTGTTGTTGTTCCACGTATTTTCCCCTGACAACTGGAAATTAATACTGTTCAAGATGTAGTCAATATGTTGCAACTAGTTAGAGGACTATTGTCACATTAATTCTAAAATCAGTGATGCAGGATATTTGCTAATTGGACACAGTGGATGCCACGCTAAAGGAGCCCTTCCAGAACTATTTTCATTATTTTACTTACAATGAAAAAGTGGCTGGGGAAGGTGGAGTATCTCCATAGTAGAATATGTTCTGCCCAAGAATGCATGTGAAGATATTGCAAGGTTTCTCCCCTGCTGCGATTAATTCAATGGAGGCTCTTCAGAATGCTTTGCTGTCTCCTTAAAACCAAAGTTAAATCCATCATTTGGTTTCCTTGTAATCAAAGCTGCAGTGTCTGGTATTCTGCAATCATTTTGTTCCTCCTTTTTTCTGCATTATGTGAGGATAGCCTGCGAACAGAAAGATTTATATAATTATTACACCAATGCCTACTGATATCTCCAGCAGGATTCACGGAGTAACACATTGTTAGAGAAAGTGAACAAGGAAGTGTTATTTACCCTTTCACATAACATGAAATCCAGGGATAACCCAATTAAATTAGCAGGCAGCAGGTTTAAAATGAACATAAGGAAGTACTTCTTCACACAATGCATGGCCAACCTTTACAACTTGATGTCAAGGGGATGTTGTGAAGGCCAAAAGTAAAACTGGGTTTAGAAAAGAATTCAAAAAGTTCATGGAGGATAGGTCCATCACTGGCTATTAGCCAAGATGGACAGGGACAGGGACAGAAGCTGGGACTGGACAACAGGACATGGATCACCGGATAATTGCCTGGTTCTGTTCATTCCTTCTGACACATCTGGCACTGGCCACCATTGGTCTGACCCAGCATGGCCTTCTTATGTTCTAAATAATCTGACTACGTTCTGCATCTGTTACACAAGGTTACAAAAAAATCAAAATCACTCTCACGTGTAGCATACAATAAAAAGCTAAGCAAAACCTATAATATACATGATTAAAAATGCTTCTTTACTTGTCTACCAATTAGCAATTTAACTATCAAATTAATAAGAACCTTAAAGAGTATCTGATACTGAACAGAAAGCTTTGAGTTAGACTCACTTTAGAAATGAGTCTGCTTCTCTACTGGGAGGAGGGGAGAATTGTTTATAGTGTAGACGCAGATAAACAGAGTTTACCCACTTATCATTTGGAGAATATGGAGTTTAGTTTAGGTTAGTTTACTAAAAAAAAATAAATTACCACTACACCACTGGGTATATGTCTTGTTTATATTATGAAGGCAGTTAGCATGAAAACAGTATAATTATTTAACATTTCATCGGCTCCTACTGCTTATTCTCCTCACCTGAAGTCAGAATCATTTTGTGACACAACCACTTCTACAGCAACTATTTGTGATGTCACACACTCATTATGACTTCAAATAGGGAATTAGCAGCAGAAACAGATGAACTCTTAAAAAATAAGATCCTGTTTTCAAAAAATAACCGGGGAGAAGAGAAATTAAGAGAACATATGATACTTCAGCAGAATGGCCTCTAAAAAGAGAGCTTTTCAAAGCTTTCCAGGAGGCATCAGTGGATCCTTAAGGACATTCATGGTGGCATGATGAAATAGGACTTTTTGCAGATGTGAAATTCTTGTGACAAGGTGTTTATTGCTAGCAGTATTGTGCTCAGCAATTTAATTAGTTTCTTTTATGTCCGGAGCTAACATACTCTTTTGCTAGGGAACCTTTTTAAAAGTTTGCCTTAACTCTGCTAGATATACTCACACTCAGCCCCTCCTCTGCAAATAAATGGGCACAAGAGCTTCAGATGTGTAACATATGCCAACACATTCATGCAATCTTGTCTCTAGAAGGCTGCTTTAATCCTGTTAGAGAAGCAGGAGCTGTAATGAGAAACATTGTTTTAAACACTTGCTTTGAAAAGTCTGTTGCTGTGGCGGAGAACATGGACTGAACAGTAGGGGAAGAGTAGGAGGGCAATGAAACCACACAAGAAGGGAGAGGAGACAACTTAGAAAGCATATTCCACCTCCTGCAGGAGTACATCCCTGCACCTAATTAGAAAGCTAACATAAAATAATAATCTGGCCACAAATAGCATTTGACAAAGAAGGGAAGAGCAAGGGGAGTATAGTTTAGGGGTTAGAACACAGCACTGAGAATAAGAGTCCGGCCACTAATTCACTGTGTGATCATGGGCAAGTCATTTAAACTTTGTGCCTCAGTTTCCTCTGTGGCAGTTCGGGGATATGTCTGTTTCAGATTGTGAATTCCATTTTGTTTTGTGAATGACTGTAACCTTCACTCTGGATTGGAAGATCCATTCTATAGCAGAGGTTTTATACCTAGTGGAAAGACCACATCAGAGCAATCAAGGCCCTCAACATTAAACGACTCTTCCCTACTGGATCAATAGATTTTCTGCTAGCAGGGCTGTTGACTTTGAATGTCTCTATACTTAGAAGTCTGGGGGAGCACGGACCTGGCCCCTCCTCTCACACAGACTATAGCACCTGGGCAAACAAGGAACAGAGCTGGTTTTAATAAGAATGCATGTCTAAGCAAGGGAGGCCATTCCAGTGCCAGAAGCAAGATGGCTGTGCCAAGAATTTACCAGACACTGGGTCCGTACCGGTGAGTGCTCCTGAGAGACCCAGAGGTAAGAACAGTGATCAGTCACTACTCAGACCTGGGGCTTATAAGTATGAGGAATTCAGCAGTTGGATCCTATCACAACAGATTTGTATCCATCCAGAAAGCAGGTCTAAACCAGGTTGTGACATCTCCATCTGTAAAATGGAGCATCATAATACTTTCCTACTCCCCAGGAGTGTCGTGGGGCTTAATATTTGGGAAGCATTTTGAGATCCTTGAGCCGTGATACTCTATGAATGCAAAGCATCACTGTTATAAAGAAAGAATCCATTTTAACTACTGCCAGACAGGTTCGTTGGAGCATCACTGAGGGTGTGGTGATGTTTCCTGAAGAGAGTAACCTTAACTAACATTAAAGCAAGGTTTTTGTTTGTGAAGTTCCTTACTCTTTTAACTGTATTTTTATATAAAATATAAATACATAACAAAATAAAACATATATAAATACATATCCCAGATGGAAATAGCATACAAATAACAAAATTCAAAGCTCAGTATTTGTAAAACCTAGAAAAAACAAAACAAAAAGCCTGACCCATAGTGGTCATGCAGTTCATCAATTATTAGAATGACTAAATAGCTAACTAAGTGAGAACGTAACCTATGAGTATTAGGAACTACTGTATACTAAACTGCAAAAATATGCAACAGTTTCATGTGTAAACAGACACCCTCATATTTTTTTCAAGCATTTCTATTAGACAGATTCGTTTTTGTTTGTTTGTTTTTTCCATTAATGCTGTAGTAGAGAGATCACTAAACCAGTGTGTGTATGAGGAAGAATTGCAAATTTCCATTTTTTCAAAATAACTTTTGGCCACTAAAATAGTAACTGCAATTCATTTCTTAATGTTAACTGGACATACCAATTTTCACCCAACCTTAACTACGATCTTGGTACTGCAAGACCGTAATTTGAGGCCCCAGATCTATCCGATATGGCCCCATTACCATAGTATCTGAGCACCTCACAATCTTTAAAGTATTTATCCTTACGACACCCTTTGAGGTAGGGAAGTGCTCTTATCTCCATTTTAAAGCTAGTGAACTGAGACAAAGAGGCAACTGACTTGCTTAAAGTCATATAGGAAGTAAACTCAGGTCTCTCAAGTCCTAGGCTAGTGCCTTAACCAGTGGATGGTCTTTCCACTCTGGTCATCATACAAGCAGCATAGATGGGGTTTCAACATCGGAGTGTGTTTCTAGAGGCAAAAGGAGATATTTGGAGAAGATCCATTTTCAAAACCTCTCTCTAGATTCATAGATTCTAGGGCTGGAAGGGACCTCGAGAGGTCATCGAGTCCAGCCCCCTGCCCTCATGGCAGGACCAAATACTGTCTAGACCATCCCTGATAGACATTTATCTAACCTACTCTTAAATATCTCCAGAGATGGAGAGTCCACAACCTCCCTGGGCAGTTTATTCCAGTGTTTAACCACCCTGACAGTTAGGAACTTTTTCCTAATGTCCAACCTAAACCTCCCTTGCTGCAGTTTAAGCCCATTGCTTCTTGTTCTATCCTTAGAGGCTAAGATGAACAAGTTTTCTCCCTCCTCCTTATGACACCCTTTTAGATACCTGAAGACCGCTATCATGTCCCCTCTCAGTCTTCTCTTTTCCAAACTAAACAAACCCAGTTCCTTCAGCCTTCCTTCATAGGTCATGTTCTCTAGACCCTTAATCATTCTTGTTGCTCTTCTCTGGACCCTCTCCAATTTCTCCACATCTTTCTTGAAATGCGGTACCCAGAACTGGACACAATACTCCAGTTGAGGCCTAACCAGTGCAGAGTAGAGCGGAAGAATGACTTCTCGTGTCTTGCTCACAATACACCTGTTAATGCAGCCCAGAATCAAGTTTGCTTTTTTTGCAACAGCATCACACTATTGACTCATATTTAGCTGGTGGTCCACTATAACCCCTAGATCCCTTTCTGCCGTACTCCTTCCTAGACAGTCTCCTCCCATTCTGTATGTGTGAAAGTGATTGTTCCTACCTAAGTGGAGCACTTTGCATTTGTCCTTATTAAACTTCATCCTGTTTACCTCTGACCATTTCTCCAATTTGTCCAGATCATTTTGAATTATGACCCTATCCTCCAAAGCAGTTACCAAACTGGGAGGGATTGCATCATCTGCAAACTTAAAAAGCGTACTTTCTATCCCAATATCCAAGTCGTTGATGAAGATATTGAACAGAGCCGGTCCCAAAACAGACCCTTGCAGAACCCCACTCGTTATACCTTTCCTGCAGGATTGGGAACCATTAATAACTACTCTCTGAGTACGGTTATCCAGCCAGTTGTGCACCCACCTTATAGTAGCCCCTTCTAAGTTGTATTTCCCTAGTTTATTGATAAGAATATCATGCGAGACCGTATCAAATGCCTTACTAAAGTCTAGGTATACCACATCCACTGCTTCTCCCTTATCCACAAGACTCGTTATCCTATCAAAGAAAGCTATCAGATTGGTTTCACATGATTTGTTCTTTACAAATCCATGCTGGTTATTCCCTATCACCTTACCACCTTCCAAGTGTTTGCAGATGATTTCCTTAATTACTTGCTCCATTATTTTCCCTGGCACAGAAGTTAAACTAACTGGTCTGTAGTTTCCTGGGTTGTTTTTATTTCCCTTTTTATAGATGGGCACTATATTTGCCCTTTTCCAGTCTTCTGGAATCTCTCCTGTCTCCCATGATTTACCAAAGATAATAGCTAAAGGCTCAGATACCTCCTCTATTAGCTCCTTGAGTATTCTAGGATGCATTTCATCAGGTCCTGGTGACTTGCAGGCATCTAACCTATCTAAGTGATTTTTAACTTGTTCTTTTTTAATTTTATCTTCTAAACCGTCACCCTTCCCATTAGCATTCACTATGTTAGGCATTCCTTCAGACTTCTCAGTGAAGACCAAAACAAAGAAGTCATTAAGCATCTCTGCCATTTCCAAGTTTCCTGTTACAGTTTCTCCCTCCTCACTGAGTAGTGGGCCTACCCTGTCCTTGGTCTTCCTCTTGCTTCTAATGTATTGATAAAAAGTTTTCTTGTTTCCCTTTATTCCTGCAGCTAGTTTGAGCTCATTTTGTGCATTTGCCTTTCTAATCTTGCCCCTGCATTCCCGTGTTGTTTGCCTATATTCATCCTTTGTAATTTGTCCTAGTTTCCATTTTTTATATGACTCCTTTTTATTTTTTAGATCTTGCAAGATCTCGTGGTTAAGCCACGGTGGTCTTTTGCCACATTTTCTATCTTTCCTACCCAGCAGAATAGTTTGCTTTTGGGCCCTTAATAGTGTCCCTTTGAAATACTGCCAGCTCTCCTCAGTTGTTTTTCCCCTCAGTCTTGATTCCCATGGGACCTTACCTATCAGCTCTCTGAGCTTACCAAAATCCGCTTTCCTGAAATCCATTGTCTCTATTTTGCTGTACTCCCTTCTACCCTTCCTTAGAATTGTGAACTCTATGATTTCATGATCACTTTCACCCAAGCTGCCTTCTACTTTCAAGTTCTCAACGAGTTCCTCCCTATTTGTTAAAATCAAATCTAGAACAGCTTCCCCCCTAGTAGCTTTCTCAACCTTCTGAAATAAAAAGTTGTCTGCAATGCAGTCCAAGAACTTGTTGGATAGTCTGTGCCCCGCTGTGTTATTTTCCCAACATATATCTGGATAGTTGAAGTCCCCCATCACCACCAAATCTTGGGCTTTGGATGATTTTGTTAGTTGTTTAAAAAAAGCCTCATCCACCTCTTCCACCTGGTTAGGTGGCCTGTAGTAGACTCCTAGCATGACATCACCATTGTTTTTTACCCCTTTTAACCGAACCCAGAGACTCTCAACACTTCCGTCCCCTATGTCCATCTCCACCTGAGTCTAAGTGTGTACATTTTTAATATATAAGGCAACACCTCCTCCCTTTTCCCCCTGTCTGTCCTTCCTGAGCAAGCTGTACCCATCCATACCAACATTCCAATCATGTGTATTATCCCACCAAGTTTCGGTGATGCCAACAATGTCACAGTTGAATTTATTTATTAGCACTTCCAGTTCTTCCTGCTTATTACCCATACTTCTCGCATTTGTATACAGGCATCTAAGATACTGATTTGATCTTGCCTCCCAGTTTTGCCCTGACCCTCCTATCTCTTTGTCATTACAGCCCACGCTCCCTCCTATTTCCAACCCATCTCCCAGGTCCCCATGTTCTCCACTTACCTGTGGGCTTTGCTCACCTGTCCCCGTCGAACCTAGTTTAAAGCCCTCCTCACTAGGTTAGCCAGTCTGTATCCAAATAGGGTCTTTCCCCTCCTCAAAAGGTGAACGCCATCTCTGCCTAGCAGTTCTTCCTGGATTAGCATCCCATGGTAGATATATCACCTCAAGCTGCATCCTCACGCAACACTGGATGTGGCATCAGAGCACACCAGAGAGAGTTCTGGGACCTGTCTTTCAGTTCAGTGCTGGTACTCAACCAACTGTTTGGTTTGTATGATGGTCGTATTACCAAGCTGATGACCTCGGGAAAGAACTTTTAGACAAATGTATGACAAACAGGCCATAAATGATGTCTCAGATTTGACAAGTAAAAAACTCAGGAGCAATCAATTACTTGTCATGGCAAAACTTTCACAATTTAGAACACTTTAAACAACATCTTCCTCAAACACAACAGCAACTCTCACATAATAACACAAAGAGCAGCACGCTATTGGTTTTCTGTTGCTATAACAGCTGCAATAGCCAGCTGTGATCATATTCTATCACTTCTAGAAGCTATAAAGTGAATCCATATCAGTAACTGGCTCAGATACGCCAAGCAACAAAAAACACTTAATCTTTTATAAGTTAAATGAAAATATAAATCACAGTCAAAATTCCTATGCTGATCCATCCACGGTAAAAGTCTGTTGATTGCATTTATTTATTTTTATTATTTATGATCCAGCTTGAAAACAGAAAAACTGAAATGATGGGCCAAATGTACTGAGGGGAGGAGTGCAAGAGGAAAAGTAACTTACAGGAGAGTCAAAAATAAAGCAGGGTGAATGCCAGCTTTGATGTAAGCCGTCGTGCAATCAGGTGTAAATCCCACTGTATTAAATGGGAATTTCATCAGCTTCCCCAAGAGCTGAATATGGCCACACGGAATACCCAGACAGTATGGGCTGCTCATTTCACACGCCCACTGAATGCCAAATCAATACACATTACACTACTTTGCCACATAGGCCAGTCTTAGGATAACTAGAAATGATCAACCCCCTCTACACACACACACATTTTCAACACATCTTTTGTTCAAGAAAAGAAAACCTGAGCTACCCCACTCCAATCAAATGAAATTTAACAGAAAAATTCCTCAACAAATTGGAATTTGGAAAATGTTGACCAACTTGCACACAGGGCCCAATTATTGAAGTGAACGGAAGTAGGGTATATGCAACCAACATTATGATCAGGCCCCCCAGACTGTAACAATCATCCCTGTTCATTCAGCCACCTGTAATGCCATAGGTGAAGTCAGCAATGTTGTGGAGGCAAGGGGAGAGAAGGATCTCTGACAATCTGCTGAGTTTTGAAGCATGAGGTTGAGTTCTCCTTATGTCAAAAGATGATATTCACTCCACTCACATAAAACTCAAGTAATCAGGCTTAATTTGTGTGGATGAAGGCTGGGTGGGAGGTGAAATACACCACCTCCTGACCAGCAGCCTCAGCTCCTTAGTACCAGTGGTGAGGAGCATGAGGCAGCTACTGCATACACATAATCACATCCTAGGACCCTTTCCCTGGCTCCATCATTGCCCTTTGCACTATCTATGCAGGACTGGCACAGAGAACACCCTCAGTGCCTTTAAGACATCCCTCCACTGCTTCCCCCTCACTTGCAATGTGCAGCTTAAGTAGCACAGAGCATGTTAGCCCTCCACACCTTGATAAATTTCATCCAGTGTGTCCTGGACTCAGTCAGCTGAAACGTTAGTGTTCTGAAAATCTAGCCGATGAGTATTACTATAGTTCAGTCCACTGCTGCCTCTATTCATGCCCCACCAATAGGTTAGCTTCTAACTCAGAGCAGCAAAGGAGTGATCAAGTGGCAGAGAGTGGGAGCCTACATGTGCAGTTTAAAAGCAACTTGTAGGTCGTGCAGTAAAGTAGGGAATATGAATGGGTACAAACAGTTTACTTTTTAAAAGGGAAGTAAACTTCTGAGGATGGATTTTCAGAGGCAATGATGCATTTTCGCTCATGCACGTCTTTCTCTGCCATGCACTGCGTATGTTCCAGGAGCCTGCAGATATCAGGATTATAAAACTACAGTGTATCGCAAGCACAAAGATAATGGTATAGACTTTGCCCTAGGCAAAGGATGATAAATGACCCCAGCGAAACACTTTTGTTGCAGACTATTACACACACACACACACACACACACACACAACAGAGATTAACATTCTGAAAGAAACATCTTTGCAAAAGGAAGCTTAATGAACTACCTCATTTCAGGCATCCTGTGTACCTATGACGAATTCAATGTTTCCTTTTGATTTTATTTTAGGAAGAAGAAAAAAGACTGTAACTAACTTTCTTTTCTTAGAGGTGAACAGCAAAGCTTTAAAAACAAAGCTGTTTCAGATCCCAGATTACTAACAAAATGTGTGCATGCGTGTGTGTGTGTGGGGAGAGGGAGGAGAATAAGAAATATGTTTTAAAAACTAAGGCCAAGATTTTCAAAAGTGACTTTCTTTTGTTAAAAAGGGGCAGGGGGTGGTCCCCTTCCTCCCCACCCAGTTCTGGCACTGCTGACATGTGCAACTCCCAATACTGTCATTATGAGCTGCATTCCCAGAACAAGAGCAGCATATGGGCCAGAGTAGTTACCTGCTAAGGGAAAGCTATCTGTACATTTAATAAGAAGCCAGTGCATAGTGTACAGGTAATTAAGTCGACAGAAGCAGTTATTAAAATAAATCTGATTTGAAATAAGCATTGTAGCTAATCTTTATATCGCTCTCTCTTTAAAGTAGTGGTTCTCAAAGCCGGTCCGCCGCTTGTCCCTCAGCCCGTGCCACTTCCTGCAGCCCCCATTGGCCTGGAGCAGCAAACCGCGGCCAGTGGGAGCCACGATAGGCTGAACCTGCGGACGCGGCAGGTACACAAACCAGCCCGGCCCACCCGGGGCTTTCTTTGAACAAGTGGCGGACCGGCTTTGAGAACCACTGCTCTAAACTGCTAGATACACTGTTTGCTACATCTAGTTATTTGAGGGAAATTCTAATGGGAAATTTCAGTTTTCAATCTTTGATCACTTCTGTCTTTCCAAGTCCGTGCAGAACTGTGAATTGACACAGCTTTCCTCAACAGGTTCAATTAACCGGGCATCAACCAGCATATTTATGTGGAGGCAGTGTTGACTAGTGAATAGAGCACTGGGCTGGGTATCAGGAGACCTGGATTATATTCCCAGCTCTGCTGCTGGTCTATTGGGTGATCATGAGCAAATCTCTTTTCCTCTCTGTGCCTCAGTTTCTCTATCTGTAAAATGGGGATAATGATGCTTACTTCCTGTGCAAAGCACTTTGAGATCTACAATGGAACGTTCTACATAAGAGCTAGGTATTGTTATTACATTAAAATGTCTTTTTCATATGGTATATCATTTCAAACACTAATTTCAATGGTCTGTTCTTTTTACTAGTCTGTAGTATGACAGTACAGGCTTCCATAACATGTAGATATTGCCTTGCTTTCAGGGGAAAATAGCATTATTGCTCCAGCTTTCTAATAACTATGCGGCCTAGCACAGTAGGGTCCTCGTCCGTACCTACAGCTCATAAGCACTATGGAAATACAAACAAACAATAAATAATATTAGAAGTCTGATTCTAGTGGCAAATGTGTTATAATCTAATAAATCTTGTATCCCATATCTGGGGACTATATCCATCACATGCAGGGGAATGGACTCAATTAACAGGCTTGCTCCATTTCAAACTTCTGTGATCAGGAGAGTGATACTGTATTGTTAAAAAAATTGCAGCTCCAAAAGGAAATATTACTGCTTTTTTACCTTTTAAAAAAGGTCACTTATTTTACAGCTACTCCCAATGCATTTTCCTCACTTAGATTTAAAGAGGACAAACTGGTTATATTTCTCTTTAATTTTTGCCAGGAGCTTTATATTTTGTGTTTGATGCCTCAGTACAGGGCCTGTTAACTAATTTCACTAAATTATGGTGCAACTGCTTTGATTTGGCTGAGCAATAGCTCTCACAAAAATAATTGGTGTGATCATGACCGTAGCAAATGGATAGGAATAGAGTAAGAGGTCTGATCTACATGCCCAAGTGCTTCTCCCTAAACTTAATCCTCCATGTGTTTCAGTGACATATATGGCAACTCAGAATCACATTCCTTATGAACTTCATGTAATAATGTGTTTTATTTGCTTCCTTCTTGGCACAGCACCTGGATTTTTCCATCCTGTGCAAAGAGTAAACTAGAACTGGGAAAACAAAGTAATCATCAGCTGTTGGCTATTGGGTGGAGAGTGTCTCACTTCACCACCACAGGTGGCTCTAGTTGGCACCATGTTGGCCAAGGGCAGTGTAGGCTTGAAGACAAACTACATTTTCACCTCTAGGGAGGATCTTACTGTCTAAACTAGGATCAAGGCATATTGATGGACTAATTCAGCTGAGCTTGTGCTGCATCCTGTGCTGTTTCTGTTCTATAGATAAACATGATTTCAGGCTCGAGAGCTGTCAAATTAACCACACCTTTCACAGGAAAACAAATTTAAAATATACTTTTTTCCCCATTTCAAAGCCTACTTCATAAATGCATCATTTTTTACTAACTGCGGTAGAGTCACATGGGTGCAGAATTTGGCTTTTTCAATCAAATCTGTCCCCAGCTCATGTGCACCTTAAACATTGATCACTTCTGTTGGTCTCTTTGCTTTGAATTAGAGTCCTGTTGCAGCACAGCGAACATTTATAAACTCATATCTCCTGAGAAGTAACCTGTTTTTCCAAATAAACATCAATAAAGGGATACATTAAGGACTGTGGTACATGCCTAGAAAGACCTCTGTAGCAGTCTGCTTACCCTTATTCGTGTGGCTGGTGCTGCCGCTTCAATTTCCCTCTTCTGGCTAAACACAAAATAATTACACACCTTCTGGAGTAAACAAAAGTCTAAACTAGTCTAACAGATTCTGAAACTTTCACCCACTCTTCCCTAGAGAGTCTGGGATATAGCAATAGTGGCCATTACTGGTTCACAGAGTCAGGAAGGAGCTCACAAGCTCCAGTCTTGGGGGCCCCTAAAAGAGGAGCTGGCATCAGGTCTGACAACCAGCTTTCCCCAATGCTACTTCCACTGCTCTGCCAGTCTCTTAATTCCCTCACAGGGGTTGGCGCTCTATCCGAAGTAACAGCCCCTCCCTCAGGGTCCCTTACTTAGCCACCTGGTTGTCTTTTTAGGCCTTTTCCTGCACCCTCTCAGTCCTTTGTGCTGAAAAGACACAGAGATCCTACTCACAAATATTTTTTCTTCTTTTCCCAGTCTCTCATCCCAAAAGGAAGTTTATTTATAGCCCTGCCCCCTTTCCCAGCATTCCTTGCAGCTCTCATGATCTTTCTATGAACTGCAAGTCCCAGAATGCCTTGGTGCTGGACTGGACTGAGACCAAGATTGTACTGGGTCTGTAGCCTGCCTTAAAGCCTCTGCAGACACGGTTACAGCCTCCCTATCTTGGTGAAAAAAAGCCCCTCCGTTCTCTCGTCTTTCCAGTTCTTCCCAGAAAATTCACTTGCTCCATAAGGTCCATAAACATTAGACGCTCTAATTTTGCTGCCCTTTGTACCTCAACATTTTAGACTAAGGTGACTAAATGAAATTGTGCAAAGTTAACATAAGAACATAAGAAAGGCCGTACTGGGTCAGACCAAAGGTCCATCCAGCCCAGTATCCTGTCCACCGACAGTGGCCAATGCCAGGTGACCCGGAGTGAGTGGACCTAACAGGCAATGATCAAGTGATCTCTCTCCTGCTATCCATCACCCCCCTCTGACAAACAGAGGCTAAGGACACCATTCCTTACCCATCCTGGTTAATAGCCATTAATGGACTTCATCTCCATGAATTTATCCAGTTCTCTTTTAAACCCTGGTATAGTCCTAGCCTTCACAGCCTCCTCAGGCAAGGAGTTCCACAGGTTGACTGTGCGCTGTGTGAAGAAGAACTTCCTTCTGGGTCTCCTATTGTTTTTTCTGCACCTAACTTTTGGCATCAGTCCTTTTTGGCAGGCTATATCTTTATGAGGGTCTTGAAAGGTACAGTGGCCACTGAACCATCTATCACTGCTGTGTATAAATAATTAAATACGCATTGGAGCAGGGGGACTGACACCAGGGTCTGTCACCTCACAAGTGAATCCCCAAACCACTGTACTAAAGCATCAGTCTCTCCTGCTTCCTCTTGGCCAGTGACTATTTAAGCGTGTAGATGTAAATACATAAAAAGTGGAACAGCTTTAGTTGTTGAGATTGAGAGAGCCCTGCCTCAGTATACCCCATAGCCCTGTGGTTAGAGCACTCACCTGGAAGAGGGAGACCCAGTTCAAATCCCTTTTCCCCATGAGGCCAAGAAGAGAAATTGAACCTGGGTTTCTCACATCCTGTATGAGGGCTCTAACCACTGAGCTAAGACTTATTAGGGGAGGGCAACATCTTCTCATGCTCCTGTGTTGTTTTCTGGAGCACCCCATCCAGTAGACAGCTTCTGAGACTGCCCACTGAATCAGGCCCTACAGGTGAGATAGGCAAGGGAACATCTAGTTTGAGGATCCTGCTGGGGCATAGGCATGAGATAGCTACCTCAGTGTCGGTGCATGGGCGCCTGTGTGCATGCGCACTGGCAGATTTTTAGGTGCCCAGAGGAATTTCCTGGCAGAAATTTAGGGCGTGAAGGACTCTAGGCACCTAGAGCATTAGATAGCAGCTGAGAGAGGGGTTTGAGAATCAAAATTTTAGATTTAGGCACCTAAACTGCATGTTAGGCACCTAAATCTCTTTGTGCCCTGCATTTGTAGTCCTCCTGATTGTGGAGAAAAGATTGAAATTGTGAAGCAAGTGCACACTACAAAACCTTACAGAAACCAGCAGGCAAAGGAAAAGAACCCAACATTTATTTATTTTTAAATTTTATTAATTTGGCCCTTAGCCATCATATAGGACCAATTTACGAGAGGTGTGGTTAAAAGTATTTTTCAGTTTTCTCTTCCTGCTGTTTATAATCATCCTGCGTCAGCTTGAAAGAGAAATCTATCTATTTCTGGAACTTGTTTTCCCTCCATTGATTTATTATTACAGGACTTCAGGACTGCTTGTTATCAAAGGTTTGCTTAGGAACATTGGCTTGTAACTGAAAGATTGCTCAGAAGAAAAAGCAGGTTGAATGCTAATTTGTTTTATTATTCATTTAGGGGGAGATTTTCAAAAGCACCTAGAGGATTTAGGTGCATAAGTCCCATTGACTTTCAATGTCATATGTGCTCCTAAGTTCCATAGGCACTTTTGAAAATCTAACTTGAGGCTTTCATTAAATCTGCTTTGACTGTGTTCATGCCCCTATTGTGTTTACTTTTCCAGACATTCTGTTGAACAAGAATATTTGCAGCAATAGCACATTTCAATGAATAGTGGAGAATATTCACGGAATTCATAGAATTTTGACTTAATAAATGAGAGAATTCGCACTGGAAACAATTCCAAAAGTTATGCTCCTCCAAATCAGGGAGCTGAAACACACTATGTGACCTAAGTATCCAATCAAAACTCTTTGAATGTCTCCTGATACTCACCACAAATTGATCATGAACACGCCACAGGCCAAGACTTAGTGGTCAAAATAATTCATCAGGTAATTTCAAATCATTACCAATAATAAATTTGAGAAAATTTTGATCTGTAACCAGAAAGTTCAGGAATGGACCAAGAGCCAAAATAAAACAAATTATTCATTCACTTCCATTGAGGAGGATGGACAATACACAGTGGGTCAAATTCACTTGTGGGTGCCAAGGGGTCTAATTAGTACTCTCCTGTGCCAGTGGGGCATTATGTTGGAACACAGTGGAAAAAGGCAGCTCCAAATCCTAGCTAAGGCTCCTGGTGGAGGTTCTGATTTAGCAGATGGAGTTTGGACTGCCTCTTGACAATCCCCCTTCCTACTAGCAGGAGGGGAAGAGTGGAAGTCTATCAGGTGGATGTACCCAAACGCCCCTCAGTACATCAATCACTGTTCTAACAATCCTTTGTTGAATAGCAGAATGCATCCAGGATGTCTCAGTGAATCAAAAAAGAATTAGATAAGTTCATGGAGGATGGGTCCATCAATAGGTAATAGCCAGGATGGGCAGGGATGGTGTTCCTAGCCTCTGTTTGCCAGAAGCTGAGAGTGGACGACGGGATGGATCGTTGTTGATGATTACCTGTTCTGTTCATTCCCTCTGGGGCACCTAGCATTGGCCACTGTCAGAAGATAGGATATTGATCTAGATGGACCATTGGTCTGACCTAGTATGGCCGTTCTTATGTTCTTAAACCAGTAGCCCCGACTCACTGAGGTGGGGATCTTTCCATATCAGTAGGCACAGGAGAGCAGGGATTAGTACATTGCTTATGAAGTTGCCCACTTCGCCAGCACATCTCTAGGCATCCGTTAATGCAACATTCACCCAACTATGTTGTAGTCTGTGTTAGTGGGGTGACAGATTACAGTCTATCACAGACAACATGGCCCTAGTATATTACAATCACTGTAGGAGATTGCCGTGTACTAAAGGAGCTAATCTCCCAGGACCCTGATGCAAATGCCTTCTCCACGGTCTCTGACACATAACCATGTCCAATACATAGAGTTCTCCCCTGACTGGCTGATTCTCCCTCTGCAGCCTCTGACATACAACCCAACAGTCTGCAATGAAGCCATCAATGATTCTTAGTCATTAGTTTTAGATAACATTCACACCCACCTAGAATACCCACCAAATTACAGGGGGCTGCGGGGCAGGTCTAGCCCCATCTCCATGAATGCAGCAGTCCCCAGACAGCAGAGCCAGGTGTATACGGGATGGGGCTGAGCACACCTTGAGAGTGCAGAACCCAGCTGTGCACAGGGGTCTGGTGGTAGTGGATCATGAATGAGTTGGGAAAGGGCCAGGGGATCTGCCACTGAGCTTACGTTGCAGTCCTCCTAGGCCCACAATGAGGCTGCAGTAGAGGTCCACAAAGCTACTCTATCCCTGTGGCCGAAGTAACAATGGAGTCTCTGTGTGCTTGGAGTTTGTATGCAACCCCACCCTTTTACCTTGCTTCTCCCCAGCACCTAGCTCAGCTACTCAGGTTTGCGTCTGGGTTTAAGGTTTGCTTCTACATTCAGAGCAGGTTCAAGCCAGACAGCTTCATGTTACATCTTTATTACACTTTGCACAAGGAACAGAAATGTGTTAAATATTCAAAGCCCCAAAATAATAATATTGTTATTATTTAGCGTTCTTACATAGTGCTTTTCATCCATAGAGCTCAAATCACTTTACAAAGGAGATAAGTATTATTATCCCCATTTGTGGTCTCTTCACTTCTCACTTTCAAAAATAAAAATCACCATTGGTCTGAGAGTTTTCAGGCCAAAAATCAGTTATTTTTACAACCTGTAGGATAGATCCTCAGCTAGGGTATATTTGAAGAGCTCTTCTGAAGTCGAATGAGTTATGCTAATTTAACCTAGCTGAGAATCTGGCCCATCATGATCCCATATTTCTCAAATACAACATAAAAACATATAGGTTTTTTTTCCACACACATGTGGAGCACCTTACAGCATATTAAGCACACACCAGAGTCAGTGAAAATTTGCTGGGAAAAATACACTGCCTAAATATGTGGCTAAATTAGCTACATCGACCCTGATTCAGCAAGATATTTCAGCACATGAATATTCCCTTTGACTTCTTGATGTCAATAGGTCTATTGATGTGATTAAAGTTAGGCATGTGTTTAAGTACCCTGCTGAATCAGGGCCACAGTCAGAGACTAGAATTCAAATAAAAAGCTTGTTACTAATAATATACTGGGCCATACAATAATTAAATTTCTGTTCAGTATGCATCAAGAATGAAAAGATAATACAACATGCTACACATATGTGTATAAGGTTGGAGAAAAAAAACTATGTAATAGTTTAACATTTAAGAAACAGCATGTGATTCTGTAATTATAAAGAATATCTTCATGAATACACACACAGGGACAGAGTTAAGGTCATGAGCGTGCTAACTTACCTGTGGCATTTCCTACCTTTGAGTGATTGACCACATCATCAAATTTGTAACTGTCTTTTAATGTGGTTTTCTACAGGAAATACAGAATTAATCCAGCAGCCAGGAGCATCAGCAAAACAAATTCAGCCGCCTGCATCAAAAACACAAACAAGTCTGAAATGATTTCAGCAATTTATGACGATGGTTTAAAAAAAATCACCCATTATTTTGGAACAGAGTTTATATAATGCTTTTTACAGCTCATATAGGAAGCATTTCTTTTCTCCTCCTCCTAATTATCACACAGGATTTGAGATGCAATTTTGCCTCTGATCTGCTAATTTAAACTAAATCCATGAAAATTAGTAACAATGGCCCAAGGAAATTATATTGAACAATTGAAATAAACAAGTGACTGACTGAAACGGAATGCTAACCTCCCCCTGGTCAGCTAACCATGATCAAAGAGGAAACAGATCAATTGTAAGGTCATTAAAGGACAAGAGAAACACAATGGATATTGATGTAAGAGAAAACAAGCTTGGAAAAGTCTAATTGTAATACAGCCATTTTAATAGAAGAACTGTTCAAGTGGGACAAGGCCCATCACATGCCCTTGGACACAGAGGTCTCCTATTATTTAGTGCACATGCCTGATTAACTACTTACTCACCCACTTGGCTGCAAACAACTAGCATTCTGTAATTGATCCCAGTGGGACCACCGGGGTTCGTCCAATTCAGTGCAGTTATTGAATGTTTCATTATGGCAATCAGCTGTCATCCATGTGCCAAAGAAACTCATCTATGCCGCAGAAATGCTTTGTGGCCCTGGCTTTAAAATGCATTCAAGTGGGAGAGTGTTTTGTGAAACAGAGTTCCTAAAAAAAGACTGATTGATGAGTGATTTCATCTGTTTCAATAGGTAGCCATTAGGACTACAAAACCAGCTAGGCCTGCTATACATCTTTTCATTGATCCTTATTCATTTTGTGGGAGAGGTAAAAAATAGAATGCATTTCAAATTATGTTATTGTCTATCTGATTGCAGAAGGGAGACAGAAAGAGAGGGTACCTTGTGCTGTACACTGGCTTCAGTAAATTAGTGTTGTTGATAGAAAAATATTAAAAGAACAAAATGTAACAAAATTCTGAGAATCATTTATCCCAGGAAATGAATCTCTAATGTCTGTATTCTGTTCTACTAAGAAGTCCAGAAGAGAAGGAATTGAGGTAGATTCTGGAATTCAATTTACTAGTTAATTTGTTGGGGCAAGTTTACATTATGGCTGGGAGGCCAGTCACCATTCCTGCCATCTGAGATTTGGGCTTTAATACTACAGGCTATTTTGATTTAAATTGTATCACTGATGTTGTTCACAGTGGCTAGAGTACAGCTATAACTTAGATATAAAGGTTTCTTTGTGATAGATTTACCCATTTGGATGCATGGGAGGGAGGGGGAGTATAATGATCCAACCTTTCAAAATAGAATCCCAATCTTAATTTCCTTTGTTAGATCCTCCCTGATTTGACATTAGCACCATTATTAATAAACCAAGTCCTGAAACTATGTGTTCTGTGACCGTTAATACAGAATCAGTAAGATAAATACATTTTCACTGTTTCAGGGAAGATTGCAATGGAAAAAGCCGTATGATGAATATCTGGTAGGAATGGGATAATGCAGCCAATATAGAGTAGCCTAAGGATTGAAAGTGACCAGGGAATAAATAGCAATAGACTAGTTCTCATTTTCCTTGCCTGTGGTCTACATGACAATAAATCTTTCTTGAAAGAGAAACTGCACCTTCCCATTTCCCCCCCAAAAAGGACAAGTCACTCAAGGTGACGCAAGGTCAACATCAATTTATCTACATAACTGTCAGGCATCCAAATGACACATTTTATCAGCCCGTTTGCTTAATGGTGCAACACGATAGATCTGGTTATTTCCATTTGTACATTTCCTTTTTCTTGTATGCCAACAGGCAGCTTTTGTAAAAACACAAACACATAACAATGATATGTGGAGAGTTAAAAAAATAAGCACATAAGGATTTCATTACCCACCTAGATGAGAAAACCTCCAGCCAGCTGATTTCTAAGCCCTTGGGGGAAGTGACCACATGCTATTCAAGTCCAAAAGGAAGAATATGGACAAATCCATCTGGTAGACATTGACCTTGATTAAACAAAAATGTTGATTTTCAATGCTCTTCTGGGGAGTTATAGCAATAGAACATCCTGTGCTACCAGACACATCACACTTCAACACAACCCTGCTTAGAGCCTCCTCTTAGCTTATTTTCCTGTTTCATCCCATTCCTCTAGCCTCTCACCATTGTGATTTACACCAGGTTAGATCCTGTTAGACTCGGTGGGCAGAAGAGGCGGCAATGCATAAGACAGTGTAAACTGTACTTGGGTAAGTGGTTTAGGGAGTGTGGGTAAAATCCTGGCACTACTGAAATCAATGGGAGTGTTGATGGGGCCAAGATTTCACCCTGTGAATCCAAATTTATGTAAGTTGCACGCTGAAGTGCCCAGAAAGGGTAAGTCACAGTCACCGGGTGTACTCATTAGTGGTCCCTCCTGCTGGCCATTTTCAGGATTAGCTCCAGCCAGCCATTGCACCCTTCCCTGGCAGGGTCTCTCCCATCATCCTCTCACCCTGCAGCCGCTCTCACTCCAGGAACTACAGCTTCCACTTTGTGACTCAGCCCTCTGGCCAGGTCACGATGTGGTTTTCCCCTTTTAGGGTGGTTGTAACAAAGTCTTTCCCAGAACAAATCACTCCAGGCAGTCCACTGTCCTCTGCCTGGTATGTGCCATGTCCCCAGTGGCTGGCAGGGGAATCCAGGCATGCCCTCTACTCCAGGTTGCAGCTCAGGAGCCCTCTGGTTAGTAACCAAGGCCTACTCTCTTCAGAAACAACTATTTTCCAGTGAGACACTGGCACTGTGAGATCACCACTGAGTTTGGGTGGAATAATATAGCAGCAGAGCCACCACTACTGATCTGATCAAGCTATTTTTTTTTAATCCTTTTAATATTTTTCCCTCCCCGGGGATCTCTCTGACTTGAAGGCCCTGTCTCAGGTGTCACCTTGTCACCTGTGTTTGTTCTCAGATCATCAAAAGAATAAGCTAAAACTGATTTTTGCAACAGTTCACATGTCAGACCTGACTGATTTGCAGAGGAAGGTAGAGAACAGAAATTCCAAAGGGATCTGAGAGTTGCAGGGTTCGATGATGAAAAACAGCTGCAGGATGATATGCATGTGCTTTGGATTTTGAAATTAAGCTAGTAGGAATATTTTAGGTCTCCATAAAAAATACCACCACCTTAGCTAAATGTGCAAGAATGCTTTTTAATTCCTGATTCACTGGCACCAGCAAATTACCAAAGATTTCAATAGCTAACATACTTCACCAATGAGAGTAACAGACAAACCCCAGTCTGGACTCTTAATGCTTCTGGGAATCCATTCTGTCCCATGTGCATGTGGAATGCAGGCTTTCTTGTCAGTTATGTATGGATGTGGGGCCTGAAGGATAATACCTGGCACTTTCCAAGCACCTCTCGTCCAAAGATCTCACAGTGCCTTATGAAAGGGTTGTATTTTAATACAGAGAAGGACAGCGATAGACACAAGCCTTACCTTTAGCCTTAGGACCGTGTTGACCAACATATCTACACCCCAAGAATATTGCAGGAGAAAGTCACCTGCCTGAGGAAGGAATTGGTGTTTGGGGAGAAGGTCAGACAGCAGTAGCATAAAGGGGGACCTTTCCCTTAGCTCCAGAAATGAACAGTTTATTCTCACTCAAGCTTTAGACCCACCAGGGGACAAGGAGGCCAATGATAGCTCCTTTTCGATGTCCTGTGGTGCTCCCCTTCCCTAGAGAGTCTATTAATTGAATAAGCAAAGCATGCCACAGCAATCATAGCCCCCTCCTGCCTTCCTGCATCTCTGAAGGACTTGAAACACACCAAGCTTCCCCCCCACCTTGTGCTCATTTCCATTCAAAAGCATGTGGAAATGTGAGACAGCAGAAGGGTGGGGAGGTGGGTATCTTTACAACTGATTCTCATTGAATTAATCAAAGTGGATGTTGGCTGTCTCTTGTCTTCTTCCTGAAGAGTGTCTAATAGGATTAATTTGAAGGCTGCGGATGCAAGTTGCCATTCTTTTTCCAAGTGAGGCAGAGAGGGGCATGGGGCAGGATGATGAAAGGCAACCTGCCAGCCAGTTCTGCTTCATGCTTCTCCACCAATTAGTCTTTCAATGTCTGCTCAAAACAGGCAGGTTACCAATAAGCTTGTTAGTTTAGCGTCATTTTGTATCTATTTTCTCTGCAAAAAGTCAATTTGATGCTCAGGAGCTGACAGTTGAGAGTCAGAGATGGAGGGGAGGGGAAACACAGGCATATATATATATCACACATACATATACACACACACACACAGGCCAGTTTCGTTCGTATCAATATCAATAACGAAATTCCCATTGGCTACCATGGGAACAAGTCCACCTAAAGAAGATGTATATCACAGATACAGTCAGCAAGGAGTTGTCCAACTTCTCTCTGTGACTCCGCTTAGCCAGCTGAAGAGCCTCTTCATGCAGCTGGAAGGAAGAAATTACCTTGAATAAAATCTATTGATGTTAAAAAAGCCTTTGTTTGAGGAGAGAGGGCTGGGTAAACTTGCTCTGAACGTGGACATTGCTCCAAACTTAAATCCCAAGAGCCACTTTCCACTATTGATACATTAGAAACGCTGACTCTAATCCCATAACTGTATTTTTAGAAACAAATATGATTGTGAACATCAGTCCAATATCATTGTAGAAATGTTTAAATACACTTATACAGGTGTGAGTTCCCTCTCCAATCCCCAAAATTTTACTGTTTATAATAATTTTACTGTTTCGTACTAATACCTTGGAAGTTGGACACTAAAATCTATGTCCTTAGTACAGTTTTCCACTTGCACTGTGAAGACTCTGCTATTGAAGGATTGCTCTCTACCACTGGGTGTTGATTTTATTTATTTAAGACTTGAAGTATTTGCTTTGAACAAAATAACTACACACATAGGGGCAGATCATCAATGGGTGTAAATCAAACTAAATGGAATTGCGCTGATTTACACCTGCTGAGAATATGGCCCAAAGACTAGCAGGGATTCTGCAACAAGTATGTCAGAGAGGGAAGTGGCTTGGAAGAGGGGCAACAAATCAGAGGTTGAGCCTAATAATTTTGGCAGTGTCACTTTAACACAGAAAAATCTCTAAAAAGATTCTGAGCTAAGTGCACAGAACTCAAGAAATTCTGAGTTAAGGCTCCTTATTCCAGCATTCTGCCTCGGTATTGTAATAAAATCATACATACCATGAGGCCAGCTCATCAGAACTGGAAAATATTGCTAGACATGTCTCTCCTAAACAGCTACAGTGTGTCATAACACTTCAGTTGTAAAGAGATGGCACTGAAAGGCTTAAAAAAAAATACAGCAACCTTGCTGTGGTAGATGGCTATTAATATCTTTCATAGGTTCTGCAGAATTTTCCTACCTGGTGTGCTTCATTTTAGAATCTACGGCTATCATTCAAAAACATCTGCTTCTTCTTTCTACTGTGCCCTACATGTCACAAAAGCAATTGCAAAGCTTTTCTGGGGAAATATTTACTTTTTCCATTCCCCACCACTCCCAAAGAAATCTCAAATGTTGGATCTTTGATGTCTGCTGCAAGAGTGATGAAGCACTTGCCTTCATAAAATTGTAGGGGTGGGCCGCAGTACAGAATCACAGAATGCAGTCTTTAATGCAGATTTACAATCTGCTCTTAGGGCACCTTTATTTTACTAGAGGATCTTGTGATGGATGGATGGATGTAGCTATGAAACTGTGCTGCCTTAGTTTTCGGCATAGGGAATTTTTCCATTTCTAAGAACTCTGCCTGTGTGCAAAGATAACAGCCATTCTGTTCTCAGAGTAGTCACAGACTCTTCCGGAGGTTACATGCACTCTTTGCTCTCTTGTGGAAACTTCAGTTATTACTTTTTAATTTTAAAAAGCCATTTTAGATCAATTTAATTATATGGAAAGCGTGAAAAGGTAGTAACAAGCTGTTTGTTAGCTACATACATAGGAAAAATGTGAGATTCACCAGAAAAAGAAAATCTCTATTTTTAATTATTGTTAATGACCTAACAGATTTACCTTAAAATCCTTGGAAAATTCAGTCTTCACTCATATCTGGGCTGTACACTTGGTTAAAATACTTTGTGTCTTCAAACAAAACAAAGATGAAATTCCTACCTTGAGTGGAAAAATTCATTGCAACCTGAACTACAGTGTCACAACCAGCACTTCTGTAAGAAGTGAATTATAGGGCTATAATGCTACTGAGTTGTTCTGGTCTATCTGCTTACCCCCATCAAGACCAATTTTAATCTCCATCTTCTCTGAAAGAAAGACTAAATTAGGAGCATATTTCTGCTTAGATACAGTTTTCTTTAAAATAGAACATTAGAGTTAAAAGCAGCCTGGACAGAGGATGAAGAACTATGTATAACTGCAGCCAAGTCAGCAGTATTACAGTGTAAAAGATCCAACACACTTCTAATTTAAAAATAGAAATGCATGCCTACATTTTAGCAGCAATTTACCCACAGCCAGGGTCCTTTTCATTCTCTAGTAAATGTGCTAGGTGATAGAGGAAACACAACAAACCAAGTCATGTATCCCACCGAGTTACTCAAGAATAGAAATTAGAAAATGACCCAGGTGAGGGTGAAACCTGTTTAAATGTCAGAAGCCTTTAGTGTTGCAATATTTCAGCAAACTTCATGAGAAAGAAAACACAATTTCACTCTTCTCTTTGTTCTGCCCTTCCATGGCTCTGTGATTGTGACTCAGAAAATGATAAACATTTGCAGGCTCATTTGTTAGGAAATCAAAATACAGTAAGATGATGATCCTATATGTATGACATGTTGCACCTTTCATTCCTAAGAATCCCAAACAGTTTACAAATTATAGTCCTGATGCTGCCCCCACTAAAGTCAAAAGGAGTTTTGCCACTGACTCCAGTGGGAGCAGAAACAGGCACAAGCACATGAATCAGTTTGCCCACCCCTCAAGTAAGACAAACTGTTTAGTACACCATAGTTTAGGGCAGGAAGGAGGAGTGGATGTCTCTTATTGACTTATGGAGGAAATGTAAGTAGTTTAATGGAATTATCCTGTTTAGGAATTGGCCATGACACCAGATCCAGCTAGTACCTCTGTTCTTGCAAAAAGTCACATGAGATGTTTAATTAGAAGTAGTCAAGAGCTGTGAGGGTAACTGTAGGAGGGAAGGAAGCACATCTGCGCCAGAAAAACCAACAACCCTTCCAGCCTGCAAAGGGTGAAGCACAGCGAAATGGGGAGATCGCATGGCCAGCCCAGGAAGCCCTGTGATCAGCTGTGCCCCACAGAGGCTGCAGGAGCTTCCTTGCAATGCTTCTCCTCAGACACCTAGGGCTGATATGGAGACGACTGGCCAGGTTAGCCTGGCTGCCTCTGCTCCTGCCTTCACTGCTATCTCTGCTGGGGGGGAAAGATGGTAATGGTTGGTCTCTCACTCTCCAGAGGACTAGCCCGAGTAGCAATTCTCCTCTGGCCCTCACGTCAGACCACACCTTCAGGCCTCCAGAAAGCTCCCTATTCCCCGCAACACCTCAGGCTCTAGCTTTTCCCATGCACCTCACAAACATTGACAAAACCCCTGCATCTAAACTCCCTCTCTGCTCCCATTGGTACCCAAATCCACCAATGGCCCAGGCTTCCCAGCTCCCCTTCTACCTCCAAGCTGCTCCTTGCACCAAAATTCCTAGACACAGACACTCTGAGATGGAAGAGAAAGGATTGGTTATAGAATATCAGGGTTGGAAGGGACCTTAGGAGGTCATCTAGTCCAACCCCCTGCTCAAAGCAGGACCAATCCCCAATTTTGACCCAGATCCCTAAATGGCCCCCTCAAGGATTGAACTCACAACCCTGGGTTTAGCAGGCCAATGCTCAAACCACTGAGCTATCCCCCCCTAGAAAAAAAACCCTTATGAAAGCCTTTAATAGAAGGGTGGGGTAGTTGGTTGGTTTTGGGGGATGAGTTATGTGTAAACACCTTTGAGGGAATACATCTGCCATTAGCTGCTGAGATTTATAACTTGGGGGTGACTTTAGACCCTCAGCGGCTGGATGACTATATTACAGCAGTGACCCAGTCATTTTTTTACCGTCTGTGCCTGGTTAGGAGGTTGCAACCTTTCCTTTCAGATGTAATCCTTACCACTATTATCCATAAGATTAGACTATTGCAATGTGCCCTCCATGGGACAACACCTTCCAACCATTCAGAGACTGAGGTTATGCAGAAGGCAGCAGCTCACCTACTAAGTGGGGTGTGTTGCGGGGAGCACATGACACCAGTGCTCTGGGATCTGCACTGGCTGCCCACTGGTCTCTGTGTAGAGTTTAAGATGTTGGTTATGACCTATAAATCTCTCAATGGCTTGGAACAGACCCATTCCAGGGATCACCTCTCTCCAGGCTAGACTGCCACAGCTGCGGTCAGCAGCGGTGCTCTGGCCGGATCCCCCTTGTTACAAAAGCTAGGGGGATAGCTGGCAGGGTTTGCTCTTCAAGGAATTTGAGACTCTGAAACTTGCTCCCCCACCCTTTAGTCTGAAATAGCTCACATTTGATGAGCTTCTGGGCACTCTGCAATAGATACCTGTTTGATCAGGTTTCTGGGGAGCATGAAGGGTGTGCTTCCTACAACAAGGAAAGAAAAGGAGTTTCTGTTGAGTTCCTGTTCAGATGATTACTGGTATCATCCAAGACTGGGATACAGGAGGTTTTTGTGGAGGAGGGTAGCCATGTTAGAGAGAAAGATGAGCCTGGAGGTGTGTTTCTGTGTGGGCAGGGGGACTAAAGGAATAACAGAAATAATATCAATTCTACTACATCAGAATGTGCTGGCACCGAAAGATCTCTGCACTCCTTCACAAGAGATAACTACAAATAACATACTGTACCTTCAAAAGGAGGTGTGAGCCCCCCATAAACTCCTGCACAGCAGCATTAATTCATCACATATCAACTCAACTCCCATAACAGACAGACAGCAAAGAAAAAATCCTGGTCTTAGCCATAAAAAGATACTACAGTTTAACTGTGCTGTGTATGGAGGGAAATAATCCTAGTTACAAGCTTTTTTGTAGAGGCTCAGTCCACCCAGGTAGAACACAGAGGAGATGAGGGCCGCAGGGTAATATTAAGTAATATTTGCTGTGGCCCAGAAAGGATTTTCCCATAATGCAAGAGTTTTCAAGATTTCAAATATTTTTCCTATCCTGAACTGGGATGAAAAGCCCAAATCGTGAAAACTTTCATGGACCAATCACTTAAAAAAATTAAAATCAAGTCAATCTAAATGTTTTGTTTTCTATTTTGTTACCCCTTTTTTATTTTTTAAAGTATCAATTAACTAAAATTTCATAATGAAATTCAAACCAAAAAACAAAATTTAGTTTTGAAAATGTTGAAATGGAACATTTTGACAATTTTGAAACTTTTTTCCCCCAATTTTCTCCCCCTCCCCCCCCCAAAAAATCAGGAGTGTACCAGGATGCTTGCCTCTTAAGTGCTAGAGGCCTGGGTCCAGTAGAGTGACCAGATGTCCCTATTTTACAGGGATAGTCCCAATATTTGGGGCATTTTCTTCTATAGGCGCCTAATACCCCTCACCTCCTGTCCCAATTTTTCACACTTGTTGTCTGGTCACCCTAGGAGCCAGCCGACCCTAGCTACTAAGGAGTCAGTCTTGAACAGAGAACACCTGCTTCCCCGACAAAAGGCAGTAGGAAGGGGAGGAGGGATGTTCAGAAAGCTGTACAAAGCCTGAAGAGAAAGTGAGAAAAGCTCCTGCAGGGAAGATCCTGAGACCAGGGGAGTTTGGGGCTGTGCCCAACTATGCAGAAAGACATCAGACCACAAGGCGGTGTGCAGGTGAAGGCCTGCCCATTGCCAGGGAGATTCATGAAAACTGACCCTTCCCTGAGAAATATTTGAGTTTCAACGAATTGGTATTTTCCAACCAAAAAGAAAAAAAAAAGTTTCATCAAAAAAATTCTCATCAGCTTTAATGAACATACCTCGAGTACCAGCCCTATGGTGCAAAAAAATCTTAATACAGCTCTCTGGTGAATCACATGAACAGCAACAGTGAATGAAGTCAATCCTGCAGGCCTTTTAAATCCGATAACACCTTAAAGAACAAAAGAGGTGAACACACTACAGTATTGCCAACTCTCACAATTTTAATCACAAATCTTGCAATTTTTGGTAATTCCCAGTCATGTTATTACATGAGAACCTCAGGTTTAAATTAAAATGAAATATAAGTTTCTAGCTCTCATGGTTGCAAAGAAATGTTGATAAATACAAAGTAATGCACATTAGAAAACATAATCCCAACTATGCATACAAAATGATGGGGGCTAAATTAGCTATTACCGCTCTAGAAAGATCTTAGAGTCATCAGGGATAGTTCTCTGAAAACATCTACTCGTTGTGCAGAAGCAGTCAAAAAAGCTAACCAAATTTTAGGAACCATTAGGAAAAGGATAGATAAGTCAGAAAATATAGAGACACTATATAAATCCATGGTACACCCACACTGAGAAGGGGGTGGAACAGCTTTCATATGAGGAGAGATTAAAAAGACTGGTTCTGTTCAGTTTAGGAAAAGAGATGACTAAGGGGGGATATGACAGAGGTCTGCAAAATCATGAATGGTGGGGAGAAAATGAACAGGGAAGTGTTATTTATCCCTTTACATAACATGAGACCCAGGGGTCATCCAATGAGATTAATCTCAGCGTATGTGTAGTGTGCCCAGCCCTTTGATAGCATCGTCATCAGCCTGGTGAAATTAATAGGTGGCAGGTTTAAAACAAATAAAAGGAAGTACTGTACTTCTTCACACAATGCACAGTCAATCTGTGAAACTCTTGGCCTTCACAACATCCACTGGCAAGAACTATAACTGGGTTCAAAAAAAGAATTAGAAAAGTTCATAGAGGATAGGTTCTTCACTGGCTATTAGCCAAGATGGTCAGGGACATAACCCCATGCTGTGGTGTCCCTAACTACAGGAAGCTGGGACTGGACAACTGGGGATGGATCACTTGATAAATGCCCTGTTCTGGTCATTCCCTCTGAAGCATCTGGCACAGCCCATTGTTGGAAGACAGCATACTGGGCTAGATGGATCATTGACCTGATCCAGTATGGCCATTCGTATGTTCTTAAACTTGAAAACATGAGCCCTAATGGCTCAAACACCATAAGGCAAATAAAAAGAATAGAACACTTATTATTCTAAGGTTGGTAACACTGCACATGTATGTCTTCGCTGGCTCAGGGGATGATCAATAAGGTGTTACATCTCTCGCTACTAAATCCCTGACCAGAAGTTATTACTTACAGATATTCACAGAACTTAGGGGGACTGTGAATATCCCCGTGGACAGGTGTAAACACCTGTACAAATGAAATGACATCAAAGACACACATTCCACAAAAAGGAGTGCCCGTCTTTTGTTTTATGTGCACTTGACACCCCTTAAAAATACAGTTACACAAACAGACTATGCTAGGAGCACCTCGTCTCCAAAACGTCACATAAATCACCCAGCAGTTAAAATTATATCTGATGATCTCTCACTAGAATCCTTCCCGTATCTCTCAGTCCCCGAAAACAAATGTGCTTTGCAGAGTGCCCTGGGGGTCATTACAGGAGCACTACTAAACTGGCACGGAACGATTATTGCCCTGTGTCGTCCAGAGGTTGCTCTTTCAGGTCTAAGCTGGCAGGATGATGCGGGAGAAGCTTGCACTGTCACACCTAAACTATACCCAGTCTGTGGAAAGAGGGACTTCAGGACTCTCAGTCTGGGACCTTTCCTGCTCACTAAACTCCCAAGGAAAGTGGCGTGTGAGGAGCAGGGTTTATTTGCTAATATAACAGCCCTAATACCTCTCAGCTTTGTAGCAGTAGGAGACAAAGCCCTTTGGGGAAGAGGGTTGAAATGATAAGCACTGGACCAAACGGCTCCACCTTGACTGATTTTTGTGCTATTGTATCATACTAACTTCAGTTATTAAACCCCAGCCAATTGTCTGGGGCCCCTGAGCTATCAGTCACCAGGAGTCCTATCAGCCCCATGAGGCTGCGTGTCTCAGAAGCTGTTACCTGCACGGCCTTGTTTTACGGCTTCAGGAACACTTAGCAGCGCTCCAACGTGGTTTTTAAAGCCATGCGGATCATTGAAAGAGCCCTGCAGCTATTTAATCCATGCCTAGATCCAGCCAAAGCGATTCCCCGCCGCTGAACTCAAGGTGCTGCTTTCAGCAGGACTGGAGATCATTAGCGTGTTATCGCTGTCCAGGGGCGGGGGGAGGAGAGGCCACTTTAAATTGTTGCACCGCGAGCCTGAACTGTGCGCTCCTTTCCAGTGGAAAAGATACCCCCGGATCTAATTGCATTTTGGATTATTAGGATTAACGTCTCTTTGATTCCTGGTATCACGCTTCAAGGGATCACTGGAGAGAAACTAATCCCCACTGACTGAATGCGTTTAATAGACTTTCTTTCTGTTATAAGTGACAAATTATTCACGGTTTAGCTTTGAGCACTAGCTTTGTTTTAAACCCCTTCTCCCCGCCCCGGGAGGGACCCTTTTCTGCCTCTCCACGCGTCCCATTTGCAATATAAACAAACCCACCCTTCCAGGTTTCTGGCTACACTTTCACGTGTCTCCGAGCAAGGAGCGGGCGGGCGGGCAGATCCAAGTTCTCTGGCCCCAGCGCTCCGGGCTAGGCTAGGATGAAAGTCCGCCGCACTCCGGAGCCGGGAAGGGCGGGTGGCCACTTTCCCAGCGGCAGTTTCTCGGCGCTGCAGCCCTGCCCCTGCACAGCCCGGGTGCAAAGCGAGGCGGCGGCGGAGGAGCGGGGCGGTTTCCAGGGAAACCCAAGGGATTTCCCGCCCGCCGGTGTGGCACGCTGGAAAGTGACCGATGGCCGGTTTCCCCGGGGACCCGCGAGCCTGAATCCAGGGGGACTGGCACTAGCCTGGGGGGCCTCGCCTGGGCTCCAGAGGAAGAGGGCGCTGGCGGGCTCGGGATACGAGCCTTTCGGGGGGGCACGGTGCAAACGGCGCCGGCGGCTGGCAGCCAATGCGCGGGAAAGGAGGCGGATGCTGGCTTTGAACGTGGCCTTTGATCGTCTGCGGAGCGTCATCCCAGCGCTGCGTAACGAAAAGAAACTGTCCAAAGCGGAGACTCTGCAGATGGCCAAGATCTACATCTCCATGCTGAGCGAGCTGCTGCAGAGGGGAGAAGGCGCGGGCGGCCCGCGGGGGACGCTGGCCCTGCAGCAGGCGGGCAGCGCCCAGCGCCCAGACACGGTTACGCCCCCACCCACCGAGAAATGCCGCCCTATACTCCCCCCGCCAGCCAAGAGCTCACCCCGGGCGCTTAATTCGCTACGGAGCGCGGCCACCGAGCCCAGAGCCCCCCGGTCCTGAGCCCCCCTGCAGCGCCCAGGGGAGCAGACCATGCCCGCGGGTGTGGGCAGCGCAGAAGCCCTGGCTAGCTCGCCCCGCCCGCCCCCCAAAACAGTGGGGCCGCCTGCAGGAAGCGACGCTAGCAAAACCCGCCCCTGAAATACGGCACAGTAAAGTAAATAATTGGACGAAGAAAACAGTTCGGGGCGACCCTCACCTTGGCAATAAGCGAAAGGCGGCGCTCAAGAAACGGACTGGGCAGGACTGAGAGACGATTCAGAGGGAAAGCTGGACAAAGCCGACAGGAGGTAGCTGTCCAGAGCGTTGAAAGAGGCGATTTATTTGTCGTCTATGGGCGCTGATTCCAACTGTACTTTTCTATAGAGAAAGGCAGGAGCCAAACTAGGCGACTATGGCGACAGCTCTGAAGGATGGTTTTGCTTCACTGAAAAGAAACACTTCAGTACGTTGTCACACTTACTGCGGTTTTCGTTTCCTGGGCTGCTTTTTTGGAGGTATGGTCTAACTTTTAAACTCCTTTGGTAGTAGTGGCCCAGCAACGTTTAAGTCCGGGAGCTCAAACTCAAATCACCACGAAGGCCCCATGAGAACTAGTAAATTGGCCCGAGGGCTGCATCACTGAAACCTTTTCATACAATGATACAAAAGTATAGTCAAAAATGAAGAGTAATAGAGTATTCTATTAAAAGTCAATGTATTAACTTCTTAAAAACTGTAATGCAAAGAGGGGTTTTAATAAAATATAAACACTCAGTAATGTTTGGAGCTTGGCTGCCAGTGGAGTCCGCGCCTATGGCAGGGCACAAGAAATGGCTCCACAGGCCACCTGTGGCCCACGGGCCACGTGTTTGAGACCTCTGGTTTAAGTGGACATGCAGCTATCTTCCATAGACGCTTTCCAGAGACTTGTCCTTCACCGCGTCCTGTCACTTTAGAATTCTCTTAAATAGAGTCAGTGACTTGGCACGTCAGGAGAAAGAAAATGTTTTGTTTCTAGCTACAGGTAGAGTTCAAACAGGGTTCAAGCACTGTTAAGTCTCCTCAGTGAGGAAAGGCTCCTGATACCTGCAAGGACAGTTCTCCTACCCTCAGTGAGCAGTAATGTTCAGCAGGCAGCAGAAAACAATGCATAGAACACATGCAAAAATTGCTACACGTAATAAATGTTACTTCATCCTACTTGTGATTTATTTTCATTTCTGCATTCATTAAACTGGCCGTGGGCTAGCTCCAGCCCTGGGTGATATCAGCTTCCACTTGTAGAATCCAGGTTCCAGGAGCTCTGGCCTCAGGAAAGTCATCTGGAAAGAATCAGAAGTGGCACACGGTGCCTATAATTGCCATTGCAGCACAAACGAGCGTCTGTCACTGAGGAGGGAAAAGAGGCATGTGCCAATTCAGCATATGTCCCAGGTAGGCCCCACTCATGGCTTTTAAAGCAGCCCCCACCCCAGCGAAACACTGAAGGATAGCAACAGAGCAAACGTAGTCTGCCCTTCCCCAGCATTAAGGCCCCCATGTTGGGCAGGCAGAGGAGGGTACAATTTGTATATCCTTAACCAAGAAGGGTGAATAGACTGAACAAACACTAAAGCAATGACAACCAGCACAGCTCATTTTCATGTTCAGGGAGCAACAGTTAAGCACAGTTGTCCTCTGAACCTGGACTTGAAATGGAACTGGCAGGGATCTATATGCATTGCCTGTTGTAGTTATTGTCATATTTACAGTTCAGTTATGTGCTGCCTCTACTTTCATGAGGATCTCCCACATTCCTACATAGCCTGTGACAAACTCCATGTGGCAGAGTGAATGTGCTCATAGGGACAAAAGGGAGAAGGACTGTCCCACTTTACCATAGTATCTGAATACCTCACAGTCTTTTAATGTATCTATGCTCCACCGCCTTTTGAGGTAGATAAGTATGATCATCCAGATGGGCAATGGCCACACACAGGGACTAAGATTCTTACCCAAGATCACGAAGGACTCAGTGGCAGGGAGGAGGTGGTGCTCCCTTGTAACTTTGAGGCTTACTGGTTAGGGTACTCACTCAGGATGTGGCTGAGTCCCTAGTTCAAATCCCCATTCTGTCTGCCAAGAGAGAGTCTTCACCAAGATCTGCCACTTGTCAGATGAGTGACTAACAACAAGCATAGTCATTCTAATTCTCCCTTGTTCAATTAATATTTAAAGTGGAAAAACTTCAATAGGACAGACTGAGGGGATACCTAGCTCAGACAGACTGTTCAAAAGGCTAGTAGTTAGAGCTTTATCTGAGAGGGGACAGATCCCTGTGCAAATCCCTTCTCTTCATACAGAGGGGTCCTTGAACCCAGGGTCACATACATGCTACATGAGTACCCTAACCACTGGGCTAAAGGGAGTGCCACCTCCCTGCTGTTTTGAGTGGAGTTAGGGGGACTTTGAGCACAGCTACTAGATCAGGGCCCATGTGTGAATTAGGCACCCAAACACCCATCTTTTCTCTGGTTCATTAGGGAATGCTTTGGGGCTTAGGTGGGAGATAGGCTTCTGGGTGCTTACAGTAAGGCTGTAAACAGGTAGAAACACAGGTGCCTAGGGACCGTTTACTGCAAAAACTTAAGTGTCTACAGGGTTGTGCAGCAGCAAAGTGGGAGTTTTGCGGATCACAGTGGCACCTAAAAATAGGACAGCAGCCCCAAGTACCTTTGTGAATTCCACCCATTGTAACTTAGTTAATTTTGTTGATGCAAGAGTACTTTACTTAATACACAAGAGTTCCAAGCCTTTATTATTGCAGTAGCACCCAAAAGGCATTAAGCACTTACCCAACAGGAAGAAAGTCCCTGCCCTGAAGAAACTTTCAGACTTAACGTTACAGCTCTAAAGGCAGTTACCGCAAAAGAATTGGGTGGGGAGAGGAGAGACAAACACAACATAAGGATGGCTTAATATCTTGCTGTCAGATGAATCATAGCTGTTCAAGCTCACTGATTATTTTTTAAAAACCCACTGAAAGTGGGTAGAATGCCTATGAATTTTTTGTTGAAGAAACAACACCTATGCAAGAGCTGCATGTCTTTACAAGAATACAAGCAAAGCAAAACTATTTTCAAATTTCCATTTAAAAACCAAGTAAACTCTGAATAGCAAAATTGCAAAATAGCCAATTATTTTTGCTTTTAACTTAAACACTTAATTTTGGGGCGATGGACACACATTCTTCTGGATCAATTTCCTTCCTACTGACTCTAGTGACTGACGGATTTATACTAGGGATAAAATTAACCCTGTATGTCATTTCAGTTTACAGCAAAGCTTATGGATGGATTTCAGAGATGTTGAATTCCTGCAGCTTCCATTCACTGAAAGGGGACCAGCATGTGCTCAGCACTAACATGGCTTACTACAAAATGTGGGAATAGTCACAGAATACTTTAATTCTTCACCAAAATTTTGCAACTATTATTTGTGTTACCACCTTTTAAAAAAGATTACAGTTCATTTAAAAAACTCTGAAAGTGTTACTATAACTACTTTAATCCTAACTGTCGATGTGTATGTGTGGACAGGGGCTACAACTATATGGATTCATTTCAAGTTTACAGATATGCCCCTATTGTATCAGCAGATAAGTTAATGCTCAACACCCCAGTCCAAGTTATAATGCACCATTCTAGATTTAAGCCAGTGGTCCTTAACTGGTCATTTCTCTAGGGATACATATAATGCTTTGTAATACCATATATTACATATATTTCTCTCTGAAATCCAGCAGTGTCCTTGTTTTCATGTGTCAGCTTCTGTGCCAGTTTTACAAAAACTGGTACCATGTCTTAGCTTTTGTAAACAACTGCAAATTGTGCTCAACACACAGGTACCTCTAAGTAAGCTAGTGATTGGTAACAGGCTTATTGATTGCATAATTATCTTGAGGGTCCTTTCCTAGCAGGACAGTCTCCTTGTTGGAGCTCACTAACATGAGACTGATTCAGCTCTCATCTGGGAACAGTCAAGTCCCCCGTCTGACTCAGTGCAGCTCTATACCAACTACAATAATTGTGAACCACTATATACAAGTACCTACTGATCCAGACACATGATCCAAACACTTCTGCTCGCCTCTGTGCCAGGGCACATATGGTGACCAAAAGGTTTATTAAAGAGCAGTACTGATGGGCTTCAAAGGAAATGGTGTGTGGTAGACTTGAACCAGAATTTTGTAGGTCAGAACGTTAAAGCAATGAATCATGAGGAGACAAAGGTTCAAGAAGCAGAATACAGTAGTCCTGGTGAACGTAAGTAAAATGCCTGACTTCAAGGAATTTTATTAAGATAATGTTAAAAATAAAAGCAACGGTACAGAGTTTAAGCATAGAAGTTTCTGGTTATCAGGGAATAAGGTACAGATTATCAAGGGGAGCGAAGTTCGGTTTAGGATCGAATGACATAAGAAATACATAATCTGCAAAATCCCCAATTGGGGGTAAAGGCTTAATGGGTCAAAGTACAGAGAGTGAGATATGAGGGTAAGTTGTTCATATGTAATGTCTATGTTCAGGTGTTGAGTAGAATGAGTGGGTACAATGATGAGGATGAATTTACCCTCATTTGGTGAGATTTAATGTTCAGTGAGTTTATGGTTCCAGTTCATATGGTCCAGTGGGAGAAAGTCTCTCAGTCCCTTTCTCGTAGATGATGCACGATGTCGTTCTGGCTCACGCCTCCTGGTACTGTCGGTGGCCGGTGATGTGTTCGATGTAGATGTCTCTGGACCATCAGATGGTGTCCAAGACCATGAGGCGCCACATGAGCCGTGCATAGCGTCGACCGATCCCACAGGTCCACAGCACACGCTCGCTGCAGGGGTCCCAGGCGCCCAAGGCTCCGACGATCAGGGGGTCCAGCTGCACCTCGTAGCCCTTCGCTCTCAGGGTGTCGGCCAGGGGGGCGTACTTTTCCGGCTTACGAGCTTGGGCTACGTGGAAGGCCGGGGTCCTGTTCTTGAAGGAAACCGTGACGTCGACGAGGATGATCTTTTTCTGGGCCTCATCGGTGACTACCACGTCAGGTCGCAGCTGGCTGTTGGTACCGGGGATGGCGCAGTTCACGGCGACCTGCCCCAGGCACGGTGCCATGGCTTTCACCAGGCAGTTCTGGATGGCGTTGTGGTGCAGCTGCCAGGCTCTGGAGTGGGGCTTGCAGCTGCACAGGACGTGGGGCAGGGTCTCGTTGCAGTAGCCGCACTTCCTGCAACGCTTGTCCCGGTTCCCGTGGCGGACGGCTCCGTTGAGCGGGACACAGTTGAGCCGGGCACGGTGGATGAACCGCCAGTCGGCGAAACCGTAGGATCTCGTTAGTCCTATATTGTAGATCAGGACATCAAAACAGTGCCCCATGATATATTTATGTGGCCCATATAGTATAAGTAAATATTGCAGAATTTAAGTTTCCATCTTAAAAAGGGTTTAGCCCTCATGGTTGTGAAAATAGCCTTCCAAAAATGAGCTAAGCGTAAACTAATGCAGCGTTGTCTGAGTCAGCAGGCAGCTTCAAACAATGTCTGAGAGTAGTAAACTCCTCCAGCCCCATTAACTTCCATCATGAAAATGTTCAAGTCAAGTCAGCATTAACTATTTCATTGCTGATTATTTTAGCAGATGGGATGAGGAAGAGGGCTGGAGCAAATCCCACACCAGGGGGACGGGGAGGATAATTGGGTATTGCTAAAGGGAAGAAACTGTAGGAGGAACACCCAAAGGTACGGAAGGGACAGACACAGAAACGTGGATGGAGAAGGAAGAAACAAAGGGTAGAAATAGCGATGGCCCTAAAATGAGCCAATTTTCCCTACAGTGCTATTGAATGCGACAATACAATACCAAACAAATACCGTTTAAGTTAAGATATACTTAATCTTTGTGCAAACCTTCCATGGAGGTCTTTCTGTGGCTCGAGAGTAGTAGATATTTCTAAAATGTATACCCTGCCCAACAGACCATAATTAAAAATAGGATTTAGCCTTCTCCATAAAATGAGTTTGACACCTCTGGCCTAAGATTGTAGAAATAAATTAGGATAGTCTTCTAAAGGAATGAAGACACCCACACTAAATTGCATTCTACTAAAAGGTATAGGTGTAATAAGGCAAATGCAACGACTCACATTTATCTACAATGTTTCAGTCATATTTAAAGAGCATAAGAACAGCCATAGTGTGTCAGACCAATGGTCCCTCTAGCCCAGAATCCTGTCTTTCGACCGTGGCCAACGCCAGGTGCTTCAGAGGGAATAAACATAACAAGCAATCAAGTGACTCATGCCCGGTCTTCCACCCCCAGCTTCTGGCAAACAGAGCTACAGGACTCGGAGTATGGTGTTACATCCCTGCCTAATAGCCATTGATGGACCTATTCTCCAGGAATTTATCTAGTTCTTTTTTTGAACTCTATTATAGTTTTCTACTTTTGTTAAACAAAACCTACAGTGAATGGGTAGGTGGAAAGATTCTGTAGCATTTTGTTTTGCCTCCAGCTAAGGACCTGATCTTGCAAACAGTCACCCATTGGGTCCCTTACAATTAACTACAGGGGGACTTCTCACATGAGTAAGTGTCACTAGTGGCATAGGTAAGGATTACTTTGCAGGATCAGGCTCCAATTTAAGATCAGCCGTAGAAACTCATTGGCCTCTTCGGCATATAGGAATTCTAGTTCGAGTTTCATATTAGCAGCAGCAAACCTTTCATGTTAAAATCAACTTTGCCAGGTTTTAAATGTATTTATAGCAACGCCGTTCATAGAGACCTGAGGACTTTTGAACTGTTTATTAAGACAGTTTTGCCTAAAGGTTGTTGGGTTCGTTTGTTTTTTCCATCAGAATATAACTTCACGATAGCGTTTTTACCTGGACAGATGAATACTGGTGTGTTCCAATTTGGATCAAATATTTTCACCCCTAAACAACCCTGGCTGAAACCCAGAGGATAAAATAATACAGAAACTTGGGAGCGGCATCCACTAAAACTACATCAGATTTTACGTAACAGGTTATACAATAGCCTTACTAAATTATTTAATAAGTTATTGCTCAGTGTGCTCATGGCAAAATGTTTAGGAACGCAGATGCACAAGCTGAGTAAAATTACAGCACAAATTATTTCCTACAGTAAATTTGTCCTTCTGGTTTGCATTTAAATTTCATTCACTCAGATACAGACTATGAAGTAAATGGCATATTGGAAAACAAATGGCACAAACTGCTTACTTTACCGGGTGTTTTCATCTCAAACGAAACCTTTGGCCTGGAAGAGCCAAAAACACCTGACAACATGCGAATGGCATCACATCCACAAAAGATAGCCAACTACCTCAGCAGCCAGACTATTCCCAGGGGAAATGAAGTAGGTGTTCATGGGCCCATAGCTGTTCCAGAAGATCAATTCTGCAAAAAAGCAAGTCAACCTCCTCCCCATACTCCCATTCCCACTCCACAAATGCCCTGTACCTTGATTTCCATTGAATACTTTTATTACATTGATAACAGCATTCAAATAGCTAAAAATGATCAAATATGCATTATTTCTCAGGCTTGTTTACTTAATCCCTAAATCACATTCCCTTGCTGGCCATGGTAAGCAGATTTCTTACCAACTATAGGGCTGGAATGCTAAAAGGAATCAAATGGCAGGTAAATCCACTATTTGTCAGCAGGATTACAGCATAATGCTGTCATGCTTATTGCCCATCATGCAAGGTAGTCTGTTAATAATTACATTTTTTTCAATTATCAGCTGAAGAGTCATGATCAGTTAATTAAGGTATTTGCAAAATCTAATTTTTCAAAAATTGACCACCTCTCAAGTTTCACAGATTTTAATTTCTATGGGTGATGTTAAAACAGCAAAAAGCAATCAGTATGCCAAGCAAATTAAACTTGTTACTAAAGTGCTGAATCTCAGAGAAGTTTGATCCTGCAACTGAAAGGGGATGTTTCTCTTTAAGGTGATATCCCATACTGAAGTTATATTGCAGTAAGTGATTTTTGATCCAGCCTTAACTCAACTATTTTACTCCAAGGTATTGCTCCATTCGTGCTTCCTCTCATCCACTTGTTTAGCCTTGGTTTTCAGATGTACAGACACTTACGTTGTCACCTATCTCAAAAAGGGCAGACTGCTGGATTTACCAAGATACACATGCTGGGAACATATGAACATGGTGTGGAAAAGAATCTTGAGACCCTGTGGAGTCAATCACCTAGTATCTATTAATTCCTCCTATTAAGTGCTTACTGGGTTAGTTTTTCTACCATGTTTTTCTAGTTCCATCTGATAATTTATCAACTTCATGCTCAATTAGTATGTCAAAACATGGTTTCTTAACCTAGGGATCATGACATACACCCTTTTTATGGTTGGTGGAAGGGGTGTCCCAAAACTTTTATTCTTGTAATATGCAGCCATAGTACAGAAAATGTTGAGAAATGCTGTGTTCAACAATAGAAATAATACTGGACCTAATACCAGGCCCCCTGTGAAGACTCCATTAATGCTTCCACTGAGGAAAGCAGCCATTCACCATATAACGATACTGTTTCCAATTACGTATGCAGTTTTTAAAATTTGCTACAAGACTTCACCATACCATTAATGTTTTGTTTGATGCATCTTATACATCTTTTAGTCTGGAAGTTCAATTGCCATGTCTGGGGTCTGAGCTGTTCTTCTAGATTTCTTCTATTCAGTAGGTAGCTCCAGGATTCGTGGTTATTAGTGTCCATGCACCCTGTGCACAACATTAGGAGGTGAAGGTTTGATACTGGATCTGAGCCAGGACTCATTTCAATATCCTTATGAATAGAGAACCATACTTACCATTTATCACTCCTGGAACATCTTCCTTAATTTAGAGAGAAAACCCTAGTAGGGGTTAATGTATATTGTTTAGCACCAAACATGTGCTTGGTGCTGTACAGTAATTACAAAGACAAGGACCCCCGATCCTGAAAAGCTGTCTAAAATAATTCTGTGGATATGGTTCTCTCCATGCCATTCCAGGCAAACACTCTAGTTTTGATCAGGAGAGGGAGAGAAAGTGTAAGAAGAGCATTCTCACCTCTTCACAGGTACAGGAGAACACCTTAATCTTTCCCCTCAGGATAGCACAGGCGGAGTCACTTAATACAAAAGGAGCAGGGGGTGGAGAAAGTCCTCACAATTAGAACAAGACTCAAGAGAAAGAGGTACATGACTGCTGAGGCCATGTGGCTAAGGTGAGATGGGTGAATCGCCCGGTGTAAAAAATGGCACCAGAGTTCCCCATGGAGGAAAGGAGGAGGAGGAGGATTTGGAAACTGGCCTGCTATTAAGAAGGTTTGGCCAGTAGAGTGCAAGGGGATGAGCATTTGAGTCCAGCAGAGAAAAAGCTCAGATGAGGGAAAATGGGAGGGGTTGCTGATGAACTGGGTATGAAAAATGTTTTTTCCTCAGTTGGAGTTACGAGCCTGAACACACCTGTGCAGTCCAGAATGAGAGTGCCCTAATCAGAACCCCACTACTATTCCAACGGTTCTTTGCACAGATGTTAAGCATATGGCAAAAACTAAAGCGTTTGACAGTGTTGTAATCACTGTCCAGTTTCTGATTCCATGTGGTTTAGGCTGCTGGCAGCATACAAAATAAAACCCCATTAGATGAGCTTGGAAATATATGCCCACCACAGTTTGTACATTTAAGCTTTTGTTATATCAAGTATTCACAGAGTGTTCCAGTTTACTTTTTCAGGATATAAATCAAATGTTGCAAAGCTGTCTCAACCTCAATTTGAAACAATCTTATTCTTCTATAAGATCCTCACAACTGTTCTATTAATTTGAAAAACTCCTCAAGGTTATTTCAGAGATCTACTGCTCCCATTACACGTCTAAATATAAAGCAACCAGAGTGGAAATATTTCTCCTACTGAATCTGCTCAGAATTTCCAGAGTCACATTTATGAGTACATAGCAATATGACTGCCTTTTACAGTACTATGAATGATGTATGGCTCCTGCACTTGGAACTCTATTAACAGCTCTTTACAGCCCAAAGAGAAAATTCCATTATGCTGATGCTAGTTAATAGAATAGAGTGGTAATGAGATGACAACACCATTTGCACATTCTCTCAAGCTTTTGACTTTTACTGCACTTTGCACCTGTCTGACAGAAAAGATTTAGCTGTCTCAGTTAACAGAAGAGGTGTTGGAGAAAATCCACTTTGAACAGATTAGAATACCATCATCATTCAGACTAAAACACAGCAAAATTTATTTTAATTTCCCTACTTCCCACTGAAGAGAGAAGAGGAAGTCAGTTAACATCCACAAAGATATAGTGAGGACTACCCCATTTTCCCTGTGCTTTAATGAGTTTTCATTGTTCTGGCTACAACTACCTCAGCTGTCCTGCTCCACAATCAGCTTCAGAGTTGCTGTTGAGTTGCCTGGGGAACTCCCTAACTTCTGTCAAGATGCCAAGCCTGATGTATCCAGAACACGTCAATCCCTGCTGGTTTGGGTAATGATTAGCTAGGACCTTCAACTGAATGCTGGTGTCTCACATGCGAATGGAGCACTAACATCAGGCCTCACCATCAACTTCCTTTTTTGACTGTTCACCTGATACAGCCCTTCTTCTTTTGCAATTTTTCATGGAGAAAATATGCTTTATTACATGTTAAAAGACAACATGTGTATTGAAAGTAGCAATTTTATTTGAGTTAAAATTATTTACAAAAACCCAAAGACATACTTCATGAAACTGGTACAAACTATTTTTCCTGCCGTTGGCTTTTGCTCCAAAGATCACAGCTGAGAAATACTGTATAAAATAAAAATAGGATTGGATTCAGAAAAGTACTCTACCATTCTAATTTCCAATTGAGAGTATTTACACAAATATTTACAATGGAAAAAAATTACTTTAAAATTTTAATTTGCAAGTTGGCCTCAAGTACCCTTTAATGCAGAGTTATTTGAGGGTTTAACACACAAAAAATGCACTGCAGTTCACAGGGTGATTTCTCCCCCCACCCTCAAAAAAAAAATCCATATTCATCAGTGCTTGACAATTAGTTATATAAAAAAAACTGTTAAACACTGAGGTAAATCAATTCCAATTCAAACAATTACCAGTGTAACAGAGAAACAGTTCCCCCGCATTTTTTTTTGCATTACATCTGTATTTTATCATCTCTTGCCATCTGTCCACAGAAACTTAACTGTTTAACCTTTTTGAATTCTAACTACAAATGAAAACCCATTAATTTAAAATCATAAGACTAAATGGGCAAAACATATCCAATAAATTCAACCTGCCAGAAATAATTTACATATTTCATTTTACTAAGTTTCTCTTTCTATACTGAGATTTTTACCCAAAAGGAAAATACAACTTCAAAATCCCTTCTAAGTTACACTGGTACACTAAAATTTTAGAAGGTGATGAGAGAAAATGCAAAAAAGTTATGACCAACACAGGCTTTTTGCCTCTAATCAGTTACTTCCTTACAGAATTCCCAACAATCTGCATTATCAAAAATAGGAAGACATAGAAGGCAGCCACTGTATGTAAAAAAATTTACAGCTGGCACTGATACAAAAGCACGAGTTTTTAACTTTATACATGAAAATAACACAAGATCTAAAAGCAGGTTAGATTTCCTGTTATTTCCCCCTCATTATACATAGAGCTAATATTTTTATGGCTTCAAGTTTTACAAATTCAGTGGAGTAACATGATGCAATTACCTACACAGGTATTTAAAAAAAGTTGATGATGCAGAACTCTTAAGAGTCTGCAAGTATTCAAGACCAGCATAATAAAAATAATTACCAATTTTGTTGGTCTGAATAATGAGTGCAAGAAAAAACACCTATATTTAAAAAAAAAAAGACCATCTAAATGTATTTTCTGGGATTTTTTGTTCCACTAAAGTCTTCAAACACAATGCTTTGTGAACTAGACTTCAACCTGAACAAAATCTTAACTATATCAGCATTTTAAGGCTTTGTGTTGTATGCATTTAACTTTGCCATACTACAGAAGAATGAAATAGAAAGATTATGTCAGCTGGAAACATTAATCCCCATTGGTGTTTTAGCTTCTTTACTGAATCGCCCCTAAAACATCCAATTTCTTTGTATTGAGTATTATAAAATATATCTTAAATGCTCCCTTGTAACAAATCAAAACAGCATTTCAAAGTTTTTGCTTAGTATGAAGTGTAAACTACCCTGGGATTGAACATTATTTCATTATGTCCTTTAACAGGGCACAACTCTTTACAGTTACTGCATTTTTTGATAATATACCCTTAAACTGCTTGATGTGTTTATGTTTTGTATGCCTTTTAGAACTATGAAGCGTTATGGTCTATCAGCTTACAGCAGGGGTCTCCAAACTATGGCCCGAGGGCCGGATCCGGCCCGCGGCTTCAATTTGTCCGGCCCCTCAATCAATTGCTGCTGCTGCCTCAGCGGCACTTCGGCAGCAGCTCAAACGCTGCTGCCACCTCGGCGGTATTTCAGCAGTAGGGCCCCATTGAAATCGGGCCCCGCACTCCCTAAAGCCATCCCGCGAAGCCCCTTCAAAAATCTAATGTGGCCCTCGTCTCCTAAAGTTTGGAGACCCCTGGCTTACAGTATATGGGCCATGACAGTTTTAGAACTGAGAAGTAGTTCAACCACCTAATTTCAATCAAAACAGTATAAAAATATAAACAATCCAATCCTTGCCTCTTTGGATTCCAACAATTTTAAATATAGACAGTAGTTAAAATCACCAAAGTATTTAAAAATTTATATTTTATGATTTTGGAATAATCGCGTAACAAAAAAGCAAGAGCAAATTAAACTCAAATAGGAGCGATACTGCTGTCCAGAACTTCTTTATTATAACATTTATTTGATACCTCAGTAGCTAAGCTGCCTTGCACCTGGCTGGCATGAAACAGTGGCTCAACAGTAAACAGCAGTTGCACTATCAGCAGCAAGTTTTTCCCCTTTAAACTTGTCATGAACGAAGCAGGAAAAAAAAAAAAAAAAGAGGGAGGGTAAACCCTGCCAAAAATATTTAAATACTGCACTGCATCGATTCTATATTTATTTTCTTCAGAACCTTTCCCCCTCATTTTTGATAGTTGCAGATTGATGTAGTAACTGTCTTTTAGAAAATGCTGAATTCATGGTTAAGAGACCAGGTAGCTTTAAAAATCTGAACACGAATGACACAGATGAATGGTCTTGGTGTATCTTCAAGGACTTCTTTCATGATTCCTTCCTTTGTCTAAGGGTAGCTCCAGCATTAGAGTGCCTGCAGCGGAAGTATCTAGCAGTGTTCCAAGTATTCAATCACCCTAGAGATAGATTTCTGGCCTGTTGTTCCAACAGCACACTGAAAACAAGCAATAGAAAACAGAAGAACAAAAAAAAACAAACAAACAAAAAAAAAAAGCATTTATGACACATTATAAAAATCTCAAAAAGCTCTGTTCAATTTAGAACACACATTTTAGTAAGACAAAATATACTTTAGGCTGTGGTTCCGAAATATTTTCCATTGACCGGTCATATTCAAAGGGGAACAAGGAAGTGGTTTCCTTTCCATTTACTAGCAAAATAGAGAGTTGGCAAATGGACATTCTCTATTAAAAATGAAGATATCACCTTCCCCCCTGGTGACAGAGCTGACTAGCAGAAGTGCTGGAAAGCTTTCATCAATATTAATATCACAAGCGTATGAGATAGGAAATGAAAGAGCAGTTTGAAGTACGAAAAGCAACTACATCTGGCAATCTTAAAAATATGCAATACTTACAGTAAGATTCATGAAACTGAGAAATTTTTTGAGCATTTCAGTCATTATTGAGAAGTCCCCTTCAGGTAAGTATTCCCTCACAGTAGTCACATTGATCTGAGGAAGTCAAACATCTCTTTTAAGTTAGGAAACATTTTTCAAGCATTGCAATTAACAGATGTCTATATGTGTGGTGTAATAGTATCTCTTCCCCTTCCCCTCCCTCCACCCGCCCCTGATGTTTTCCTGCACTGCTTATTGCTGTAGTTTCTACACTTCAAGTCTCTCACTGCACATAAGATTTCCCCACAATCCCCACTGGCAATGGAGTCCCAAGGATGACTTCTCATGACCAAGCCCTTTAGCCAACAGAAGTTGCTACAGGTTTTTATACATAACATTTTAAGTCAAGTCAGACTGCCCAGGATTCTTGAAGGCTAAACAGACAGACAAAAGTATCCTGACAGGGTGAGAACTGTCCTTTCCAGTGGAATGATATTTCTATTCCTTAAGGGCTGAGAAATACTGACCTTGCACTTGTCACTGTTCCAGAACTGATAATTATAATAATAAATCAGCAAGAAGCTGCAGAACAGTTCTCTTTAGACCATATCTCATTGTATATCTTGACAAGTCTGATACCTAGTCAAAAAAAAAAACTACCCACTTCTTTTCTTTCTGAACACAACTGAGCATATGCAGTACTAATTTTTTATTTATATTTAGAACTCTGAATCCCTACATTTTAAATTTCAGCTCTGAAGAATGTTTCCCAATCTGATAGAAGTAATCATCTTCAAAGACTATGGACATGTACAAATTTGGCATTTTAAAAAATCACTGGCAAACTTGAAATTCCTTGGACTATGATGGAACAATATGAAAAACTAACATTTAACTCATATTGAAACTACTGAAACACAGTGAGTTTATAATTATAAACATTTTTGTCAATTTCCTTCTTTTCCAGAATAAATTTAGCTATGGGCTGAGACTAATCACAAGAAAAACCAGCCTGGTTAATATTATCAATTATTATTGCATTAAAAATATATAGTAAGCGAAGACCAGTTTAGAATGGAATACTTCTACAAACCTTGCGCTGAGCTATATATGCGCCAACGTGACCCTCCCAATGTAGTAAACTTACACAAAATTCTAACTCAACAAAAACACTTCATGATTGCAAGTGGCTACTTCAATGAACAGTTACAATCATTTTAGAATGAGTCATTGACTCATTTCCTTACTGGACTCTCCTGGCAGAGACAGCCCAGAAGCAATGCTGTGTACGAGGCCACGATGCAGTCTTCCATGTGCTTCCCAGCATGTTGAAGGGCTGCAAAAGAAAGAAATTGCTTACACAGTATATACGATTTACGAAGTAGTTTCTTCTCTTATTAGAAATATATCTAAATTGTTCAGTGTCACTTCAAAGAATTGCATTATTGTAAAACAAAAGTAAATTCCTTCCACAGCTAAAGTATCTCAAAGGACTTTACAAAACTAAGTTATATGCAAAATATAACATATACTGAAACATGGCAGCCATTACATACTGAGCTATCTCACATGGCCTGGGATATTGGAACTAATTACCAAGAGGGAATATTGGCCCAAACATCAGGGTTATTCACTATGCTCTCTAAATAGCTTTATTATAAACTTAATAATACTACAAGTATGGTGCACACACAATACAAAACAACAATACCAATATAGGAATACGTATGAACCTGGAAGGATATACCATCCTTCCTCCAATTCATCTAAATGGCAGCTATCCTTTATGTATTTTCTTTATTACTACTAATATAGTATCTTCCAGCTAGTGACCTGAGAAGACTTTTGGGCACACCTTGCACCAAGCACTAGAAAACGAACTATAAATGGGGAGAAGGGAGGAAGAGGCCAGAGACAAAGTGTAGGTGGTGAGACAGGGAAGACAGGCAGAGTGGAGCTGAAAAGGGAGATGGGAAATCTGTTTGGAGGGGAAGGAATGGGCTGGAGGGGGGCAGGCAAATGAAAGGAGATGGTGCATCTGAAGATCTTCATTCTCCAGAGATGGAGCAAGTACATGGCCACCTGGCACTGGAGATACCAGAGCTCCTGGGAGTCATTCCCCAAGGATGGAGGGCACCAAGCCTTGAAACATTTCCATATACAAATTTTAGCTGCATCTGCAAGTGTATGGAGATTGGGAGGGTAGGGAGAGATAAACACTCTCTGGTGTGTGACCTAGGGGAAAAAAGTGAGTAGGGATGAGGAAAGATTCTGAGGGACATACAGAAATACTGTGGGAATAGAAAGGAAATCGAGGAAAAGGGAAATGGGGAGATGCAAGACAGTGGAAGAGAAATAAACATAGGACCTAACGAAGAGGCAAAGAGATTAGCAGAAAAACTAAATGAAGTGAGAAAACCAAAAAGGAGAGAGAATAGGGGAAAGAGAAAGAAGAGAGAGACTATTAAATAAAGGGAAAGGAGAAAGACCAATTTCAAGTTTAACAATAAGCTCAGGCAAGTGTGCAAATGGTCACCAGAACATTACGTAGGAAACATTATTGTATTAATGTGTCAATGAAACAAAGGCTTTAGAAAAGAATCTGAATTGAGGTCAGGATCCAACAAAGTGAAAAGGGTATTATTGCTTTCTTCACTCCTCATACTCCACAGCAACTGAAATGCTTTTGTTCAAAACTTTTCAGAAGTTTCACCGAGCTGAGGACACTTCAGCCCAAGGGGTTATATGTCACTGGAAAGTGGAGATTAGAATGGAAACACTTATGCAATCTTCACTACAGAGGCAGCTATATTGCAATCACATAGCTCCTCCCCTCCCTTCAGCTGACCAAAGCCAACTGATATACCTTTATTAAGGTCAAGTTCTTCATCATCCTCTTCCTTCTTATCTTTCTCTTCAGTATTATCTGCCTTTTCTGTGGAGACCCACTGAATCTCTCCACTTGTCTCTTGCCATTCTCCACTCTTATCGTGCTGTGCAGTAGGAGCTTCTTTGATCAACTCATCTGTCTGGCTCTCTGCCAGCTGTGCTGCTCGTTCCCGCTCAAGGAATAGCTGGTAGGAAAATTTGAGGAGACATTCAGTTATAGGACAAACCCTAAACAATACACTAATATTTTGAAATGTAATTTCCCCTTCCCATGCATGCACCTTTCCCATAGTTTTATTCTTCAATATTAGTCTTATTAATGACATTGGAGGAAAGAATTAGAATTCAAAACTATCTTGACAGATGGAGAAGTGGTCTAAATGAAACAGGATGAATTCAATAAGGACAAATGCAAAGTACTACACTTAGGAAGGAATACCCAATTGCACACATACAAAATGGGAAATGATTGCCTAGCAAGGAGTATTGCAGAAAAGGATCTAGGTGGGATACTGGATCAAACTAAATATAGATCAACAATCCTATACTCTTGCAAAAACCATTCTGGGATGTTAGTAGGAGTGTTGTAAGCAAGACAGGAGAGAAGTAACTCTCCCACTCCACTTAGCACTGAAAGTCTTCAAGTGCATAAAAGGTTGTTACAAAGAAAAGGATGACAAACTGTTCTTAGCTACTGAGGACAGGACAAGAAGCAATGGGTTTAAATTGCAGCAAGAGAGATTTAAGTTCGACATTAGGAAAAACTTCCTAACTGCAAGAGTAGTTAAGCACTGGAACAAAATCACCAGAGGTTTTTAAGAACAGGTTAGACAGGTTAGACAAAGACATCAAGGGTGATCTAGAGAATACTTAGTCCTGCCTCAGTGCAGGGGCCTGCACTAAATGACCCATTGAGGTCCCATCAAGTACCACATTTCTATGGTCATTATCCTCTTTTTAAAAGGATTATACACATTCATTATAAATAAGGGTGGAATGCCCCATGGTAAAGATCAAAGGCAACCTGATTCACCGCTTTGAAAGGATAAAAATACAAGTTAATATCATGATAGGAGTCAGAAACCTTTTCCTGAATAACAAATACAACATTTTCTTTGAGACACTGGAATACCCAAACTGCACTTTTCATTTGTAAAATGTTCAGGATGATATTACTCTTATAGGAATCTCTACATTTAACTTATTTTCCTGTTCTCGTCCACCCTTCCTTTTGTTCCCTCCTAATTCCTGTTTTAGTTTATTTTTATGCCAATTTTTTTGCCCCTCCCCTAAGTTGCTCCAGCTCTCCAAAATGATCCACTCCATGCATGAGTAGAGCAACGAAGTTCAATTAACAAGTTCTGTACTGGTGCTACTGGATAAGTGGTAAGCTCCCTGTTAAACTCAGAATTGAAGTATAAACTTCTAGAACACCTTTTTGAGCGGCCCTTTGCAAAGAGGTCTATATTTAGGCATTGTTCTTTTCTACTACTCTGTGTAATACATTGATAACTGATATCTGTTGTATCTGTAGTATACCCACACATGAGAGACTACAGGTTTCTGAATAAAACAAAACTGACTTCAGTTTCACAACTGGGGAAAAAAATAACCTGCCAAAAAAAAAAAAAAAAAAAAAAAAAAAAAAAAGAAAGAAAGAAAGAAAAAATCTGAAAGTGACCTCAAATTATCGCACTTTGTACAGGTACTGACCTAAGGATTTATCTATGCACAAACTGGAGCTGAAGTTGCTAAATGGGTTTTAATTCACACTTTTAGTAATTTCAGAAAAAGTCTGTATATGGACATTTATTTTAGATTGAGTGGTTGTAATTAAACTGAAACAGGACACTGGAACCAAAATCAGAGTATCCACACACAGACTAGCACTGAAATAATTAAAGGTGTGAATTAAAATCCATTTAGCTACTTCAACTCCAGTTTGTGCCTGATAAGCCGATATAGTGTGAGCCTGTTTCACAATGGAATAGTTCTTCATGGCTTTTTTTTTTTTTTATGATTTAGTCAATCTGCACATCCTGATGCATTGAAACTGATATGATGCATGCTATATATCGGTAAACAACATGTTATGTGAAAGTACATTTCTTAAAATTCAATAAAGACGTAATTTTGAAAAGCCATTAATTGAAGGGGGTATGCAAGACAAATGTAGCTCAAGATATTGTACTAGAACTACAGCAGGTTTAATCAAATCTAGAAATAAATTGGATACAAAAAAAGCTTTAGTGTGAATGAAAGCAGCCTTTCGGTGTCAGAAATAATGGTACTACTGTCCTTTATATGGAAAACAGCTTCTGCAATAGAGGACACTGACAAAAGAGAAAGTATTGTAACTGGATAACTAAGTGAAAGCTATGGGGGGGGAAAAACCACAACAGGTTCTGCATTTTGTAAGGTTCACAGGAATAAAAAATCTTTGACATGTCACTGCCTCTTGTTAACTCACATTTCCTCCATAACCAAGTAACTTCAATATTACATGGAGAACTGTTTTGTGACTAAAGTTGCTACTTACCTGTACTAAAGCCTGAACAGCATCAATCTGACCAGTTATCTTTATGCTATCATCCCCTTCTCCTGAACAGAATGAATCAAAAGAACATGTTGTTTCCATATTGACAAGACAGTGTCTATTCCGAGCACTATACTCTACCAGATTGATCAGCAGACCCAAGCCCTGGAAGAATCAAGAAGTCAAATATTATATACAATGAAGAAAAAAAGAATACAAATAAAAGAATCTTATTTATCAGATGCACTGATAGATACCATTTTTATACTTTAGCTATGTGGTGCTCACCAAGGTATGGGCACTCCTTTATCAAATGGTCTGATGTACAGAATATGGCCAAACTTAAAAAAAAATTAAAATCAGAAGTTAAGTTCCGACATCCATATTTAGGCACCTGAATAAGTGGCCAGATTTTCAAGAATGCTGAGTACAAAGCATTTCTCAGCACTTTTGAAGCTCTGGTCCCCTTATTTATAATAGAGATTTAGGAGCCTAACTTTTGGCTCGCTTTTTTGAAAAACTTGGCCAATGCATTTTATCTTTTGCCATTTATGCTACGTAGAATTACTTCACTACTGTCAAAAGAGAAGCAAAGTAGATTTATCAAACAAAACTTGTCCCAAACTGACTACATATACTGTACTTCTAAACTTGAATGGACACTGAAATGAGACAGCTATTTTCTTCTAAAGTGGGTCTAAGATGATGTCTCTTGTTCACCCAATTAACAGTGGACTTTTACCACATTAAATATATATGGATTACTTCATCAACAAAGATTTTGCACTGCAGGGCTCCCATTTCATTCTAAATTCTTATTTTGTACTGTCAAACATCTGTTTGTAAAAAAAAGTTTCTAGGCATTCTATGTGCACACAGAGTTTGACCTAATTTTTAAAAGCTTTGTTACAGACTGTAGTCACATAATGGGCACCTTAAAAATCCTTTTACAGTGCCAAGTTTATTCCTTCAAATGCAGTGTTGGTTACTCCTGAAATTCTTATTTTTCATGATTTGGGTAACGTTTAAGCAACAAATACTTAAGTCATTAAACAGTGTTTCCTCAGACCATACACAGGTAATGCTTCCATTGACTTCAATGTGACATTTTCTTGAGAAAAAGCTCAGTAAAAACTTTAGAATAAGGACGTCATCATGAAAAACTGAAGTAGTTCAATACACATAAGACTGGGGCAAACTCATTCTTTATATTAATGAAACAAAGGGTCTTTTTTACTACTCTTAGTTTAAAGAATGCTATCTTACCAACACCCGAATATCAAATCTCTGTTCTTGAGGTAGGAACTTTGGAACCTGAAGCACACAATTCATAGCTGTGCCTATCAGACCATCTTGTTCACCCGTTTTTGTGCTGCCCCACTCTATTTAAAAAAAAAAAAAAAAGTGGTCAAGCTTCTAAATTTGTAAACAATTTTTTTTAATATCATGCAAACATTAACAAAACAAATCTTTTCTAAAAAACAATTAGCATCCTTTGTCTAAGACATTTCTCTTATTAACAATCTATTTCCCAGTCCCGATCCAATTTCTGGTGACAATTACTGGTTACTGTATTGCTAAGATCCAGCATACATGAGCAAATTACTATAGAATTTAGGAGGCTAAACATGGTTGGTAGGAATGGCCTACCTTATACTGTTTGATATACAAGTGCAAGCTCTGGAAAGAGCCCTTACCATTATCATTTGTTAAGTTAAGCAAGACACCAATGATGGCCCTCATGCAATCTTCCACTGCTTTACCCACATGATTAGTTACATTCTGGTGAGGGAAAGGCTTGCTGTATGGTAAACAGATGCTGTCTTCAGCACGGTTATATCGCTGGATCAATTCCTCACAATGCTGCAATGCTCTGAAGATGGAAAATGCAGAGAAGACATAATTAAGTAACTAACAGTACTAGGGCATTTTATCTTTCATTATATGTGCATGATGAAAAAAATGATATAAATGTGATGTCTATGCAAAATGCGTTCTATAGTATCTAAAATTAATTTTTTGTTCTGTACTTGCCAGAGTTAATTACCTCCATCTCACAATAATGAAAAAAATGCCAACTGACTTTCCAACAAGATATACTACGCTTCGTCACAACCCTAGACAATGAGCTTGATTCTTTACTTTAGATCAAGTTTATGTTGGCATATGTGACAAATTGGGCTGGGGTGTGTGTGGCTTTTTTTTTTTTCCTTGCTTTTTTCAATGGTTTGCATGCAGTGGGGGTGGGACGCAGTTTCCCTGGGTGTTATTGGTTTAATGAAGTGATGGGAGAGGGAGTTTGTTGTTACAGAGGACGAACGAGGGAACTTGGGACCCCAGCCAATGGCCTGGAGAATGGATACCCCAGCAACTGGTGACCTGGAGGCCCAGCTCGGGAGTCACAGCCAGTGGGAGGACAATGGGCTGCAAAGCGAGGACCCCAGTCACCTGACCAGCCGGTTCCAGCCAGAGGGGGACAGAGGACGGCTGAGAGGAGAGGAGGCCTGGGCAACCCTGTTTACCTGGAAAGACAACAATGGACAGAGGCAGGGTTTGGGGAAGGTGATATCAGATGCACAGCTGGGAAGCGGGGTGGGGTGGGGTGGTCCTTGGGGCTGGAGGGAGAGAGCAGGCAGAGCCCTCCTGGATGCAGGGGAGACTTTTCTGTGCTGTGCTGAGGGAGGCCAGGCCTGAGGGTCCTGAGAGTTTCCTATACTGTGTTCTGATGTTCAATAAACCCTCCTGTTTTACGCTGGCTGAGAGTCACTCCGGTCTAGAGAACAGGGTTGCATTATTACTTCTGGGAGTGGAGGCCCCGGAGGTCCAGAGTGAGTGGACTCCCTGAGGGGGCCCACAGCGAGAGACAGACATGCTAAATCTCAGAGAGGTGCAGTTCCAGGAGGCGGAGAGGCTTAACCCCCGAGAGTGGACCCCCGAGAAGGGCTGTCACACTGAAGGGGGTTCCCCCCAGGGACCGTACGGGGCCAAGAGTGGGCACGACCTGTGAGTCCGTGACAGCACAACATAAAATGTCATGGATTTCAACAGAGTTACAGATAAAACTGGGAAAATGCAGTTGAGAACCAGGATCTAAATCACAAACACACAAACGTCTAAATATAATACTATATAGCAGAATTTTTTTTTAAAGTATTCACTCAAGATATCTGATTTACCAGCCAGCCATGCTTGAGATACTAATTCCAAAGTATGCTTCAATTGGCTAGTTAGGGTCAGATCTCAGCCCAGTTTTATCTCCTTTTTACCCTCCGAGTGGCACAAAAGGGATGCAATCTAGTAGCAACTGGCTAGTTGAAAATTCTTCCAAATTCCGCAGATGGCAAAGTGTAGAGAATAACAGAATTCCACTATGGCAATTCTAAGCTGGTATGTGGTCCTCTTTGGAACATGCCAGCTTCTCTCACTTCTATCAGAACCCAGGCAGCTTGCAAATCAGGTAACCAGCACTAGCTTCCTAATTGTCCACACCTCATAAGCCCAGAGAAAGTATTGGCACAGCAATGAATTTGGCACATAATATTTACTACTTTTCTTATGAAGAGAAATAGTAGCAGCATAATAGTTTTATTCTAAACTATTTTAACAATTAATAGTAAAGCATTATTAATTTTCTTTTAGCTATGTTTACACTGGCCTTTTCCCCACGACTTCAATTTCCCACCATTGCGAGCACTAGTGTAGAGAGCACGCTCCAGGCAAGTGATAGTATTTTGTCTATATTCACTTAGCTACCACCATTTCAGTTCCACAGGTTGTAGCAATACTCAGAAATTCTAGGGGAATAGGTATACATTGTAGCCATGGCCTGTGTTTATTTTTGTCATACCATGTACAAGAAAGCCTGAAATACCATTTTATGAGAACTTACTTAGCTGATGAGACTATGAGCTGTGAGTCTTTGTATGCTATCAAATAGCTTTGATTCTCTGGGTTATGCACGGTTACCTAAAAAGGGAAAAAACAACAGTATTGGGACTAACCTTTTGTTGGAAGAGGGAAGGAACAGTGAACACACAATATTTCTCTTTTTTGCTCACCACTTTATTTCCTCATCAATATTTACAAAAACCAGCCAGAAGGCAAGACGGAAATTGCCACTTGAAAACCTCATTCTCCATGTCCATTTTTACTTTTTTTGTGACAGTATTCTCCTATGATTTTATCTTGTACCTGGCCCCACAGAACACCACAGAATGCTCATCTCGGTTAAGTCCTACAGAACCCTACCATCTCATGTTGCAGACCAAGTCTCTCACACATCTATCTTTGGTATCAAACAAAGGAACTATGTGCAATAATGCGGCAGAAAAAAAATGAATCAATTATCCCATCAGGAAGACAGTATATCTGCTCATACTTACACTTTCTAAGACCCGTAAACATCTTTCTGCTCCCCATAACGAAGCAACCAATTTCTCTTCATTTTCGTCACTGCTTAGGTGATCCACACATTCTTTGACTAAGTAATAAAGAGAGCAGCATTAAAGAGGTCTTTCTGAAATCTGCACTTGTAAAAGTACAAAGAGCAATGCATACAGGAACAGCAATTCTCCCAATACCTCATCAACCCAATTTGTCACACTTTTACAAAGTTGCTTTATTAACAGGAGTCCGATGATCATAAAATGAATTAGTATTTCAAAAAGTGTTCTATTTATCACAGTAAAATATTTGTAAAGAAACACTTAGTATGGTCTCAGACATTATGTTTGCCAAAGTAACACAAAACATCAGCTGCCAAACAATAATGATATGAATAAAGACTCCTCTATACTACTATTTAAAAGATGGAAAACACATAAATAGGTTTGTCAAGAGGAGAGAAAAACCAAGTTTATATTTCTATTGACCAAGAAGAGATTCTGCAGCAAACTCCTATAGCACAGAACTGTAGATTAACCAGCACATTTTATACTATTAAAGAAGCAGATATCTACTACTACAATACAAACCTTTTGAAGTGAAACCAAAGACAGACAAAGAATTGGCAAGATTGCATCTCAAAACTCTCAGCACCAGCTCATTGCTTTTTTACTTTCTTTTACTCAATTTCAAGAGCCAGCCTTCTCCAACTCACTGATATTTGTTTCAACAGAGGCCTTCCTTCCCATGTTTTCCCCCCACACTTTGAGCAAAGTGCACCTACAAGTATCTTAAAGGAGCTCAAACTCATGTCTTCTTGAAGAGCTAGCTTTCTCTGGACTGTCTTGGAAAGAAAATATGTCTGGAATAGGACATAGTATTCTAGAAGGGGGTATTGCTGGTGCTTTGTGAAGTAACAGAATTCCAATACCCATACATAGTATATAAGTAAGACAACTCAAAACCCAAGCTCCTAAATTGCCCAACTGGTATCCTATTATCCAGCTGAAATAACACTCATTGTCTATTTAATTCAATCGGTTTTCAATGCAACATGCTACACTTTAATGAGGCATTAATTTTCCCCAACAATCTGATGTGGAATTTTAAGTACTTTTTGATAGTAGAAGATACACATTTTTTCTTTCCTCTTACCAGGAAAGCAGAAATTAAGAAAAGCTGACAAATTAAGGAAAAATCTTCCCCTCATAAATTTATGTCTAATTCATGTATACTTTTCAATGCATCAGAAACTAAATGTATTCAATATACCTTTATCTACAATATGATCAAGACCACCTAGAAGTCGCAGCTCTTCTTTAAACCAGTCCCCTGCTCGTTTTGAGGTGAGAGACAGTAGTGTCTCCATTGCCAAATGCCCAGTCTGAAAAAGTCAGAATCTAGAATTAGTAAAGTAATTCCATTACCAACAGCTATTGACAACTGCATCATAGCATATAAAAATACCTTATATTAAAAAAAATAACCATAGGGCCTTTAAAATATGCAATAATTCTGAATCCATGAATTAACAAGAAATTGTACTAGTTTAGCTACAGAAATCATTTCATGAGTGAACAACAGTTTGACAAGCATTGCAGATGCCTCTCTTGTCCTGAAAGGCATCCACACCACACCACAAGTCTATTGGAAGGAATCAACTAGAGCTATGCACAGTGAATCCTGTAGTTCAAAGTCTATATTTGTATGTTTTGGGGAACTGAAGAGTCATGGCTGATGTCAAAATAAAGTCATTTCAGTGTTTAACTCAAAGAACTCCATAAGATCACTGGAAGTTTATCATCCCATTACCTAAAAAATGAACAAAAGTTCTCTGTGTAGAACAGCCACCAGAGGGAGCAAAGCAAACTGGCAAGTGTTTAAAAGAAGCTTGACTGAATACTGACAAGGGAAGAGTAAAAATACTTTTGGACTTTCATTTTTATATTTCTCAATTTTGCCAGTTTTTTAAAAGAGTCAAACTGTCTCCTTCCATTTGCACTTCCTGTTATCAAACACCAAACTGAGGAAGGAAATGGCCAAATCAGCCAGGAAGCACAAAATAAGGAAAGCCACAGAAAACACTGCTTCTCTCTGTCTTCCATATATGTTAGCTTTCTCCTCTTGCTGAAAACGTTTTTGACTTTACACTATTAAAAAAATATTTTTTGTAAATTAGCAGGACAACAACATCTCACTGGGGGAAAACCTTCCAGTATTTACAATATGTTCTATACTTAGAATAAAGAATACTCAGGACACACCAGAAATACTGCAAAAATTGAAAAGTTTAAGGGTGTTTACCAAATAATTACTCCCTGCCATGTTCTTACCAAAACATGTGCATCCGTGAGCTGAACCATTTTAGATTTTATTTTGATGATTGCCTTATCTAGCCGTAAGGCTAATGCCAATGCAGCAAACATGGACAGAAACAAATGATATATAACCTATCTTGCACTCATAATTTAAAGCTACAGAGAACTGCACAACAAAACAATACTGATATTTACATCACACACTAAGCAGGATACAGGTAAAACAAACCCTAGGCCATAAACAAATCTAGTAATTTCATGTGTACGACATAAATACAATAAATAAAAGAGCAGATAAAATAGGAAAGGTTTTCAGTAGCGATAACTGAAGACCACTCCACTTCTAGACTTCATACCTGAGGCCACAACTTCGAAGCACTGTTTATGCAGCTATGGAATTGATGGATGGATACAGCTATGGACCCTTCAATGGAAAGATCTGGGGCCACATAGGGTATTGTGCACAGCATTTTGGAGCACTAGAGTGAGCACAGCTAGACAAAGTCTGTCAACTCAGCTGGGATACTTTGGCTCCCACAAGCTCCAAAACACTGTAGACATACCCTATGTGGCCTCAGACACTTTCATTGAAGGCCAACATTCTTAAAGTGTTGCTCTTCAAGGAAGAGGGGAAGGTAGAAGATTAGAATAAATATGCAGAATCATCCCTCCCAAAGAACTGGTTACAGGCAAATAAATGTCTTTTCATCTTTGAGGTAGCCTCCATATACTCTCAGTGGTGAGAGTTTAGTTAGCAACACAATATTTTGGGAAATGAATTAATGAGTTATATTTAAACAAAGAACATAGAACTGTCCCTCCAAAGCAAGCCAATCCCACAAACAAATGGAGCGAGTAATACTGTGTAAAATTCTGAACAGAACTTCAGATAGCAGTCCTGCAGATTGCTATGATGGAAGTGTTCCAGAAACATGTTATCAAGGTTTCTTCCTTCACCCTAGAAGAATGAGTTCTAAATTGAAGTACTGACACCTGAAACAAGGCATTACATATTCAGTGCAAAATCTAATCCATTTTGATAGCTCTTAAGTGGAAATGGAACTCCCCTTACCTAAACGCATAGCCTTTGGGATCAGCGTAACTTCCTAAATATCTGAGCCTGTGCAATGAAAACTCAGACTAAATATCTATGATGAGGATTTGGGAAGGCAAAACAGGAGATTAATTGTCTAGTCAGAATCTGCACTATTTTGGGTAAAAATGTCAACCAAGTCAGTCTCCTTGGTGCCAGAACAGACATGGAAAAGGACTCTGAGAATGCCACCAATTTGTAGCTGGACATTTCAGGATTCGATGTTGCCTGGAAACGCAATTTATTTGGCATCAATATCTTAAGGTTGTTTGTTTAGCTGTGAACTAAAACAGCCAAGTTAAAACAAAGAAAACAGACCTTCAGTTCAGCCTCAGGACATCTGAAGACCAGAAAATTCTTAGGTCCATAACCATGTGCTATAAAAGCCTATGAAATACTAATCAACCTAAAACTGAAATGCCAACCATATTGTGTTATGTCATCATATACCCCTTAGCTGTAGCTAGCAGCCATATGGTCAGATTATTTTCCTTAAAACAATTGAATTCCTTTCACCGACATAGAATACTGTCTTCTAATGCCAATTTCACAATTTGTTCCATAACTGAAAGTTTGAGAAAACTGAGTGGAAGAATGACAAAATTACCAAAAAAAACCATGCAAATAGAAACGCCACCTCAAGCAAGGCATGTTTTCTTTTAATCTGGTGTAAAATGGAACACATAGCAGTAATCTCCAAGTTACATTAAGAGCTGAAGACGTTATGTCTAGAGATAACGCCTCTAAAAACTTCAATCCACAGATCTTTGACAAAAACTGATTTAAAAAAGTATAAGACTGATAAAAATCATGGTAAAATTCAAAACAAAAAACCTAAAAAGCATTAAGGAAAATGCATTACACAATGTAACACTGAGAAAAAACTAAAGCTTACAGTAAACTGAAATACAGGTTATATTAGTCATACCATCTAGTGGTAACATACTACAGTATCAGTTGCACTGTTCCAGATCAGACCAGCGGTCCAGCTAGTCCAAGGTCCTACTCAGTGTGTTCACATTTTTTTAAACATAAAATTTTGAAAAGCTTATAACCTATCCATTATTATTTGTGCTAGGATGAAACTATCAAGAGAAGTCTCATCCCAGCAGCTTTAAACTAGGGCTGTGAAGCAATTAAAAAAATTAATCGCACTGTTAAACAATAATAGAATACCATTTATTTAAATTTATTTTCTACATTTTCAAATATATTGATTTCAATTACAACACAGAATACTAACTGCACAGTGCTCAGTTTATATTTATTTTTATTACAGATATTTGCACTGTAAAAAACAAGAAATAGTATTTTTCAATTCCCCCATTGCAAGAACATGAAAGTTGAATTTACAAATGTAGAATTATGTTAAAAAAACCTACATTCAAAAATAAAACAATGTAAAACTTCAGAGCCTACAACTCCACTCAGTCCTACTTCTTGTTCAGACAATCGCTCAGACAAGTTTATTTACATTTGCAGGAGATAATGCTACCTGCTTCTTGTTCACGTCACCTGAAAGAGAGAGTAGGTATTTCCATGGCACTGTTGTAGCCGTCACAAGATATTAACGTGCCAAATGCCCTAAAGATTCATATGTCCCTTCATGTATCAACCACCATTCCAGGAAACGTGCGTCCATTCTGATGACTGGTTCTGCTTGATAATGATCCAAAGCAGTGCGGATCGACGCACGTTCATTGTAGTCATCTGAGTCAGATGCCACCAGCAGAAGGTTGATTTTCTTTTCTGGTGGTAAGGGTTCTGTAGTTTCTGCATCGAAGTGTTGCTCTTTTAAGACTTCTGAAAGCATGCTCCATACCTAGTCCCTCTCATTTTTTGGAAGGCACTTCAGATTCTTAAACCTTGGGTCAAGTGCCGTAGCTATCTTTTAGAAATCTCACATTGGTACCTTCTACTAGTTTTGTCAAATCTGCAGTGAAAGCGTTCTCAAAACAAACAAAGCAAGCAAGCAAGCGCTGGGTCATCATCCGAAACTGCTATAACATGAAATATATGGCAGAACGTGGGTAAAACAGAGCAGGAGACATACACTTCTCCCCCAAGTAGTTCAGTTACAAATTTAATTAATGCATTTTTTTTTTAATGAGTGGAAGCATGTCCTCTGGAATGATGGCTGAATCATGAAGGCGCATACAAATGTTTAGCACATCTTGTATGTAAATACCTTGTAATGTCGACTACTGAAGTGCCATACCAACGCCTGTTCTCACTTTCAGGTGACGTAAATAATAAGCAGGCAGCATTAAGTCCCGTAAATGTAAACAAATTTGTCTTCGCGATTGGCTGAACAAGATGTAGGACTGAATGGACTTGTAGGCTCTAAAGTTTTACATTGTTTTGTTTTAGAGCAGGGGTCTCCAAAGTATGGCCCGCAGCTTCAATTTGTCCGGCCCCCGAACCAATTGCTGCCGCCGCCTCAGCACGTCGGCAGCAGCGAGTATTTCGGCGGCAGCTTAAACGCTGCTGGCGCTTCGGCGGCAACTTAAATGCTGCTGCCGCCTCGGCGGTATTTCGGCAGCAGTTTAAAGGCTGCTGCCGCCTCGGTGGCAGGGCGCAGAGGGCGGCAGTCAGGGGCGCCCCCGCCGGTCCCAGAATACCCGCCGCCGAAGCCGCCGCGGCTTGCCTGCGGGAGGTCCGCCGGTCCTGCAGCTTCGGTGGCAATTGGGTGGAGGGTAAGCTCAAGAGAACGGGCTGGCCCACGAAGCCCCTTGAAAAATGTAATGTGGCCCTCGTCTCCTAAAGTTTGGAGACCCCTGTTTTACAGGGCAGTTAAATTAAAAACATTACATTTGTAAGTTGCACTTTCACCAAAAAAAGAGATTGCACTACAGTACTTGTATGAGTTGAACTGAAAAATACTATTTTTTTGTCATTTTTACAGTGTAGATATTTAATCAAAAGTCCTATAAAGTGAGCACTGTACACTTTGCATTCTGTGTTGTAACTGAAATCAATATATTTGAAAATGTAGAAAAACATCCAAAAATATTTAATAAATTTCACTCGGTAGTCTATTGCTTGACAGGGCGATTAAAACTGTGATTAATCGCGATTAATTTTTTTAACCACAATTAATTTTTTGAGTTAATCATGTGCATTAACTGCGATTCGACAGCCCTACTTTAAACTTAAAAAAAAAGTTTGTTGGTTTTTAGAGGATCTTACAACTGAAGTAAGGTGCTATTTGTATCTACACAATTTATAAATACACTAGTTTATATTGTGGCTACCAAATTGGATGTATAAGTTGTTGATGTACTTTTACATCAAATCAAAATGGTACATATACACTCCATTTCAGAGTGTTACAAGTGCAAAAGGGTTGGTTAAAGATTAGTCAAGCAATCCATTGACAAAACGTATTTGAACAGTACACAAACAGCGAAAGAAATTCCCCCTCCTCTTTTTTCATTATCTTTTTGGGCTTTTCACAACCACTGTATAACAAAGGAAAGCACTTGAATAATCTGGTACTGGCCACTGTCGGAGGCAAGATTTTGGAATAATTGGACTGCTGGTCCGATCTGAGATGACAGTTCTTATGTAAGAACTTTAAAAGAGCCAGAAAAGCAAGGATATTTAGAAGAGTCAAAATCTTTACCTCATCACATTACACTTGGATATTGCACAACTATCCAACTACTTGTTGACAGAACACACCTGGAGCAGCTTGAGAATAATTTCAACTTTAACTGTGAATTTTACTCCTTCTAGAGACCAACCATTAATGTTATTTTTACCTAATTTTGATGCATGACATATTAATCATATATAGCAGATCAAATCTCGGACACAAACAGTCTGGAACCAAATACTGCTATCAAAACTTTATAAGCTTACGTTTATTTCTTAACCAATTACAAACCTGTTACTACGTACAATAGGACTACAATGTGGTGAACTGCAGAACTGCAGAGAACTACCTCTGTTAGTCTATAAGGTGCCACAGGACCCTTTGTCGCTTCTACAGATCCAGACTAACACGGCTACCCCGATACTGCAGAACTATTGTAGCTTATTGTATAGATTTAGAGTAGCCTTGTTCTAGAAAAGAATTTGTAAATTTAAAGATGAAAAAGATGTACTGCACATAAGATATTCTATAAAGAAAATAGATGAAATTTCAGATTACTTTTGGCCCCCAATAGAGCATCACAAGGCACAATGTAAACATTTAGTTATAACTAGAATGGAAAGATAGTGCTGCTAATAAATTTCATTTTACCAAGCATTTCACTTTAGATTAGTTTTAAAACAGACCCTTCAAACACAATCAGGAGACCCACCGTGATGTTTTCGAGATCAAGATGTTTGTTGTGGACAGTTTCACAGAGCCTCCGGATTTTTTCCTTAATTTTGTTCATGTCTTTTTCATTAAGCAGCTTGGCAGAAGAAGCGTCTTGCTCTAGCTCCAAAAGCCGAATCATCAGATCTAGACTAGCTCTGTCTAGATCCATGTTCAAACGATCTCTACTCAGGATGTACATAAGAGCTGCTGTACAAAGTGACAGATTCTTGAAAACAAAAAGACAAATATAAAAGTGTAGCAGCACTCGTGCTAGATGAAAAATGAACAGCACTTAAACATGAAGATTTGTTAATAGACAAAGTTGGTGATTTGTGGGAGAAATCTGTCAGACTTTGCCTATGCCAGCACTGAAGCTAGTAACTATAACTGTCTGAACACTGTTCTTTCTAGCAAGATACTAACAGTTTCCCTGGACAATGTAGGCAAAGCACAAATCACCTGATTCATTTTACAAAATCCTGCTAGAGAAGCAACACATTTGAAAGTTACCCCAAAGAAGTCAGTGGTGCAGAGAGAAAAGCAAGGGATAGCAAGTGGAAACTTCATGAGGTGGTGGAAATGTAGAAAGGAATTATGGGAGGGATGGGAGAGAAGGGGGAGGCAGCAGGGGTGCTAGGTATATTGTTTGGCAGGGAGTGAAAATTTGGTTAGATAGGAGGAAGACAAGAGAGAGGAGATAGAAATGAAGGTGGAAGAGGCTGCAGGGATGAGGGCCGGGTCATATAAACACCAACCCAGTGAGCAGGGAATCTATAGTTGGTTAGGGATTCCTAGCACAGAGCCTCAAATTCTTAGTGAAGTCTGCCGCCGGGATTCCCCAAACCCAGGAAAACTGTTCCCATTGAGGTAAGGCTTTCCCAGTCTTCCCCACAAGAGGCTAGGCAAGAACCCATCCTCCACTAAATGAGCAAAGAGCCAAGGTCTTTCCCCTAATGTTTTCATCCTCTGGAGAATTGGGAAGTGAACAGTGGCCCCTCCTTGATAAAAAGAGGGGGACACCACCCCACCCTTCCTCAAGAACAATGCAAGAGTAAATCCTCATGGGGATTCTAAAAAGGAGAGGGAGGTCACAGGGCTCAGATGCACGAAGATATTTAGTTTCCTAACTTCCACTGAAATCAATGGAAGTTGGAAGCCTAAACATTGTTTTGGATCTGGGCCAGGGTGCCAGAGGTGTGTGTGTGTGTGAGCTTGCAATTAGTTGTCCACCATTCCAGGGGACCTCCAAGCAGTAAGCAGAGCTTTCATGGTGCTCAGAGCTCTGCCGGGCAGACACCTTACAGAAACCCTCAAAGAAGGTGCTGACCTTGTTGACATCTGAAGGGAAAGGAACTGATCAACAGTGAGCTGGTCAGATGGAACAGAAATAGAGAGGAATAGGCACTTGTTGAAATTAAAGGCTTGGTTGTTCGTATGCAGACCTCAAAAGATCACACCACAACCTAAAGGCATCTGCTCTATAGACATGCTAAGGTCTCTGTGAGGACAGTCACCCTTAACTTCAAAAGCCTTCTTGCTAACACCCCCCCGCCCCCCAAGGCCTTTGCTGCCCATCCCCTCCAGGGTACTCCCGCTATTCACTTGTTATGCATTCATACTGCACCAGTTCCCTCCCTCCATTCTCCAACCCCTATTTCCTGCCACTTCCATACAGCCCCCCAGTCCAGTTTTAAATGTTTAAACTGGACCACAACAAGGGGGACAGCCTGGAGGGGTGGGGGGAGAGAGATGGTATAGACTGTGTTGGAGTGGTTATGTTGGGGTGTGTGTCAATGAGTAGCACAGAAGTAGAGTTTGGGGGAGCGGGTTAAAGAAGGTAGGGGCAATGGAAGAGCTCAAGGTTTCTGTGCATGTGCACACAGAAAATCTATTTAAACCAATGAATCTGCTACGGGAGCCGATAAGCCTCCCAAAGGCTTCAGTAAAGTAGGCAAGCAGAGAGGCTGAGAGTTTTGTGGAAAACAGAGAGGTGGGTGAAATGGCAGGGGCCAGGTGGGAAATAAGCAGAAAGATAACATGGGTGCCAGGGAGCCCTAGGACAGCAGGACCCTCCTTAAGACACTATGAACAAGTAAAGGAGTGTTATTTTATACCTCAGAAAGATTATAAATCCCTAGCTCATTTAAGCAGCTTGGTCATGCCATGTGTACACATCTTTATACAGTGGCCTGCCTGACAGGATTTGGTTCATATTGAATATTTGCTTAAAAGGTTTAGCTCAACACCAGAAAAAAAACGTGTGCACGTGCGCAAATCTACATGTGTCAGTTTAGGAGTTCTGAACACAAGCCTGTGATGAGAAGAGATGCTGAGGAATAGGGTGAGGGGATCAGTGATGCAAGATTTTATAAAATCCTAATTTTGGATTCATCACAATATAAAGTTTTGAATGTTAGGGCTATGAAGTTTTCCCAGAATATATTCTCTAGACAAGCTATTTTAACAATGCAGATTTTCAGAGAAATGATTCCTCCAAACAAACATTGGAGAGGGGAGGGGGGAGAAGAGAAGAGATGGGTTAAAAAAAAAATAGGGATTATGACAGAAGTCTGAAGGCAACCTTGACTATGGAATTGCAACTGATGCCTCCATAATAGCATTCAGGGGAAAAAAAATAAAATCTTCAATTCTTGTTACATACACACCAAAAACTGCAGGCCAATTACTCCCACTCAGAAGAATTTTGATCTTTGTCTCCTTGTTCTCATTCTATTTATATTCCAGCTTGTGGGAACAGATGGTAATTTTCAAAGGTTTAGCATTATATTTTAATTTATTCTATATTTCTTAATTATTCACATGTTCAAGCCATTAGAAACATGTTTTTGTGTGTAACTACTGACAATTTTCATGAAAACAGTTTTTGTTTTAAAAATTAATAATCTACTACTCTGAAGCATTCACAGCATATTCTGAAAAAGATAGTTAATCAAGAAACTGCAGTTTAAATACCAGTTTACCAATTAGGTGGAACAAGTATTTTTCAAAGATGACAATTTGTATTTGGGAATAACTCTGAGATAACTGGTAATTTTATTGTGCCTACTGGGCACGAAAGAATTTATTCATTTCAACTACTGTTTCATATCCTCAATAAGGTAAACTAACAATCTTATTCTCTCAAATCCGTTATAGAATATAGTTGCAGTGCAAGTAATAATTGATCATCAACATTTATTTCCAATTATGTTGCCATTTGGGGCAAAGCCGTTTCTCTCTTTCCTAAAACTATAAATAGTTACAAAAAAGTGCATATATATGACGTTTCCTTTTTCAAAACCTTTCTTTCTAAATCCAAGCGAAGCTAGCACTACCGATGTCATGAAATGGACACAATGCCATATGGTAGGAGTAAGTCCATTTTTCTATTTTGAAGTGTAACTGTTTCCCCATTTCCTTTTGGACGAGCTTGAGTTCTGTGATACTCTTGTTGAGACTTAGGGGCAAAATCTATTTCTAATCATTTGAACAAAATTAAAAATGTTAGTGAAACACAGATGTTAAATGCAACAGCAGTGAGGAAATATACAGCAGGATTATTTAAAATAAAGCATAAATATGTATCTCCAGCTACAGAATATCACACAATTATTGACAAAGACATAAATTTAGCTGTTCAGAAGGTCTTAGTTCCTATATATAAAATACATTTAAAAGACATTAAATGAAAACCTAATTTTATTTTCAACATATTGAAAGTGGATGTTTACTTGTTCAAATATATTTCTGGAAAAAAGTAATTTAAATGTTTTGGGTTTTTTGCTGCAATCAAATATTGCAAATATTTTTTGAAACTGGTGTTTTAGTTCATCTGAAAATAAAGAAGTGATGGCAATGGTTAAAGACAACATAGTACAAGATGTTATTGCACATGCGTACTGCGCATTAGCCAAACCAATGAGCTCCAAGAGACTCCCTCAACAAGTTTCCTGTCACACAGAAATAGCCTGTGTTTGGCTACTCTCAATTTCATGACTACAAAGGAATGAGATTTTATTTAATTTTAAAAATGTATTTATTAACATTTCCATGCCACTCATGACCACTATTTGACTGCTTGCGGGAAGACAACAAATTTAACATTGTTCTCACATGTATTTTGTCAAGTCAACATACAATAGAGGTCAAAGAAACAGCTGGTTGGACTTTAAGATTTATTAACTACACAAAGGATCAAATGGATGTTTCCAAAATCAGCTTCTGTAACAATCCCTCCTCATGGCATTCTCCACAAACCTCTTGGGGGGAAAAAAATAATGGCAGGTACAAGCCTTAGAAATGGTTTCCACTGAAGTTAAACCCAACTTGTGAGGTGTTGGGGGAACAGGAAAACTTGTATAGCTTTAGTTTCATGTCACTGGTTAAGGTAGCTGAAGTCTTTCAAGAAGATTTTTCATTAATAGCTAACACTATGCCACGCTACAACTTACAGCACTGCTTAAGAACACTAGCATAGCATGCACACAATGTAGACAACTACAAAGGAAAAAAGGAGAGTATCTACATTCAAGCTATTTTATACTGAGGAGTTTAAGTTTGGAGATAAATATATGGATTAGTCTTTATTTTTACTCAAGTGAAATTGGAAAGAAAAATAGAAAAGTTAAACACTAATATTCTAAGTACTACTTTTAAACTAAATGTAATGAATAAAAGTAGTATGAAACTTAAAATGGATAAAGATTTGAAATCATAAACCAAAACTCAGCACCAAAGCTTTTAAGACTATGAATTTTAAACAAGCTTTATCAAGCCTCAAAAAAATGTGTGGGGAAGGATGGAGGGGGAGGGGAAGGAAGGGGCTGGAGAAATCAAGAGTTTCTGCCACCTTTGATTGCACGCAAGAGAACACATGCACTCTCTTGAATTTCCATGTCATGTTTCTGTGTGGACTTCTAAAGTCGGGCCACTATTTTCAGAAAAATGCTAAACAAATACAATCAACCTATACTAAAAACCTAATAAATGCATTTCTATATTTCCATCATCTCCATTCATTTACATATATCAATCCCAATGTGACTTGAAACAAACCAATTACATAGGATACATGAAATCTGAATACCTGGTGGTGTTGGGAGTCATCCAGTGTTTTGAAGACCATGGCTACCATTCCATGTGCTCTCAGGTGCATTCGGAAACTGGGCATGGCGCACTTTGTCGCCAAGCTAATAACACTGGAAAAAAGAGACAGGCATTCATGTGTTTGAAAGTCATTTATTTTTTTTTAAAAAGGCTAGTTAAGTAAACAAGTCTAATGAACATGAATATGTGCACATCCAACTGTTTGTGAGCTGATGAAAAGACTTGTTATATATATTCTTGTAAGGTTTACCGCCAATCTCAAATGGTGAAGATATGCAACATTCTATTTTAAGATTGCTTACTCATACCGGGCTACGTCTGGTTTCTTCTTTTAATGTTAGCTATAATAGGGTTGCAAATGGGTAACATCAAGTGTTTTAGGAACAACTTTTACTTGAAAGAAAAACCGTTACTAGTAAGACACACCAACTTGGTGAAGAGGATCAAGAAAAAAGTGTATTGTGAACTGACACCCTCACTATTTGTAATTCCTCCTCCTCCCCATGCAATATTGTGAAATATCAGTTTAGCCTGAAGTTTCACATAGCTAATCTGAGGCCAGAAGGAGGACTGGATTTTGGCGGGGAAAGCTTGGAATAACCCAACAAGTCACTTTTGAACTAGAGGAAAAAGAGGGTCTTGCCCACCAAACCATCAGGTATGCACACACCTCTCTTACTTCAGATCCTCCCCTCACCCGTCAATGTTCAAAATGCCTGCTTAGAATGGAGGTGTTTTTGCTCCTTCTCTTTCCCCCCACATACAATATTTAAAAAAAAAAAAAAGAAGAAGTGTGCTTTTCATAGCTCTAGTTAGGATTGTCTGAGTTTTCAGGTGTACCCAGCACAACCTACCTTCTAGGTTTTACAAAAGTGTTCCTTTAAAATCTGAAGTTTCTTAGTGCTTTACTCAACTTTGTTTAAAGGAGGTTATATTTCCTTACTTTGTAATTAAAAATTAAGAAGTTAATTGTCTCTGTAGCGAGCTGGCTACCCCGCTCCTGCCCTAAAGGGGTTAAAGCAGCCCAGGAGCGGGCTGTGACGGGGAAGAGCAGGCTGATTGGGGGAAGCAGCCACAGCAGGCCCTTATAAAAAGACTGCTAGCCAGGAGCTCAGACAGTCTCCTCTTGCTGTGGAGGGAGACGGGTCTGGCTGCTGGGAGACCTGAGAAGGTACCTGGAGTGGAGCAGGGCTGGGGGAAGGCCAGAGGAGCTGGGGAGCTCTGGCGTGGAAACCCCCCAGGCAACAGGCCTAGACTAAGGCCAAAAGGGGTACTGAGGTTGCAGGGGGTAGCCCATGGGTAGGCAGAAGCGGCAGGCTCAAATCCCCCTTGCCTATGATGACTGGCTAATACAGACTGCAGTCTGCCCCAGTGAATGGGGGGCTTGATGGTGACTGGCAGTAGCCTATAGGCTGAGGCAATGGGGGGACAGTGGGCGGGGGTCCCCCTGGGAGAGGAGATCCAGACTAAGCGAGTGCTGCCAGGGGGGGCAGCACCCCAGACAGAAGGGCAGCACCCCAGACAGAAGGGCACCGGGGTCTGGGAGGGACACGGGGGCCTGGCGGCAGGTGAGGCACCAGCCTGCAGAGGGCACTCTGGGTCAAATGAGCTAATTCCCAGGACAACCAACAGGAGGCGCCACAGGGGTAAGTCGTTGCGCCGTCAGTCTCCAATGGTGCAAGAGGAATAAAAAAAAATCAGGACTATAATGGAATATTACATTACAAAAAAAATCCTCTGACACCAAAGTAACCTTTAAAAATTGTATGAGAATGTCATGTTTAGATCTTTTACAGTCTCCAATCACAGCAACAGCATTCAAAGAGGTTCAGCTTGCCAACAAGGCTTCTAATTCCCCTAAGTCTACTGCTATCCTTACCCCTATATATCTTTTTCTTTGGAAAACACACACCTTGAAATGCACTGATTGGAGGAAAGTTCAATGAGTACAAGTTAGACCCAGTTTCCTATATAATTTTAGAAGTAGAGAACAAAGGTTTAAAAGAATTTTGAAAGTCTACAGAGACTCCGTGTACTGAATGTGAATTAGGGATGTAAATACAGTTTAAAAAGTTAACCATTTAAATGATTTAAAAATATTTCGTTTAAAGCGTTATCCATTTAAGCGGCTGGGGCCGGGCCTACTCCAACTGGCGCAGGGCTGCTGGGGTTGGCTGGTCGGCCAGCCCAGTGGTTAATGGTTAAGGCGGTAAGACTAATGCTTTCTGGTTAACCAGTTAACATTCTGCATCCCTAATATGAATAACTTAATTCTGAAATTCTTAGTTATATTGATTATTTACATAATTGCATATATAAACTCAAACAGGATGACTGAGATTTCTGCAAGTTATGTCAAATCAATCAACGTTACTGCAATTTGTTGAGTTACCTGGAGGAAACTGTTGATTTAATATCTGCTTTTTAAAGTTCTATAGCTGTTTTTGATAGACCTCAGAATGCCAAATAAAATTTCACTGCCATCTAAATCTACATTTCAAGGTTTTCTTCTACAATAATTGTAGTTTTGCCACATCTGTGTACACAGAAAGAATTATACCAGTATGGAAGATAAAAGGGATTTTTATATCACTATAGGACCATTCTCTCCTTGGTATGTTTAGGTTCACAAACTGCACAAAACAAACAGTGATCATGAATAAACATTTTCAACATGAGAATTTATACATCTAATTCCATTTTTGTGAACAGGATTTAATTTTACAATGCTAGATGCAAATCTAGAGATGAGCAAAATTTAGCAAAAGACTGACTATGATCTAATGTTCATGTTTTACATCCTCACAGTTATAACAAGGATTGCTAGTTAACCCCAGGCCTGCAAAAGTTGCAGTGAGCACCAGTGTTGGCTATGGCATTCTCAATAGGAAATAAAGAACAGACTGTTGGCAGAATTAAGGAAACTTCAGCATATTATTATGTTATCACTGTCAGTGAGTGTCTGGGGATGCTTTCCACATATACATTAAGTTATTTAAAAACTGAATTTTCTATTAAAGAGCAGTGGATAGATGCTTCCTTGCTTACAATCATATCCAAACAAAGAAAAGTTAAAGTGTAATCTTTGTCTTCAAGCAGTACAATAGGAAATTTGGGGGTGTAATTTTATTGCACAAAATCCTTTTATCCTTCCCCACATTATACATTCACACTCATGATACACTGTAAATGTCGTCTCCAATATTTTCAGATTTATTTATTTTTTGTTCCAGGCAGCAGAAACTCCAGGTAACTAACAACAACATTTTAAAGTCAGATCACATATTTAATAGAAATATATTTAACTCATTTTTTCCTTTGAATACAATATATACAAGATATTTTATGTTAAAATATCTCACCTAAGGCAACGTGTGTTTAGGGGCTGATTGCTCTTCAGTCCGCTTAGCAAGTACTCAATATCATCTGTGAACTCTTGATTTTCACCAAATTCCACTACATCATTGAAGTGCTTTACATGCTGAACAACAGTGTATAACTGGAAGATACAAATAAATTGCTTTTGGGATGGATTATAAAATTAACACTTAACGTTATCTTAAAAAAACTAAACAGATTTTAACTGATATTTTATTGAAGACAACTTAAGTCATTCAACTAATCAGACATAAAACCATTAACTTTAATGGTGAAAGCTAAAGCCTCACTTTGACACTTCCTTCAGTATATATTAGAAATACCAATAATTACCTTACAAATGTATTAAAAATACTTACTTCTTTGTCTTCTTTCCTACATTTCAATGCAGTTACTATCTCTTGATAGGGCTGAGTAGGTATTGTCACAGTTTTTATCACTTTGGGAGGTGGTGCAGGAGCCTTAAAAACTCCATCATCTTTATGAACTGCCTCTTTTGAAGATAGCCTTACCTATCAATAAGAGAGTGCTTAAATGAGCATGTTTTGAGCGTGCAAACATATACGAAATACATACAGAAACAGAGCAGGGTGTGCATTTTTCAAATTCAAATCTTTGGCTTTCTGAGACAGAGGTGTACCTGCACCATTCATCAAATTTGTAATATGCCAGATCATTTAAATGGTGTTTTAAATATAAAAAACTTTATTTAAGAAAAAGACAGGGTCTGGTGGGACATCAAAATTAAAAGAGCAGATGGAATCTTTTGCACTGATTAACTTTAACTGATCACAAGGGTAAGTAAAATTACCAAGTTTGGTCTTCAAAAAAAAAGTTAAGATTCTTTGTTGCCTCTTACTACTGCACTGACCATCTTACTTCCTGGAGACTCCAAGCATTACTGAGCTGCTTGGGATATCCAGCCATTAGCACACTTTCTACCAGTCCTGATATGGGTATGACACTGAATTTTTACCTTTGTCCCAACACGAGTGGGATGGAAATTATATTATCTACAATTCTCACCACTGGTTACTAGAGGCTGCTGTTCTAGTTGTGGCTGCAGCTAACAGGAGATCTGTCTCCTCCCATTTGACCACTGAAAATGCTTCCTGTCTGCAGGTAGCAGGCTTCCCAGCTTCTTCCCTAGCATAAGAAAACATGTACAGAGGAAGTGTTGTGGGGCACTGTGGAAGCCTCAATAGATTTAGGATGCTTCTGCAAATTAATGGTATTCTTCCTGCACTGGTTTTATATGTACTCACCTGTATATTTTATGCACAATCATTTTACAACATGCACTATGACAAAACTTTCTCTCTGCACACTTGCAACAGTTAAAAGTAATGGGGAGCTGAGTGCCTGTTTCACTGTAGCTATTGGCAAATCCCCAGCCTGTTGGCTGTCTCACTGGGATGGTATTACAGCTTTTCTCCTCACCTACTTCTCTGTATATATTAATAGGATGTTGCTTTAAGCAACAGTACCAGCCTGTCTTCAGGCTGCTTCTGTCAGCCTCGCCCCCAACTTGTGAGATAAGCAAGACGACGGGAAACATTATCCAAGGAAGAAGAGCCAGAGATCCCAAAATATTTCAAGTTAAGTACAAAAAAAGATCCCAACACAACGGTCGTTTATGCTTTGCCTCAATTTAAAAAGTGAGTTTGAGGATATCTTAAGACCTATTAAGTGAAAATTAAAAAAAAAAATCTAATTTCTTAGATTGTACTACACTCATGGCACTGCGTATGCATGAATCCCATGAGTAGGAACCCTGCAAAGGAAAAAGAAAATTGCTGCTCCTGTATGCTGAAAGCAGAAACCCTAAATTCATGTAAGATGTTTCATAATCAAAATTAAAGTATCAAACAAAACTACCAAACTGGACAAATGAGTTTTCACATGCTGCCCAAATCAGCACATAACACTATCCGTTCACCTTAAGCCCCAGTGACATAAATAACTCAGCAAGACTTTCTTTGGGTAAACACATTGGAGGATTCTGTGTTTATAATTTTGTCTGTGTAAGGGGGAGCTCCAAGATGCTGTGTCTGGTCCAGTTCTTGGACTAACAGCTTCCCCTTGAAAGCAAATACCAGACTAAGTTTGGACTGGTGCGCTCTAAGCCATAAAGCAGAGGACTTGGAATAACAGATGTAGATATGGAGGTTACTTATCTGTAACTGGAGATTCTTTGAGCTGTGTGGTCCCTGTGTGTATTACACAGGGGCATACATGCGCTTCATGTGCCTGCGACCAAAGATTTGTAAAAAGTAGCATCCGTTGGTCCGCATAGTTGCTTGCCTTTTGCGCTCAACTGAGGATATGACAGACTGACACCTCTCAGTTCCTCCTCTTACCACGAATCAGAAAAGACACAAAGCAGAAGGGAAGGAGGGTGGGTAGCAGAATACACAGAGGGAATACATATCTTGAAGAACCTCCAGTTACAAGTAACCTCCATTCTTCAAGTGCTGGTCCCTATGTGTATTTCATACATGGGTGATAGGTGAGCAGCATTCAAACAGGAGGGGGGTGCAAGGACGTAGATGGTTTAGATTCCTGTAATACTGCTGTCCCAGCAGCTGTATCTACAGAAGAGACCTAGACTAAGGCATACTGCTTTGTAAAAGTGTGGATGGAGTTCCAGGTAGCTGTCTTACAAATGTCCAGTATGGTACTTCTAGAAGAGATGCTGCTAAAGTTGCTTGTACTCTGATGGAATGGGCCCTCACCCCATCCAAGGAAGGAATACTTATCAGCTGATAAAGAATGATGCAGTTGGATATCCACTGAGAGTCTCTGAGCAGACAGCATTTGTCCTCTCGATTGCTCCACTACAGTGGCAAATTCAGTTTTCCTAATGGGTTTTGTTCATTGCAGGTGGAATGCCAAAGCTTGTCTGATGTAGAGAAAGTGCAGTCTACTCTCCTTATTGGAAACGAGGTTTCGGGAAGAATACTGGTAAATGAATAGTTTGTTTCATGTGAAAGTCAAATTACCTCAGGAGATGAATTTCAGGTGGAGATGAAGGGAAACCTTCTCTTTATAAAATATGGTGTATGGCAGGTATGTCGTGAGTGGTTCCAGTTCACCCACCCATATGGTCATTGTGATGGCGACTAAAAAGGCAGTCTTCATCGAGAGAGGTGACATTGTTCATGTGGTTACTGGTTCAAAGGGTGGACCGGTAAATACTGAGAGTACCAAGTTGAGGTCCCATTGTGGTATGGATTTTACCACTGGTGAGGAAGTCGTGATGAGACCTTTGAGGAATCAAGTTGTGATAGGGAGGATGGAAAGCATGGATCACGGTTAGGTGGACTTGCAGTTAGCTAATGGAAAGTCAACAACTTGAGGGACAGGAGTTAGTCTAAAATAGCACAGATGGCTGTTGATTCTGGGGATAATTGGTCCTGTTGTGTCCAAGTAGAGAAAATTCTCCATTTAGATAGTGATAGCATTTTCTGGTGGAGACTTTTATGCTGGGATTTCAAACCTATTCTCAACCTGAAATCTCTAGATCTAGACCCATCTAAACATCAGGCTGTAAGGTGAAGAGAGTCTGGGGTAGAATGTCTGATCCTGCCGTTCTCTTCAGTTAACAGGTCGGTAAAGAGTCTGATGGGAGGATGGGCTGACACTCTGAGGAGGTCTTGAAACTAGAAAGGTGTGGGACAATTGGTTGCAATGAGAATGACCCCAGCGCTATTTGACAATTTTTTGCAGAACCTGAGTGTGACCCTAAGAACCCGTCAATGCCAGCTGGCAAAAGTTCACTGTATGGCAACTCCTGACACGCCTGGCAAACTCACTACACCTGCTGTCACAGTATTTATCCAGAAAGAATATCACGTGAGGTCTTACACCAGAGCCAGGAGCATGACTGTTAATACTATGAAATGTATGGACGGACACACACACAAACAGTGTCTGTTCCTAAAAGTCTGAATCAAGGCAAGGATGACAGACTTCTAGCAGACACAGTTTATGTATTCACCTGTCTACTCTGGTTTACAGGTAAATTAAGCATTGTAACGCATAAGAAACTATTTAACATGCGAAGTCAACATGAGGTCAGCACCCCAGAGCACAAGCCACAGGGGGTCATCCTGACTGGGAACCAACACTGAATTTTGGGGGATATAAGGACAAGGCAGGTAGGTGGGGCTCGTCAGCCTTGGAAGGCAGCCCACCTAGGAGAAGGAAAACTCTGATTTAAAACCTCCGCTGCCTTGTGGCAATTCCCCTCTCATGGGAAAGGCTAAGGGAATCAACCCTAAAACCAAATCCGGTGTCGGAGTCCCGATGGCTGTCTGACATTGTCCTCAATGTCATTCCAGCAACTCCTGCTAAACTTGGCCACTGGTGCCAAGTTGTATCGACATTGTCTTTCCCTTGGATCCATCAGTTGCGTGGAGAGGGGGGTTCTGCTGCATGGGCAACAGCTGTTCCTCCATATCACCCTGCCCTGGCTTGCGCCCTGGAGAGGACACTCCAGCTTCGCTTCATAGCGTCGACACAACACGGGAAGCAACAGTTTACTGGTTATAAGCCCCCTGCTCGATTGGCGTAGAAGCTGGCGCCAGGGGTTGCTTCCGACGGTGGGAGGGATCACCATGTCTCACTGGACAACTATCGCCCGCCTCAAGCTGGGCAGCCCCCAGCCAATAAGGTGTTGTCCCGCCACAGTTCACCTGCTTCACTGGGTGCGTGGGGCTTAGCGTACGTGAGTACTCGACAAGTGGACTGCGAACCATGCACCAGGCAACAACAAAAGAAAACCAACATTTAAGAAACCAGCCCTCAAGTTAGGATGCTGGAACGTACGGACCATGACAACTGGCCTATCACAAGACCTTCAGGCAATCAGCGATGTTCGGAAGACTGCAGTCATCAACGAAGAGCTAGCACGACTCCAAATCGACATAGTCGCTTTGCAGGAGACACGGCTGCCAGACGCTGGGACTCTCAGGGAAAAGAACTGTACGTTCTTCTGGCAAGGGAAGAGTGCCGAAGAAATCAGAGAATGTGGTGTTGGATTTGCCGTGAGAAATTCTTTACTGGGGATGGTGGAACCTGGACAAGAAGGAACTGAAAGACTTATCACTCCGACTCCACACATCCACTGGACCCATCAACCTGATCAACGTGTATGCACCAACACTCGGCGCCAACAGGGATACCAAGGATGAGTTCTATGATCAGTTAGACATGATCATCAGGAGTATCCCTAAAGAAGAGCACTTGATACTACTGGGTGACTTCAACGCCAGAGTGGGCGCTGACCACGACTTTTGGCCAACCTGTCTTGGAAAGTTTGGCGTTGGAGAAATGAATGAGAATGGACAACGACTTCTGAAACTGTGCTCGTACCATGACCTCAGCATCACCAACTCATTCTTCCAGACAAAGCCTCAACACAAAGTGTCCTGGAGACACCCTCGCTCCATGCACTGGCACCAACTCGACCTGATCATCATCAGGCGGTCTGCCTTGAAGTGCATCCTGCTTACTCGCACCTTCCACAGTGCTGACTGCGACAGTGATCACTCGCTGGTGTGCAGCAAGATGAGGCTACAGCCAAAGAAGATCCACCGCTCTAGGCCAGAGGGCAAACCCCGCATCGATGTGAGCAAGACCACACACCCAGACAAGGCAGAGAAATTCACCCATGAGCTCTCCGAGGTGCTGAACTGTATGCCTCCCGGTGGCTGCGCCAAAGAGAGATGGGACCACATCAGAGATGTAGTACACAGCACAGCCATGAAAGTTTTTGGAAAGAAACTAAACATGAATAATGACTGGTTTGAGGCCAACTCCGCCACACTCACTCCAGCCATTGAAGAATACCGCGCTGTTCACCTGGAGTACAAGCGTTCCCCCAGTCAGAGGACTCTACAAGAGTATCGATTTGCCAGGAGCAAAGTACAGAGACTAGCTTGACAGTGTGCAAATGATTACTGGCTCCAGCTCTGCCGGAGCATTCAACTATCTGCTGACACTGGAAACATCAGGGGAATGTATGATGGCATCAAGAAGGCCATGGGACCCACAAAGAAGTGGAGAGTGTCACTAAAGTCTGCAACAGGCGAAAACATCCAGGACAAGGGCAAGCAGATGGATAGATGGGTGGAGCACTACTCTGAAGTGTACTCCAGGCAAAACACCATCACCGAAGCTGCCCTCAATACTGTGGATGGTTTTCCCATTGAAACTGAGCTGGACGAGAAGCCCACCATGGAAGAACTGAAGAAAGTCATTGAGAGCTTGTCCACAGGAAAGGCTCAAGGAAAGGACGGCATCCCACCAGAAGTTATCAAGTGTGGCATCAACGTCCTCCTAGAACACCTCCACGACCTCTTCTGTCAGTGCTGGGACGAAGGTGCAGTACCTCAGGATATGAGAGACGCCAACATCATGACCCTCTACAAGAACAAGGGTGATAGAAGCGACTGCAACAACTACAGAGGCATATCGCTCCTGAGTGTTGTGGGTAAAGTCTTCGCACGCGTGATCCTGAATAGACTGCAGAAGCTTGCTGACAGAGTTTACCCAGAGTCACAGTGCGGGTTCCGAGCAGGGAGATCCACAACCAACATGGTTTTCTCCTTAAGGCAGCTGCAAGAGAAATGCAGAGAACAGCACAAGCCGCTATTCCTTGCCTTCATGGACCTGACCAAAGCTTTCGACCTTGTGAACAGATATGGGCTGTTCAAGATCCTGGTAAAGGTTGGCTGCCCACCGAAGCTGCTGAGCGTGATCCAGTCTTTTCACGACAACATGAAAGGCACAGTACTGTATGATGGCTCGTCTTCCGATGCCTTCGACATCCACAGTGGAGTAAAACAAGGCTGCGTTCTCGCTCCCACACTCTTCGACATCTTCTTTGCAGCATTGCTGAAACGTGCCTTTGGAAATTCCACAGAGGGAGTCTATCTCCACACCCGGTCTGACGGGAGACTTTTCAATCTGGCTCGACTAAAGGCCAAAAGCAAGGTACGGGAGGCAACAATCAGAGACATGCTGTTTGCAGACGACGCTGCCCTGGCCACCCACACAGAAACCGATCTCCAGCATCTGATTGACCGCTTTTCCAGAGCTTGCGAAGAGTTCGGGTTGACAATCAGTCTTCAGAAGACCAAAGTTATGGCCCAGGATGCAGAACATCCAAGCATTGCCATCAATGACTATGTGTTAGAGGTGGTCAGTCAGTTCACCTACCTTGGATCTACCATCACGGACAACCTCTCACTGGACCCTGAGATCAACCGTAGAATCAGCAAGGCCTTTACAATTTTGGCCAGATTGTCACAGAGAGTATGGAACAACAACATGCTGACCATCAACACAAAGGTCGCTGTGTACCGTGCGTGTGTGTTAAATACTCTTCTCTGCGCCAGCGAAACTTGGACCCTCTACGCTTCGCAAGAAAAGAGACTGAACACCTTCCACATGCGCTGCCTCCACCACATACTCGGGATCACTTGGAGTGATTGAATAACGAACAACGAGGTGCTGGAACGTGCCAAGATCTCCAGCATGTTCACTCTCCTCCGTCAACGCCGCCTCAGATGGCTTGGCCATCTAAGTCGCATGGAAGATGGACGGATCCCCAAGGATGTTTGTAAGAGGGACCTGAAGACTGTTCAAATCGACATCAACAGCTGGGAAGAGCTCGCCCAGGACAGAGGCAGATGGAGACACGCTCTGACCCCTGGATTGAAAACTGGCGAAGACAAGCTGCGGCAGCTTGCCGAGGAAAAGCGGGTTCAATGAAAAAGGAAGCAGCGGCTCCAACCCACAGCTGACACCGCCTTCAAATGCAGCAAATGCAATCGAGACTGCCACTCTCGTGTGGGGCTTCACAGCCACAACAGACGCTGTACAACCATCAACTAAACATTCCCCATGGGCGCATATCCATCGTCTCTTGAGACTAACGGACACCAACAAGGACAAGGCAAAAGGACCCCGCTTTATCCTGCACCTGAGGAAGTAATCAAGGCAATGCAATTACATTCATGAGAACAGGGTGCCTTGGTTGGAAGTACTGTAAAGGATACATAGGTGAGATAAGACTGCTTTTAGAGAGATGGTTAGCCTATCAAAGTTAAGTTTAATCTCTAGAAGGTGTTTTATTTATAACTTGTTCCTATTATCCTTACTCACTATCTCTTAAAATGTAAACTTTGATAATAAAAAGACAGCTGTGTTCCGTAATTGGTGTTCTTCGAGATATGTTGCTCATGTCCATTCCACATTAGGTGTGTGTGCTCGCCACATGCACCGGTGCCAGAAGTTTTTGCCCTCAGTAGTATCTGTAGGGGAGCGGCTCTGGTGCCCTATGGAGTGGCGCCCGCATGGCACGGTATAAGGGGCGCTGCCAGCTCCCCCCACTCTCAGTTCCTTCTTGCCAGAAACTCCAACAGTGGGGAAGGAGGGCGGGTCGTGGAATGGACATGAACAACATATCTCCAAGGACACCAGTTACGGAACAGGTAACTGTTTTCTTCTTCAAGTGCTTGCTCATGTCCATTCCACATTTGGTGACTCCCAGCAGTTTCTGTGGAGGTGGGTAGGAGTTCATGGCTGCACAGACTAATACAGTGCTGCTGAACTCAGCATCATCTCTGTCCTGCTGAGTGATGCCAAAATGAGACGTGAACATGTGGGCCGAGGACCATACCGCGGTTCTACGGATGTCCTGGATCAGGATGTGTGCCAGGAAGGCACTGCATTCTAGTCAAATGGGCCTGGACGATTGGTGGCGGCGGGACCTTTGCTAGTTCGTAACAGGTCTTTATGCAAGAGGTGATCCAGTTGGAAATCCTCTACAAAGAAACTGGAAGGCCCTTCATCCTATTCGCCGTAGCGATGAAGAGCTGGGTCGATTTACGGAAAGGCTTGGTACACTCCAAAGGAAAAAGCCAAGGCCCTCCGGACGTCCAGCACGTGCAGACACCTCTCCTCAGCAGTCTTGTGCGGCTTGGGACAGAACACTGGCAGGAATATGTCCTGGCTCATGTGGAAGGAAGATACCACCTTCAGCAGGAGGGCTGAGTGGGGACGCAGCTGGACCTGGTCTTTATAAAACACTGTGTAAGGCGGTTCTGAGGTCAAGGCCTTAATCTCTGAGACTCGTCTTGCCGATATCACCGCCACCAGGAAAGTGACCTTCCAGGACAAGCAGGAAAGGAAGCAGGAGCCCAGTGGCTCGAAAGGTGGGCCAGTGAGTCTGGAGAGGACCAGGTTCAGGTCCCACTGCGGGACAGGGGCCCGTACCTGCAGGTAAAGCGTCTCGAGGCCCCCCAGGAACTTGACAGTCATGTCATGAGAAAAGACTGTCTGACCTTGGATTGGCTGGTGGAACGCAGAGATGGCCTCAAAGTGCACTTTGATGGAAGAATGCGCCAGACCCTAGTTCCGGAGCTGTAGTAAGTAGTCCAAGATGGACTGCACTGAAGAACGCGAGGGAGAAATGCCACGCTACGATGATCAGCGGGAAAACCTCACCCACTTGGCCAGGTAAGTTAGTCTTGTGGGTGGCTTCCTACTTCCCAGGAGGACCTGCTGGACCTTGTGCGAGCAGGTACGCTCCTCTGGGTTCAACTATGGAACATCCACGCCAAGAGGCGTAGAGACTGAAGCCTGGGGTGTAGGAGCCAACCGTGATCCTGTGACAGCAGGTCCGGACGGTAGGGAATGGGCCAGGGAGGAGTCACCGCCATGTTCATGAGCCTGCCGAACCAGTGCTGGCAAGGTCACACGGGGCGATCACAATAACCTGTGTCTTGTCCCTCTTGATCTTTACTAGGACCCAGCTGACCAGAGGGATCAGAGAGAACACATACATCAGACCCTCAGCCCACAACAGGAGGAAGGCATCAGAGAGGGAGCCCTTGCTCAGGCCCTGCCAGGAGCAAAACCGATGGCACTTTCTTTTTCACCTGGTGGCAAACGGCTCTACTTGGGGAGTTCCCATCTCTGGAAGATCATGCAGGCCACCTCTGGGTGGAGTGACCACTCGTGGTGAGAGGAGAAGTCCGTGCTGAGATGATCTGCTAGGGCATTCCTGATGCCGGGGAGGTGACCTGCGTCAGCCACATCAGCCACCTGGAAGCTGAAGTCCCAGAGACGGAGACCCTCTTGACAGATAGCCAACGAACGCACTCCTCCTTGCCTGTTGATGTAGAACATCGAGGCTGTATTGTCCATGATGACTGACCACTTTGCCCGACAGGAAGACACCGCAGGCCAGCTGGAACGCTCTGTGCTCCTTGACGTTTATGTGCAACATTGTTTCCTCTGGGGTCCACATCCCCCGGGTCCGGAGATGTTCGAGGTGCGCCCTCTTCCCCCACCCTCCCCCCACCAAGGTCTGAAGTGTCCAACAATAGCTCAACAGATGGAGCGGGACTGTAACCGAACTCCTTCCAGGACCTTCTCGCAATCGGTCCACCACTGCAGCAAGGTGAGAACCGCTGGAGGACTGGTTACGATCTTTTCCAGGTGGTCCCTGGATTGGGAATACGTTGACGTCAGCCATTGCTGCAGAGGCCACATGCGGCGCCTGGCATGGCGGACCATGTATGTGCAAGTTACCATGTAGCCTAGCAGGCACAGGCACACCCTGACCATTGTCAGGGGAAACGCGGACACTTCCACTATGAGGTCCATCAGGGGTAAAACCTGTCTAATGGCAGGAACGCTCTTGCCCAGATCGAGTCGAGCACGGCCCCGATGAATTCTATCCTTTGAACTGGAACTAACATGGACTTTTTGTCATTGACCAGTAGAGTCCGAAGGAATGGCACGTGGCTTGTAGTACAGTGATATTGCGTTGGACCTGAGCCTTGGAGCGGTCTTTGACCAAACAGTTGTCAAGGTACAGGTAAATCTGGATACCCTGACGCCTGAAGTAGGCTGTGACTACTGCCATGCATTTGGTAAACACCCTTGGTGCTGTAGCCAGGCCAAATGGAAGGACCGCAATCTAGTAGTGGGCCGAACCAACTGTAAAAGGGAGAAAACGTCTGTGTCCTGGGAAGATCACTATATGAAAGTATGCGTCTTCCAGGTCGAGGGCGGCATACTGGTCTCCCGGATCCAGGGAGGAGATAATGGAGGCCAGGGAGACCATGCGAAACTTTAGCTTCTTTAGGTATCTGTTGAGGTCTCGCAGGTCCAGGATGGGACGCAGACCACCCTTGGCCTTTGGGATCAGAAAATACTGGGAATAGAAATCCTTCTTCCGGTAAGGAGGCAGGACCTCCTTCACTGCCCCCAGCTGTAAAAGCCCCTGAACCTTGTGCTTGAGAAGACTCTCATGAGGGTCCCTGAATAGGGAAGGGGAGGAGGGGTGGAGTGGAAATACATTGGAGGGTGTAGCTGTGCACCACCGTACTGAGGACCCAGTGGTCCGAAGTTATCGCCAACCACACTAGGAGGAAAAAGGAAAGGTGGTTGCCAAAATTTGGGAAAAATCGGATCCAGGGAAGACTGGTAGGTCACCCTCGGGCATACCCTCAAAACGACTTTTTAGCTCCTTGCTTGGAGCGGGTCGAGCCTGACTGGGCAGAGGGTGGGGGCGGGTGGCTCGTGCGTGGTCTATAGCCCTTGAGCTTTTTGTGCAGTGGGAACTGTTGGGGCTGGCTCCTTGGCCTCCGGGGTAGTTGCAGTTTGAACTGCTTACGCGCTGGACCCAGAACGTAGAACCCCAATTTTTTTTAGGGTGGTTCGGAAGTCCTTCCGCCCATGTAATTTCTGGTCCACCTGCTCTGCAAACAGAACCTGGACATTGAAGGGGAGGTCCTGAATCAACTGCTGAGCCTCGGAGGACAACCCAGAGAAAAGCAGCCAGGACGCTCGCTGCATATAGATGGTGGATACTATGGTGCGGGCAGCGGAGTCTGCCGCGTCAGACACCCCTTGAAGGGCTGTCCTAGCAGCGGCCGTGTCCTCATTGAGGGTTACCCGGATTTCTTTATGGGAACCTTCCAGGAGGGCATTCCCAAACTCGGTTGTGGTTTGCCACATATTAAAGTCATAGCAGCCAAAGAGGGCCTGGTGGTTGGCCACCCTCAACTGTAGGCTAGTCAAGGAATAAATTTTCTGTCTGAACAAGTCCAGTCTCCTGGAGTCTTTATTTTTTGGGGTAGCTCTGGGGAACCCCTGGCATTCCCTGTGGTTAACGGTCTCGACCACCAGAGAATTTTAGGCAGGATGGGAGTAAAAGTATTCGTGCCCATTAGTCAGGACAAAGTACTTACGCTCTATCCATTTGGAAATGGGGAGCAGAAAGGAGGGGGTTTGCCACAAGGTGCTCGATGTCTTCAATACCCCTTCATGAAGGAAAAGGGCCACCCTAGCAGGGCCTGTGGAGGACATCGTCGAAAAGGAGTCCGCTTGCTCCTCCAACTCCTCCACCTGCAGGCCAAGGTTGGACATGACCCCCTTCAACAGCTCCTGGTGTGCCTTAGCGTCATCCTGAGGAACTGGGTGAGGGAGCTCCGTGATGCCTTCGTCCAGTGATGATGAGGACGAGGCCAGTACCGCAGGTTCCACGGCACCAACTAGTGGTCCAGCAGGCTGTTTCCCTTGGTCTACATGGACTTGCGGGGTCTTATCTTCTGGGGCCTCAAGCTCTGGAGGGAGTTGGGTGGTCGAGGCCACAAGCCTGTCCGAGGCTGTCAACACCGAGCGGGCAGGCTGGGAGGGCTGGATGAACCCCCACAGTTTACAGGGGTACCACAGGGCAGGTTTCGGTGCAGACGGGCACTGAGGATCTGGGAGGCTGCCCCGCAGATGTGGAGCCTTGCTCCATACTGGAGCCATATCCATAACGATTGCTACCTGGTGATCCAGATCCACTGACGCAGCAACTCTGTGCCTGGCAACAATCGCAGTCACGTCTAGAGGAGGACCAGTCCGAGCGCCTCTGCGGGGACCTCGGGGACCGGCAGCACTTGGCGGATCCGCAACAGGAGACCAACGATCAACGTCTCGTGCCTCGAGACCGGTACTGGGATGAGGAGTGGGACCTTGCATTATTGCGGGCTGGGCGGGATCTCCCCGAATACGATGACACCTGTCTTGGGGATAGTTGGCGGGGCCCACGGCTACCGTTCTCCAATCATTCCTGGGATCTGTAACGGCGTTCCGGTGATGCTAATGGCCAGTCCCAACGTTTCTGCCGATGAGCGCATGCCTCTGGGGGTCTGTGCCAGGTAACCAGCGAGGTCCGCCTCCAATCCCGCTGCCAGTGCTCAAGGTCCGGTGACTGTAGAGGACTCCGATGCGTCTGCCTCCGTAACTCCAAGACATGACAGCTTCAAGTGGGTGAGCGTGGCGGGATGTCCCCCACAATAGGGAACAGTACCGTTGGGGCATGGGTGGACGGAAAGGTCCCAAGGCAGGCTTACCCCAAGGTCTGGGAACTGCCAAAGCTGGTGTGGGTGGTACCTGGAGCACTTCAGTTGTCAACGGCACCTAAAGCTGATGAAGGTCGGCCTCTATGTCCAGGCTTTCAGGCAAGGAACGGGGTGGACTGCATCACTCAACATGAGCTGAGGTCCGACTTCCCGACAGGGGAGATGAGCCGCTCGCCGCGGCTCTTAGCTTGTCCCCAGCCCTGTCCTTCCCCTTCGGGGAGTAGGAGACTGTCCCCTGCTGGCCTTCTTCAGCTTCTTGGCTGGGGCTGTGGATCGGTGCTAGCTCGTTGAATGTGTCGACGGGGCACTACACAACGATGCTGCAGTGCTGGGTGCCAAGTTAGACCTTTGCTCCGGGGCCGGAGTGAGCGCTGGCTTCATCAAGAACGCTTTGAGTCTGACTCTTTCCTAGTCCTGGGTTTAAAGGACTTGCAGATTCGACACATCACTTATGTGCCCTTCACCGAGGCACCTGAGACAGTTACTATGCAGATTGCACACGGGCATGGGCCGTTCGCAGCAATCATAGGACTTAAAGCCTGGGGACCTGGGCATGCCCCGTCCCCCAGCTAAGTCCACAATGGGACTAACAAAACACGTAACTACTGCTGAGGGCTGACTAACTCAACTACTAACCATGTACTCTAACTTTACAAGAACTCTAGCTTGTACGAACGAAGCCTAAGCAATGCTAGTAAGAGCAGCGAACATTCCGTGCACTGTCACTGGTGGCAAGAAGGAACTGAGGATGGGGGAGCTGGCGGTGCCTCTTATATCGCACCATGCAGGTGCCACTCCAGAGGGTGCCAGAGCCGCTCCCCTACGGATACTGTTGAGGAAAAAACTTTCGGCATTGATACATGTGCCGAGTACACACACCTAATGTGGAATGGACATGAGCAAGCACTCGAACAAGAACTTATGATTGTTTTCACTATAAATATATCTCAGGGCTGGGATATTAAGTGCTGATCCTGAGTTGGCCCAAGTAAGCTGGTATGTACATTACCTCCTTGGGGACAGCAGGCCTGAAATTACCGTGAATTTGTAGTGGATATGGGGCTGATCACTACAGAGGGAATGCTTCAAAATGCTCTGGGGCTGAAGTGTACCTACCGTTAACTGGCAAGGCAAAGTAAGGGCTGACACAGCTCTGAAGAGATTGTTTGGGGGCTAACAGACTGAAAGTGTCAGGCAGTGGATGCCCAGTTAAGCACAAGCAAGTCTCTCTCTTGTTTGAGGCAAGAGGGTAGCAAGGTGACTTGCAATCCTGGGCATCCCAGAAACTATCACACTGAGGTAGCTGGGGGATGGGTAGAAAGGCATACCTTAGATCAGTGGTGTCCAATAGAAATTCGATGCTAGCCACACTCGTGGTTTTGAATTTTTCTTATTAGCCACATTATAAAAAAGCCACATGCATTAGTCACAATTCAACAGCCTATTAGCCACATGTGGCTAGTGGCAAAAATATTGGCCACCGCTGCCTTAGATGGTCTGTTCATGATAACATAAGGGGTCCCTGGACTCCCAGTCTAACGCCGCTCTGGAGCATTATAGATACAATTTCTTGATCTGAGAGGTCCCAGGACGACATTTCCCACTAGGCAAAGATGTCATTCAGGATGGAATTGAGTATCTCCTACTCATGGTCTGTGGAAAACTCCCTGCTGAGATTTCCTGAGAATTCTGTGCACCTGGTAGGTCTGCTGCTGAGAGCATGATGCAGATGCACCCGTTCCATAAACTGCCTGCCTCCATACAGAGAGGAAGGAGATTTTGCTCCACTTTGTTGTCTGACATCATCAGGATATAATAAAACCCTGTAAGTGGGAAGGAACCTACTGCACACTAGGTGGACTGCTCTCAGCTCCAGGAGGTCAATATGTATGCTGGCCTCCTGAGGAGACCATGTGCCTTGGGCAGTGTGACTGTCCATGTAGGCCTCCCATCCTATGAGGATGCACTTGTGATTATGGTTGCGTCCCATGCAGGTGGAAGGAAACACGCACCTGATCCTTTTGTGTCCATCATCATCATCTTGGTATTTATGTTCTGTCTGGTGAGTAAAGAGATCAGAGCCAGGCCTGCAGGCAACAGAGATGAATCCTGGCTAATGGCGTTACATAGGTATACACAACCATGGCTGTCTTTCCCTACTAGGAAAGACAGACCTTAACTACAGTCCATGGTCTGATGGTTAGCTATCGTATTAGGCTCTGTGTGGCCTGGAATCTGTTGACAGGAAGGTAGACCTGTACTGGCATCGAGTTCAGGGAACTCCTATAAAGTCTATGGCTTTTGTGGGAATGCAAGTGAGCTTTTCATTGTTCATACATCCCAAGGATGCCAGAAAATGAAGCAAGAATAGTATCGTTGACTGGACCTCCTGGCTAAATATGCTCGTCAGGAACCAATTGTCCAGCTATGAAAAAATGGCGTAGCCATTCAGAGAAGACCTTTGTGAAGACCCTGGTGCTGTTGCCAATCTGAATAGGAGCACTCTGAACTGGTAGTGCTCCTGTCCTACCCAGAATCTGAGGAACCTCGTTGAGAGCATGAGCGAAGCAACTTCACAGGCACGGACCAACTGACACACATCTCCAGTCTCAGGCACTTGCGCACCCGTGTTTGGAATACACGCAAGGACAAGCACTTTGAGAAACTGTCATTTCTCCACCACTCTAAGGAATCAATAGAAGCATTCCAAGAAGCTAACAAATTAAGGAGGCAGTCTCATCCAGTCTAGGAATCATCTATGAACTTTTGGACCAAAGGAGAATCCCACAGCTATTCCTAAACCTTGGCCATATAAACTATAAAAATAAAGCCAATAACTTTGTTGCTAAAAATATCTTTGAGAGCACACTTTCTTATCCAGGTTTCAGTGTAGTAGCCGTGTGACTCAACGTCTACACAGACCTCTTGGGCAATGGAAGACATGTTTGTTTTCTTGTCACAGTAACAATTCCTTTAGAGGACTGAGGCTAATCAGATCTCTACCATATTCCTGAAGTAATATTTTGATGGCCAGAGTCCCAAATATTAAGTGAAAATTTGATGAAAATGAAAAGCCTTTTCCATACACTATGAGGCTCCTGTCCCTAATCTAGAGAGGATAGGTTAAAAATTTAATTACCTATTAGTTTATTATAGGAAAAAAATAAAAAAAGATTTGGAGGCCTCCAAGATTTTGAATCTATGAAGAGCTATGAGCAACAAAGAAATTAGTTTTTGCTGTTACATGAGTAGCTGACTTGAAGGCTGACCTTGTTAATCTATGCAGTGCTATCATGGAGCTTCATAAAATAAAAAAAATGACTCAAAGGTTTAGTGTATTCAGTGAAGAATAACAAGCTTCAATTTAGATTTATGAGTGTTGTGCCTCACTATAGTTTTTGTTGAAGGGATCATGGCCGAGACCTTTCCTTTTTCCCCCAATAATGCTAATAACTAAGAGTTATTTTTAAAAAATGACTTAAAATTACCAGGCAATATAATTAACATTTCAGGGAGGCTCCATTATAAAAGGCAATGGGGACTGTGAAGTAATCAAGAAGGGTATGGAACCAATAGACTAAAGTTGTCAACCTCAAAACAGAAGGGTGGAGAAAGTCAGGCTCTTGTGGAAAATAACTGAAGAATTATGACAATGGATGCTGACGGTGTAGCAGTATTAAATTATTTACACTTTGATTACTTCAGTTGCCTGAATATAAAACAAAAGCAGAGTCACTAAAACAGAATTCTCTTCACATAAGTGACAGCTTCTAGACACATATATAGGCCAAAAGTATTGGATTCTGTTTAATGTAACTGTTGACTAACACTGAAAACTGATGAATCTGGCCGGCCAGCAACGAACCCCTTTTTTCTCTCAATGACAATCCACTGATACAATCCTGCTTGGAAAGCACCTCACACTTTTGAACAGACTGTATTCAGAATTATTTTTCGGTCAGAATGATTCATGACACTTAGCCTTCTCCTCTCGCCAACAAGTTTTGTGGACATTTTTGTTGTTTGATTTGTTCAGCCTATATATCCTAGATATCAGAGAGGTAAATTTGTTTCTTAAAACTCTTTTATACAACTCTAGTTAGAACAATTAACACAGGTAATTTAAAATACTTCATTTTCATATTTAAAAAGACAATGAAATCAAGTTTTTAACTCTAGTAAAGTTTTTCCTTTAGAATTTACTAGAGGATTCCCCCTCCAATTCAATTTCTTTTGGCTCTTACACCCAATGGCTAACATGACCATTTGGACTTCATTCGGAGTTAGGCTAGCAAGTGTAGTAGTATCATCATTTCCAAATATTGTTCAGAGTTTAGGGAGAATTAATAAAGTTTTGAAAAAAAAACCCCAGCCTACTCACAGGGATGGTTGGAGTTTTCAATACTGGTTGTGCCGGTAGAGCCTCTGACTCTGGCTGGTTCCAGTGCCTAGCATTATACACAGCTTTTGTTGGAGACTGAAAAATAAAATAATTGCTTGTTATAACTTAATAGAAATGTAGCACTATCAGTGCATATTTTACCAACAAAAAGAAATCTCATTTCTTAACATTTTATACCTGTTAATATCATAGGTTTTTTTAAAAAGTGTTTCAAAATTAACTTACCTCTTTTCCTATTGTTCTCAATGCAACATCACAGGAATTTTACTTTAAGTTCCTTTTCAATACAAATTACTTCACACGGCTTTAACTTGATTTGACCCCTGACCATTCTAATTTTAAGAATAATAGGTAACATTCATTTTATGTTTTCAGGTGTACAACCATGAATTTACGAAGAACATAACATACATTTCAAAGCGAATATCCTTCTGATGATGTCAACATTAAAGCTTCTTTTAATTAAAATAATTTTCAGCATTCCTACTGATTTATATTCGACAAACCCATCTGTTATACCTTACCAGCAGAAATATACACTGAAGAGTTGATTAAAAATGTAAAGCCAACATACTTGGATCTTGCCACTTATCTTAAATTGATAAGAATTCTCAAATGAAATACCTCATCCCATTGGTACAGCCACGTGTTAAAATAGTTAGCAGAATTCTTTCTAACTGCGGCCCATACATGTGTCAGGATAAACCAAAAAAAGTACATAAAAATGAAATTTTCCTCAGTAGTTTAATGAAAATAGCTTAACACATGAAATAGCAGTTAAGGATAAATATACTAATATGATTTCTTTTACATATGCCTGGAAATCTGATTCATAAACATAATTCAAGCAGTAAACTACATATTATATTTTTCCATTAAATACGCCCCCACTAATCATGTGAAGTAGCTTTTTCCTCTTGTATTAAAACTATTTTTAAAATTTTAAAATGAGCAAAATGGGAAGCCATGCACAAGAATAAAAAGTCTTGTGCCAAAAAGGAATGTAAACCTATGCCTAAAAACCCTATTCTTATTGGACTATGCACGCTCTCTTTGAAGGTGTAGTAAACATGACATTATGTACATTGGTAGGTTTCCTACTATCATAAATTTAAAGAGTTTTGGGGAGGTCAGGAACAATGTTAACTTCGTGTCAGAAGTGGAATTAGCTGCATTACTGTTAAACATTTGTATAGCACCACAATTTTTCATTGCTCTTTAGAGAAGAGAAAGATGGCTCCTGCCCCATAGAGCTTAGAATACAAATGAAACACAAAATGAAGATGGGGGAAAAAAAGGATTAAGGAAAAAGAGGAACAATAGCTGAAACTAGGGCTCCACTTATGTGATTAAAGGTATGTCTACATTGCAATTAGACACACGTGGCTGGCATGTGCCAGCTGACTCAGGCTCACAGGGCTCAGGCTGCAGGGTTGTTTAATAGTGGTGTAGATGTTCCGGCTTAAGTTGCAGCATGAGCTCTGGGACTCGAACATCTACATCACAGTTAAACAGCCTGAGCCCGAGACAGCTGACATGGGCTAGCAATGGGTGTCTAATTGCAGTGTAGACATATCCAAGATGGCCACATTAGTTGCTTCAGAAAAAAGGTTTGTTCCTCAGTGGCGATAAATTTAGTGAGAATGGAAAGGACAGAATGTATTAATATAAGACATGAAAAATGAAGGTGAGAGATAGGTTCAGAGAGAAGGTGCTGCAAGGTTCAGCTTTCAGAAGCCTGATCCCCTCTTGGCCCAGCTGCTGGTCAGAGGGGCATTGTCCCAGGAATTTTCTTAGTGAGTTTGACAGATTTCAGAGAAGACAATCTCAGATATCTAAAGCTTCATGCCCTCACCCCTCTAACTCTCAGAAGGGAGGAACTTAGTTTTTTTCCTCCTGCAAGCCTTTTTACTCACGCATGGGGAATATACCCAAGCCTGTTTTGGGGTGTATGAATAATTCCAATGCTCCACTATAACTACTTGCAGCCTTCATTAGCAGCAGATAAGCTTGAAATTTACATGACTCCTCCTGACAGTTTCACTGGTGCACAAAGGTTCTGAATGAAGCCATCAAACTGATGCTCTTCCAACTTCATACTGTTACTTCTAGTTACTTATTACTAGAGATGTCTGTCTGCAGACTCGGACAACACTTCACCAGTTCATATTTGGAAAGATACTTTTTCAACCATGAGTTTTAAAAAATGAAATCCTATGCCTCAGATACTGACATACAGTTCCATTCTTTCCAATAAAAGCTTCCCATTAGACTCTGGTAAACTGAACTTTAAAATCCTGGAATTTAATATCTAGGGAAATGGAGCCCAATAACAAACACATACTGCTTTCTACTGACCAAAACTAGTGTTTCTAAAGAACCAATAAAATGCATTCACATTTTCAGGTATTAGTTTTTAAAAATCACAATAAAATATTTTGTTAAAAGTAGCCCAAGTAAATAATTTTCTGTATACTAAAAAAAATGGACATTTTCTGGAGATTTGTTTTATTTTTTCAAAGTTAAAGTGAAGTGGGTACTCACAAAAAATAAGGGATTATTTGGAGTTTGCCAGGAGATGTGGAAGATTTTCCTTCACCTCTAACTCAATCCTGACATGTAATTCCCTGTATTTCCAATTGTGCATTTCTGAATCAAGACACAAGGATGTCGTAACACAGTTGTAGAGTAGTCCACAAGTAATCACAATACAGCCAAACTGTCATTTGTGACTGAAGGCATGTAAGATGTAGTTTCCTAGACTCAAATCTACAGACCTGCTTTAAAAAAAAGCAGACACACACACACTTCAGTACAGAATGTACTTAGGGTCAGTTTTATCTTAGAATTGGAGAAGGAAAGTGCATGATTCTGCATAACTTTGTAAGAGTGGTCTTAATTTACAGGAAAATGGCACTGCACATAAATGTGTTAAGAAACACCGATTACCCAGATGAAGTTTCTTCAGGTGTTTGTGTAAAACTCTGTTAATGCCTTTCCATTAATGAAACCTAGTGACAAAAGTTATGAATTGCAGAAAGGACTACTATAGGACAGCTACTCGAAAGCAAAAGAAAAGATTGATTTAAATGGTCTTCCATCAAGGAGTCTGAACTTGAACTGAAAGATGTATTGTTCAAATTTTCCTATCGTGGACCATTTCTGCCTCCTAAACTACGTCCCACCTCAACCGCTAAATAATCCCATTTGTGATGACATACCTTCCTTGTGGTAACTTTAGTACTTCATTAATCAGCGCATTTATTAAACTAATTTCTTTACCCCGCAGCTTCCCAGATTCCTTCAGTTCCTGGTCCAGTTTACTGTGCGCCATGTTAGCTCTACACAGTTCAGCAAAAGCACAGATCCAAGTACACTCACTCCTGCATAGCTTCAATTCTCCTCTCCAGAGCCCCATTTTCAAGTGAAATACTTTGTCAGCTGTTGATTCCAGTACTGCTGGTGCTTTAGATCCTCTCTTAACCCTTATATAACTGAAGCAATCCTAGTGGAAGCTACCATGTTTTCTCCAGCTTAGCCACTGCTTCTACTACAGGCATGTGGGCTCTTCCTTTTAACAGCAAGGATAACTGACGTATCAGCTGTGAAGAAGTTATGAGCAATCACCAAGTGACCAGTGAGTACCAGGCCAACTACCATTTTGGAGATTTGTTTTATGTTACTCTTTAGCAAAACTGGAGTTGAGAAACAGACCACTTAAATATAAACGATGCTGCTAAAGCAAGCCTATTGTAAAACGATTGATCAAGGAAAGAAAAAGCTCACCTGCTGAAACAGTTCAAAATGCCAGATTTCTCAGAAAAGTCTTGTTACAACACTGACTTTTTTTTTTTTTTTTTTTTTTTTGGGCGCAGTGGTAATTTGTGAATTTGTTCTAATTTCTCCCAAAAATAGAACACGCAACCTTTATAACAAATCCATAGGGATTACAGGATTACAAAGTGATTAACCTATCATTTTTTCAATTTTATTACACGAAGGATACTACAAAATCTACTGATATTTAAAATGAGTTAAAGTGATAGCATTGTAATACATTTCCTATCATTGTAATACATTTCCTGGTAGAAGATGACAGACCAAGGAGTAATGGGTCTCAAGTTGCAGACGGGGAGGTTTAGGTTGGATATTAGGAAAAACTTTTTCACTAGTAGGGTGGTGAAGAACTGGAATGGGTTACCTAGGGAGGTGGTAGAATCTTCTTCCTTAGAGGTTTTAAAGGTCAGGCGTGACAAAGCCCTGGCTGGGATGATTTAGTTGGGGTTGGTCCTGCTTTGAGCAGGGGGTTGGACTAGATGACCTCCTGAGGTCCCTTCCAACCCTGAGATTCTATGATTCTATCTCACTGATTTCATCTGCATTACAGCCTGAATTTGTCTCATGTATAAAAACTAGATTGGATTTTGGGGTGCTGTAAAATAATGACCCTGACTGAGATTTATAAAGAAAGCGGAGTGTTGTGTAACGGGAAATTCACCGTTTCAGTCATTTTGCAATGTCATATATTGTAAAATATAGTTAGCTGTATCTTTTGCTGAAGAGCAGAGTGAAGAGATCTTCACTCTCCTTCATCCATTAAATGTATAAGCTCTGCTTATAAAAATGACAGCTGCTGTTTTCATACAGCTGTTCAGTGAGGATGTGAAGAACACAATATTCTGGGGGGAGGGAGGGATTGGTTTTTTGGATGTGTTGGCATGCAAAAGCAAAACTAATACCAATGATTTCATAATATGCACAGTTATGGCTGTCATTTTGAAATGATCATTTCCCAATGGGTCATGCTTGATTTCTATCCCTCAAAAAGCTTCAAAGCAGAAATTTCAAGAGCTGGCATTCTAATATATCCTGGTGAAGCATAGCCTGCCGTTCACATGTAACAGAAAATAGAAGCCAGTGGCATGAGCTATGATGAAAATGCTGGCAAAACAAGGTAAGAACTATTAGCAGACAAAAACGCTGTCCAAGATATAGGGGACAACTATTGCCATGGTGTATACAACCGAGAAAAAAAATATAGTATTTAATTTGCCTGGCTTCTGTTAAAAGCAATTGATAAGATTATACTAACCATTCATCAAAATTTTGTATTTAATATCCAAAACTCAAGAGATTTCATAAGATAACATGCTAAATTATTTGAAAGTTAGGATTTTATAATCGTGTCTGTATTTTCTCTCTTTTTTTACATTAAAGAGAGATCATCTTGTGTGCATCCACCACCCTGAAGACAAAAGAAATTTATTAAGAAATACGCAAACTCATTCCCCACTTCTACTGAACAGTTTTCTTTATGAGGTGAACAAATGTTTAGAGCAGTACACTGACACAGGATGAAGAGTTGTGCTACAATATATGCGGTGAATTCTTCAGCCAAAATATTTCCTTTGGGCTAGAATCTGCCAGCAACAGTGTAAAAACAAAGTTTGACTCCTAATCTCCAGGGGTCAAAATGTGAATTTAATCTCACTATTTGGATTCAAGCAGTGGAAAGATGTTTAACGGTCACTTTTTGGGTGCCAGGTACTACTAATTGACAGCTGCTACCACATTTGAGAAATTTAAACTACAGTATTTATAATCAGGCCAATAAAAAGGTGTCAAGGTTAAGTTTTAATTCATTATTCTTTGAATAAAACCTTTGTAATTAAAACTAATATATTGAATATTGATATTTTTCTTGAAAGTACCACAAACATGGTACACTGTATGTGATGATAAAGTAATGTATATGCTTCAACTTAAGGGGATGTGTAGTTCAAAGTGACCAGCACTTCATAGCTGAATGTATACACCTTGGCTGAAGTCCAACATCATGACAAAGTTCACTCATTCTCAATTACTATCCTAGCCTACTATAATCCTCAGATTTCCTCAAACAAAACCAGCTTTTCTTGAGTCAGAATTGTTAAAACATTTAACACGATCAAAGATCTTAAAGATAACTTCTCTAGTGATTACTTTGACTAAATATAAACCTTTCATAATATCTGTTCTTATTCCTAACATTAGCGACATGGGACAGAGCTTTAATGATATTTCCATATAGAAAGTAATGTGAAATTAGGAGAATGTTTTCTCAAACTTTCATTCACAACTGCAGCCTGCACTAAATGAAAATATACATCCATTAAATAGTTTGGTGCCATGAATACCAATGACACTTGTGAAGATGACCTACTGTTCTTAAAGTATCCAATGAACATGGTATTGCAGTCAACGAAGGAAGAAAAACTAACATTTCCCAGTAATTAGCATTCACCTCACCATGTGCGTATCAGAACCACTGAAGGCGGTTAATAGGAGGACCATGTGATATGCCATAGATGCATTCCTTTGAACCAAAACAAACATTAATCCTCCAGTCCTATACCACACAGCTTGTCTGGAGGAAGGGAAGGAAAAAAAAAACCACACACAGGAGCGCCAAAGACATAGGAAAAGGAGTGGGGAAGAGGAAGGGGAGGAAGAAACAGATGACTCCAAATAAAGGCAACATATTGGGGCAATTCCAATTACTAAGGAGGGAGGAGTCAGACTCACTTCCAGCAGGTGTCAGGGCAGTGGAGTGACACTCTGTGCCATCTCCTAAACTCTGGTGAGGTTATCCCACCATTCCATACTTAGTTCAGATTGTACTCTCTCTTTTTATTGACCGTTTCTCTGACTCCCTCCAACACTCCCCTCAATTACTCTCTGAGGCCAGCCTCAGGCTATCTTCTCTTCATGTGTCTCCCCATATTCCATCTTCTCAGTCTTTCCTACTAGTTCACTGCCTGTTGCCTTCCCGCCTCCCACATATATCTTATACCTAAAACCACACCACTATTTAAACCAGTGCAAGTTTGTGTTTAGACAAGGCCTAAGAGAAGCAGTCTGTACAATGGGTACTAGGGAGAAGCCCAACTATTACTAGGGAAGCTCTACCCACATCAGAAGTGTTCTGAGGGACTGGAAAATACTTCCTTTTGTTGGAAATTGCAAGGACAAGGGAGCAGAGTAGCAAGAAGGATCAGGCCTGACTGATTTCCCAGTGAAGACTATGAATTAAACTAGAAGAATCAGGGAATTTCAGTAAATGCAGGACTCATTCCTCTCAAACACTCTCTTTTAACAACTTCTGGAGGAATTCCTGCCAGCTTTGATGCTGCATGGAAGAAGATTCTTTTAGCCAATCCTGATCTACTCCCTTACTGAGGGATTATTTCTTGGCAACTGCAGTTAGGATGAAGCAGATTCCCTGACTCTAAAAGCTACAGACTAAGCAGTAAGTGAGCCAAAGTGCTCAGTGGATGGTTTTCTGGAGCCCTGAAAACACAACTAACTGATTTGTAAGTAGTGCATTTTGTACATTCATCTGTCCTGTTAAGTAAACCTAGACCAAGACTGGCTATGGGAACAGCAAGAAATGTTTGGCCTTCTCCTTAGTTTGCCATTTTGGCATTCCCAACTTAAGGAAAGGCCTAATGCAGTAGAGGATTTTTCCCAAGCAGTTAAATAATTTTGGGCAGCATGAGGTTAACTCTGCCAGAGGTAAACACTCTGCACTGCTAGTCACAAGCTCAGAATACAATTTATAGTAAGCAGATTTGAAGGCAAAAGTAATATTTCTATTCACATTATGAGCTATGAACTGCTGGCTCCCTCTCTATGGAAGCAGAAAGTCTGGTCACATGAGTGACAAGAGCCTGCAGTGCTGAGTCTCTGGCAACAGCATGACAACCGTCAGTTAGGTGCTTGGGAAAAGAAGGCCACAACTTCACTCCCCCTCCCGCTGTGCAGGTCACATTTAAATCATTTTAAATGAAAAACATTAACACTATTCAAGGGCATTAATCTTATTTTGTCTTTGGAAGATGTGTGGTGAGGCATCTCCTCTCCTAACCACACTTTCAAATGTACAGGAAAAGTTTGAGTTTTTTTAAGCTACTCATCCAAAAAGGTTAATTTTATTAATAGCTGAAAGACAGAGACAGACAATCCCAACACAACATAAATCCCTTTCCATTTTACTTTACTGCTATCTTTCCCTTGTTCTGCAGGGTTTTGTGGTTGTTGGTTTTTTTGCTGGGGCTGAGGGAGTTTCCATGTCTCTCTAATTTTCTTTGCTCCCTCTCTCCAGGTATGATCTTTGCTTCTGCCACCCTTGTGTTAGCTTTCCCAGCCCCACCTCTCTCTTCATCCAGAAATACTGCAGCTAATGTCTTTGTCTCCACCAAGAGTGGGAGGACAAAGACGACACTCCCCATCGGATTGATGCAGTTATGAGCAATAGTTGCTTATGAAGATCGTGGGAGGGAACCAGTTCAACACAGAGCTGGGAGGACCTCAACTCTGCCTCCACTCAGCCAATGGAATGTGGGGCAAATGACAATACATCACACCCTGCTCACCACCAATTTAACAAGAGAAACTGGGAAAGAATACAACCTATGAGCAGAACCACTGAAACACTATCTAACCTGTTACTACGCCAAAGTGTTGGTCCCCACTTTCATTCTGTGACAGCTCCCAGATGTTACTCTCCAGCTCCATACATTAAAAGAGCAGGGCTACTTTCACATTACAGAATCTTCAGATAGGTATTTTAAAATCCAATCAGTCAATCCCGATTACAATCCTGTTCAATCCCAGCCCTAAAAAGAAATTAAACTGTACAAATTTTTTATTTTGGTTGCTTTGCAGCCATTTATAGCTATAATTTTTTTTAAAAAGTCACAACATGATCACAAATAGTCAAACCATTAAGTAATCAATGTAATGGAGTTTCCTTACAAAGGCATCTGGATTAGCAAAGGATATAGACCTAGTTAAGTCAATAAGATTTCTTGGTTATACCAAATTATTGTAAAGACAGCCTTCATTTTTAATCAGGCGATAGAAAAGGTGCTCATTAAATAACACAGGCTATACGGGATATGAACTGATAGATGACTGAATGGATCAGAAGGGCACAAGCCAATAGTTTAGCTGTGGGAAACATCTTACCAGTCATCTAACCAACCATGACAAATACTTTCCACACAAAGTCCAAAACTCAATCTAATGCAGCGGTTCTCAAACTGTGGGTCAGGACCCCATTTTAATTGGGTCGCCAGGACTGGTTTAAGACTTGCTGGAGCCAGGGGCTGACGCCGAAGCCTGAGCTCCACCACCCGGGGCTGAGGCCAAGACCCAAGCCCCACCACTCAGAGCCAAAGCTGAAGCCCAAGGGCTCAGGTTATAGGCCCCCTGTCTGGGGCTGAAGCCCTTAGGCTTTGGCTTTGCCCCACTGCCTGCCCAGGACTGTGGGGCTCAGGTGGGCTCAGGCTTCTGTCCCCCTTCCTGGGATCATGTAGTAATTGTAATTGTCTGAAGGGGGACACAGTGCAATGAAGTTTGAGAATCCCTGATCTAATGATTGGCCACACCATTTGTCAGAAGCATAGTTAGCACACGAAAGTGATGTACTATAAACAAGCAGTCCACTGTCACCAACTGCCAGATCTGACCACCACGTCTCTCTCTTTCACTGTCAGAGACTGCTTGTAAAGTACCCTGCTGGCTTAATGCCATCCTCCAACAACAGAAAAAAGATAAAGAGCTTATAGTTCCTCATGGAGTCAAAATAGCAGTAGTCATCCAGCAATCCTCCCCATCAACCAAAATTTACTGTAATTTTTTTGAAGTATGACAAAACAGTTGTCTGAAATATAGTATTCCAGCTCTTTACAGTATAGAAAGAAAAAGGTTAAAGTTGTACATTACTTTGATTCTAGAACAGTCTTTTCCTGATTGTTACACAAATTAAAGTATGTCTACACAGGGATAAAAGACCTGCAGCATGGGTGCAGCTGGCCTGGGTCAGCTGCCTCAGGTTTACAGGACTCAGGCTGCAGGGCTAAAAATAACTCTGTAGACATTCAGGAGATCTTCCACTCTTACAGAGTCCCAGAGCTAGAGCTCCAGCCAAAGCGCCTACACAGCCATTTTTCAGCCCAGGAGACCGATCCCCGCAAGCCTCAGTCAGTTGACTCGGCAGCTACAGGTTTTTATCCCTTTATAGATATACCCTTAGAGACTCCGCATATGGTTTTAAGAAGTTACACATTTAAGAAAAAGATACAGTATCACTTACAGGAGTTACAATAATATTTAGAAAATGTAAAACTATTTAAATAACAGGTTTGTAATTTTGAAGCAAATAAAAAAGCAGTTACTGACCTTTCATAACTACTGTTCTTCAGATGTGTTGGACACATCCATTCTACTCTTGATGTGTACACACACCATGCACAATCACTGAAAAATTTTTCTTCAGTGGTACCTGTCAGGGTGGCTTAAACGCCCTCTGCTGCCCAACGCTGCTAGCGCTGGCACAAAGCAATCAGTCGACCCCATGGCCCCTCAGTTCCTTCATTCTGGAAACTCTGATGTAGAGAGGGTAGGAGAGCAAGTCACAGAATGGACATGTGCAACACATCTCGAAGACAAGTTACGAAAGGTCAGTAACCGTTTTGTCTTCGAGTGATTGCACATGTGCATTCCACTCTTGGTGAATTCCAAGCAATGATATAGGCAGAGGGATCGGAGTTCACATACACACAGATCATAACACAGCCCAACCAAATTTGACATATTCTCTAGAGTAGTCAGTGATGGTGTAATGGTAATGGAAGGAGAACATGTACACCAAGTTGCTGCTTTGCAAAATGTCCTGAATAGGGATTTACACCAAAAACGCTGCTGAAGATGCTTGTGATCTTGTGTAATGAGCAGTCAGGTTACTTTGCAAAACACCTGCCTGATCATAACAAATACATGACGCAATCCAGAACGAAATTCTTTGTGAAGAGATTGGAAGACCTCTCATTCTGTCCGCTGTAGCCATGAACAGCTGGATGGACTGCTGAAATGGTTTAGTCGTTTCTATATATAATGTTAGTGACCATCCAATATGCAATGAATGAAGTCGTTGATCATCCTTATTTGCATGAGGTTTTGGGTAAAAAACAGGTAGGCAAATCGCCTGATTCCTTTCAAATTGCAAAACTCCTTTGGGAAGGAAACTGGGGTGAGGGAGCTACAGATAGGCCTAGCAGAAGCATCATGAAATGGTAGCGTGCATGGTTCACTATGAATCTGAAGAACCTTATATGCCCTTGGTATATCAACACATGGAAGTAGGTGCCTCTTAAGTGAAGGGCAGCATACCAGCCTCTGGGATCCAGAGAGGGAATAACGGATGCCAGGGTGACCATGCGGACTTTTATCTTTTTGAGATAGTTGATGAATTGGCACAGGTCTAGAATAGGCCTAACACCGCCCTCGGCCTTCAGAATCAGAAAATAGTTGTAGAAATTCTTACCCCTTAACCTTTGCGGCACCTCTTCTTCAGCTCGCAGCTGAAGGACGGATTGAACCTTGTGGTGCAGAAGTTTCTCGTTGGAGGGGTCCCTGAAGAGGGACGTGGAGAAAAGGTGGGAAGGAGAGGTAGAAATGAACTGGTTGGTGCATCCCACCTCTACAACTCTCAAAACCCAGTGGTCCATGGTGATACGGGACCAAACACTAAGGAAATGGGAAAGGTGGTTTGCAAATAAAGGAACAACATGGTCTGGCATCATGAAAACTGGTAGAGCGTCCTCAAGCGTCCCATCAAAACACCTGCTTAGAAACCCCTGGACATCTGGGTGGGGCAGGCACTGATGTTATGGTAGAAGAGAGTAGTGGCCTACACCTATAACCCCCATTCCTCTTCCTCTGCAGGTACTGACAGGTAGCCGTGGCAGAGTACTGAAGAGATTGTTGAGGCCTCCAGCGCTTCCTTGAAGGAGCTAGGGTGTACAACCCAAGGGAATTCAGGGTCGCTCTTGAATCTTTTAGTCCATGAAGCTTTGCATCCATCTGCTCTGATCCTGAACAGACTGTTGGACCTCCTGTGGCAACCCAGAGGACTCTAATCATGAATTCCTATACATGGTCACTGCAGAAGCCATAGACTTGGCAGCCGAATCAATAGCATCCAGAGCAATTTGTAAAGCAGCCCTTGTCACAGATTTCTCCTTGTCCGGAAGTGAAGAGAACTCCTGTCTAGCCTCTTATGGTAGCAATTCTTTAACCTTTTGCATGGAGTCCCACAAGCTGAAATAGTACCTGTGCAGTAGCACCTGCTGGTTTGCAATTCTGAGTTGTAACACACACACACACACACACACACTAAACTTTCCTACCAAACAGACTTCGAGTCCCTTGATTTCAGCGTTGTGCTCTGATGTCCCTGCCTTTCTCGCTCATTGGCAGCAGACTCTACAAGGGACCCCAGGGTGGGGGGTGTGGAGGAACACAACCTTGGGCATGTACATAATATTTTAATTCTGCCCTTTTTGAAGTGAGGGGAAGAGATGTGGGGTTCTGCCATTAAGTCATAATTGGGTACACAATGGCCTCATTGAGAGACAAGGCTATTTTGGAAGGGCTCACAGCAGCCAAAATATCAGCCAAGCTATGGGAGTTAGTAAAAGAGTCCTCCATCTGTATGTCCAGATTTAAGGCCACCTTCTAACAACTTTTGGTGAGCCTTACAGTCATGTAGGGGAGGTGACACACAGTCATCAGAGGAGGGGGGGCAGGGGAGACCAGCACAGGCTGCGGATGCTCTTCCTCCCTTTCTGTATCTGCAGGATCATGTTGAGTCGGCTCTTTGGAGACTGGTATTGGACTCTGTACCAGAGTTGGAGCCAAATGCCATGTGGTGGGATGGTGCTGTATGTCTTTCCGAAGCCACCGAACATGAGTGCCTGGAATAAGCCCTGGAAACTTGGGGAAAGCCCCAAGGGTTCCTATAGGGCCACTGGACGGGTGCAGGTGCCCAGTGACCTCCTGGTCAACCACTTGATGGTACTCCTGTGCCTGGACCCATGGAAGAAGTGGTGAGAGTGGCTTTGGAGGACAGGAAGAGTAAGAGCCGATCTCAAATTCAGAAGGAGGATGAGTCTCCTTCCAGTGACTACAGGGGTGCAATTCCCAACAGTGCTGGCAATTGGCGCTTGGGCACTAGAAAGAACTGAGTGGAGCCCTAAGCCTTGTTCCCTGAAGACCAATTATACCAGTTTGAAGCAGATAATATACTGCAGTTTTCATATCTGGTATTTACATTGGTTGGAAAAAGCAGACGATGCCATAATCTTGGTTCTGGAATTGCATTTAATTCTGAGGTTTAAACCAGAATTAATTTCGCTGCTTAAGTTTCATTCTTCTGACGTAGTATTGATCCAACACTTCAAGACTTTCTGCCACTTGCTCTCTATTTGAGGATGATCATCATACAGGGTCAGCCTATAGTTAAGCTTGTTTGCAAGTGTCAGCATAACTTTCTCTCTGTGGGAAATTGCATAAAATGGATCAGTCACGAGGACAACTGGTTCACCAACCCAGCTAGCAGACATGATGGCCACTAAGAAGGCAACCTTCACAGACATATGGGAGAGTAGCCATGTTATTAAAGGTTCAAAGGGGAACTTGGTTAATGCCAAAATGACCAAATTAAGATCCCATGCCAGAGCAGGGATTCTGTTATTTGACAAAGTTCTAACTAGAACCTTTAGAAAATGTACAGCCACTAGATGGGAGAAAACAGAGGGTCTATTGATTGGAGGGTGGCAGGCAGCAAGTGCACTTGTAGGGAACCAAAAGGAGAGACCAGAGGTTTTCAGGGTGATCAGAAAATCTAGAACAGTAGGAATGTTCAATTATTTGAGGACATCTGGAGATATTGGGGCTCTCTCAGTTGACTGATTAAACTTGACTGAAATCTGTCCAGGGGTACATAGGCTCTGGCTCCAAGTCCAGAGCTGCTCCAATAAATTCTATGGTCCGTGAAGGAATCAAAATGGACTTTTCCGCATACACTCAGGTTCCCAATGACACAAGAAGACTAAGGAGGGATGAGGTTGATGCCAGTACCTCCAGATGAGATCTCCCTGTCAACAGATAGTCATCTAGGTAAAGAAAGACTATCAAGCCATAGAGTCAGAAGCATGGACTAGCTGTTGCTAGTCCAAAGAGGAGCACCCTGTACTGACAATTTGGACCTATAGTGAATCCCAGGAATGATCTGTGAGGGGATGGATGCTGATATGAAAATAGGCAGCGTTCATGGCTGGGACAAAGTACCTCTCTTCTGCCCTCTTAGGAGTAAGTGTACATGTTGCTGGAGTATGCCACATGATAATGACAGGTTCCAGGATAGCCCCATTAACAGGGAGTGCCACTCTACTAAGTCCTGCACTCCATAAAATATCTAGGAGTCTAGGGGGTGTCTCCTGAATTTCCTCCAGAGGACTCTGGAGTTCATCCACAACTGTCCTTAACAGATGTTGAAACTGGTTAGGGTCATCTGTAGGAGATGGCGAGGCCAGACAACTGCCTCTTCAGAAGATGATGATGATACACCTGTTGGAACCTGTGCTAGGACTGGATCTTGTCCTCCCTGCCTCCTTCTTCCCTGGGCTCTTGCAGGAACTCTGGCTAATTGTGTGTGGGCAGGGGATAGGAGGGAGGGGAGAGAGGATTGTGTAATTCTCAATGAGACCACACAGATTCCAGATATGTACAGGTCCCACAGTCCCCGATAAGGCCAGTGAAAGGAACCCAACATGGACTAAGGAGATCCCCTAGGCCCAGGGGTACCAGTAGTCCGAGGTGGGGACCCCATCTTATGAGGTCATGGTAGGGCCCAGGAGATTCTGGATGCTCTAACTGGACTCACCACTCTTGGTGGTGGTGATGGTGATGTCAGTCCTTACATCATGTCAGACTCCCCCGAAAAGGGAAATGTGGGCTCCAGTTACAATGGTGGTGCTGTCGGTACCATCAATGTAGAAAAGCATTTGTCAGTTGCCATCAGGGGATGATGAGTCTTTTCCCTGTGCACCTTGGAAGCTACTGTGTCCTTATAAGCTTGCACTGGTATTGGCAGTGCATGGTGTTTGGGCATCCTTTGTTGGTACTGGTAGTTGTCCCAGGCTTGGCTCACATCTGACTTTGCTCAGTTCCAATGGTGCCGATGTGGAGGCACACTCACTCTTTGGAGACTCCAGGTCAGTGCTGTAACCCTTATGGGCTCTAGAGCAGTGGTCCACAAACTTTTAACATCGTGCCCCTCCTTACCCTTGTCCATGCTCCCCACCCCAGCAGAGATTGGGGCGACAGTAGTGTGAGCAGGGCCGCAGCCTGCAGTTGAGGCTGGGATTGGGAGTCGGGCTGTAGCCAGGGGCCGAGGCTGGGGGGCAGAGTTGGGGCCATGAACAGTCAGGGTCGGGAGCGGAGCTGTTGCTGAGTCCTGCAGCTGGGTGTTGGGGCTAGGAGCAGAGCCACGAGGGCAAAGCAGGGCTGGGTGGTGCTCCCTTCCCACCTCCCTGTGGGGGCTGGTCCAGGCCCCGCCACTCCCACCCCCCTCAAGGGGACGCACCCTACATTTTGGGGACCACTTCTCTTTTGCTTCATTGGAACCTGGTGCAGAGAGTCACCAGACTTAGGTGTCACGAAAGCAGACCTCATCTTCAAGATGGTTCTGGAGGGTGATTTCTCTTTAAATTTTTGAGAGGGCTTTTGACCCTCAGAGTGAGCTTGGAAAGGGGAGTCCTTAGTTCTGCCTTTGCTTGCCCCTATATCTGAGGTAGTGGTGCTGGGAAGAATGCTCTGATGCCTCTGCCTGGCATACACAGAGTTTGCCTGGCGTAGATTGGACTGGGACCTCAAAGCATACTCTACTGGATGTTTCCCAAATTTCTGTCCCCATGCTTGCCGGGTTTGGCTGGGCAAGGAGCCGCAGATACTGCACTCAGTGGAAACATGAACTTTTCCAAGGAAGTACAGGCACCTCTGATGGTCATAGATGGGAAGGATTGGGGCAGGAGACAGCTCTTTAAGCCTGAAATCCTGGACATAATAGCAGGAGGGAGGCAGTCTGAAATCTAACTAACACCTAATTAGCTTTTATTTTAGAATATTTATAGATTCAAAGTTGAAAGGGATCACTGGACACTGGAGGATTGAGCCTCAGACCACATGGCAACTGGAGAGGTTCAGAGCATGAGGTGAGGAGGAACAGAGGTGCCGACCAAGAGAAATTATTAGCAAAAATCTTCCCGTCTCAGGTGCATGAATGCCCATGGTGGAATACATATAGGGACCAGTTCTCGATTAACCATAATTTCTCCCTAGGGAGGCATTCCTCTACCCAGACCACCTAACAAAAACTTGCTTCTGCAAGAACCATCACTGAAGGAGCTACTCATAAGTGTAGTTTACAAGTTCTGTTGTCATGATGTTCTCTCCACTTTAATACAAGCCACAATGTTTCATTCATAGGCTTCTCATCCAACTGTCTCAGCACGTTTCCATGCTGTTTCCTTCTTCCTAAATGCCATCCTGAACTGTTCCACAAGTCCATGCTCCTCTCCACATTCAAGCCACTCCTCAAGTGCTCCCTTTGGCATCTACAAGAAGCCAAATAACAGTCGACAGGTAGATGGACAGTTGGCTGTAGTTTATAAACAGAGTATGCACAGGTGGCCAATCACTGTATCCATTTTCTCAACTGTTGTGATAACTGGGGACTAGTAAGCCTACCTCAGTTATGAGTTTAACTGTGGGGAAGACAATGGAAGTTTATGAAATGGTCCAGTCTCGTGTAAGAAAAAATGGTAACTGGAAAAAGGTAACAGAAGTCCAACTTGGTCAGTTACATAACTGTAATTATAATTATAAAATCAGTAAGAATGAAAAACAAATACTAAGTTAGTCTAAACAAAAAGGCTTTACCAATGTAATTCAAGTACGGGACCAGAAATTAATGGATCAAACTTGGCATGTCCGAAATTAGGTCTAATTCGAGAACAAAAGGAGAGGATGGACTATTCCGCCCATCGGCCCTTAAAGAGACTTTGACTGGTGGGACTTTGAGGGATTCCAGGAGGGGGAAGGCTGCTAGGACTCTGCTGTGCTCCCGAGACTTCATCCTTCTCCCATAGATTACAAAAGTCACTACATCGTCATGAAGCCTAGAGCTGAACAGGGAAGCCTGGCTTTCACTGCTGCGTAAGTGTGTTCTTTTTTGCTCCATTATCTTTCCTCTTGTCCACTGTCTCTCAGCTTTTCATTTGATCCTGAAGGCAACTGTACCATACAGCATCAACACAATGAGATGAGATGGCACATTTAGCTCTGGCCATCCTAGGGACCAGCCAGACAACGTTGCACATTCCAGACTGGAGGGCAGGGCAATTGCTGTCGTGGCTGACCTGTCACCTCAAAGCATTCATTTGTGACTGACCTGCATCCAGAATCCTGCCATCAACCAACACCGTATTTCCCCAACCTTTGCTCTCCTGTCTCTTCTTCCCCTTGTGTCGGTTTGTCAAAACCGGGAAAAGGAGGCACTCTTCAAATCTTGGAACAGAGTAACAAAAATCATCCCTTTGCTTCCCAACAGGTTTTCAAAACAAAAAACAAAACAAAAAAAACCCACTCTGATATCCTCTAGTTTAAAGAAAGGACTTTGACAGAATGTTTATTTAAAAAATGTAGCCAAAACATATTTCAGTTTTGAAGTGCTTTATGACTTTAGCTCCTTTTCTCTTGGGTATACTAACCAATAAATTTCCAAATTTTAGCATAATTTTTTTTTAGTGCATTTGCCATGGAACTACACAAACCAAAGTCTCTGTATGCCAAACCCCAAGCCTTGTTTAAAACTCTTTAATGTTGGACAGTTTCGGTGTTATGCTAACATCTTTAACTCTTTGGGCTTATATATTCCACTTTAATTAATATATCACCACCCCTGTTGTGTCACGACAGCTTTTAAGTACAGGAAGTGTGCCGTGTTAGTAAACCACATAGCATACCTGGAATGCTACTGTATTCCAAACAAGATAAATTCAGTGAAATCTGTCCAGTGTAACTATCTAGATACCAGATATAATGTAGTTAAATTCTGAAATGCAGTAAAAAGGTAAGCACTGCTACTAAATGTAACAATTTTCATGAAGCACCACTAAGTTTCATTTTTAGATATACAGTTTTTCATTTGAAGCAGAGTTAATGTTTATAGCAAATGTAGGGGTACATGGTAAACATACTTCAAACCTGTCCCTCAGACTTTGCTCATCAACTTCCTAAGGTATTAATAGAAGCTAAACAAAACAAAACCATCCAGTGGTCAAAATGCTGGTGAACCTGAGAAGAAACAGGTCTTCTGAAAAGAACCACTTCTAAAGTGTCATTTTATTATACAAATCATCATTTTTGGTATTCGTCACACTATAGTTTCAGCAAGAAAACTGGTTATCTTGACAGCATAGGTGAAATTTTACAGGACTTTATATGTCAGTTTGTTACTCAGGCTCAGTGCTGAGATACCTTTATATTACATTAAAGTTACATTAAAAAGTTACATTAAAATGGAGTTAAGATATGTATATTTCAGTAATTTAAGGTAAAATACATTAGAGATACTGTAATTGCCCTCAAAACAAGCACTATAAGCTTTTTAGTGACACCATGCAATAATGAAATTGGTAGCATTACTCTAAGGTATTACAATGCAATGGTAGTAGGAAATTCATTCTAACTATAGGAGTGGGCATGTGGTGTTCTGTGGCATGCAATGTGCAAGAGGTCAGACTAGATGATCATGATGGTCCCTTCTGACCTTAAAGTCAGAGTCTATGAGTAGTGATACCATGGTGGTTATGGAGGGAGTCAGCATAAATGGTTGTTTCCATATGTTAAAATTATAGATTTCTATTGAGTTTATTCCTGACTCTAAATTCCCTGGGTTTTATAAACCCAATACATTTATAACATCCCTGTAATGCGTATTCTACCCTACATTACTGATATGTACTCAATGTACTTGCTGAGCATTTTTTAAATTACTTAAAAAAATCAAATTGTAATTAAGAAAACATACATCGACAATAAATGAAGCCCCAAGGGAAGGTTACCATGCAGTATTTCTAATGAAGTTAGGCAATATCACATTTTTTAATTTAACTTTTAGGGACAGATTCACCACTATGCTCTATCTGCTTTATACCACTATGGAGCAGTGCAAAGTAGCTATGCATGTACTCCAGCTTTCCATTCCTTCTTGCTCTCCACATTCCCTTGTGTGTACTTCCTTCCCAGCTTTGCTGTCTCCTGTGCTCCTTATTGAGCACATCTGGGGCAGTGGGTAGCCCATAAAGACATTTTATTTAATACATTATCAGCTGAAGCATAAGAATAAAAACTTCGAGGAAACTCCAGTTTCTGCCCGCTTTAAAAATAGCTACAACCCTGTTTTTCCTCAACGAGAGCAATCAAGTACCCTCAGGAAAGTGAGAGGCTCTCCTATCCTGTCAGAAATCTAAGAGGAATAGGTGAATGAAAGCAATGACTGTCTTTGCTAAGAACAACCTGTGCCCTAACTCTGACTAAGAACAATCGGAGTGGGGTTACTTTTAAGAAGGGCCCATTAACTAAGAAGAGTCAGTGGCCTCAGTCCATTGCGAATAGGAAATGGCAGCCACTTAGAAAAAAATGCAGTTCATGATTTTTTTTTTATTTTTATTTTTTTTTAAGAAAAAATGTTATGCATCAACATTGCTGAAGAATAAGCGTTTAGCTATAGAGAACATCTGCACAAATCTACTCCTTAGCAAGGAAGGAGGACTACTAATGGACAACACCAAGAAGGCTGAGGTGTTTAATACCTATTTTGCTTCAGTCTTCGCTAAAAAGGTTAATTGTGACCAGATGCTTAGCACAAACGATTAATATTAACAAGGGGGAAGGAACCGAAGACAGATTAGGGAAAGAACATGTGAAAGAATATTTAGGTAAGTTAGATGTTTTCAAATCAGTAGGACCTGATGGAATTCATTCTAGGGCACACACCTAGAAGATAATAAGGTGATAAGTAACAGTCAGCATGATTTATCAAGAACAGGGTAACAAGACTTGTGGACAGGGGGAAGCAGAAGATGTGATATATCTTGACTTTAGTAAGGCTTTTGATATGGTCTAAGGTGACCTCATAAACAAACTAGAAGATAAGCTGATAAGTAACAGTTAGCATGGATTTGTCAAGAACAAATCATGTTGAACGATGATTCTATACTTAATGAACTAGCTGAAGCAAGTATCTGAACTGTTAACGATATCTTCTTCAACTCGTGGATGATGGGTAAGGTCCTAGACAACTGAAGAACTGCAAACATAGTACCCATTTTTTAAAAGGGGGAACAGAGAGGACCCAGAGGAATTATATACCAGTCAGCCTAATTTCTTGACCTGGAAAGGTACTGGAAAAAGTTATTAAACAATCAATTTGTAAACACTATCCTCTATAATCCTTAAGTAAAAGCTAGTATGGCTGTGTCAAGAACAAATCATGCCAAACCAACCTAGTTTCCTTCTTTGACAGGGTTACTGGCCTAATGAATGGGAGAGGGCAGAGGAATAGTAGATGTGATATACATTAACTTCAGTAAGGCTTCTGACAGTCCCATATGACATTCTCATAATCAGACTAGGGAAATGAGGTCTAAAAATTAATATAAAGGTGGGTGCACAACTAGTCAAAAGACTATACTCAAGGAGTAGTTATCAATGGTTTGCTGTTAAACTGGGGGGGGTGGGGGTGGGGAAGAATGTATCCAGTAGGCTCCACAGGGATCTGTTTTGGATGTGGTATTATCCAATATTTTCATTAATGACTTGGATAATGGAGTGGAGAGTATGCTTACAAAATTTGCAGATGACACCAAGATGGGAGAGAGGTTGCAAGCCGCGCGCGCGGGGGGGGGGGGGGGGGGGGGGGGGGGGGGGGGGGGGGGGGGGGGGGGGGAGAGGAGAGAAGAGAGAGAGACAGGATTAGAATTCAAAGTGACCTTGACAAATTGGGAGAACTGGTGTGAAATCAACAAAATGAAATTCAATGAAGACAAGTGCACAACACATTTAGGAAGCAAAAAATCAAATGCACAGGTACAAAATGGGGAATAACTATCTAGGCAGTGGTATTGCTGAAAAGAACCTGGGGATTATAGTTGAGCACACATTGAATACAAGTAATCAGTGTGGTGCAGCTGAAAAAAAGGCTCAGAGGAGAGCAACAAATATGATAATTTTAGAAAACCTGACCTCTGAGGAAAGGTTAAAAACTAAGTATGCTTAGTCTTGGGGGGAAAAAAAGGAGACTGAGATCCGATAAATACTTTTCAAATATGTTATGGACTGTTATAAAGAAAATGGTGATCAATTGTTTTCTATGTTCACTGAAAATGTAGTAATAGGTTTAATCCGCAGCCAGGGAGATTTAGGTTAGATATTAGGACAAACTTTCGAACTATAAAGGATCGTTAAGTACTGAAATAAGGTTACCATGGGAGGTTGTGGAATCCCAGTCAGTGGAGACTTAACAGGTTAGACAAACACCTGTCAGGGATGGTCTAAGTATACTAGGTCCTACCTCACGACTGGGGGGTGGACTAGTTGACCTCTTGAGGTTCCTTCCAGCCCAACATTTCTATGAATATAATAGGAACTCCTCGGGGGGGGGGGGGGGGGGGGGGGGGAGGAGCCTATGCCAATGGACCTAGACCTTAGAAAGAGACATCTTGGACAGTCAGGAGATACAGGACCCTTCATTTAACGGAAGCTATAAACTCATCTATTCATACAGGTAAATCCCATTCCAGGTGAATTTTCAAAAACCAAGTACTCAATACACTAACTGACTGGACAAGGAAAATATACACAGCATTGCAAAAGGATCTGGGTTTCATTAGATTCTGCTAAAAGACAAGATCCCTACTAGGCATTCTGAGTAGTCATTTTTCCATGAAATGGCAAATAAAATGTTTACACACACAAATGAAACAAGAAGCAATGAGGACTACACACACATATACATACACACACACACACACAAACCAGGGAAAGTATATTCTCCTCTCCACTCTCCAAAACCAATAAACACTACAGTAAAGTTTTGCTTTAGCCTTCTGAAACGAAAGAATATCTTTAGGCAACAATCAAGCATGGAAGATTGCCACCCAAAAACCTAAAAATCTTAAGCCATGAGCACATGAAAAATGGCATTATAATGGAAACAGTTTTGTACTCTTAAATACAGATTTGGCTTCTGGCAATTGTAATATTAAAGTTGAAGCAAGGTGATTAAAACATAGTGACACTCAATTGGGGGGAGGAGGAGGGTGACCTCAAAAGAGTGCCAGAATATCCAGGTAATCAAACCATTTATTAACTGAATAGTCCTGGGTGCTTTATAATAATTTTAAGATGGGTTAAACGTTGCATCCATATCAAATGGGATAAGAGAGAGGTAATCAAACAGATCACCAGACACTTCTGAACAGACCCTGAAACCTCTTTATTTACTTATTATCATGATTATAATATTTTATTATTTCTCTAGAGTCTGGACATTGACAAAGAAATCTGGACCTTGACAAAAAATAACTGACTACCCTGGGATAAGATATAGAGATACATATACTACAAGAGCCTCAACACCACAGCGCTGAATAAAATAAGAGAAAGTATTACCACTTACCCTCTTTGGCCCACTAAAAATCTTCCTGGTATTTTCCTTAGATTTATCACCTTGTTTATTTGTGGACTTCTTATTGCCTTCAGGCACACCAGATGAATCCTCTGAAAAATCCAGTAGATCTATAAAGGTAAACATAATGAAAAGATATTAGCCACTTTCCACAAAATTCTGTTCTTGTACTTAAACTGCTACATTTTCAGGTGCTGAAATTATAGATTAATTAATGACATTCTCAAATTTACAATTATTTTTTATACTGCTTGAGTTGAGACTACAATGCAACATTTAAACATTTGCCAAAAACCTGATGTTGAGGGTTTTTTAGTTTATACTTGTTATAGCATGAGAAGTCAAATTTCTACCCAAACACTGGCTCAAGACCTATACTCGAAAAGGTTAACTGATCTTGAAAGAATTTATACTGTTTCTAACTGGTTGCTAGGATAGCAGAACTAAGTTATTTATAAAGCTAATATTTCACTAGATAAATGGAAAAGAAGTGGAATAAATCAAGATGAAAGTCAATGTTTTTAAAAAGTACATTACCTTGTAATGGGTAACGGTTAGAAACAAAAATGTATACTACTGGAAGTCTAACGATTGCACAAATTTATGTTCATACCTCACTTTTGAGAGGAATGCAAATATTACTCATAAGTACAGTGGATATACTTTTGAATCTTAACTATTTCTAGTGGCATTCCCATTTAATATATAGCTACTGGAAATAGGTGAGAGGTTTGCAGATGGAAGGAACCAGTTGGCAGTGATCCCAGGGGTTCTCTTTTCAGTACGCCCAGTCTCTGCTGCCCAGATCCCTCTAGTACCCAAAGTTTTGGTTGTAGATCTCCAAAATTAATTGATGCGACCCTGCCTTCTCTCCAAGATGGAGTCGACAGAAGAAAATAATTTTTATTTGTGTTGCAGGGTCCCAAGCATAAAGGCTTGGAAACTAGTCTGCATGTTCTTTGATTTGGCGCTACTGATGTTATCACAGACTTTATTTGGGAAGTGGAGGCAGGAACGCAATGCAAAATTAAAAACTCGTGTTGTTTACATAAAAACAACTGATCATGGGTTTACTCCTAGTGAGCTACCCATATTTTAGAACTGTAATACATGTACATGCTAGATCAGTTGGTCTATTAAGTTATTTTGGCTTTTCCACACCCCACACCAACAAATATTGAACACTAGGCAATATGTTTTTCACAGTACAGGTATCTGAACTCACTATGCCTGTAGAAACCATTAATATTTTCAGATGCTTTTTGTTACAAGTTGAAAATTGTTAGGTTGATACATGCAATCGTTTCTTTAAATATAATTTTATTTGAAACCGTTCTAGACTAGAGATCAAAGTCCTACAGTAATATAATATTTTTTCACTATGGTATAATAATCCAAAGCCTTAAAATTTAGCAGTAGCCCAAGGGAATCAATGTGCCTAATGTGCCATTAAAAAACGACAATTGCCTACCACGTGACAAATCAATCGTAGCTATAGTAATAGAAACAAAAAAGCAGCCATGAAGCCTGCAGTGCTGCTGCTGCTGTGGCTGGCTCACTGAGCATGCACCGAGTTTCATGCAGCAGGATTCCATGATACGTATTCTAACGGCGTTAATTATGATCAGGGCTTCTTACCTTCTCCGTGGAATTACATAACCAGTAAATGGATCTGAAATGGTGTCAATTTCTTAGGTAATCCTACAATCAAACATATCAAAAGCAAGCCAAATACTGTCTTATTAGGTCATCTTAAAGATCCAACGCAGCTTCAAACTGCATTTAGTTGAATAGCAAGAAAAACTGACTCCTCTGCATTTCAGATCTCTTGCTCCGTTTATCAAAAATCCAGCATATTAGTTTTGTATTGGTGCTCCATTAAGTGCATTTTGAAATGTCTGATTTTTTTCATCCCACACTTCAAGATGACTTAATTTGATAGTATTCAGGGAGCCCATCAAGCTAGCGCCTGTCAATATCAGCAAATAAAAGGAAACTTTTTCTGATTTGTCCACTAAAAGTTACTGTACATGTCTGCCACCATCTATATTCAATATCTAAACATGTGCATGTATACAGTCTGTGTTACACAAATCAGACTTAAATTACAAATTATTTTAGCTGTGCAGTCCAAAAGTATCACACATTTGCTGATGTCTCCACTTCCTTTCCCCAAGGTGGCCAAGTTTAGGATTTAAGAAATGTCTGACTTTCTGCAGGTCATTTGACACCAAAGGTAAAAACTTCCGCTGCTCTGCCCTTGGTTCTTATAGTTTGCAAACTCAGTTTATTTAATAATGCAACACCTCCGCCCAAGGTCTTCAGACAAATCAGGCACAATGCCTACCTTGGAACCACGCAAGTTCATCCAAATCAAGTTTAAATTAGGTCATCTTTACCAAGGAAAAGTCTCATTTTAGAGATTAATTTTAAAAATATTTAGGGTTTTATATACCAGAGACTGAAAGCCTGTGACCCCGCCGCACCGTCCACACACACAACCTCCAAACATCAAAAACCTAGCCATGAAACAATCTCTGAGAAAGGTGACAATGTTATGAAGGTAAAAGGTCTAGAAGCGATTGGTCACAAATTTATGGAAAGTTCAGTATTTTAAAAAATACTTAGCAACCACCCACTCAGCAAGCAACAAAAATTTATTTTTTAATTGAACAAATTTGCAATAATTTTCCTGTTTTAGAGGAAGATTACAAGTTTACAGAACAGGACTATCGGTCAAACAGCTTATTTCCTGAAGTTTCATCTTGAGAGAAGGAAGTTTCTTCAAAGCATCTCACATAGAAACATATTTATAATGTATGATTTCAATGTTACGTAAGGTCTATTTTCTTAGGCTGTTTCCCTCACACTTCTTTGGAGAACTGTTCCAAGGAAAAGTGTGTCTTCCTAAAACCCGTGAAAGTGTGTTTCTCTTACTTTTTTTGGTGGTCTACCGGACCACTGCAATAGACAAAATTTCATAAGAAAATTGGGAAACTGGAATATGGAGAAGAGAAAGGATCTGTAAAGGGTCACTTACAAAATATGGAAAATAAAAATTGAAAAATACTGCTATAACAGTATTAGAACTTCCCTTTTGCAGGACCTTTGGAAGGATAGAAGAAAATGAACAGAATAGGCATTATTTCCATTGTTTTTCACAGCACACAGTTTCATTTTACTCTTAATCTCAGAATCTGAAATGCTCCTTGATTAAGGCCTGCCTATCCTTGTGATTAATTAAAATTCCTCTTGGTTGAGAGACCATTCCCTTTGATTTTCAACCTGTGTAGACAGTCTGTCCTGGTATTCAGCATTTTCTGTACACAGCCTTGATAGAATCACATTGTACTTTGGCCACTGAAATATTATTGCTGTTTTTTTTAAACGTAGTGGGGTTTTGGCTAGTAGACGCAAACAATTTGTTTACTTTCTTGTAGGGGAAATTAATCTGGTAGTATCTTTGTTTTGCAATTTTGTAGGACTGCAATTGGGAGTGAAAAAGTTTTTCTCCATCATGATGCTAGACTGCTTTTTAATCAGACTATTTTGGGCTGCAACTGAAGAACTGGACACGAGGGAATTCTTAATTGGGAGTCAAAGCACAGATACAAGATTTCAGGCTTACAGCAACTGTGGAGTGCCTCAGTGTTTGGAAAATGTTGCTATGGAAAGGACTAGGAATTTGGAGCCTTGAAGATTTTTATCCCTTTGTGTTTTCGCCCTTAGATGGACCAATTCTTCAGATACACAGGTGAACAAGAGTAACATCTGGAAGGGACTTGATTCAGGGAAACATTCTGATTCACTTTGAATCCTTTTGGGACTAATATTGCCCATTTATAGTCTTTTATACTACCTTAAATCAGACTTCCAGTGAAGTAATTCTAGAAACCTTTAAATTTGTATGACTGGATGTAAGCTTTTTTCTTCCCACCTGCCAACATTCAGAATAAATTGAAAGGAATAGTGCATTTCCACTTGGCCTGAATGTTATCCTAAGAATATTTTCTAGGGTTCTGCAATTTGACACAGATTTTTGTTTGAAGTGTTACAAAAACAATAGGATATCCGTTTAGACAGATCAGGAACCAAGTTGGAGCATGGCAGAGGTGTTGCATGGGTTCTGTAGAGAGCCAGATTCCATTTTTAAATATGCTGTAAACTGGGGTATAAATTCAACACTGCTGTGAACTGAGGGCAGTATTTAAACTCGCACTGACGCCAATGGAAGTTTTGCACCAAGATAGGGTGGAATAGAGCCTTTATGCAGTAAAGGACTTTTTCCCAGTATCTTATTCTATATCAGTAGCAAAAAATTTTCATCTTCAGGGCAGGAACACCAGTGGTCCTATCTTTCTTCCTCTTTCACCTTCTTGTTTATCTCCCTTACATTCTTCCCCCTGCATTTCATTCCCGTAACAACATTCAGTTCTCATGTCCCATTGGGATTCACTCTCATCTGCTTCTCCCTACTAAAATGATCAGCAATGGAAGTGCTAAAGCTCACAAAGTCACCCTAGGCGTGAGAGTTAATATCTTTATGAGACGATGACAGTGCTAAGCAGTGCAGTTCACATTTAATGCTTGAAGGAAAAACTAAACCAAATTATTGTGAAATTCCAAGGGTTCTGGGATCTTATGTTGTCTCCTTCTGAGGGTTGGAGAGGAAAGATACTCCACTCCCACCCACACTTGCTAAAATGTTTGACATCTCTAGGAGATTATGACCCTGAAGATTCAAGAAGGAAAAGCCTGACTGCACTGAGTTCTAGAAAATGTATATAATGTCTTAGGGTCTGCTGGATGCCAAGCTTCCTGAAACGTGTTAGAATGAGAGGCACAGTTGAGACCTATCAAAGTCTATTTCTAAGAGAGATGAAATAACATCCCTTGATTATATTCTGTGGATGAGGCCTCCTTTTCAGAGGGCTGTCTAAACAATAAGGGTGCATCTGATTGTCCACGTCTTTGGAATATTTCAGCCTATCAGCAAAAAGCTTTAACCTTGATGAATTTAAGCTTGTTCATCAGATGAAGCCATAGACTATCACAGAGACAGCCTGGTTTTCAAATGACTGACTGACACCAGGGAGTGCTCTCCAAATCATAACACAAACAAAAACTATGTTTTGTATGTGGGGGAAAAGGGAGATGCCAGCTCAGGCACAGGAAATGGGAGCAGAAGCATGAGCCCTTTAATCTCCAGTAGGAGGATCTGATTAGATTACTCAAACAATGAAAAAAACAAGCTGTTGATGCTAAGGACCTTCCCTTCCTACTCCCTCAAGTCTCCCCCTTATTTCTCAATGTAGCATGAATCTGGTAGGAGGAAACAGCAAGAAAATTCAAGTGTTTTGGTTCTGAGCTCAAAAGTTGAACCTAGATTCATAAATGTTAAGTCCAGTAGTGACCATTTAAATGGACCTCCTGTCTAGCATAGGCCACAGAATTTTACCCAGAACATTTTGCCTTGAGCCCAATAACTTGCAGCTGAATCAGGGCATCAGTAGAAAGACCTCTGCCTTCCAAGCATGGAGACATAACAGTGGGAAGGTGACATGGTTTCATTATGGTTTACATACCAAGAGATGCAACCTGTTTTCAGCAGAAAGAAGAATCTTTTCCTCTGGCATGAGATTAAAAGGAAGATAAACCATTTTTTGTGATAATTATGGAGCAGTAGGCACCCATGACAGAGCAGCAGAAGCTAAACTCCTAGATTTTTGAACTATTGAGTACTGTAATTCAAGAGACTAAGAACCTTAAAGATATCATAATTAGGTTACAACAATTTAAAATTCAGTAGACTTAAGCCTTAAAATCTTACCAAATCCAGAACAATATTGCTTACCTGCATTAATGCTCAATTGGGAGTCCTGGGAAAAATTCTCATTGCCATCAGAACTAGACTGAAATGAGGAAGATGGTGCTGTTCTATTTCGTTTTTTGTTAGGTTTCCTTTCTGCTAACTGCCAGTCATCTTCATCATCCTCACTTTCACTCAAGTCATCAAACCCAAAGTATTTAATTTTATAATTGGAGCTTCCATAGCTTTTAGAGCCTCCTTCATCTCCCCCACCCTCATCATGGTCTTCAAACCCAAAAAACTCCAGTTTGACATCCTTTTTGGATTTTGTATTGCTAGGTCGAAATCTGGTTGTAGTCTTGGTAGTAGCAATGTCTGCTTTCTTTCTTAGACGTCCAGCCTCTCCCAAGTCAGTAGGAGCTGCTGTAGTGAATTCGTCAATACGTTCCATTGTATCCTGTATAGTAACATTACAAACTGACAAGCAAGATGGATGGAGAACAGTGTAGTCTCTAGTACGCCCAACTGTCCCTCTAAAACTGGTCCCACTACTCAAAACAGTTTTTCTTGCTGGGTTCAGACCATCATTATTTGATTCATTATTTGCTTTGGATAAAGACTGACTACTGCCATCCATTAGCTTATCAAAATTTGTTGCCCCCTGTTTTGCTTTGCTGGATCTACAGTATGTCCTACAGTTGCTTGGCCTAAGAACAGTTTGCACAAGTTCTTCACTAATGGCTTCCTTTGGATTTTCCATATCTTCTTTATCAAACTCTTCATCCTTGCTCTTAATTTCTGAGAAATGTTCACTATCAAAATCTAACATATACTCTCCAGTTGTGGAGTCTTCAACTTCATCCTCCCATTCATACAAGTGAGTTCTTAATGGCCCCTTAGTCTGAGATATTTCTGATAGAGAGTCTGAGCTTTTCCCAATACGGGAGTCCCAAGAGTCAAGTAAGTCCTTGGTTTCTATGTTGTACCCAGAAACATCTGTGGTTTCAGCACTGGTTTCATTACTGTCTTCGGCATTCTTGTACATGAAGTGACTGTTCTTATTATCTTCACTAAAATTCTGTATTTTATCTACAAAAAAGAGGGAAATTATTAATATATAAGTAATACAAATAGAGCCATGTTATAACCATCAACTCTAATACATAAACTGAGATGAGTCATAGTTCGGCTTTAACAGGGAATTCTCAATGCTCACTGGCACACAAAAAAAGTAATAGTCTCAATGAAATTATCCAAAAATTATTGATTTTTAAAACTTAAAGAAAACTTAAGATTTAGAAAATATTTCAGAACTTAAACATACTTGTATACAAATGTTTCCATTTTTGTGCATCGAAATCCTTTCCCCATGACACTGATCTAATGAGTAGTTTCCTAATAGAATAATTTTGCCAACTTCAAGGTTAGCTCTCTGCATAAGGCTCTTGTAATTAAAACAGAATGTTTAAAAATCCTCTTTGTAACTACTCAACCATTTATATAACCTAAAGGAAAAAGAAGGAAAATCAGTAATAAATCAAGTTAAACACATTTAACGATGAATGCTCAATCTCACTATTTTAAATTAAACTAAACTCAAACATTAGAAACAGAATTTCATTTACAGAAGAAACTCAGAATTACAAACACCAGAGTTACGAACTGATGAGTCAACCACACACCTCATTTGGAACCGGAAGTGCACAATCAGGGAGCAGCAGAGACCAAAAAAGCAAATACAGTACTGTATTAAACACACTACTAAAAAAAATAAAGGGAAAGCAGCATTTTTCTTCTGCATATTAAAGTTTCAAAGCTGTATTAAGTCAATGTTCAGTTGTAAACTTTTGAAAGAACAACCATCATGTTTTGTTTAGAGTTACGAACAACCTCCATTCCAGAGGTGCCCGTACCAGAGGTTCTACTGTAGAATCAACTTAGTTTTGCACATGAACATGTTTCTATACATACACCACTGAAATATCTTATGAAGATAAATAAGGGATTAAGAGTAGGGGAAGGGAACAATCCTAGAGGAGTTTCTAACCATGTTACAAAAACACACCTTCATCCGACTCCATGAAGATAAACAAAAAAGATTCATAATTTGTTCTTCAAAAGTTTAAACTTTGATTATAGGACACTCTTTACCCTTGGGTATTCACCTCTATGTATCTTGAAGAGAATTTAAAATACATGAGAAGATATGTTGGGTCTTAGACTTAACACTGACCACAAAAACACGCCAGTCTTTGTCTACACCGAATATTGAGGTGTGATAAATTTTGTATTACTTAGCACGTATCATAAACAAGATGCACTCTGAAGTGTGGACAAGCTCTATGTATGGTAGAGCCTTCCACAATGAGGCTCCAATCTTGGCTGGAGCCTTTAAATGATATTGTAATGAAGCGGGAGATGAAAGAAAGATACTTTTGGTTAAAGAACTGCCAAATTATAACTATAGTAGGGCTCCTGTGGCCATAATCTTCCTAATATACTATTTCCACTCCTCCTCCCTGTTTGATCAAATGCAAGCTTTCACTTTACAGTACAATAGCATACACAACTGCAGTTAATTGAAATTCTGATAGAAGTGATGCTTAGTATATTAAATGTCTTTAGATTTCAAGTTCTACAGAAGAACATTCATAATTTTGTTTCTGCACTCCTCTGAGAAATGTGTTCTCTCCATTTTACAGTGTGTAAAGCTGAAACATGAGTAGCCTAGAGTAGTACTGTACATGCGAACAGAATGCACTCTATGCCCCGGAACTATACATTTGAAAGCTTCCTGAGCAGGTCCACATTTTACTGAAACCCTTGTTTTCTGAAGATTTGCAGTGTTCTTTCAGTCACCGTTAGAAAACTGATTGCACTATAAATTCAGTATTCAACCAGCTTCTCATTCCTGGTTACTTGAATATAAAATTAACCTAAGGAGCTGATGAAGATGCAGGAACAAAATTGTGGGTATGCAAGGTTTTGCTTCAAAGGCGATGATCAGAATTAACAAGGGTGGGGACAAAGGAGTAAATCTGGGCAGATGCAAGCAAGGGGGGCATATTGCAAGGAGCAAGAGGAAATGAGGTAACAGGGCACAGAAGGGGAACAAAACAACAGTTTATTAAAACCTTTGTACGTTTTCTACTTTTGAATTAATCTGCTATTTATGGTGCACTGCTCCATATTTTGGAATTAGACTATGATAAGGTCACCTATTTGAAAAGAGAGTTCTGAACTGTGCAATAGTGTTAACTAACCATAGTGTCATAAGACTAAAGTAGCCTAGATTGTGATTAAACTAAATCCACTTGAATTCCTATTAAAAACCCAAGATATTCATAAAATAAAAATCAAACTTTTAAAATACTCTTGTAAAAACTCAGTTCAACTGGACTTTCCTTAAAAGGTTAGTATTAAATCTGCTCAAATGAAAGATATAAGAAATCTATAGTTTGATGTATGTGGAGCTTTCTTTGGACTTCAGGCTTTCCAATGACAAACACAGATGTAGTAAAGGTAGGGTCAACCTTATATCTTCATACACTGCTTCCAACCACTCATCTTCAGCTTATCTTTCCCTTCATACCGCCTTCGTAAAATAGTCAATTTAAAAAGTAATTTGTCATTTCTCTATGGTTTCAATACTTGCAGTATAAGATTAAGAACAAGGTATTTTCTAGAAAGATTTGTTCTTAATTCTCAGGTCATTGATGAACTCTGACGCTCTTGGCAGGTACGTGTGTCAAAGTTTCTGGCTGTTCTGTGGGGACGGAAGAGTTGTTTTAAGTGAAACCTTAACTTTGGTTTTACAGGTTTTCCAAAACTGAAATTTTCAAGGTGTTTTTCCAAGAAAAGCAGTGTATCTGCTCAACCTTACTTCAACTTTAAGTAAGTTGCTTGAGAACTTTGTTTCTTTTAAGTGTTAGAATTGATGATAGAAAACCTCCTAGTCCTTACCTAGATGGTCTAGACCAGCATTTCTCAAACTGGGGTCCGTGAACCCCTGGGGATCCCTGAGGGTACACCAAGGGGTCCACAGGCCCCGCTGATCAACTCCACCCCCTCCCTGTATCTCCCGGAGGCTACTGAAGCCAAACCGGGAGATTTTTAGGCACTGTAAGTCCAGTGGTGCAGTGGGGCTACGGCAGGCTTCCTACCTGCCCTGGCTCCACACCACTCCCGGAAGCAACTGGCATGCCCTTGGGGCTCCTGGGGACCAGAGTGTCTCTGTCCCCGCCCCAGTGCTGACTCTTCAGCTCCTATTGGCCGGGAACTGCAGCCAATGGGAGCCGCGGGGGTAGTGCCTGAGGGCAGGCGCAGCGCGCGGAGACCCCCTGACCTCTCCGCTTAGGAGCTGCTGCCAGAGAGATGTGCCAGTGGTTTCCAGGAGCCACTCAAGATAAGCACATCCCAGCCGGATCCTACACCCACTCCCACACCGCAATCCCCTGCCCTAGCCCAGAGCCCAAACTCAAACTCTCTCCTAGAGCCTGCACCCCCTCCTGCATCCAAACTCCCTCGGAGTCCTCACCCTACACTCCAACCGCTTGCCCCAGCCTGGTAAAAGTGAGTGAGGGTGGGGGAGAGTGAGCGATGAAGGAAGGGGGGATGCAGTGAGTGGGAAGAGGTGGGGTGGGGACGGGGCCTTGGGGGAAGGGGTGGAGTGGGGGCGGGGCCTGGGGCTGAGCAGAAGGGCTGAGGTTCCCTGAAAAATTTAAAATCAAAATGGGGTCCTTAGGTGGCTAAAGTTTGAGAACCGCTGGTCTAGACCACACGGTTATGTAAAATTAAAATGTTTGCATTTTGTAAATTAGAAACAAAGAAAATATTTATGACAAGCAGACAAAGGGGTATCTTATAAAAGAGGAAGGAATTAGTACATTACTTAGATTACATATTTGCAATAAGTATTGAAAATATTTCAGAAGTAAACTTCAAAGATAAGGATCCTCAACCAAAAGCATTCTTTCCTCCAGCCATACAAAACTAGGGACTCTTAGTGAGAGCTTTGTGGCAGACTTTAGTTGTCCTACTACAAGTTTAACCGGTTCATCAATTAACCAATAAGCACCCCTATTCCCCTGGTTAAACATTTAACCGTGCAACCGAAAAAATTTTAAATAAGTTACACGGTTACTTTTTTTTAACCGCTATTTACATACCCTAACTACAAGGAGTAAAACCTCAGAGATAACCAAGAACAAAACAGGGCTTTAAACAATCACTAACACTTCGAATTATACCAGAAATAATCTGGAAGTCATGTGCTACACAACAAGCACTGTTTGATAAAATACCACTAACCAGCTACTGACTCAAATTTTAGTACGTTCATTACAGTTAAACACAGTAATTCCTCCCTCTTCTTAGATTTTACATACAAGGTTTTATAATTTTTAGCAGAACTTTCACAGTTCACTGTAATCACTCAGATTTTCTTGAATATGAAGAGAAATGCAAGACTTTAACGAAGTAGCTGGTGAGCAGTTCCTTTGTTCTAAAATTTCCTTGCCACTTGTTCTGGTACCACTGGACTAGAGTGAAATTTCCTCTTCCTCTAGAGAAGCAGTGCTTTCTACAGTAGACAGAATATCTTTTCCCCGCTACAGTAGAACCTCAAAGATACTAACACCAGAGTTAGGGACTAACCGGTCAACCAGACACCATGTGAAACCGGGAATAACCAATCAGGCAGAAGCGGAGACAAAAACCAGAAAATACTGTTCTGTGCCTGTATTGAATCTTAAAGGTAGGCACATCTGGGCTGCCTGTCCCCACCCCCATCCCCAGGACACCATCTTACAGCTAAGAAATGAAGATGCTGAGATTCGCAGGCAAAACTGAGAGCCCCCACTGCCAGCCCAAGGCAGCCAGAGCAGGAGCAGCACTGAGGTCTGCACTACTTTCCTGTAAGACACGGGTGCTGTTTTCAAACACACACCCCGGCTGGTGGGGAAGGTGCTATTTTCACCTCCCTCCTCACCATAAGGGGGATGCACTGTTCCCACTACCACCCTCTCGTTCCCCTGCCAGGAGAGGAGGACAAGCTTGCCCAGCCATGAAAGCCACTGCCTGCAAGGAAGTTGCCTGGCTATCTCTGGAACCTGGCCTGGAGTGTGAACTGCTGGAGCCGGAGTTGCGTTTTGTTTAGAGTTACGAACATTTCAGAATTATGTACAAGCTCCATTCCTGAGATGTTTAACTGAGGTTCTACTGTACTTTCCAGATAGGAAGAGTAACTTCAGATAGGCCTCAGATTTCAGAGCATAAGCTCTCAAAATGGAGACTCCCCAACCCTAATATTAATTAAATATTCATTAAAAGGAATTCCTCAAAGTGGTTTTCTTACAAGTGGCTCCTCATGTTGGTCCACCAGACTCTGCCCTTGATACCATTCAAACTGCTGCAAAGACAATTTTTTCCACACTACTGAAAAGGCAGAGAGCCACTGCAATTATATTCAGACAGTTCTGTATTATTGCATTCTAACTTATGGGATAGGCACTGCCAGCTATATTCTGCCACCTGTAGTTAAGGTTGCTCAACACTTCCTATTAGAAGACCTTGTTTTCAGTTTACTCCTGGGGGGAATTCTGCACCATTGTGTGCAGGCAGAATTTATGTTCCCTGCAGATTTCTTGGCTTCCCCGCAGAAAAATAACTTCTGACAAGGAAGCAAAGGGAAGCCGTGAAAGCTTAACCATAAAAGTTAAAGTTATTTATTGAATAATAGTGATAACCAAACAAGGAGAGCCTAAACCAGGGGTCTCAAACACACGGCCCGTGAACCGCATGCGGCCTGCGGAGCTCTTCCCTGCGGCCCGCCGGGCTCCCCGCACGCCGCCCCCAATTTTTTATTTTTATTACCCCCAGGCAGTTCCCGCCGCCAGAACAGCTGTCTGGCGGCTTTGCGGTTTCTGGGAGGGAGGGAGGAGGAGCGGGAAGCTGTGCGCACAGGGGAGCAGGGGGGGGAGAAGAGGGGGGATTTGGGAAAGGGGTTGTAATGGGGCGGGGGTGCAGTTGGGGTGGGGACTTTGAGGAAGGGGCTTGAAGGGGGATAGGGAAGGGATGAGAAGAGGCGGAGCCAGGGCCGGCGCTTCGGCGGAGGTGAGTTGCTGCTGCGGGCGGGGGGTGGGAGGGGCCGAGAGGCTGCCCCGGCCCGCAGGTTAGCTCCCGTGGGGGGGAGGGGGGAGCTGACCACGGGCGGGGGGGGCGGGAGGCTGCCCCGGCCCGCAGATTAGCTGCCATGGGGTTGGGGGGGGGGGAGGCTATAGTTAAAGAAGTTAATAAAAAAAGTTAATATATTTACTTTTAATAGCATACTATATTACTCTTCATTTTTTTAAGGAGGAAGGAGCGGGGAGCTGCGCGCTCAGGGGAGGACGAGGAGAAGGGGTGGGGCAGCGAGGGGACGGGGTCAGTGATGCGGCCCTCGCGCCAATGCACTAGTCCTCATGCGGCCCTTGTGGTAATTTGAGTTTGAGACCCCTGGCCTAAACATAACAGTTACTTTATTAAAGGTTACAAAAGACATATATAGAAAACTATACCTGTCTGAGGTAGAAAAGAAAACAGAGAGAGAGAGAGAGACAGCGTGAATGAGCGAGCTGGGATCTCACCACTCCATGAAGCTTGAACTGGTCAGGGTTCCCAGGTGATTGATGGTGGTAGCTCAGGGTCCTGAGTGCTGGAGACAGGCAAAGCCCCCAGCACCATCAGTCAGGAGAAGATGAAATCCCAGTGGAACTGATGCAGAGTTGGATCCATGCGTCAGAACACTTACTTGAGCGTGGGTAGGGTTTTTTGGTAGGAAAACAACAATGGTTCAAGGGGGAACACTAGATTTGTTTATGGGTAACTGATGACCCAAGGATTTTCTTTAGGCTAGACAACAGGAACTGATCACTCGTAGATATGGGTGGTATTCCTCCCAGGGAGCTCATAATGCAATTAGGCAGCTTCAGTATTTTGGATATCAATCAAGGCTAGGGGAGTTGCCTTAATCCTTGTCAGGAGGGGTCTAGGTGTGTCTCCCACCGCCCTTCACTGCTCTCTGCAAGTCTTTTCCCTGATCAGTTTTGGTTCAAGCAGAGGCTGGGGGAGGGAGGTCCTTCATGAGTCAGACAGGCTGGATATTGCACCCTGCTTCCCCAAGAACACAGAGCTGACTGTTATTAATTGAGCTATTCTAAGGTGGGTGCATAACTGGTTGGAAAACTGTCCCCGGAGAACAGTTATCAGTGGTTCACAGTCAAGCTGGAAGGGCAGATTGAGTGGGATTCTGCAGGGATCAGTTCTGGGTCTGGTTCTGTTCAATAACTTCATCAATGATTTAGATAATGGCATAGAGAGAACGCTTATAAAGTTTGCAAATGATACCAAGTGTGTGTGTGGGGGGGGGTGGGTTGCAAATGCTTTGGAGGATAGGATTAAAATTCAAAATGACCTGGACAAACTGGAGAAATGGTCTGAAGTAGACAGGATGAAATTCAATAAAGGACAAATGCATAGTGATTATTCCTTCCTAAATGGAATAATCAGTTGCACACATATAAAATGGGAAATGACTGCAAAATGGAGTACTGCAGAAAGGGATCTGGGGGAGGAATACATGCCAGCTGATAAGAGTGGTACAGCCAGGACAGCCAGGTAGAGAGTCTGAACTGATGATTGTTTTCCCAATCACGCCGCTATAGCAACAAATAGCATTTTCTTAATTAGTTTCTTTCTTTGTAGATAGAACATCAAGGCCTGTCCGACATCAAGGGTTGGATGTCTTCTCTGACGAAGCAGGAGGTTTTCAAATGAATTGTATGTAAATAGATGGATTTATGTGAAACACGGAAATTACCTTAGAAATTAATTTCAGGTGAAGGCAAGGGAAACACTTTTGTTCTGAAATATGGCATATGGTACACCAGCCATGAGTGCACCCAGTTCGTTCACCCTTCTGGCTGATCTGATGGCAACTAGAAAGGCAACCTTCATAGACAGGTAAGATACAGAACACTTGGCAAGAAGTTCAAAGTGTTAAGTACTGAGGGAACAAGACTGAGGTCCCATTGCCATGTTAGTTTCACCACGGGTGGAAAGGTCTTAATGAGACCTCTCAAGAATCTGACTGTTGCTGGGTGACTAAAAATAAAAAAGACTTCAACTTGAGAATGGAAGACACTGTCTATAGGGAGGGAGGGAGGCCCTTGCTGAGGCTCAATATAGGGTGGTTCCGATAAAGTCTGGTTTTCTGGAGGTGGGAGGAGTATCAAAATAGGTTCTCCTCTGTTTATAGTACAGTAACTAAAGAAACTGTCCTTTGGCAACTACAAAATATTGCCTCTCAGCCTCTTTCAAGGTGGGGCAGGGAGAGTAACCCAAACTGTACTGGCTGGTTCCATGGTGGCAGTGCAGGTGTTTTAGGACAGTTCTATATGGGTATAGGCAGAAACACTTCCTATTTAGGTCAACTGATGTTACACAGTAGCTGAGTGTACTTGAGGAAGTAGAGTTCCAGCGTGACTCATCAATATTTTTGCTTGGAAACAAAGAAAAATCAGTTTCCTCATTCAGTGGTGCTAGCTCCAATCTGCAACAGATGTGAAAGTGACTCAAGTCATCTCCTATGTATGTCTGAGCATATCATCACAATTGAGGGGGGATATTCAGTAACTTACGTGGTCAATATAGTCTTCTCTATGGTGGGAGCCAAATGCTGGGTCTCCCTGTTAGGAAGGACTGCATATTAATCATCTCCCTGAATCAAAAACACTCACTCCTCTTTGGTTTGGAGCAGTAGTGCATTCTTTTTCTAAATCTGTTCTACTGTCCCTTCGACTGTGAAGCCATAAGTCTAGGCTTGAGAGTCATGGACAGAGGACTGTTTGCCCTTTTAAAAACAAAACAAAAACAAAAAACAGGCTGTCTAGTCCCTCTTATAATGTTTGGTGAATAGCCAGTAGTACTTGGCCTTATATTTAGAAGTCATCTGCCTTCCACAAGTGAAGCCATGAGTGTCTGAGTTAGCATATTATAAGTCACTGACTAGGCTTCAAAGTATAAGGACTCCAAGGATGCATCTGTTACAAATAGACAGCCAAAGCGGTCTGTTTTGGCCTTTTTGCTTTACTTAGGCATTTTACTTATGAAATCCTCAACTGCCAGATGGAAGGGCATGCACAGCTCATTTCTCGATTTCAAAGTAAGTAGTTATGCCCCTGATCATCCTTCACCACTGCCTGTTCTTCCATCTGTCCTAGTGTTCTCTCTAGAGTGCAACTGACTAATAGAGGCTAAAACAAATGAAGTACAGCCAGTTCTCAGCCCCCATTCTCTTCCTTCCCTCACAGACTGGGAAGGTGGTTTCCTGAAGCCCTGGGCCAGAGCAAGTAGCCCTTCTACCTGTGACCTCCCCCTGCAATCTCCCCCACAGCCCCGCCCCTTTCCTGGTGCTCCGCCTCTGTTCCACCCAGGGTCCCTCCCATTCCACCCCCCATTGCAGCCCCGCAACCTGTTTGCTACTTTTCCCCCCCACCCTCACTGCAGCCCCAAGACCACAGAAGCTCTGTCCCCCCCCGCCACAGCCCCAGGAGGCAGTGAGAGCTTCCCAGCCCTGAGGCCGTGGCAGGTAGCAAGAGCCCAGCCCAGTCCCAGGGGCACAGTGGAGGTCCCCAGTGCTGGGGCTCCCCGCCAGCACCCTCTGCGCTTCTACTGGGGATGGGGTACACGCTGGGGGCTTCCACTGCTGCCCCCCAGCTCCTACCAGGGACAGGATATGCTATGGGCTCTGGTTCCCTCTGCCGCCCCCGGCTTCTGCTCGGGAGTGGGGGCTTCCACCGCTGCACCCTCCCGGTACCGCTGGTGGGGTTGGGGCTTCCCCTGCTGCACCCACACGGCACTGCTGCCAGGGAGTGGGGGTCAGGGCACAGAGCTTTCTTGCCCCGCCCAGCAGCCAGTTGGCCAGGACCCCTGGGCATGTGCCCTGTGGCTAATCCACCACTGATCCAGATCTCAATGCTATATTTAAAAAAAATACATTATTCAGCCTGTACATACAATTATAGCTGATGCCAAAGAGACTTTAGGAAACATTTACACTATTTCTGAAGAAGAAAGCAGGCAAAAAATGCAGGAAAAAGAACTGCATGATTACAGATTCTGCGCTTCAAAAAAAAAAAAAAAGGTGATGTAATTTTTCCTCTCAATTTTAACTTAGCTTTTTTAGGGCACATACATTAGATGAAGCCTCCCAAGTAAATTCAGATCAATGATAGCATATAATTACATAATCCATTGGAGTTTTCTGTCCAGTATTAGCACAATTTTTGGAAGGAACCATAAAATCTCCTGCAGGATCCATCTGAGAGACTATTTTGCTTATTCTGTTTAAATCTTTAAAGCTTAATTAGCAAGATACAAGAAAACCAATCCAAATGAATGCCGGACAGATAAAACATTTTCTCTTTTTGACCAAGAGAAGTCAGGTCTAACTCAGCTTGATGGCATCTATTAGTAAACCAATAAATTTGAATGCCACATCCAATCAATTCCTGTGTTTCAGGTATGTTCTAAACATCAATGGACAGAACCCTCTTGATTTTTGTAAAAATCAAAAAACAAAAAGGAGGACATGGTCGGTCCCCAGCATCTGGCGGGCAAAGCCAGCAGCTTCAATTGATCTGTAGACAATTCAGAGGCAAACAACCAACCAGTTGACAGCCATTAGCACCTTCCAGCATAAAAATACCCGTCCTCTCAGTTCTACTCTTCCTCCCACTGAAGTATTGACACTGAAGCATTGCATTGGTGCAGCTGCGCTGCTGCAGTGCTTTAGTGAAGACACTACTACACGAATGGGAGAGCGTCTCCCATTAGCATAGCTAATCCATCTCAGCGAGAAACCGTAGCTATGTGGACAAGAGAAGCCCTCCCATCCACATAGCACTATCTACACCAGGCAGTAGGGGAGGTACAACTGCGTTGCTCAGGAGTGTGAATTTTTCACACCTCCAAGCAACTAAGTTATAGTGAAGTAAGTGTGTGGTGTATACCAAGCATGAATAACTTCTTTATTATAACCCAATTTCTTCAAGTTGTCAAGGAGATACAACTTTCTGCAAAATTTGACAGTTTCAACCAACAACCAAAAAAAAAAAAAAAAAAAAAAAAAAAAAATAAGAGAGAGAGAAGTTACTGATTTTAAAAAGATAATTTCAACTGCTTCTGGAAGAGAAATTTCATCCAGAAAATAAAGTTCAACTGTCCTTGAGAGCAGTGTAACAGATTTGGAAACTAAGTTAAAACTGAAAGGGAATTTTCATCCTGAATTTAGTGCCGTGCTCAAGGAAATCTTAGCTACGTTAACAACAGCACCTCCATAACATTTTATAGAAATAATTGCTTTTGGGTCTATCCAAACATCTTAAAAGCAGAAAATGTCTGAAATCTAAATTTTAGATTCAATTCATAATTTCAGTGGAAGTTAAACAGTTCTTTCTGCACCAACCAGCAGCATAAGAGCCAGCAGACAAAGTTGATAACAGGGAAGTGGAAGTTTGTAAGGGAAGTTTGGGGAATGGTGTGTGTGGTGGTGGGGGGAGGGGGAAGGGGCTGGATTTTTTTTTATTTTTTTTTTTAAACGGGAGCTTAGAAGGGAAGGATATGACATCTACAGAGGCACCGCAGAAGTAGTGACCAGAAGAATGGAAGAGACAATGAAGATGACTGGATGCAGAAGCTACATGATGTGCATTCTGTTGAGTTCAGATAAGGATTTTGAGTGGATAATGGAGGGAAGAAAAGAGAAGGCTGAAGGAAAAACTTGAGACTTGCAGATATACACTGGACAAGTGAACTATGAGGGTGGACTGCTGGATGAAGAATGTGGCCTGTGGAAACATATGATAAGAACAAGACAGAGGAAGTGACCAGCTAGTGAAAGAGAAATAGATCCGAGGAAGAGGTTTGTCAAGTTGGAAGATGAAGAGGAGAGGTAGGCAATAACAGAAGATGGTAGAACAAGGAAAAAGAAAAGAGCACCTAGTCCTACAAGAAGTGGGGAAGAGAATGGAGATAGCCAAAGTTCAAAGTCCTGAAAGAACAGAGGATGACTCTCAGAAGACTACAAGTAAGAACAGAACAGAAGACAAGATGACTTGCAATCAAAAAGAACAGAAGGGGGAAGGCCTGAGAATCGCACCAACACCAAGAAAAGTCCAATCTGTATGACTGAGGACTCCCAGGAAAGGCAAAGCCGTCACCAGCGTTGATTCTGAGAACGGATGGGTGTGTTATCTAGTGTAAGCTAATATATAGGATGTGGAACTGAGGCTGAAGACCATTCTAATGGGAGCAGGAAATAATTCATAGATTGTCCTTCATGTGGGAACAATGATACTGCTGGAGTCTCACCAGGATGCATCAAGGAAGACTATGCCAGGCTGGGTTACACACTTAAAAGAAATGGAGGCTCAGATCTTCACTGGGATTCTACCTGTTCCTAGAACAAGTGAGCAAAGATGGAGACAATATTATGATGATCAACAGATGGCTCGGGCACTGGTGCTATGAGATGGGCTTTGGGATGTTTGACCACTTGGAGGCATACAGAGACAGAGGACTGCTCTCATGGGATGGACTCAACCTGAGTTGGGAGGGTTAATAAGACTTCTGTGATGGAGGTTGACCCAACTGATTAAAAGGAATTCAGGAGAGATGATTGAGAGATGCTCATGTAATCTCTATGCCAGATTCTAATATTGAGCAGGAAGAAAATCAAGTAAGAGGATACAAAAACAGAGAAAGGAACAGAGGATAGGCAAATGGACAACGAGAGGAAAGATAGTGCCAATATCAATGACAGTAACAATCAAGTAGGCAATACTGGCAGTAAAATGTACCTAATCTGGCGAGGAATCTCGGTGAGACAAAGCACATACTAAAATGGCTGTTCATTGTGAGAAACCTGGGTAACAAAATGAAGGAATTAGAACTACTGCTGCATGAAGTGAAACCAAACAGAAACATGGTAGAATAGTAATCATGACTGGAATACAGGTATGAAGGATATGTGTCGTTCCGAAATGAGACAAAAGTAAAGGTGCTGAAATAGCACTGTATATTAATTACGAGGTAGACTGTAAAAAAAACAATCCATTTGGGTCAAAATCACTCTGGGGAAGAGTGGTAACAGAGTTTCCACTGGGACAGTGCTTGAGGTCTGCTATAGACCCCCAAGATCAAAACTGAATACAGATAGAGACCTCTAATATTTTTAATTAAATAAATACTGCAAAGAACTGTGTGATTATGGAAGACTAATTTCCCAGATACAGATTAGAAGACAAAGGCTACTAATAATGCTAGGGACCAGACATTCCTGGATCCGATAGCCAACAGACATCTACACCAAATCAATAGTCACCAAACCAACAAGCAGTGATGGCAACTTCAGATTTAGTATTGTGGACCTCAGAGAAGAGATGATTGTTGAGGACAACCTTGGTTCAAGTGATCATGACCTATTCAGTTCAAACTAAATGGAAAGATAAACCTAGATCTGAAAGTAGGGTCCTTGATTTCAAAAGTGCAAACTGAAAAAAAATTAAGGGAATTAGGTAGGGAAGTTGACTGGACTGAAGAACTCAAGGATCTCAATGTGGAGGAGGCTTGGATTTATATCAAAGTTGCGGAAACTATCTGGAGCCTGTATCCCAAAACAAGAGGGGGGAAATGGTAGAGAAGGGCTCGCTGACCAAACTGCTTGAACAAGGCTCTCAAACAGGTTAAGAGAAAGCAGAAAGCCTACAAGGAATAGAAGAAGGGATCTATTAGCAAGGAAAGCTACCTCTTGGAGGTCAGAAAGTGTAGGGGAAAAAGTAAGAACTGTCAAAAGCCAAGCCGAGTTGGACCTAATGAAATTAAAACCAACAGTAAAAGAGTCTTTAGCCACACAAATAAAAGCAAAGGAGGGGTGGGGCGGGGTGGGGCAGAGTGGAACTGCTATGCACTAAGAACAGGGTGAAGATTAATGATAGTCTAGATATGACCCAATACCTAAAATCAATACTTTACCCTTACTGAAAACTGAAGCAATGAGACACTTGGGGCAGTGGCAAAGATTTTTAATGAATCTAACATCTGGGGTTGTACCTTATGACTGGAGAATTGCAAACAGTAACCAAAGGAAAAATAGTGACCCAGGAAACTATAGACCTGTAAACTTGACTTCAAATGTATACAAGGGCTTAGAACAAATTTTGAAAGGGAGTACTTAAAGACAGAGATAATCAGTAATTGGGATAAAATACAATATGGATTTTACACAAGGTAGATTGTGACAGATCAACCTGATCTCTTTCTTTGAGAAGATAGCTGATTTTGTAGACAACAGAAAGACAGTATATGGAATCTACTTGGGTTTCAGTAAAGCAATTGATACAGTTCCACACATTGTTAAATTGGAGACCACAGGGTGAGATGTTGCACTCCATATATTTTATGAAAATATGCTTATGAATGTGAATATGATGTAACTGGAATATGCTTTATGCAAAAGATCTTTTGTAAGGTGTCATTACGAAGTTTATAATCTACTGAATGTGTTCATCCTATTTGTTTGCATGTATTATTTCTGTTTGAAGTTCGGAAAATAAGCAACTTGTATTACTGATGTAAACATATAAAGTGGAAGCCATTACGGGTGCTTCAGAATCAATGAACTGTAAATGGCTCTGTTTACTTGCAAACCTACTTGTGTACATGTGGGCCAGCCCAGGAAGAATGTAGGGTGGGGTCTTACCGTGACATGTGACCTGATAATGAAATCCATCTTAAATCTGATACTTTTCCATTCAGAAGGAGGGGTGGGAACCTAGAGAGACAAAAGATTCCCGCCTTGTGCCAAAGCTATAAAAGGGGGTGGAGCAGGACAAAGGGAAGCCAGTCATGAGAAAGCCCCTGCTTAACACCTAAGATGTCTGCTGGAACTAACAAGGACTGTACCAGGGGAAATGACTGGGACCAGACTAGGAAGAAGTCCAGTCTGTGAAAGAAGCTTATTGGAACATCTCTGAGGGTGAGATTTTACCTGTAATCAGTTTCTTAATGTATTAGGCTTAGACTTGTGTGTTTTTGCTTTATTTTGCTTGGTGACTTACTTTGCTCTGTCATTACTTGAAATCACTTAAATCCTACTTTTTATACTTAAAATCACTTTTGTTTATCAATAAACCCAGAGTAAGTGATTAATACCTGGCGGAGCAAACAGTTGTGCATATCTCTGTATCAGTGATATAGAGGGCAATTTATGAGTTTACCCAGTAATAAACTTTATGCAGAGTAAAACAGATTTGGTGTTTGGATCTCATTGGGGGCTGGGTGTCTGGGTGCTGGAGCTAAGTGACCTGCTGAGCTGTTTTCAGTTAATTCTGAAGCTTTGGTGGTGTGGACCAGACCCTGGGTCTGTGTTGCAGCAGGCTAGCGTGTTTGGCTCAACAAGACAAGGTTCTGGAGTCCCAAGCTAGCAGGGAAAACGGGCTCAGAGGTAATCTCAGCACTGCAGGTGACAGTCCCAAGGGGATCTCTGTGACTGAACCTGACACAGGGATTAATTAATATGAGAACTGAAAGGTGGGTAAGGAAATAGTTAAATGGGAGATTACAACATATCAGGCTGAAAAGTGAACTGTCAGACTGAAAGCAGGTTACTAGTGAAGCTCCTCACAGATCAGTCTTGGGATCAAATCATACTTAACATCTTCATTATTGACCTTGGCATTAAAAGTGGGTGTGCGCTAATAATTTGTGGAGAACAAAGTTTGGAGATTTTGCCAATACACATACAAGAACTGGATGATCTGGAAAACTGGAACAGAAATGTTCAGTAGTGCGAAGTGCCAGGTTATGCACCTCAGCACCAAGAAGAATTTTTGCTATAAACTGGGGACTTACAATTGGAAGTGACAGACCTAGATGTACTGATTGATCACAGGATAGCTCAGCTGAAAATGTGATGTGGCCATGAAAAAAATTACTGCAATCCTAGGAAGCATCAGGTGATGTATTCCCAGTACAGATTGGGAAGTGTTATTACTAGGGTTGTCAAGCGATTTAAAAAATTATTCACGATGAATCATGAGATTAAAAAAAATCAATCCTCATTAATCACAGTTTTAAATCACACTCTGTTAAACAATACTAGAACACCATTTATTTAAATATTTTTGGATGTTTTCTATATTTTCAAATATAAGCTCGAAGCTGCAGGCTCTGGGCTTCAGCCCCCTGAGGAGCTGCAGGCTGGGGCTTCAGCTCCCCCACTGCCAATGCCTCCCTCCCCACTCAGAGGTCGCGATTAACATGTTAAAAACGTGTTAATTTTGATTTCAGTTAATGGCAGGCATTAACTGCGATTGACAACTCTAATTATTACCATTAAACAAGGCACTAGTGAGACCTCATCTAGAATACTGTATGCAATTCTGGTCTCCCATGTTTAAGAAAGAAGAATTCAAATTGGAACAGGTGCAGAAAAGGGCCATTAGGATGATGAGAGGAATAGAGAACCTATCTTAAAAAAGAAGACTTAAGAAGCTTGGCATGTTTAGTCTAACAAAACAAAGGCAGAAGAGATATACGACTGTGCTTTGTAAGTACATTAGAGGGACAAACACCAGGGAGGGAGAGGAGTTATTTAAGTTCAGAGCCATTGCTGGCACAAGAACAAATGGATACAAGCTGGCCATCAAAAAGTTTAGATTTGAAATTAGATGAAGGTTTCTAACCATCCCAGGAGTCAAGTTCTGGAACAGCATTTCAAGAGAAGTAGGTTTTGCATTCACTAACTGGCTTCAAGACTGAGCTTGGTAAGTTTATGACGGTGATATGAGGAGGTTGCCTACACTAGAATGTGGCCCATCCATGACTTTGAGTAGCAAATATCTCCAATAGCCAAAGATGAGGAGGGCTCCAAGGTACTAGAGAAGACTTTCCCACATGTCTGGCTGGTGGGTCTTGCACACATGCCCTGGATCTAACTGATGACAGGATTTGGGATTGGAAAGGAATTTTCCCTCACATCAGACTGCCAGAAACCCTTGGGTTTGTTCACCTTCCTCTGAAGCATGAGGCATAGGTTACTTGCTGGTTTGAATTACAGTAAATGGTGGATTCTCTGTAACTGGAAGTCTTTAAACCAAGATTTGAGAATTTCAGTAACTCAGTCAAAGTTTATGGGCCTGTTACAGGAGTGGGTGGATGAAGTTCTGTAGCCTGTGATGTGCAGGTCAGACTAGATGATCATGATGGTCCTTTCTGGACTTTAAAAGCTATGAGCTCTCAAACAGAGCAACATGATTAAGGAATTTGATAATGGAAACTTTAATGAACACATGTTTATAGTGTTTCATTTTTCCATACTTCACTACCCTTTATTCCTCCTACTTATCCAGTTATTCTGCATTTGACAATTTTGTCAAAAGCCAAAGACACAGAAACAGTTACGAGTACAAGAGCAAAAAGGTGTATATAAGAAATACCTGCTATTAAAAAGAGTACTAGAGCTAATGCATCACTGAAGTAAGGCATCTTAGATCTTAGCAAGCATTTTAATATTTTTAAACACAAAAGCCATTCCCCTCTTTAGTCTAGATACTGCATATTTGTGACCCACGTGTGGAAGGTCTATCCTGCAACACCAACATAAAGTGCAGTAGTTAAGCTGTGGCATTACAGTAGTGCCTAGGAACCCCAAACAAGATCAGGACCCCATTGTGCTAGGCACTGTAGAAACCGAGTAAAAAGCAGTTTCTGACCAAATAAGCTTATAATCTAAATACACAAGGGACAAAGGATTGAGGAGGAAGGGCTATAACATACAAGCAGAATAAATGACTGTTTACCAACTTCATGATAGTGCTATGTTTTTTGTTGAACAGCAATTAGCTAAATAAGGAAGAAGTGGTGGGGCAGGGGAGAGGTGATCATGGTGTGTGTTTGGCTGTTTGCTTTAACTGTTCCCAAATCAATAAAGGGGAGAAAATGTCCTGGGAAAAGACTGTAAAAGGTACAGTGCAGCTACCTGTCACTCCTGCTGGTTGAGTTCCTGGGCAGTTCCTCTCAGCAGTCTTTGTCCCTATGCTCACATGGCATGGGCCCTGTGTTGGGGCGGGGCGCTCTCCCATGTACAATTCTGAGTCTCAAAGTGCTGGAGAGGAGGGAGGTCTCAGCTTTGGTATACCCACCCACCATACGTTCTGCAGCTGCTCATCTCTGCTTCTGCTGGCTGAGTTTCAGGGTGGTCCCTTGGTAACAGTTTTTTTTAATCCACAAGCTCACATTTCTGGGAGCCTTAAAATCTTTCTACAGTCATGCTTAATTCAGGATACAAGATAAATACCAACCACTTAATTTTATTTTCATTTTTTTCTTCCTTATCCTCACAAGCATATTGCCCCACCGATCTACCTCTAAAATCACTCTCTAGTCTAAATCCTTGTTTTGCAGCTTGCAATCCTGCTTTCAGAAAACTGGCTAAGCTCTAACCTGAGAATTTTTTTGTTTGTTTTTTTTTTTAAGTGAAAACTGATTGTGAAGACGACCTGGAGACTAAACTTTATAGGTCAAGAAACCAAAAAGCAGTTTAAGCTTCTCTAATCTACTCCAGTGTGACTCAACACGCATCGTGAACAAATCATCCCTAGAAATAATTGTTCTGTCTCATTGACGCTGCAATCTTTAGTCTTCCTACTGAGAATGCCAACTGTCCTATGGATACCTAACAACTAGGAACAGGACTGAGATCAACTGAGGGTATGTCTAAAGGTACAAAATTAGGTCGAATTTATAGAAGTCGATTTTTCTGAAGAGATTTTATACAGTCGATTGTGTGCGTCCCCACTAAGTGCATTAAGTCGGCAGAGTGCGTCCACAGTACCGTGACTAGCATAGAGTCTCGGAGCAGTGCACTGTGGGTAGCTATCCCACAGTCCCCGCAGTCTCCGCTGCCCACTGGCATTCCGGTTTTTTGAACAGAGTTCTGCCTGCACAGATTTTCTCCCCATACTGCGATCAGATCCAGTACCTCCCGTTCGGAGCTCTTTTGTGATTCTGGGACTGCAGGAAATGAAATTCAAAAGTTCCCAGGGCTTTTCCTGATTACCTGGCTAGTGCATCCGAGTTGAAAGTGCTCTCCAGAGCAGTCACAATGGAGCATTCTGGGATACCTCCCGGAGGCCAATAACATCAAACTGCATCCACAGTACCTCAAATCCGGAACAGCAACGTCGATTTTAGCGCTACTCCCCTTGCCGAGGTGGAGTACAGAAACCAGTTTTAAGAGCCTTTTATGTCGACAAAAACGGGTTAGTTGTGTGGATAGATTTAGTTTTAATTCGATATAATATGGCTACTTCCGATATAATCGCGTACTGTAGACCAGGCCTAAGACCAAAGAGCCCATAGCCAGTCGTTATGAATCTCAATTTGAATCAAACATTTAATCTGGAAAGTCTCTACTGCTGACTCCCGAGGCATGCAGACTCCTCATTTCTGACAGCATTTTAAGATACCTTCCTGAACAGCGATTTTTAAATTAACAGTTTTAAAGCAAATATCACTGTATAAATTTAACTCTAATGAGAATATTTCATACATAGGGTACACTGTCTTGGCAACATCGGGATCCAGTGACAAGTAGGAAACTTTGGAACATTTCCCACATGTAAGTAAGCCTTCAGTAAGCATGCAATACATAGGGACACAAACTGCAGGTCAAAACTCTCAATTTATACATTAAGTCCTGCAAGGCAATATATGTATGCTTCAAGATCAAGTGTACAAGAAGCATGTAGTCATGCATACATAACAGGAATTCCTGCATATCAAGGCAAATAATAGATGTACACCCTTAACTTGTAAGACCCAAGTCCTTGGGGCAATTTATCTTTCTGAAGTGTTACCTAAAAAGCCTATGGATAATTTCAGATAAAGAAATTAACATGAAACTGTTAATCACAAATTAATATTGTTGTTCATGTACAAGCTTATCAAAAGTCAAACAAGCAGATATTAAAAGGAGTTTTGTAAAAAAAAAAAAAAAAAAAAAAAAAAAGAAGCTAAAACAGAATACTAACAAAAGGCTCCCCGATCCTAGAAAAATTAATGGAATATCAAGCTGATCTCCAACAGTTAACTTAGTTGCACATGCTCTTGCTTCAGTGGCCAGCACAAACAGATGAGCACTCCTATATGGCCTGTTGCTATATTCCATCAAAGCTCCACTATGGACATGATGGACTTGATCATCCCTAATTTCTCAGGCATGAAGACATGAAACAAGTCGGTTGTCAGTAAAAGAAAGAGCAAACAGGCAAAACATCCAGTTTTACCTTTTTTGAGGCATGGACAGGTTGACAGCCAATCTCAACTTCTAAAACCTTATTTTTATTGAAGGATGAAAGAAGAGGAGGAGGTTGTTTTTGTTTTTAAAAGGGCAAGGGAAAACTGCTTTTCTGAAAGTGTCTTGTAAGGATACTCACCTCCCTAGTTCAAGACAGACAAGTATCCTAAGGTTATTTGGTCTTCAAGGACAGTATTAGCGTGTTGGGCTTGCAGCCATCTCTCCACCCTCCCCTTTCCTCACCCCAACTAGCAGTCTGGAACAACTCTCTGAGCTTAACCCCTGCCTTTGGAACTTTCCCTTCTGAAGGGAGAACCCTACAAGAGGATATCTTCAGAGAAACAAAGTAAGTTCTCCCACTACATATAACATCTGTGCAAGATTCTCACTTCTGTAAAGTCAGTTGCTTGAGGGATGTGCCAAAAAAGCTAACAAACTGCACAAAGCAGCATAAGGGCAATGCCACAAAACATATTTACTCATTCCCTATGTGTAGACTTAAAATACCTCCCAGCAATACCAATATTAAACAGGATGTATCCAAAAATACAATACTCCTCCACCCCCTGCCACAGTAAGTTTAGCTAACTCACATATGGGATATTCTGAAAGAAATACAATGTTAAGAAGGATATTAGTTTTCACTGCTTCAGAAAAGAGATTCCACAGGAATTAACCTCTTAAGGTGAGATTCCTCACTCGAAGCTCAATCTAAACACCAACATTTGATAAGCTTATAGAGTAAGAACCATATGGCTACATTGTATGTGTCAGATGGAAAAATCCCAGTATTGCTCTTCAAATAGTGTGTGCCTTGATATGGATTTCCAATTTAAGGCCAGCCATTCTCTGAGAAATAAAGGGCAATTGAGGAGTTTACTGAAAAGCGGATTGGGTGGATCTAAACAAAGTTAAGGACCATGTATTCAAAGCATCCAGGAACATGATTGGGGGGGGGGGGGGGGGAAGAAGAGGAGAGAAGAGAGAGTGAGAGTTATAAGATTCACAGGGAAGACTGCACCGTGCCCCGAGCATGTGGATTCTTTTAACAGCATAGCAGAGGACATGGGGATAAAAAGCTCCTACTCTGTTTGACAAGTAGGTATAGGCATGCTCCTAGTAGAGGCTGTTTGGTGCTTGTGGAAAGGGAGCTTAGGATCCTTCAAGTTTCTTATGATGTTGACGCTGAGCTCCTGTACATGGGCAACAAGGCTTCTAGAAATCTGTCAGCCACTGATGTGAAAGCTAGTTTCCATATGAAGCCTTTCCCTTCTCTTCCTTGCAGGGGTATTAAAGAGGCAGGACAAAAATCCAAGATGACAGAGTGGTTTTCACCTTGAGACCCTGTGATGGTTTGGATCATAGAAATCCCCTAGGGACTGCCAACTGATGTGCTGAGACTACCTCTGAGCCTGTTTTCCCTGGCAGCTTAGGACTTCAGTGCCCTGCCTGATTTAAGCCAGACATGCTAGCCTGCTATAAACACAGACCCAGGTCTGAACAATGTCCCCCAGAAGCTGCAGACTTAACTGAAAACAGCTTAAGAAGTGTTCCTGTCTCCAACACTCAGATGCCCAGCTCCCAATGGGGTCCAAACCCCCAAAACATTGTTTTACCCTCTATAAAGCTTATAAAGGATAAACTCAAATTGTTTGCCCTCTATAACACTGATAGAGAGATATGCACAGCTGTTTGCCCCTCCCCCCCAGGTATTAATACATACTCTGGGTTAATTAAGTAAAAAGGGATTTAATTAAATACAAAAAGGTAGGATTTAAGTGATTCCAAGTAATAAACAGAGCAAAGTGAATAACCAAGCAAAAAAACAACAACACGTAAATCTAAACCTGATACAGTAAGAAAGCTGAATACAGATAAATTCTCACCCTCAGAGATGTTTCAATACGCTTCTATCACAGACTGGACGCCTTCCTAGTCTGGGCACAATTCTTTCCACTGGTACAGCCCTTGTGCCAGCTCAGGTGGTAGCTAGGGGACTTCTCATGACTGCAGCCCACTTTGTCCTGTTCCACCCCCTTATGTATCTTTTGCACAAGGCAGGAATCCTTTGTCCCTCTCTGGGTTCCCACCCCTCCTTCTAAATGGAAAAGCACCAGGTTAAAGATGGATTCCAGTTCAGCTGACATGACCACATGTGACTGTAAGACTTCATTTTCCACTTGCCAGCACACAGGTATACAGGAAAACTTACAAGGAAACAGAGCCATCTACAGTCAATTGTCCTGGAGAATGGCAGCCAGGCAGACAGTTATGATACAGTTGCTATCAAGTCACATACACAAAAGTCTCCCACACCTAATATCACAACCTCATGCACAGCTTTTTGGTGATTGTCCTAGGGAAGAAACTTCACCAGATCTTGACAGAGTCCCCCTGCCACTTCAGAGCTCTAGCTACCTTTTGCCATTTAAGGTCTGGTAATCCACCATTCAAAGAGTTCCAGGCATTCACTCATAAATCCCTTCCACTAAATTAATCAATCTTATTACCAAAGCACAGAGTTCTGAGGGTGCAATCTCATGTGATTGACTGGGTTTCACTCTAAATCACTGACATGTCAATTACCAAGCTCTCAAGGCAGTATATTGTCTCAATCTCCTCTGAAACTGGGCAGCAGTGACAGCTATTTGAAGTGGCTTCACCAGTTTATGCACGGTAAGGTGCCAGGGCACAGAACCTTTACTGAATGTGGGATTCTAGCCTAGATCTTTGCTACAACCCTTACAGATTCCATCGTCCACTCAAAATGTAACTAAGCCAACATCATGTAACTGAAAACATTTATTCATCACAGAGTTGCTGTCCTGTTTCTCCTCTTCATAACAGATGTATTTGATAAAGGACAACTCTCCAGGTTCACAGACCAAGTAGCAGCCACTGTCACCCTTACTATCATCCTGCTGCCATTCAAACTGCTGAACCTGGTTGGCCAGCTGAGGAGATCAAGAGCATTAACTATGCCTAGAAGACAGTGATGACATTTGCCTTTTTCATGCAGGTCTGGGTGCAGCGAAATATATGGCAGTTTTAATACTTCATGTACTAAACTATTCCATATATGTTCTTATACCACCCCACCACGGTATCCAACCGCCTTAAGCGGTGTGACTAACATCTGTCATGTTAGACTGTTCTCTTACATGGTAGAACTGCTTGTTCAGTGTAGTCTTTTGGTTTGGTAGAGTGTTTACTTTGATGTTTGGAAGGTGTTGAAGTCTGTGATGCCCCTTAGCTCCTGTGGGAGTTTGTTCCACAATCTCAGACTGGCCTTTAAGAAAGCTCCATCTCAGGCAAACTTTACTCTTGAGGTAGAAAGTTTACTCATGAGGAGCTGGGTTGTCAGCCATGGTCCTCAAACTGAGCAAGTTTATTCCCAGAATGAAGTAGCACTCAACCTGCTGCAAAAAGGTGCTTCAATTACACCAAACCATCCTAACTGATCTCATACAGTTCAAGGTAAGCAATGAAGGCAACACTCCAGCTTTCCAAACAGCTTGGGTGAAAGACCCCCCCAAATATTCTGGCAGCAGAAATATTTTTAAAGGGCTTTTTTACATGCAGATAGATCTCGAAGAGTAAGTTCCAGCTGCATGAGTTAAGTGCTCACTCCTTAATGAGGACTATTCTCCTGGCCAACTTACAACAAATATTAGCAAGTCTGAAAAATTGTGTCACTGTACTGTATAAATGCAACACTGACCTTAAAGTTATACACCGCATTAGGGATTCAACTCACATAAATATGTAGTACAGTAGTTCCACAGTTCTCTAGATAGGAGAGAGCATATACCGCAGAAAAAGCTGAATAATTATTCAAGTACTTGGCAAAAAGATATTGTTTTTCATTTTCCTTCTTTATTCTATTTCTTTAAAAACAATATGAGAAAGTTACTTACAACAACTGGAGATTCTTCGAGGTATGTTGTCCCTATCTGTATTTCACTGTGAGTATGCATGTGCTCCATGCACCCAGAGCTGCAGAATTTTGAAAGCAATGTCCATTAGTCCACACACATGCCCAGGCTCACCTCATGCCTCCAAACTAAACAGATAAAGGGTGGAATAGACCGAGCATCTCTCTAGTACCTTCTCCACCATGAATCAGAATACCCAAAGCAGAGGGGAAGAGTGGAATACTGACAGGGACCACATCATAAAAAACCTCATTAGTATAAGCTAACTAGCTCTCTCTTCAACTGCTAGTCCCTGGGTGTATTCCACTATGAGTGACTGACAAGCAATACTCAAATAGGAGAAAAGGGTGCTAGGTTGGATATGGCAAAGCCAAAAGAAGGACTGCCATTCCAAAAGATGCATCGGCAGAAGAGTCCTGTATCAAGACAGAGTCTAGCAGAAGTGTGGACTGAGATCCACATAGCTGCTTTACAAATATCAAGTAGGGGCACACCTTTTGAAGTGATGCCATAGATGTTGCTTGCACTCTTGTGAATTGAGCTTACCCCAAGAGGGAAAAGATTAGACAGCTGATATTGCCAAATACAGCCTGAGACCCGTTTTGAGATTTATTTTTTTTTGGAGAGAAGACAGACCTCTGACCCCTTCCACTATGGTGACAAATACTCTAGGGGATTTCCAGATTGTTTTCATTCTCTGCAGGTAAAAGGCTAACGTCCACCAAATGTCAAGGGAATGGAGCCTGTCTTCCCAAAACCTCACACATCCTCAGAAGAACAGAGGTAGAGTGAATACACTGGTTCAGCTGAAACTCAGACTATTTTGGGGATGTATATAGGGTGTATATGTAATGAAACCTTGTCCACAAGGAATGTAGTGTAAGGAGGATCTGCATTAAATGCCCCAAACTCACCAATCCTCCTGGCTGAGGGGAAGGCTACCAGAAATGCAACCTTCCTGGATAAGAAAGACACATAGCAAGAAGCTAACGGCTCAAAAGGAGGGTTGGTGAGTACGGAGAAAGGACAGTTACCTGTTCCGCAACTGGCATTCTTCGAGATGTGTTGCTCAGGTCTATTCCACAGTAAGTGTGCGTGCTCGCCACGTGCATTGGTGCCGGAAGTTTTTCCTTTAGCAGTACCCGTAGGGGGGAGTGCCACTGCGACCCCTAGAGTGGCGCCGCTATAGCGCGCTATAAGGGGAGCCGCGCGCTCCCCCCACCCTCGGTTCCTTCTTGCCAGACCAACTCCAACAGAGGGGAAGGAGGACGGGATGTGGAATAGACCTGAGCAACATCTCTCGAAGAACGCCAGTTGCAGAACAGGTAACTGTCCTTTCTTCTTCGAGTGATTGCTCATGTCTATTCCCCAGTAGGTGATTCCAAGCAATATGCAATGGAGGTGGGTAGGAGTTCACAACCTGTCTGGCTGGAGCACAGCTCTACCAAAGCCAGCGTCATCCCTAGCATGGGAGACGATCGCATAATGTGAGGTGAACGTGTGAACCGAGGACCAGGTAGTGGCCCTACAGATGTCCTGGATAGGGACATGGGCTACAAAGGCAGCCGACGAGGCTTGTGCCCTGGCCGAGTGCGCCCTCATGATAGGCAGAGATAAGGATATGCAAATGAAAAAAGGTGGGGTTACACGTTGGCTCTTTAAGATAAAGTCCTGACATTTAATGAAAGCTTTCTGGTTGTTTACCTTAGAACTATTGGAAGTGTAAAGCCCATCTTTTCTGGTTTTGCTGGACATCACATCATTGGGATGGCTCTGACATCAACTGGAGAAAGGGATGCTGAATTTTTAATGAAGACAACTTTTCTGCTTCAGATGTTAGAGTGTGAGTGAGTTAAAAATCTATTTAAGTCCAAATAAATTTTTCCCCCCTTTTTATCAGGTTCCAGTGCTTTTGTACCTAATGTCAGTGCTATTAGTTCTCCAGTTGGCCAGAGTCGTTCCCCAGAAAAGTATCCATTTATAATTCTGGTAGCAACCAGATGTCCCAAACTATCACAGCCCTGTTGTGCTAGAAGATGTACAAATATTCAACAGTCACTGACCTAAATAGTTTACAATCAATGATGATGGCATTCACAAAACCTGAATTTCTACTGCAAGATACAAATAAAAAAGCTGTTAAAGCTTCAACGGTTTTTAATAAACAAAAACATTTTATCGTCCTTTGCAGGTCACCTTTGTAGGTATATGGTGATGTACTGATATTAAACTACCTGCTGATTTGGTTTTCTTGAAACACTCAAGGCTTTAACTTCAGGTATGACGACAACTTACAATGTGCAACTAAATTTGTATTTTTATTTATGTTAGAAATCTTAAGTCTACTGTATTATCTTTAAGACTGAACATGAGCGTCTATTAGCTCTTCAGGAAAGCCAAACAGGCTGACCTGCAAGGTATGACCAGGACAATTGATCTTAATGCAGTCTTTTTTCCAGCATGGAGAAAATCCCTAAAGGAATTGTACTCAGGCATCTGAAAGGAATGCTGAAGGAAAGATCATCAAGAGAACTAACCTTTTGGTTTCTGGCTATACAACTGGAGCTGAAATATGGAGATGAAAAAAAGTTTTCCAAATTATTCCAAAGCAAAACAACTTGTTTTAGAACCCCCAAAACATAGGCATCTCAAAAAACGTGCACACCACAACTACTTCCCTCTTGCTTTTTTGTCTTGAAGATGAGAACCATACCACCACCTTCAACATGTCATGGAGAAGAGAGAGAGCCACGGCATCCAGTCACTGCTGTTTGGTAGTTCATAGGGATGGAAAGTAAACAGATTCCCAAGACCTAGTCACACTTCAGAAGATGGGACCTACAGCTTCGGTGAATTCCTATGACAGCTATAGCCTACAGAGTGGAGCCCAATGTGACATTACCCAGGGTACAATCTGCACTAATTAACAGCTATGTCCCCTCAGTTCTCCAACTTGAGATGCTTACTGAGAGAGCTACCACTCTTGGTCTCCTCACACACAGCCTCCGGCATGCTAGTTACTCCGTCATAGTATATGAGTGCTATAGCCAGCCACTCTTTAATTACACTGCAGAGCAACACCTGCTTTACTTACACTGCAGAGCAATTTCCCAGTCCCACATTTCCCTCCAGAACTGTGAGTCTTGTACTGCCCAGCTCTCTCGTGGACAACACAAACTCAAAGTCTGTCATTTTATTAATAGAAAATGATATGCACAAATCCAGTTATCCCAAACTGAATTTACGAAACACTTCAATCCGAACACAGATTTAGATTATGGCTGTCTATCACAGTTAACTCCTGCGATTAACAAAAAAAACCACACGATTAAAAATATTAATCACTATTGAAAATTTTAATCACACTGCTAATAGAACACTAGTTAAAAGTTATTAAATATTTTGGATATTTTCTACACTTTCAAAATATTGATTTCAATTACAACACAGAATACAAAGTGTACAGTGCTCACTTTATATTTTTATTACAAATATTTGCACTGTAAAAATTATATTTCAATTCACCTTATACAAGTACTGTAGAGCAATTTCTTTATTGTGCAAGTGGAACTTACAAATGTCGAATTTTTTTTTATTACATAACTACTCAAAACCAAAACAATGTAAACTTTAGAGCCTACAAATCCACTCAGTCCTACTTCTTGTTCAGCCAATCGCTAAGACAAACAAGTTAGTTTACATTTATGGGAGAACGCTGTCCACTTCTTATTTACAATGTCACCTGAAAGTGAGAACAGGCATTTGCATGGCACTTTTGTAGCCGGTGTTGCAAGGTATTCCAGGTCCTCTGGAACGGTGGTTGAAGCATGAAAGGACATACAAATCTTTAGCACATCTGGCATGTAAATAACTTGCGACACTGACTACAACAGTGCCATGCGAGGAAAAGGAGAATTTGGGGCACCTGCTCCCCCTTCTTATAGTTCTCTCTCTTCTTTGAGAATCATCTCCAGCTGGAGCTCAAGAGATAAAGTCGGTGTGGACAGGAACCCTCAGTCGTTTGTCAATATGTAGATATTCACCCACAACTTTTGCCTGCCAAAGAATGACCACTTAACCAGGTTGCGTAATTTTGTTGACATCTGGCTGAGGTGTTGACTAGCTTTTTGTCCCTGGGGAACTGGTTTGTGGCTGCTCCCCAAGACTTGGAACATGTCTTAGTAATACCATAGAGGAATCTTATACCTTTATGTGTGTGGCAACACTGCATATTTTACCAGGGCCATAATGATCCGCAAATTATGAGTTTACAAATGTTACCTCAAGCCATATTTTGTACAAAATTGATCATAGTCCTGTGAAAGGAGTGAACATAGGGGTATAGATGGTCACACCCACCATAGCCAAACTAACATGGTAGGAGTCAAACAACCCATCCAATGACTTGTGCCATGTACACAGTCTTAAAATAATGTCCAAATTCTCAGAGTTGTCAGCTATAAAAGCTCTCAAATTCCCCAGCACTTTGAGTCTGGCTTGAAGGCTCTGGTCTTGTAACTCTAGTTATTCATTTGCTAATTAAGTCAACTGGAAATTCAACCACAGAGTAAACTATGACCAGGAACAAATGTTTGTGGAGTACAAAATTCAAATAAAAACATTCCAAATATTTGTCCTACAACAAACATTAGTTCCTGCTCATGGTTCACCCTATGTGGCATTTACAACTGTGTGAACTTAAATGTGATCAAGATCTCTATTCTAGAAGGGCCTCCAAGCAACCGTACACGAGTTAATCACAGGAGAGAAAGACCCAAAAATGACTGGGGGGGTGGGGGTGGGTGTGGGTGAGAGAGAGAGGAACAGCAGAGACCTCTTTTCTTTTCACTTCTCTCAGACGTGAAGGGAGGCTCTGGAAGAGAGGTAAAACAATGGAGACCCTCCCTCCAAACCAATTAAGCCTCTGAAATTCAAAGAAGACAATATTCCTTCTTTCCAATATCAAGTAGTGGATTTAGATTCAAGTGTCAGACCCCTACAACTCAGAGAATGATATACAAGATGGAGCCCCAAACAAGGTGATGGGCAGCACGCTGAAAGAAAATCCAGCATTATTCTTCCTTGAACACAGGATGGTAGGACATCACCACAAACACTGCTGGAGCGTGCCTTCTTCCTGCCCTCCCCGCCCCCTTTTGTTTCATATATAGTTCTTTCTAACCTGTGAACAGACCTTGACTTAGCACCAGAGGACTTTCTAGAGGCTTTTCTGTGAGGCACAGTGCAGGGCTTCAACTGTGTCAAACTCTGACAACAAATACTTGGAGCATTTTGAAGAGGCCGCTGGGGAGAATGAGGAGCAGAATCTCTCTCCAGATTTAGGCCTCAGAGCCGAAGGGGTACTCTTTGTGGAAAAAGAGTCTGTTCTCTTGTGGCCAGGGTCCCGTTCTGACGAGGGACACATCACTCCTCCAGAAGTGGACTTTGAGGCGGAAATCCCTGCTCTCTTTTTTCTGGTAGACAAGAAGTTACAAAAATCGAGCGTTTGTCCCTCATCTAGAGGAACTGAATAAACAGTTTTTGTGCCTATTTGTGACAGTCAGAATGCTGCAAGTGGCACAGTTTAAACCCTGGGGATTTTCTCATCTTCAATCCATCAGGTCTTGAAACACATAGTAACTACACCCATATACAAGAAGACATTCTTTATAGAGGCTGGGGAACTAAAGCTAACCAGCAACAAGGGAACTCCAAGTCTAACGACTGGCAGTTGGGAAGAAGAGAGAGGGAGGAGCAGCCATGCCCCTTTTATGCCCTCAGCTCGGCACATCAGCGTGTGTGTGTCACCTAGTGGTACTGCCGGCCAAAGTCTGACTCCAGTGTATTGGGCATATATACGCTGTGGAATGTATACATGCACAATCACTTGGGGAACTGAACTTATTACTAAGTGTCTGGAAAAAAACCTGACCTCAATTAGAACTGCTGGAAATCAAAGTGGCACAGTAAAGCCAGGATTATATAGATACAGAAGCAGCTAAATCCATAAACATTCTACTCCTCTGCTCCAGGTTCAGTCACAGAGCTCTTTCTTATAGTACTATGAGCATTTGCTATTAGGAAGAATTATCTGGGCATAAAGTCAATTATGGTCTGAAACATATTACTTCTTAAAGTGAAGTTCTACTCTGAAAATTTGTTACAAGTTGCACTATGGATTTTGCATGTGAGTTTAGTTTTTACACTGAGTTTACTGTTTACAAATAAAGGATTTTTCTACTTGAACTGCCAGTCCTATTAACTCAACCGTCGGTCAAAGTCTAGCTTTATTTCTGGTATCACCTTCTATAAATGCATCCTCATTTACATGTACCTTCAAAGTATATTCCAAGTAATAACTGTGAAAACCTATAGCCCTCTGCGGGATGTAAACAAAGACATTGTGGTTACACAGATGGCCCATTAATGAAATTATCAATTACTGTATATTGATGTGAGCCAGAAAAGAATCCAATTTACTCAATGCACCTGTGTTTCTGCACAAGTGATAGCATAACAAGTAGTAAAGTCTTCCTTTTATTACTAAAGTCAACATAAATAACTGAATATACACTGGAAGGCAATCTGCTGATCCTATAGAATTCAAGGAGATATGCACAGAGTTAATCATAAGTGCTTCAATCTTCCAAGTATCAGTGCCTATGACGGTGCCATCTTTTCAGGCCCCTTTTTAGGGCACTCTTTTCTTTCAAAGAGAAGCCCTATCCTCTACCTGATACCCAGGATTAGAGGAAGAAGCCAGAGCACAGGGAATGGTAATGTCTTATGAAAGAAAGGAGGTCTTGAAGTAAGTGAAAGTTCAGAAACTTTCAGAGTCCCACAACTACAAGGACACATTCATTCATCCATTCATTCCTTGCCTGGAGGTTAGTGGAGAATCGCTACGACAGTGGTTCTCGACCAGAGGTACGTGTATCCCTGGATGTATGCAGAGGTGTTCCAGGAGGTAGATCAACTTATCTAGATATTTGCCTAGTTTTACAACAGGCTACATAAAAAGAACTAGTGAAAACAGTACAAACCAAAATTTCACACAGACAATGACTTGTTTATACAGCTCTATATAGTATACACTGAAATGTAAGCACAATATTGAATTATTTTATAACTGTATGGTAAAAGTGAGAAAGTAAGCACACTATTACTGAAAAATTGCTGAGACACTTTTTTGTATTTTTGTCTGATTTTGTAAGCAAGTACTTACTTTTTAAGTGAGGTGAAATCTGGGGGTACGCAAGACAAATCAGACTCCTAAAATCAGCTCCTTGTTCTGTCATCTGCCACCACTGAGAACAGCTGAGCTCCATCCTCTTTGGAACCCCCCTTCAGGTAGTTGAAGGCTGCTATCAAATCCCCTCCCCCTCACTCTTCTCTTCTGCAGACTAAGCAAGCCCACTTCCCACAGCCTCTCCTCGTAAATCATATGCCCCAGCCCCCTGATCATTTTTGTTGCCCTCTGCTGGACTCTCCAATGTGTTCACATCCTTTCTGTAGGGGGCGGGGGGGGCCGCCAAAACTGGACGCAATACTCCAAATGTGGCCTCACCACTGCCGAACAGAGGGGAATAATCGCTTCCCTCAATCTGCTGGCAATGCTCCTACTAATGCAGCCCAATATGCCGTTAGCCTTCTTGGCAACAAGGGCAAACTGCCGAATCATATCTAGCTTCTCATCCACTGTAATCGCCAGGTCCTTTTCTACAGAACTGCTGCTTAGCCATGTGGCACATTAGTCCTATATTATGCATAAAGGTATCCAATTCCAGTTTATATAAACAGAGCTACACTGAATTCTAAGGAAACTACATAGTACTATTATTAACTATGAAACAAACAAATAATTTTTATTGACTAAAAATACACCAAAGTGAAAATAACTAATCAATTTTTGCATTATAGCAAAATATAAATCTTGCAAGACCAACCACTTCCTAAGCCACAGGGCTCCTGCATGACTTAGATTAGAAGATGCGCTGCAAGGAATACAGCTCTGTCTGGCAGAGCTTCTACATTCCACAAGTTTAGCTTCACTTTAACAGTTTAGGGGCTTCAGTTAAACTTTGTCCCACAACCACCTTCAGTGGAAAATCTAGTAGGGCCAGACACATTAGTCCTTACTGCTATTCTGAATCTCAGACGGACACCTTAAAAGTAGAGTGGTTCTAACCACTATCTGTACAGCACTATGGAACCATATCTCCCACGCTTCTGTACTTTAAATTTAAAAAAAAATCTGATAGGGGAAAAAAAATCTAAAGCTGGTCCTCAATAGTCACACAAATTAATGAAGTCTGAATTTTAGAACACATTTTTAATATAGTTGATAAAATCCTGACAACCTGAAGTTGAAATGATTTCTTTTCCAAGTTGTTTTTCTTCTACTGTGTGCATACTGGCCTGTTACTGTAAGGTACAGCTAATGGAACTATTTTTTTCCCTAGAAGCACTGTTTAACTGTTTTGAAAACAAAGCCATAACTTCTAACACAAGTATGTGGAGAGAAAATTAGAAAGGCCAATGCACAAAACTAGCTAGAGATATAAAGTGTAACAAAACATTCTACAAATACATTAGAAGCAAGAGGGATACCAAGGAGAGGGTAGGCCCGTTATTCAATGGGGGAGGCGAAGAAAACAGAAAATGTGGAAATGGCAGAAGTGCTAAATGACTTCTGTTTCAGGTTTTCACCAGAAAGGTTAGTAGCAACTGGACATCGAAGATACTGAATGCCAGTGAGGTAGGATCAGAAAAGAATACCCAGAAAGAACAAGTTAAAAATTACTTAGATAAGTTAGTGTTTTCAATCACCAGGACCTGATGAAACACATCCTAGAATACTCAAAGAGCTGACTGAGGAGATATCCGAACCATTAGCGATTATCTTCAAAAAGTCATAGAATCCAGAGGTCTGGAAAAGGGCAAACAAACAGTGTCCATCTATACAAAGGGAAATAAGGACAATCTGGGGAATTACAGACCACTCATCTTAACTTCAGTACACAAATGTAAATAATGGAGCAAATAATTAAGCAATCAATTTGCAAACAACTAGAAGATAAGGTGAGAAATAACCGTCAGCATGGATTTATCAAGAAATCACATCAAACCAATTTAATAGCTTTCTTTGACAGGGTAACAAGCCTTGCAGACGGGGAGGAATGGGGTGAAGCGATGCGGGGGGAAGCAGGCAATGTGGTATATCTTGCCTTAAGTAAGGCTTTTGATACTGTCTTGCATGACCTTCTCATAAACAAGCTAGGGAAATTCAACCTAGATGGACCTACCATAAGGTGGGTACATAACTGGTTGGAAAACCGTTTCCAGAGAGTAGTTATCAGTGGTTCACAGTCAAGCTGGAAGGGCATATTGAGTGGGGTCCCCCAAGGATCAGTTCTGAGTCCATTTTTGTTCAATATCAGTGATTTAGATAATGGCATAGAGTGTACACTTATGAAGTCTGAGAATGGGGAGGGGTTGCAAGTGCTTTGGAGGATAGGATTAAAATTCAAAATGATCTGGACAGATCTAAAAAAAGATATACTGGAAATGGAAAAGGTTCAGAAAAGGGCAACAAAAATTACTAGGGGTATGGATCAGCTTTTGTATGAGAAAATATTAATAAGATTGGAACTTTTCATCTTGGAAAAGAGACTATTGGGGGGGAAAGATGATAGAGGTCTATAAATCATGACTTATGAAGAAAGTAAATAAGGAAGTGTTATTTACTCCTCCTCATAACATGAGAACTAGGGGTCACCAAATAAAATTAATAGGGAGCAGGTTTAAAACAAAAGGAAGTATTTCTTTTCACACAACGCACAGTCAACCTATGGAACTCTTTGCCAGAGGATGCTGTGAAGGCCAAAACCATAACAGGGTTCAAAAAAGAACTAGATAAATTCATGGAGGACAGGTCCAAATCAATAGCTATTAGCCAAGATGGGTAGGGATGGTGTCCTTAGCCTCAGTTTGCCAGAAGCTGGGAATGGGCGACAGGGGATTGGACCACTTAAATCACCACCTGTTCTGTTCATTCCCTCTGGGGCACCTGCCATTGGCCACTGCTGGAAGACAGGGTACTGGGCTAGATGGACCTCTGGTCTGACCCAGTATGGTCATTCTTACGTGACAAACTATAGAAATGGTCTCAAGTAAATAAGATGACATTCAGTAAGGACAAATGCAAAGTACTCGAAGTAGAAAGAAACAATCAGTTGCACGTACAAAATAGGAAAAGGCTGAACAGGAAGGAGTAGTGCGGAAAGGGATCTGGGGGTCATAATGGATCATAAGCTAAATATGAGTCAACAGTGTAACACTGTTGCAAAAAAAAAAAAAAAAAAAAAAAAAAAAAAAAAAAAAAAAGGAAACATGCTGGGGTGTATTAGCAAGAGTGTTGTAAGCAAGACACGAGAAGTAGTTCTTCCACTCCACTCTGATAAGGCCTTAACTGGAGTGTTATGTCCAGTTCTGGGCTCAACATTTCAGGAAAGATGTGGACAAACTGGAGAGAGTCCAAAGAAGAGCAATAAAAATGGTTAAAGGTCTAGAAAACACGACCTCTGAGGGAAGATAGCAAAAATGGCATTTGTTTAGTCTGGAGAAGAGAAGACTGGGAGGGGGACATGATAATAGTTTTCAAGTACATAAAAGGTTGTTGTTACAAGGAGGAGGGAGGAAAAATTGTTCTCCTTAACCTCTGAGGATAGACAAAAAGCAATGGGCTTAAATTGCAACAAGGGTGGTTTGGACATTAGAAAAAACTTCTTGTCAGGGTGGTTAAGCACTGGAATAAATTGCCTAGGAAGGTTGTGGAATCTCCATCATTGGAGATTTATAAGAACAGGTTAGACAAACACCTCTCAGGGATGGTCTAGATAATACTTATCACTCATGACAGGAGTGCAGGTGACTGGACTAGATGACCTCTGGAGGTCCCTTCCACTTCTACAATTTTATGATTCTTAAACATAAAAGCAGCTAGGAAGCAGTCAAATATTTGGCCTTCCAAAACTTAAAATGAACTGTCTTACAATACGGGTTTTGAAAAAGGAAGAGAGAGTCTCAATACCAGTAGAAGAAGAAAAGAAAAAAAAAAAGCTTAGATGAGTTCTGAACAGGGGAGTAACAGCAACTCACTAAAGGATCTTTTCTGCAACATTTAGCATACATTAATTTAAGCCACTGAACAAAGCAACCATATTTGATAAAGGAGTTTATATGATATGTTGTACAGAACAAATACTTGCCAAAGTTATCGTCAATTTATTAAAAAGTAAACACATTAACCTAGCAAACAAATGTAACACAATGTTGAGAACAGGTGTTTAAAATTGAGTATTGCCATTACCCCATTCTCAGAACTCTTCGAAAGAAAAACCTACAAAGGGAATGATCATAGAAGCATCAGAATGAAATTGAGCACTAGTTAGTTTCATTTTTATAAGGGCTATAAGGATACTGTTCAGGCTACTCCACTGTTAGTGGAGAGGGAAAGTGGCGTAGAGGGTACAGCAGACCAAAAGAGGAAAGCAACACAAAACAAATAGAGGAGGGGATTAAAAAAAAATCCCAGACGGAAACGTGGATTCTACTACAAATCTAACGCTTAGTTCTGAGTAAAATGGTACACTGGGAACAGCTCCCAGAGTACCGAAATCCTTTGAGGCTAGAGAGCTGGCTAGCTCTGATGGTATTCCCTCAGAATACCTTGCTTCCCCCACCCCCGCCTGCCCCACTGGGGAACCTTCCTCATGCTGTGTACTAACTAGCCAGTGCATAGCTGCAGTTTCCTTCTTTAACTATGGCAGCTGTAGCAGTTATCATAACAGCCAATCCCATCCTGCCCACATCTCTCGGATTTCTGCTTCTGTTTTTCCTTCCCCATACTCCCAGCTGCTGTGGTTCTCTTACATTTTAAAACGTCAGTTCCTGAAATTTTTAGGGTTAACTGCTATGTAACATAGTTAGTGGCCAAGAGCACACTTAAAACAAAGACTGCTCCCACCTTCAAGAGCAAGAAGAAATCTTAAAACCCCATAAAGAATATGGATTAATGAGATGGCATTATAGGAAAACATAGGCCGTTCAGGTATTCAGCCTTCCCAACCGTGATATCTATTACACTATGCAATAGTCTCCTAAATTACACGGCTTTCACCTCTACATTTCACATTTAAAAGAAAAATTGGACAAAGCATTAGATGACATAATAGGTCTAATTACCTACTTCTATGAACCCATGTACACATGCCACAATTAAAAAACAAAAATAGAGCACTGAAGATATGAAGCAATTTGAAACTAAGAATCTAATGAAGCTTATATTACCAAGGGAGTTATGAAACAATACTGAGTTTTATCTGCTGAGTTTAAACTTAAACACCAAATATAGGAGCTCCCCAGCCCACACAATCAGAATGCAGAAGGCAGTGCCCTGGGAAATGCATGCACTATCGGGGGAGAGAGTAGGGAACAGAACTGACTTTCAAATGCCTCCTCCTTAGAGCTACCCATTTCCTGTGAAGTATTCACCACTGAAATTAACTAAAACACTCTTTTTGAGATAAAGGTGTATTCACAGCATAAGAGCTAGGTGCAAAAGCAGTTTTAAGCACAGCTGTGCCATTTGATTTATGTTCATAGGCCAGAGGTGGGCAAACTACAGCCTGGGGGCCAGATCCAGGCTGCCAGCCATTTTAAGCTGGCCCTCGAGCTCCCGCTAGGGAGCAGGGTCTGGGGCTTGCCCCGCTCCGGCACTCCAGCCAGGGAGCAGGGTCGGGGGCCATTCCATACAGTTTACAGAAGCACCGCAAGGCCATGCTCCGGTGCTCCAGCCAGGGCGTAGGGTCGGGGGCTGCTCCACGCGGTTCACGGAAGCAGCCGCATGGCCACGCTCTAAGTCCTATGCACTCCAATCCCTCCTCCAGTGCCTGCGGATAGAGCAGCATTCAGAGTCGCCTGGCTACGACTCCACGTAGACGCCGGAGAAGGGACACGCCGCTGCTTCCGGGAGCCGCCTGAGGTAAGCATCGCCTGGAGCCTCGCCCCAAGCCCCTGCCCCAGCCCTGATCCCCCTCCCACCATCCGAACCCCTCGGTCCCAAACCAGAGCATCCTACACCCCAAACTCCTCCTCCCCAGCCCCACCCCCGAGCCCACACCCCTACACGGAGCCCTCACCCCACCCCTCGGCACCCCACTCCCCCGCCTCCACCCTAAACACCTCATTTCTGGCCCCACCCTGGAGCCTGCACCCCCCAACCAGAGCCCTCACCCCCTCCTGCACTCCAACCCCAATTTTGTGAGCATTCATGGCCCACCATACAATTTCTATTCCCAGATGTGGCCCTAGGGCCAAAAAGTTTGCCCACCCCTGGCATAGGCAGTGCAGAGGAGGCAGCAACAAACAACTAGGCAGGACTGCATGAGCCCTGAGTGATAATGAGGATGTTAAAAATAACTGCCCAGAAATTTAAGATTTCTTAGCAACTTGCTCATTGTTGAATATCCCAGGTAGAATATCTGCTGGACTACAAGTGATTACAGGCCACCAACAAAATATTTTCTTATACAACCAAGAGTGGAAATATTTACAGAACTGGAACCCATTACAGAGCACCTAATAATGAATGCAATTTATGGAAAATTAGACAAAATTACACATTTCAAGAATACTGTATGTGCATGCATCCATCACTCTATACTCACACTAACTCAATCAAAAGACACTGCCTGGACAACAGCTTCAATTTCAACAACTCCAGGAGCTACAATAGTTAAATATTGCAAGATAGGTAGAGGAGATATGTATTACTACATTTCTGTAGATTCTGAAAACACTACTACTTTTTTCATCTTATTTTTCTACTTTTATAATCTGGAAGATTTTAAACCTATTAGCTTTGAAGTAGACCAGAGACCTAGTCTAGGACTAAATTCTATTAAAACAGTTCTTCACTTGAAATATTTTCAAAACAACTGACGGGAAAAAAAAAATATCACACATTTGACTCTCTCTATTACATACTGCAGAGACAGAAATGTAAGGTAAGACAATGTCTGTAGAATTTCTATCCCATTTTAAAAGATTCATCTCTTGATCAGCTTGCACAAATATAGTTTGCATTTTTAAGTGCATCTTACTCAGGTTACAACTACAGAAAATTAATTTACTTTAACAGAACTTAAAATGGAAGCTGGCTGGCCACAACATTTTGCAAAGGACATACTCAACTCTTAATGGAATCCCTTAAGAAATGGAGTTATCAAAATAGCAAGATCTCATAACAGAAGTGGGTAATTAAAAGAAGAGGACACGTATCAGACATGCTCCCAAAAAAAAGGCTTTATAAACGGATTTACTTACTCTTAGTCCAGGGCAAGTGCAACCGGAACTCATCCTTTATTGTTCAGCAATAGCATCCCTTCTAGGTTTCCAGCTACCCAGCTGTGCCCTCTCTTGGGTGAAAACCCACATCTCTCTCCATTCTGAGTGGGGTATTTCTAATCTGAACAGTTCCATACCGTCAGTGTTATTCCCAAAAGCAGGCCTGTTTTGCTTCTCTCCTTCCACACGGTACATAGTGTAATTGACCAATTATAAGTTACCACACAGTTCTTTCTCAGCAAGCATATTTTATTCTTAAAGTAAAAGCAATACAGAAAAAAATATCTTTAAAATAATAAAAGAATCTACATGCACGCTAACAAGTTTACCAGAGATCATACCACCTACAAAATGGCACTCTGGCACAAGCAGACCTCCAACCCCATCCACACATTTTTGTGTGGTTTCAATTCATCGCTCTGAACAAGGACAAGAATGAGTAAGTCACTCATTTATCCAGTTAGGCTCTTTGGCTATTTACCTTTCATGGTTTCTTCAAGTGTGTGTCTGCTCAAAGTGCAGCTTAAAAAAGGCTGGACCTGAGGTGGATCATTTATATTCTCCTCACCCCTCAAATTATTTCCTAGGAAATCTATTTCACACTTATTGTCCCAAAGTGTTTCTAATATCACCAACAGATTGCATTTATCCTGCCTTCCTGTTAGGTTATGTCTACACTGAGTACCTTACAGCAGCACAGCTGTGCTGCTACAGCCTTGCCTCTGTAAGGTACGCAGTATAGCCACTCTGTCGACAGGAGAGAGAGCTCTCCTCCTGACAAAATAAAATGACCCTCAATGAGGAGCGGAAGCTTTGTCAGTAGAAGAGCACCGGAAGCTTTGTCAGTAGAAGAGCACCTCCTGCCGACAAAGCTCTGTCCAGACCAGCGCTTTTCCCCAGTAAAACTTTTGTCTGTCAGGGTGTGTTTTTTCCACACCACTAACTGACAAAAGTTTTACCGACGCAAGCACAGTGTAGACACAGCCTTAAAGAAGTTGGTACAATCCCACAATATCACACAAACATTTTCAATACAATGAATTTCCTCAATACTTAAGCTTGATTCAGTAAGGTTTAATTTAATTCTGTAAGTAGGGCCCTACCCAATTTCACAGCCATGAAAAATGCATCATGGACCGTGAAATAAACCCTTCCCCGTGGTATCTGATGTCCCCTTGTTCCTAGGAGCGCCCGAGCCAATGGGGCTCTTAGCTCTGGCTGGGCAGGGACATGACTTGCCCATCCCCTGCACGGCTGCTCTGAAAGGGGAAGGGGGACTAGACCCACCACCTCTGCTGAAGGACGCTCTGGGACTGGGAAGCAGCCCCAGAGGTTTCTGCAGTTGGAGGAGGCATGTGGATGTGGGTCCGAACTCCCCTTGTTCCTATGAGCAATGGGGGCTCCTAGCTCCGGCTGGGCTGGGAAGGGTCAGGACTTGTCTATCTCCTGCACAGTTGCTCTTTGGGGGAATGAGGTTGGAGATCAGACCCACCTCCACCAACCTCCTGTGGCTACAGGAAGCTCTGAAGGCAGCACAGAACTGAGAGTGGCAATCCCACGACCCCCTGTGATAAATGAAGGGGGCGGGGGGGGGGAAGAGGACAGCTCCCTTTTATAGACACCCAGCCAGCCAGTTAGCTATGAAGTCCCTCTTAGTGGCTGTTCTCTGCTTCCTTTACCTGTAAAGGGCTAACAGAGTTCCCCAAGTAAAGGAAAAGGAGTGGGCACCTGACGTAGGGCTGGTCCACACTACCCCCCAAGTTCGAACTAAGATACGCAACTTCAGCTACATGAATGACGTAGCTGAAGTCGAAGTATCTTATTTCGAACTTCAAAGTACTCACCACTGGTCCACATGGCGGCGCGCAGGCTCCCCCGTCGACTCCGCCTGCTCCGTTTGTGGAGCAGGATTACCGGCATCGACAGGGGAGCACTTCCTGGTTCGATTTATCGCGTCTAGACAAGACGCGATAAATCGAACCCAGAAGATCGATTGGACTCCTCCAACGCGGCAGGTAAGTATAGACGTACCCCAAGAGAGCCAAATTTTTTTAAAATGGGGAAAAAACTTCCCTGTGTATGCTGTGGTTCTCCAGGAAAGAGCGGAGACACAGAGCAGCAATACTGTAAGCAGCTTTAAAACCAGGTATGACAAAACATCAAATCATTCCTCAACTCTACTTATCTGAAACTCCAAATTTGTAAGTAGATCAGAAATGTTTAGGAAGACGCGATGAGGGTTATTTCTGTTTATTTCTTATAGCTAATGGACTCCTCTGTGCTAACCCCAGATGCTTTTGTTTTGCTTGTAACCTTTAAGCTGAACCTCAAGAGAGCTATCTTGATGCTTAATTTTTGTAATTGTTTCTTTTAAGATCTAGCAAAAAGCCTAAGTACCAAATATACTTCCTTTTTTTTTTTTTTTTTTTTTTTTTAAGAACAGGATTGGATTTGTGTGTCCCTAAAAGGTTTGTGCATATGTTGTTTAATTAGCTGGTGGCAACAGCTAATTTACTTTGTTTTCTTTCTCAGCTCTTCCCCAGAGTGGGGTGGAAAGGGCTTGAGGGTACCCCACAGGAAGGAATTCTCAAGTGCTCCTTCTTGGATTCAAGGGGTTTTTTTACATTTGGGTGGTATCAGCATTTACCAAGACAAGGTCAGAGAAAAGCTGTAATCTTGGGAGTGTAATACAAGCCTGGAGTGGCAAGTATTAATTTTTAAAATCCTTGCGGCCTGCGCCCCCCCCCCCCCCCACCTTCTGCACTCAAAGTGCCAGAGTGAGGATTCAGCCTTGACACCCTCCTACAACAGGTTTGCAAACAACGCCCCTCCCAACCCCTTTTGGGTCAGGACTCCCCCAGTTACAACACCATGAAATTTCAGATTTAAACCTCTGAAAAGGTTAAATTTACCAATTTTCAAATCCCATGGCCATGAAATTGACCATAATGGACTGGTGAATTTGGTACGGTATTCCTTATGGATAGGGCCCTAATTCCCTAAAGTTTGTTCAAGATATTGTCGTAGCTGTCACTCTTACTATAAAAGAATCTCTTCAGCCACTAGTGAAATGCAGCCACCATTGGTGTGAAATGCAAAGTTACCAAACAACAACATCACACAACAATTTAAGGCAGGAAGTAATACTTCGTTTGTTTCAAGCTCCAGGAATATTTAAGAAAGGTATAATTTAGTTACTCAAATTGGAATTTACCCAATATACATATACTAAAAAATACCACCAATCCTCTAGTGAAATGTGCTACACAGAATCTTCGACGACAAATGATCAGGATCTCATTTTTAATCTGAAAATCTAATATTTCAACATGTAAGAGGACATATAAATGAGCTTCATTTACAACCTTTAATTAAAATGGTCATCCCAAGATTTTTGAAAACAGGCGCCAAAAGATTTTGCAAGAATGCCAAATGTAAAAAGTTAAAATGTACATGTATGCAGAGTATTAATATTATGTTCAATACCTATTGAACATAATAGGTACGGGGGGGAGGGATAGCTCAGTGGTTTGAGCATTGGCCTGCTAAACCCAGGGTTGTGAGTTCAATCCTTGAGGGGGCCACTTAGGGATCTGGGGCAAAAATTGGGGATTGGTCCTGCTTTGAGCAGGGGGTTGGACTAGATGACCTCCTAAGATCCCTTCCAACCCTGATATTCTATGATTCTATTTTGGATTTGTGCCCTCAAGAATGAGGTGATTAATTGTTATTCTATCAATATCTGGGTTCTTGACATAAGTACTGCTCCATGAGATTTTATTTGATCCCATTACAGGTTTACCTTTTGACTATCATCGAGCAGCTGTTTTTTCCTTAGTATAGATTACTGTTTTATATCAGGTCACTTAAAAACTAAATCCCTTCTTATAGCTTCCTCCCCAGCTAATTTTCTCAAGCGTAAGTATATTTTGACAAACTTATAGCTATTACATAATAGCAACGTTTACCTAAGAGTCTTCTGTTACAATCCCTCTATTATACTTCATCATATTGAAGTCTTAATGAACATTCCTCAAGCAGAATTAAGTCATCCCATCTTTACATCAATCAATCATAACAAGGGGATTTACCATATTAGCTGCCCTCAAAAACCTTTTAATTTGAAGGTCACTAATGTCATAACTCAAGTAAAAAATTAGTTCTATTGCAACACGTTTGTGAGCAGACAACTTTAAAGCAAGCAAAAGCTAGTGTGTTAGCTCAACCAAGTTAAATATGTTTGAAGTGCTCTCAACATTAATTAAGAAGGAGTAACATCTGAAGCAATGTTAGCTGACTTTTTTTAGATTAGACATTATAACATGGTTTCAAATGTGTTAGCCTGCACTTTAGGTCGTCTAGACTAAAGTTTAAAGATGTAATACTCGCACATGCTAACACTACACCTTTAAATCCTAGTCTAGCCAAACCTTAAAAAGCATTAAGAGGGATTTCCAATTGCACTAAACTCAGCGGCCCTAACACCTAACATGACTGAAAAACACCCATATTGCACATTAAGATGAGATCTCAAGTGTGATCATAGGTTAGTCACCAGCAGTAAAGCAAGTTTCTTTGCTTTAGTGTCCCAAGATGAATAAAATGAGCTCTCTGGGTTTGAAAAGTAGCCTTATATTTCAAGATTTACTTAAGTAGTAATCAGTGTAACAAGGAAGTCTCTGAAGTAGTTATATTTACACTGGCTGCCAGCACTCTCCCCTGCCCACTAGCTCAATGCTCTGGTTGATGTTTTCATAGTGCACTTTGCTTTGGATAAACCTCGATACAAACATAATGGCTGCTCAACTCTCTCAGTTTCATTTGCAGTAACTGGCCAAAATAAACACTGCCCCTGAAAAAAAAATCAAACTGCTTCTACTGTCTTGGTTTCCTCAAACTTATTTAATACCCCACGATAGGATATTGTGTGAAGGTGCATACTCTATTGACTTAGATTTCTAAAAATATAAAGAGTTGAAGGGGGTTTGCCCATTTACATAATTAACAACTGGTGTGATTAGTCCTGCATTGTTTGTTGTAATTAAGTTAATATCCAATAAAACACGATAAATTTAGAATTTTCAGTTGTTTATCCACTGCCCAGGTTTTCAACATTAGGTGAACAAGTGGATTTTTCCCTACAGTAAAACTCCTATTGTAAGTCCAAACTTTAAATATATTTTAGTATTGTGTCACTGCAAATATAAGTTAGATATAGTCTAATGAATGAAAGTTTACTGCTTCTTGCCAAGCAGTTTTCTCCCTCAGAAAATAGTAGATATTTATCAGCAGAAAACCCAATGAGACAATAGTGAAATTCTTTTCAACCGTACCTTCATTTCTGGCACTCAAAGAAGTGATTTAGTTTCCAAATATTTTCCATTTAATCAATAGCTATGTTATTTTAAAATTTATTTTCTATCTATCCATTAATACCACTGCCTTACTTGTAAACTCCTCAGCTACACTCATCTGAAGCCATTAAATACCATTTTGGTCTACTGCACAGAAGACAGACTGGGGTCCACTTATTTTTCTGGTCAGTTAACTACATACCAAGACTCAATTTTTTTTTATTTTTTTTTTTTTAAACAGAAATTGAATGTGATATTCCAAGCAAAAACGATATAGCAAGGCTGCAAGGTGTCACCTTGACAGGGTTTGGTTGAGTATGGCCCACTACATTTTCAGAATCACCACTGTCCAAAACTTAAACAGGTAAAAAGAAAGTTGCAGTTTTAGTAGTTATATCATCAGCTATCTAAATCAAAACTCTAAAGTAAATGGAAATGAGAGCAAAGATCATTTTTAAAATATTTTAGAAGTGAATATAGTGCTTATCAACAGTGCTCCAAAGAATTAAGTGTATTCATCCAAAAAAAGGATAGGTGAGAACAGTACCAGATCCTCTACGCTGCCTCAACCCTGAACTGAAAACAGCCAGAAGTCAGAGGAAAGAACTCCAATCTAAATGCCTCTTTAATTATTTGATTTGCATTGACACTAATGTTCCAATTATGAAGGTTTTTGTGATGTATACACCTGTGCAGGAGGAAATTCAGTGCACTCACTCATTTCACCCAAGTCAATAGCTAGGACAGATGTTAATCCTATCACTCACTAACTGTCTGCACTGGATTTGAACCAGCTACATAAAAACAGACTAGCACCAATCCCTTGAATTACTTGGTCTTCATCGTATCACATATGCAAGAAACCATGTAACCACTAACTATACTTGAGGGTAGGGGATATGTGGAAGTATACATGCATAGTGAAGGAAGAATAAACCTCAAAACTGCTTGCAACATTAGTCTTTGTAGAGCAGTGGTGGGCAACCTGCAGGCTGCAGGTTGCCCACCACTGTTTTAGAGAGTGGTAGCTGGCCCCTTAACCAAATTATTACTGTAAAGACAGAGTCTTCTTCTTTCATTTATACTGGATAAATAAAATACAGTATGTGTGTCTGTATCCACAGTTTTTCCTCTAGATATGCAAGATTATTTAGTCCTAGGTTTGATTACAACATTTAACCAAACCTCAGGCGATGCAGCAATTTTAAAAAGAGTTGTACACAGATTACTAAAAATCACGGTATGCTTAACTATTTAAATAATACTATTAGACTATTTAATCTACATTTACCTGTTATGAGTTTAGCGCTGCTGCTTTTGCTTTCCCCATCCTCTATGTTTCTGTTTGTGCTCTCTTCTTTTAAACCATGAACAATATTGTCAAAAGATATGCTCTTGCTGGACACAACGTTGTCTCCGCTGATTGGCTGATTAATTCTGCTATTAGCTTCAAGTAGAGAAATGAAGTCCTCAGACTGAGCAGCTTCAATGGGTTCCAGCTGAGAGCAGCTTTTAGCCTGCGACACATTCTTTGAAGACACTGGCAGAGATTCTTCATCACTATCAAATCCAAATGGATCTTCTGTTACCTCATCTTCGACTTTGAGTTTTTTAGGAATTTCTGAAATATCTGGTTTGACGTTGGGCCTCTTCTGTCCTAATTTGGCCATAAATGTGGTTTCTCCCCATTTTGTGCTAAGGGTGGTCCGTTTGTTAGAAAAGACTTCATCAAACTTTGAGTTGCCATTTCCCCCTTTCCTGCTGTATGTCTTTCCAAATCTGGATGTCATTTTGACAACTGTTTCATATTCTCTGTGGGAAGAGAAAGAATTAGATAAACTAGTTTCTGTATATTGTTACTTTTTAGTGCAAGTGATTATTTTTCCACTCTTTATTTGAGCACACTGGACACTTTAGTTTTAAGTTAGTACTGTACACAGAATTGCCTGTTTATTTTTGACTGGCATAATTCACTTCATTTACACAGGTGTATTTTTTAAAGTGAATCCTACAACAAGCATCATGCCTATCAATTTAAAACAGTCACTTCTCCCCATTTATTTAGTGGAAATTCACCACCCTGAGTCTGTAAAAACTTATCTGCTATGAATAAACATTTGGATTGTTCTAGTCTCATGTCATAACTCCTATATAATATCTTTATTTCCAAGGTTTGAGGTCATTACTTCTATGAAAAATTAGAAAGGCTGTGTGTATTTTGTCTAACTTTAGACCATTTTCATTCTGCATTTGTATGTGCAGCTCATGTTAGAGTAGTTCGATTCTATAATCCAGTCTGGTTTTTAAAAGGTGTTTTTTTGTAGTAAAAGAAAAGTATTAAAATATTTCACAATTCTGTAGTTGCCTCAAATCTCAAGTCATCTTAAACAGTAACAATTACTTCACTTTTTTATGCTCTTTTCACAAGGCTGAGGTAAGGTTTAGCTAATAATATTGCTGTGATGTGTTTTGCCCCATCTGTGCATGCAAGGACAAATGGTGTTATTAACTGGAAAAAGACCACTGTCATAATCCTCATATATATTAAGTCCAACTTGTAAATAAGCTTTTGCACAATTCATAGCCCGGAACAAAGTATATAGTTCTAGCTAAATCTATTTCTAATACTGTTCAGGATACCCAGTGCAACCACTGCCAAACCTCAGTCTTCAATAGAAAGTTTAATTGTGATCAGATGCTTAACACAGTATTAACATTAACAAGGGGGAAGGAAAACAAGCCAGAATAAGGAATCAACATTTTGAAGAATGTTTAGGTAAATAAGATGCATTCAAGTGAGCATGGCCTGACAAAATTCACCCTAGGGTACTTACGCAACTAGCTGAAGCAACCTCAGAACCATTAATGATTATCTTTGACAACTCATGGAGGACAGGTGAAGTCCCAGACAATTTAAGAAGGGCAAACAGAGTACCTATCTTTAAAAGGGGGGGGGGGGGGGAGGGGAGAGAAGGAGGACCCAGGGAATTATAGACAAGTCAGCCTAATTTCTAAACCTGGAAAGATACTGGAACAAGTTATTAAAGAACCAATTTGTAAGCACCTCAAGGATAATAGGGTTATAAGTAATGGATATATAAGTTATAAATATGGATTTGTCAAAAACAAATCATACCAAACTAATCTAATTTCCTTCCTTGACAGGGTTCCTGGCCTGGTGAATGGGAGTGGGGGGCGTTGGAGTAGCTGACATGATATACTTGGATTTTAGTAAGGCTTCTGACATAATCCCACAGGACATTCTCATATGCAAACTAGAGAAATGTGGACTAAATGAAATTACTGTAAGGTGGGTGCACAACAGATCGAAGGGCTGTACTCCAGCAGTACAGTGAAACCCCGCTATAACACGATAATTGGGGTCCAAAAAATTCCATTGCGATAAATGTGGGGTCGCGTTATAGGGGGGTTACAAAAAATTACCATTTCAAGCCGGTCTCTTCTCTTCTTGCCAAAGGGGAGTTTGACCAGCTTGAAACTGACTAGCTTGAAACTGACTAGCTTGAGTTTCAAGCCTGTCTCACCAAAAGGGGAAGCGGAGGCAGGGGGAAGGGGCAGGGGGGGAAGGACCAGGGGAGATGGAGAGGAGATGGAGCCAGGGTCGGCTCCAGGTGAGGAAGCACGCTCTGGACGCCTTTTTTTTTTTTTGGCTTGGGGCAGCAGGAGCCACCTTATGATCGCGTTTTAACCGAATTCACGTTATGGCGGGGCGCGCTATAGGGGGGTTTCACTGTAGTTATCAATGGTTGGGAGTCACACAGAAGATGTACCTAGTGGGGTCACACAGGGGTCTGACCTGAATTCTGATATTCATATTTTCAATCATTACTTGGATAATGGCATGCATGGAGCATATGCTTATAAAATCTGAGGATGACACCAAGTTGGGAGGGGTGGCAAGCATTCTGGAGGACAGGATCAGAATTCAAAATAACCTTGACAAATTGGAGAACTGCTCTGAATTTAACGAGATGAAATTCAGTAAATTCCATACAGTGCAAAGTAATCCCATAGGAAGGAAAAATCAAATGCACAAATACAAAATGGGGAATAACTGGCCAGATGATAGTAATTCTAAAAAGAATCCGTTGGTTACACTGGATCATAAACTGAACATGAGCCAACAATGTGATGCAGTTGCAAGAAAGGTGAATAGCATTCTGGGGTGTATAACAGGAACGTAAGACACAGAAGGTAACTGTCCCACTCGGCACCGGTGAGGCCTCTGCTCGAGTAACTGTGTCTAGTTTTGGTCGCCATGCTTTAAGATGTGGAAAACTGGAGAGAGAGACTAAGGGGGAACACTGTAACAGTTTCAAATATGTAAAGGGCTGTTATACAAAAGATGGTGATCAGCTGTTCTCCATATCCACTGAAGATAAGACAAGAATCAATGGGCTTACTCTGCAGCAAGGGAGATAGATTTAAGTTGGATGTTAGGAAAAGCCAACTAATCATAAGGATAATTAAGTTGTGGAACAGGTTACCAGGAGAAGTTCTGGAATCCCCATCACTGGAGGTTTTTAAGAACAGGTTGGACAAACACCTATTAGGGATGGTCTAGGTATACTTGGCCCTGCCTCACCACAGGAAAATGAACTAGATGACCTCTGAAGGTCCCTTCCAACCTAAATGTTCTTGCTATCATAGAAATGTAAAAGTAGTTGAAACAGCTTAGCCACATCCACAATGGCCAGTGAACAAAGTTTAAAAAAAAACAAAAAACAGCCACAATGGAAACATGTTTGAACAATTCTTTACCTCTGTTTCACTGCTGCCCTTATCTTAAATTTGAAGAGAAAGACAGGTAAAAAAAAATTAAACAAATACCTTGTCTATATTTTAACATTTTAAAAATGTAAAACATTTATTTTCCCTATATATGCTGTTTACTTTTAGATTTTCTCAGCCTAGGCACGGATAATAGATCCAGTTACATTTTTTTTACAATAAATTTCAACTGAAGTCCATCTTCAGGTCTGCAAACACAGATACGGAGAGGCAAATGCTATGGAGAATAGAATTAGATGTCTCGCTGATTTTTTTTTAAACTTATGGAAAATTTCCATTTATCTTAGGCAAAAATCTAAATATATAAATATAAATGGAAATATGCCAATCTCCTAGAACTGGAAGGACCTTGAAAGGTCATCGCGTCCAGTCCCCTGCCTTCACTAGCAGGACCAAGTACTGTCCCCCAACAGATTTTTTTTGCCCCAGATCCCTAAATTGCCCCCTCAAGGATTGAACTCACAACCCTGGGTTTAGCAGGCCAATGCTCAAACCACTGAGCTATCCCTCCCCCACAATCTGTTCCTATAAATCCTAAATTGGGGTACAAAGTTGCCTTGCGGAGAATTTTCCTTTCTTAATAGTTACAAATTTGAAATCCTTTACCACATTGAAAGCTACCACTTATGCATACCCATATTATGTCCAGGAAAATGAATAAGAACTTTTTGTGTGTGTACTGTACCTGAAAAAACTCTACTCACCTTACTATTCTTTTCCTCTGGATAGTCGGATCATTTTGCTTTCTCTTGAAATTTCTCTTTTCATTTGGGTCTAAATAATTTCTCAACTTGAAATATTTGACTAAGCTTGGCAACAGGACCAGACTGCCTTCCAGCCACGTTGTTCCAATAGTCATCTCTAGTAAGAATCTTATTTATATTAATCTTCCTTTCTGTGGCGGGGCCAAGTTTTACTTGCCATAGTAACAAACAAATTTTCAGTCTTTGGTCCCAGGCATAAGACGACTAGAAATACACCATGCTAGGACTTAAGAAGTTTACACTGTGAATGTCACTTCTTACAATAACATCCTCTCGAGAATTCCACCTTTACAGTAGTTAATACAGAGGATGATGACAGGATTTACAGATGTTGCTCCTGAACTCTGCTCCATCTTTCATTTCTGCTATTTTTCAAGATTAATTTGAAACTGACACCTCTGGCTACTGGTAGAATTAGCACACTCTGATTCTCTCTCTCCCTCCACACCCAACTAGAATCTCCTGGCTGTTGAGCAGTAGCTACTCTCCTTTCACTCTCTAAATCTCATTTTTGTTTCTCATTTTGTTATGTAAATAGTTCAATATTTGCCTCTGATGTTCCATTTTCCCATCTAGGAACTGAGTGAATCTGAAGTGATCCTTATTGCTCCACATGTTTTAAAACAGAAGCAGCAAAGTTTACCAAAATGATTAGTTTTACTATGTTGCTGCTTAGGTATGAGTAACAGCAGAAACAACTGATCTGTGTCTGAAGACTCAAAAAGACAGTACAGGAACAGTTCATATTTGAAATGCTCCTCCTTTGCGACCATAAGGGCTAGAAACAAAATATTAAACTGAAGTTTGTAGAAATTGATAACCTACAAAGCTCCTACACTTGCGGGGGGGGATTTATTCACCAACACCAGGTGAGTTTTGTCAAACCCTGATTCAAAGACTTATAGCACTTCACATTTTCAGCACTCTGCAAAAATACTGGCAAATCTAAATAATCACAAAAAACTGCTTTAAAAAAAGCAGCAAGTTACCAAAAGTCATTTAACTGCAGGCTATAAAGCCCTACCGTATGGACTAACCTCCTTATATTCATAATAAAATATACTGATATTTTCATAAATGCTCAACTGTCTTGTCAGAAAATTCTAATAAAAAATTATAAGACTATACAAGAATACAGAAATTAAAAACCCGTGTTGTGTTACTTGATTAGTTAAATATGAATAAGTAAACAGATGAACATTAAGTGAATATTATTACATGATCAATTCATGACCCATCTTTAAGGTTGATAATCAGATTAAAAATACTTTAAACACTTTACAGAATATTTAAACACTAATTTTACTTTCACTTATTAATGCTGATTCTCTTTTTGCTTTTCCACTCAGCTTCAACAATATATTCGTTAGTTTCACTTTCTCGTTTCTATGCCCTAGCACTTTCTAGCTCTCCTACTCTAGCACAATGGTGCAATGTTTGGGCACCAAACAATGCAGGCAATATAAATACAAACTGTTCACTGCAATCTATTCATTGAAACTCATTTTAAGAACATTATTCCTCATTATTTTAAATACTGTTTTCTGAAAAGCTAACTAAGGCCCAACCAGACCAGACTGTCCGTTTTAAAGGAGGAAAGTAGCCTACTTCTCTCTACTTTCTACCCATCGTTTCCCTTTCACAATCAAAGGGAAGAAAAATAGTTTAAACACATACGAAGCTGATGAAATCCCAGGGGAGCCACTTTCATCCTGTGCCTCCATCCAGGCTCAATGTGTGAGGCGGTGTCCCTCCCCTCCCTGCCCTCGCACCTCAGGACCTTCCACCTCCAAGCAGTAAGAACCGAAGTAGCTGCCCAGAGTGTTTAGTGACGAAGGAGGCTCCCACCCAGCGAACAGGAAGCAGCAGGCTCCGCACCCAACCCGGATTAAGCGCCACCTGCTCCTCTGCGCACCAGACAGCAGCGCCTGAAGCCAGCCTCCCAGCTACCGGGGGAGGTGGGGAAAGTTCCCTCAACTCCCCTTCCCCCTCCCCGCAAACTTCCGGGCCCGGCTCGCAGGGAGCTGCGTTGAGGGAAAGTTCCCCCCCATCCCCCACGTCCTAGGCCGCTGCAACTTCCCAGCCTCCTCCCCACTCGAGGTGCAGCCCCCTCCCCCCCCCGGAGAACAGGAGACACGGGGTGGGGGGCAGCCCCGCTGGAAGGAGCAACGGGGCCTTCTCCCAGGGCTGGAGGCCTCACAGGCCTAGGGAGCCGGGCAGCCGCCCCGGTCCCTCCCTGCCGCTCGGTACCTACCTCAGTCTCACCCAGGGAGGAAGGAGGCGGCGGGGGACCCCTCTCCTGCTCTCGGCACTTTCCGAACTCGCCCCCGAGAACGCGGCTGCCTGGGCTTCCTCGGCCCCGAGTCTCCGCCCGCGGACGCGCTCGCCAACGCGACTCCTCCGCGTCCCTCCCCCCCAGCGGAGCCGCCCTCGCCGGGGTGGGGGGTGGGCGCTGGCGCTAGGACCCCCGGCGCCGCCTCCTCCGGCGCCGCTTTCTCCGCACCAGGATTATCGCTGCTCTTTGAACAGGGCCCTGGACCATCTCTCCGCCATTTGCCCCCCGCTCCTTCCGTCACTGCGCTTCCCACACTTGGCCGCCTCCTTGCAGCCAATCGCACCCCGCCTTACTCAACCGACCGGGACGTCGCTGCGCATGCGCGCCCGGGGCATGCTGGGACCTGTAGTTTTATAGATTGCTGGGTGAGTTGGGGGAAATCTCACTTCCCGCCCCCCCACCAGTCTCCAATGCCTTTTCCCCTTGTCGTGGGGAGAACTGGAGGACTGTGCAATGCTCTTATCAGTGCTGCCCGGCCCCAAGTCCATCCGTGCGCATGCTGCCGGCCGCTCTGGGCATTGCATCAGGCTGAAGGGGAGAGCGGGAGGGTGCTGTGACGCGGCAGGGCTGCTGGGTGGCTGGTGACATTGCAGTATGCAAGCGTGTTATTTGCTTGCTTGGTTTGTTTCTGGAGAGGTGGGCGACGTTTCAGTGAGACGCTGCTTGTGATTTATCCAGCCTCAAGGTGCAATGCGGTAGAGACTAATGTCTGGATTGCCTGCCCATGGCAGTTATTTGGCTTTGAGGATTGCAATACAAAGTTCTCAACCCACTGGGTTAAATTACTGAAACTTAAGTTCCTTCCTTCTCTGAAGGCCTTCCAGTGGTTTGGCGCATCCTACTAATGCTTCTTCTGGATCCTGCTCAAGTTTGTGAGACTGCACTAAAGCAATTCAAAGCAACAAGTTCCAGTGTGCAGCTCTACTGCCTTGGCTTGATATTAAAGGGACTTAAACAAATTAAAAATCATACGTTTGGACTACGGGTAAGTAATAATACATGGCTCTTAGATGGCCCCTTTCATCAGCAGATTTGAGAGTGCTTTACAAAGGCAGTAAGTACTATCCCCATTTTACACATGAAGAAACTGAGAACAGGGAGGTGAACTGATGTATCCAAGACTACCCATCAGACCAGTGGCACAGCTGGGAATAGAGTCCCAGGCCAGTGGTTCTCAACCAGGGGTACTTGTAGGGTTGCCAGGCATCCCGTTTTCTACCAGAACTCCTGGTCGAAAAGGGACCCTGGCAGCTCCGGTCAGCACTGCCAACCAGGCCATTAAAAGTCCTATTGGGGGCCCGGGGCTAAGGCAGGCTTCCTGCCTGCCCTAGCTCTGCGCAGCTCCTGGAAGCAGCTGCCAGTTTCCTGCAGCCCCTAGACACACGAGTGGCCAGGGAGGCTCCGCAGCTCCCATTGGCCGGAAACCGTGGTGTCTACAGGTGTGAAAGCAGCACGCGGAGCCTCTCTGGCCACCCATGCACCTAGGGGCTGGGAGGCCAATTCCTGGAAGCCTGAGTAAGTGCCTCTGGGACTCCCCAGCGGGAGCCCTCACCTCCCGCACCCCAACCCCCTGCCCCAGCCCAGAGCCCTCTCCTGCAATCTGAACAACTCATTTCTGGACCCACCCAGAGCCTGTACCCCCCAGCCCAGAGCCCATACCCCCCTGCACACCAAACCCCAGCCCGGGGCCCTCTCCCGCACCCCAAACCCCTCATCTCCGGCCCCACTCCAGAGCCCTCCCTCCTGCACCCTAACCCCCTTCCCCAGCCCGATGAAAGTGAATGAGGGTGGGGAAGAGCAAGCGAGGGAGTGGGGATGGAGCGAGCGAAGGCAGGGCCTCGGGGAAGTGGCGGGGGTGTTCAGTTTTGTGCAATTAGAAAGTTTCAACCCTAGGTACATGTACCCCTGGGGGTACACAGAAGTCTTCAAGGGGGCACATTAACTCATCTAGATATTTGCCTACTTTTACAATAGGCTACATAAAAAGCGCTAGCAAAGTCAATACAAACTAAAATTTCATACAGACAAAATGAGAAAGTAAGCAATCTTTCAGTAATAGTGTGCTGTGACACTTCTCTATTTTTATGTCTGGTTTTTGAAAGCAAGTAGTTTTTAAGTGAAACTTGGGGTACGTAAGACAAATCAGACTCCTGAAAGGGGCACAGTAGTCTGGAAAGGTTGAGAGCCGCAGTAATAGGCCACACTGCCTCTTCCAAAGTTTGTGAAACTGCCTTAAACTTAGGTCATTAAAACTGAAAAAAGTAAAGTTGCATCCAATGAAGTGGGTTCTTAACCCACGAAAGCTTATGCTGAAATAAATTTGTTAGTCTCTAAGGTGCCACAGGTATTTTTCTTGTTTTCGTTAAGCACTGAAGGAACTTTCCACAGCATCTTGTCTTTAATCAGTTTCCAGTGTTTGCATAGGTCTTTCACACAGCAATAGGACAAAAAAAATCACTTTTAAAAATAGGAAATTGCAATTGCAAAATGAACAACTAGCAGGAGGACTCAGATGGTGGCACTCAGAAGTATCTGAGTATAATTTTAAATAATCTTCAGAAGTCAACTATATTTCAGGTTGATGGTGTCTCTTGAAGGCTGTAACAAATAGTGTAAACTTTAGGATTTTATGTTTGTCAGTCTTTCTTCATTGCTTAAGCTGTTGCAGAAACAACTTAATGACATCAATTAATAGTGCACAGAGGTATGCGGCTCAACTGCTCTTTGTTAAATGTATGTATAGTAGTATTTACAAGATGTGCAGCAATGTGAGATCATGTATTTGAGGGAAAGAATTGGTTTCCCAATCTAAGACTCAATTTAAATTTGGTTAATCTGGAGTTACAATTTAGAGTACATAACAGTCATTTAAGGGTAAATAATCTTACAGTAATTTTATAGTTATCAAAAATTAGCATTAGAAACCCAGTATATTCAGAGTTAAGCCTAAAGTTAAAAAAACCCAATCTTTGAAAGTATGGAAATACAGGGCTTGTCTACACTACTGCACGGGGTTGATCTAAGATACTCAAGTTCAGCTACATGAATAGCGTAGCTGAAGTCGACGTATTTAGATCTACTTCCCGCAGTGTTTTCACTGCGGTAAGTTGACAGCTGATGCTCTCCCGTCGACTCCACTTGCGCTTCTTGTTCTGGTAGAGTACTGGAGATGATGGGAGAGAGCTCAGCAGTCGATTTATCGTTTCTATGACGCAATAAATTGACCCCTGCTGGATCGATTGCTGCCCGCCGATCCGGCAGGTAGTGTAGACAAGCCCACAGTTAAGGCACCCAAACAACCTTAACTCTACCTCCAGAGTGGTGACCCGAGAAAAAAATAAGGAGACTGTCTTATCTAACCATAACAAATTCATCTAATTAATTAAAATATTGTAATGCTTTACTCTTAATCATTCAGTGATTGCACAAACTCCAACTGCACATACAACTACACACACAGTCCACAGAAGCAACACAGAGCAAACATCAGTGTGGTGACAACACATTCACTTACAACTTGTCATACATGCAAGTCTGTAGAGTGGTTTCCAAATGTAAGATTTCTGCTTTTATTTATGGCAGATTTCTAAAGTTTTTATGAGAAAGAGGACAGAAGGGGAAAAGAGAAGATGACAGTGGTATGATATTGAACTGCTTTAGTGGGTTTTATAAATTTAAAATATCTACAGCCATAGCCTGTTAACGTGTGAACTTCTCAAACTCCTTAGAAAAAGTCTTGGAACCAAAACATTTTTTATAATATAGGTAGCTGATCTTGCAAACCCACAGCAGCTTGAATAAGAGTTTTCCAGATCAAGCTCTATATATGAAGGAAATAAGGAAAGATCGGAGGCAGACAAACATAGAGTTTGGATTTAAAAATTGTTAGCAATGGAGAATCCATCACAACCCTGTATACATTGATTACTCTCATAGTTTAAAAAATTACACCTTATTTCCAGTCTAAGTTTGTCTAGCCTGAGCTTCCAGCCATTGTATCATGTTCTACCTTTCTCAGCTAGCTTGAAGAGCCCATTATTAAATATTTTTGCCCCATGTAGATACTTGCAGACTGTAATCAGGTCACCCCATAACCTTTTTCTTAAGCCAAACAGATTGAGCTCTTTATCACTATAAGGCATTTAAATAAAAAGGTTGTGGTCATTTTTCTGGTTAGTGATCTTGTATCAAAGCTGCTAATTTAGGTACTTAAAACTCAAGGGCCTAATGTTGACACCTGTTATGTGGTGACTGGCCCTTTAAGGAGAGATGGTTCCAGCCTAGGGTTGCCAACTCTGACTGAAGCTATTCTGGGAGATTTTTTCCCCCAACATGATGCTATGTCATTTTCTTACAATATCCTATTAAAATCTCCTGGATTGCTTTCAATAGTCATTGGGAGATCGATGCCGATTACAAGAAACTCCCGGCCAATCCTGGAGGGTTGGCAACCCTAGTCCAGCCCCACTTGTCACGCAAATAGCTCACCTCCCCAAGTGGAGAAAATGAGCAAACTCACATGACAGGCAAGTTACGGGTGGCTAAATCAGGCCTTCAGTGGGTAGAAATAAGACAGAAAAGTCTGTGGGAAGTTAAGAGGGAGACTCTAGGTAGGAAGTGGGATTGATATAGCAAGGAAAGATTTGAAGGGACTGAGAAAAGATGATAGATCCTCTGGGAGGAGTGTTTGTGTGAGGTTGAGACGAGGGTGAAAGTTTTGTTAGTTTTGGAGTGATATTACTTGGAAGGAGTGAACTTTTCTTTCATGATTTGGCTGTAGGACCAAGTCACTGCCACAACCAAACCAAGCTGGAAGGTCCGGAGATGTAACCGGACTGAGTAGAAACTCTCCTAAAGCCAGACGGGGTAGGTGGTCTATGACAATACCTAATCTATAATTAATTTTAGAGACTGTTGAATGAGCTTTCTTTAAATACTTTCAGTGAGTAATTAAAGTTAGTTTTAGAACTGTATTTGATCATTACTTGATCTAGTACTTATCAGGAGTGGATGAAAGCAGTATAGGTATAAGTACCAAATAAATTATTCCTTGATCTTGTAATGAGTTCTATGTCGGAGGAGGCTGCTACCTCCAATGCAGAGTCTCCTTGACTGTCATCTGGCTCCATACAGGCCTAGCAGGTATTGTAGCATCAGGGCCTTAATTCTCTGAGCCAGAAAATGTAAGGAAAATATTCAGAGTACTAGAGATGGTGCTGCCTAGGAAGTTGTTGTATGTCTGAAACCAAAGGTAGTGATTCTGGAGTCTCTGAGAAAGTGGTACAGCAGAAGAATTACAGATATAAGGAAGGTGATTGGCTATAAAATGTTGTTAAACAACCCCCTTTTTAAAGCTGCCATGTACTTGAGACCATGTGAAGTATGTCCTTTTTTCCAATGGCATTTCGAGTCTCTGAAATCCCACACTTTGCATTCTACAGCATCACAGCTTCATTATCTTGGCAGGCATTCACATGACTGATGGAAGGTAAGTTTAGACTAAAATGTGCTGACTGCCTTTTTTTTAAGACATTCAGCAGACAAAGATAGGGCTAACTAATTAAAATAAGTTATCATTAAAGAATTGTAAAGTTTTTTTTAAGAGTAAGGGTACAATTTTCAAAAGCACCCAGTGACTCACTGACTTCCCATGGGACTTAAGTGCCAAGTTCATAAAGTTACTTTGGGTAACATTTTCAGATGTGCCAAAGTAAGTTAGGTCTGAACATGCTAATCCACAATGTTTGTGTTGTATCTGGCTAGTCTCAAATAGGTGGGTACAAGCAGAGGGAAAATATAAACTATATCATATCTACTTTCTTTGGCAGTGAGGGGGGAAAAGGGCCAGGATTTAACATGTATCTTATTCCTTCTGCGATCAGTGGCACTCCATGGCTGAAAGTAGTTGTCTCTCTTTATTGTAAGACATCTTGGCATTCAGTTTCCCCTATATGAGGAAATGGATGGGAGTCAGGGAGCTCCTCCTGGCTCTTCCTCCATCAGAGGATCAGATGCTTTTCTTGGAAGGCCAGCAGGTGGTCTCTGTGTCACCCCCATGCTAAACTAGTGTCTCTAATGGTTATCATAAAGACAGAAACTAACAAAGAGAGAAGCTCAAATGTGGCTAATCCACCCTGGCACTCTCCAAAGGTCTTCAAACTCTGTGCCAAGATGTTTGCTCTGGGGTGCAATATGGTCTGTACAAAAATAAAATACAGCTGTTTCCAAATGTGAAGCCATTAACATAAGCTGAAAAGAGATCTTGTTTCAGTTTAAACTTTCCTCCAAAAGAAGAGGGAGGCAGTGCTGCTCTGTTTCTGGACAATAGCTTGGAGTTTTTTGGGGGAGGAAAGATGAAGACCAAATATGCTTTTGGTTGCCATCTAGGATACATCGTTTGTATATATGTGTAATAGTCAGAACTAGCATGTGACAGATAACAGCTGCTACTTCACAGGAATGACTATTTAGGGGAGAGCAGATGACTACATACAGTTGTTCCCAAACTTTCTGGCTAGTAAGCAGAATGCAGATTTAACTAGGGTTGGATAACTAGATGTCTCCTAGTTTGCTGGCTCTGACCCCAGTAATCCTACCATATTGTCTAAAACGTCAGTATTAGTAGCACGAACAACTCCATATACACCCCCAAAAAAACCCTTCAAGGCAGGCATTCCCTCTGTGGTGAGGGACAAAAAATTACTCAGGAGACATTTCTCATTATTCCCAGAAGGTCAAACCTGTCAGCCCCCCACTGGTTCAGAGAGACCCTTCAGTCTCCCTCTCCTTTCTGTGTCCCCCTCCCCCCTTTTGTCTCTCTCATCCTGGCCACTGTTCATCTCTCATACAGTCTGCAGCTTCCTATGAACTTTCCCTCTCAGTTCTCCCAAAAGGGATTGGGAGAGGAGGAGGTTGGAAGGTCCTGCTGCTCTCACTTCACTCCCAATTTTCACTCCCAACAATCTTCAGGGTCCAGTTAGAGCTAGCTGGAAAAACAGGTAAAAAAATTCTATCAATTTAAAAAAAAATTTTTTTTCTTTCTTCATTTTTGACCAGCTCTAGTTCCAGCATTCTACCTCTTCTCCTGTGATCAGCATTATCCAAAACCCAGGGAAATCATGGCCCCATTGAAGTCAATGAGAGTTCTACCATTGACTCTCTCTCTCTGAAACAGTGTTGAAAATAGAGATGCCCTGTCTATGCTAGCATATTAAGGACTTTCGGAACCAGTTGAGGGGGGTCTCATTTTCAGCAACAATTCAATTTCCTATTGTCTGCAGTTCTTAATAATGTGTTCATTACTCTGGTTGAAAACATGCTAGAATAACAGGATCAAGAGGAGTGATACTTAAATGGACAGCAGAATATTACAGTATGATTTGTGGATGCTGCAACCCAACATATGAAAAAGGTTGGTTTCTGGGAAGAATATAGACTTCCTTAGTAAAACAGTGACATTGTGGAGAATTCTGCATATCTCCTTAGACTAACCCCCAGGAAAAGGGACTAACTGGTGTTTGAAAAGGGAGAGCTTGATACAGTTTTTAACCATGAACAGCCCGGTATGGCTCCTTCAGCATGTGAAAGAGCTGATCTGAGGCATTAACAACATAATACAGCAAAGCTTAATCACTTAATGCTTAAAATAAAGCATCACTGGCTGGAATAAAGGATGAGTTACAGGGAACACAGCATGTGGCTACATCACTGCGATAAATAAGTGATTCAAATCATGGCACTACTGAGTCAGATCCAGGCATCAAGCAGAGAAATATTGTGTTCCTCCACCTTCTTTCTGCAGCCTGCACACTCATCTGTTGCAAGTATCCTTTCCACTAAAGAAGAGCCCCTGGAAATACTGGTTCTACTAGATGAGCCAACAGCAATTGGCTAGCATCTGAGGCTAATTTGCTCTTGGGTATCAGATGTTTGTTCAGAACAGTCTTTTTCTAGGAGTCCAAGTCTACTGGAAAAACCAGGTGTCAAATCCTAGTGGAGAGAAGACACTGGTCGTTTTGACCTCAACACGCATCATTGAGGTCAACACTATATCCCCACCTGGGGTTTACCTCAATTTACTGCAGTGAGATTGAAAAATACCTGTCCTGTGTCTCCATTAGGATTTTACAGCAAGTTAGTTAGATGTAAAAATCACATCTATTTTTGTAGTGAAGACATAGGCTCCCTTAAGTGTGATCCTTCCAGGTTAGGGTTTAGGCTATTTTGCAGGGTGAAAGGGGAGGTTTCTCTGTATGTGTTGTGGAGTTAATAGAGGACTACGGTCTCTGATATAATCTGTTGCTGTTTATCAGAAATAAATTTACTCTTAAAAACTCTTGGTATTCCTCTACAAGTGTGTGAGTGGGCATGGGGGAGCAGGTTTTGGCACTGCTGAAATTCAGTGTCTTCACTGAGTTAATCCTTAATGCAAGCCTGAGAGATACATTTTCATATAAAGTTGAAAACAATATAGTGCACATGCAATAAGCAATTGCTTTTTAAACTTCTTTCTTGTAATGAGCTAGCTGCTGTGTGTACCACTGCCTTGTTCTATTCTTCCACCTGTAACGAGAGAGCTGGACATGATGTTACTGACTGGATACTGCTGTGTGTATTCCCCGTGTTTCCGTCTCTTTTTAATTAGAATGTATGTGCATGGCACATGCTAAACGATGTAGTTCTCTGTCCCCTTTGTCCGCTAGCATGGGTTATGTGTGTACATCTAGAGAGATACATGCCATATTCATTCAATTTCTTGCTGTTTTTAATAAAATATTGTCTTTTCCTTTGCATTTCTTCAGTATTTGCTTTTTCCTAAAAACTGTGTCCACTCTCAGTTCCTGAACAATCATCTCCCAGCAGTTAAAAAACATTTGACCATAACTTGACTCAACATAGTGCAACAGAATTACTGCATTTAGAGCAATAAATATGCTTCTGCAGGGGTTTGTGTGAAGTGACAAATGACAATGATATAAACTATAGCTAGAAAAGCAGTCCACAAGCAATTGAAATCTGAAGTGTTGAGGGTAGCTCCAATGGCTTTGTGCCTCAGCCTCATGGCAAAATTAATCCACCAACTAGCAGATTAAGCTGATAAAATGAACATTAAAAAATAATTGCATCAAGATTTTCCTGCAATGAGGGAAGAGGCAGCAGAATAGAGCATGAACATTAGTCAGTGTCTTCATTAATGCCAAGCTAGTAAACAGGCCTAAACAAATTATGCATCGGGCTGCTTCACCCTTTATCCTAATTACAATGCCATTGCCACAAAGAAAGCTGCAACCTGTACTGCATATTGCACAAGTGCCTAGTCAACATAGCATGTTGGTGCCAATTCTACAGTCACTCTGAATTTAACAAGGTTCACTGTCTATGCTCTTACCAACAGAGTATATATTGGTAAAAGATCATCTCATTGTGTGCAGTATAAATATCCACTAACGGGTACTGGCAGAATAATTTAGAATTATATTGGAAGAAGATAGCAAAAGGTCAAAAAACAACCTGAAAGGATGAGATCACCATGTATTGATTGGCTGTTTTGACTTTCCAAACAAGCAAACCATTACTGGAGCAAGCTGCTTTCAGAAATGAAAGAACAGACAATGCATGTGATGGGTGTCTTAACGGTATATTGTACACCTGAAATATTGCAATGGCCTGGTCACACTTCAGATTTTCTAGTGTGTCTGTAATTCTGAATGCATGACACACATGAACCTACAATAATAAAGCAAAATATTGTTCATGTTATAGTCATGTATACATAAAAATTTTGAAAGGGGTTGGGGGGAATGTACTGTGCAAAGAATAAATATACGCAAACCAGTGTAACCAATTAACGTCTACTTGGTGATCTTCACAAAGTATAGACTTGTCTGAAGAACCATAATCAGACCTGTTCCAGGAAGTGTTTAGGATACTGAACTGCCCTTTCTCTTCTGTCCTTCCGTCTACAGTATGTTAACCTCCTTGAATGACACAACAGGTCTGTACAAAAGGACCACAAGGTTTGGCTTGGTGTTTGCTGTTTGAAAATTCTGTGTGACACATCGCTAGAACACAGGGTCACAGCCACTTGTTTGGTAGTCACAGTTAAACATCTATAGGACAGTGAACGAACTTAATTCATTTGAACAAGGAAAAGGGTATTGCCCCATGTTCTTCCTCAGTGTAGGCCCCAACAGTATTCAGCAAATTGAGATTAATGTACTCCTTTTTATTTCTAGATATGATCCAAGATGTGAGACCAATCAAATACATCCAGCTCTTTATTAAAGAAATATCTCTATGAAAAGAAGTACAATTAAGTTTTCCAACTGTGAGTCATTCCATGCCCTTCTTTTCAGGGTATTTTAGTTTTATTCTTTTAAAAATAAGCAATTTTTAATCTTTGGGGAAATTAACACCTGACATCCTTGGAAAATAGGCATTTTCTGTTTATTCCCACAACCAGGTGCAGCAGAGATGCCAACAGTGGAAGCTTTACTGTCAGCATGTTTTATCTGTGGCCTGCAAGGATCAGCTTTCTGGATGAGAGTGCAGCTCTCTGCTCCATTTCATCTTTGGCCTCTCTGCTGAAACTTTCAACCCAGGTACCAATGGACATGAAGGTTTTGGGGTGCAGTTTGTTTTGTTTTTAATATGTAAACACCTGACAATTGTGTGTTAGGTCAGTGGTTCTCAACCAAGGGTCTGGGACTCCTGGGGGGGCCGCGAGCAGGTTTTGGGGGGCCGCTAAGTAGGGCCAGCATTACACTTGCTGGGGCCTACACAGTTGAAAGCCGAAGCCCCACCACATGGAGCTGAAGCCCAGGACCCTGAGCCCCGCCACCCGGGGCTGAAGCCGAAGCCTGAGCAATGTAGTTTTGTGGGGCCCCCTGTGGCATGGGGTCCCAGCCAATTGCCCTACTTGCTACCCCCTAACGCTAGCCCTGGCTTTTATACACAGAAAACCAGTGGATTTGTAAACCTGTTAAAACTTCCTAAACAAAGATATAGTTCCTTTTTAAAATCAGTGATTTGGAAGGCCAGAGGTTCTGGTTCTTATACTAGAAAAAATGATCTTCTGTATCTTGATATACAAAGTTGCCCAGATGTTTCCCTATAAAATAAAGAGGCAACTGGCTTGAAATTTGTATGTTTTGGTAATAATATCCTCTTCTGGCCTGCAGTGACAGCTAGTGGTAAGTAAGGAGCATAGCAGACATTTCCTGAAAATGTAGAGAGCCTTTAATTCATGTGTCTCTGCCCTTCGGATCATTAACAAAAGTTATTGTGGCAACTCAAATTGAAAATCGAGTTATAAACCTGGATTAATTTAGTGCGAATCTGTGAATTTATTCTTCAAAACAGGGTGTGGACTCTGACTGCTAAACGTATTTGAACTACATTTCTATCACTGTTCTCGTCAAGTTACAAATCTTTGGCCCAGATTTTCAGTGGGTGTTAACTGGTGTAGCTCCATTAGTTTCTGATTTCCTCCAGCCAATGACCTGACCCCATATATATTTTTAAAAAAGAAATTCCTTACCTATGTTGTTAACATGACCTTGAATCAAAACTGAAATAATTTTGAAACTATTACATTTACTTATATATTCTCATTGAGACACTGAAGGCGACTCCCAGATGCCTCATTAAAATTCCACCACCAAACTGAAGGAAGGGTTATGATGATTTTCCTGTTTATAATGAAATTTGGCCCCCTCTTTGGGAACTGCTAAATTATTTCTGCCACAGTTGCCTTTATCACTCGGGTCATAAAAACACTCCAGAAGAGTATGTATGGGGGTGGTGGGGCAGAGGGGTTGGGAAAGAACTCCCAGCAATGTATTGGGAGCCTAGTTAAGCCAATACTTACAGTCTACAATCATCTCTTTCTCCTGAAGAACAAAAATTCTAGTCACTGTGGTGTCATGTATAAATGTGGCAAATGGCCCCACCTAGAGGCAGAGAACAGCATGACTGCTTCTGGGAGATGTTAAGCTAAAACAGTTTAAATTGTTCCCCTTGTTAACATAATAAATTTAACAGCTAGGTCTAAACTGGTGGAACAATCAGGCAAGTTGGCATAGACCAAATGTTTTAATAGACACATACAGAAAAGAGTAAGGGAAAGAGGACTGTGGGAGAAAAGTTCTTGGGTTAAATAGTTGCCAGTTGAAGGCCAATTCCAAATCTCCAGCATATGAAAGCAAAACCTATAGCTAGACCAGAAAGAAATCTGTTCAAAAGCATTGAAGACACAGTGGCATATTTCAGGTGATCTGTCAGTCAGTGGCTACATGCAATCTTTATAACCCAGCATAATTGCTGTAGATACTTAACATGATACTACAGTGGGAAAATATCAATATTCTGAGGCTTAAAAATCAGTCACAAAAGATTGTCTGCATGCACCTAGCTTCAGAGCTGCAACACGTCACATGACACCATGGAAATCAAATACAACCATTCTCTATCTCCTTAGGTGCTATGTTGTGATTTCCAGTATCAGGCCAGGGCACATTGCATTTGGGAGAAGTCGCAATTAACAGAGAGTGTGCCAGCCAAAGCCGTCATGATGACAAATGTATGTAGAGTACACATGCCAAAAAAAAGTAATCGGAGTATAGTATCAAAGAGAAACGAAATCAGGATGTACGTAGTAGACTATAACTGCTCTGCTGGGTAAATTAAGCATTCTCTAAAATGCATGTTACTCTCTCATGGTGTGGATTATAAGGGAAGTATCATTTCTCTTGAATTTGGGCTAAAAAAATCCATTCACTCCTTTGTTGAGCGGGACGGTTTCCCTGGTGAGTGTAGGGAGTCTAAGCCATTGGTTGTCTAGTTTTCATTTTAAAAAATAAGTTAATCCCTTATGGTTGCAAAAATCTGTTTCTACATGACAACTGGTGCTGTGCTGTGTTCCTGAGTCTGCAGACTGATAGACAGATTTTCCTAGCAGCATAATGAAGTCAACAAGCATGTTCAGTTTCACTGCTGTTATTAGGAACCTTTTGGGCAGCAGTGAAAGTGTGAAGAAATATGTCAATTTCATGCTGCTGCTGCTGCTGCTCTAGAAAGCTATAAGCAGCATCATATATAGGCCCTGGACTTATTTCACAGGTGGGGAAGGAAGCCCCCAAAAAACTTAGGCTGGGAGAGGAGTAAAGACCTCTTCTATCTCCTCTCTTACAGCATAACCTTTATAACCCCAGGCTGTCACTGCAGGTATTATTTGGCCAGGCTTGCTGCCTCTGTCTTCATCCATTGTGGCTGATCCCAGCGACTGAACCAGGGAAATTCAGAGATGAAAGCACAAGTCTCTATATCGCTTGAGCTGAAGAGTCAGCCTCTCTAGCTGGGATCTGTAGCAAACCCTTATCCTCTGGGGGTCATGGACAGCAGGTCACACAACATTCACTGATCAGTGGGTTACACTCAGAATGTGTCTTCCTGTCACTTATCTATACAAGCTGCTGTGCTCACAGATCATTACCTCATATAACCAAAATTCTCATGCGCACAGGTGGCTCACTCAAGGCATACAAAGACCAATTATTCAAGGATCATGCCTTGTTAAATATATTCAAGTATGTTCCATGCCATATGCATGTGTGATCTTTGTACTTTTCCTGGTATGAAATAGTTACCAAGTTCTAGCCCCCTCTAATTGCATTCAACCCCAGCATCAGTATAAACAGCCAAAGATATAATAGCCTTTGTCAAAGTTTAAGGCCAAAAGGAACCACCAGATCATCTAGTTTGAGCCTCTGTTTATGATAGGCCACCAACACCACTCAGCACCAGCACACTAAACTCAGCAACTGAAATTAGACCAAAGAAATACAGCCCTCAAGAGACTAGACTATTCTGTTCCACAGGGAGTGAGGAGGAGGGACCGAAGTTCACCAGTGCCTGAGGCCCCCCACAGTCAAGGTGGCCACTCTGGTACTTTCAGGAACTGTGTGGGCCCACCCCATCAGCACGACAGTGGGTGCGAGATCACGCCACATGGGTGCCATTTTTAAGAGCCAGTGGGGGCAGAGTGTCATCCCCTGGTCAATACCAGACAAAACAACGTCCGGTTTTGTCCCGGTACTGGATGAGGGACAAACCTCTCCAGTTTAACACCTGAACCGCCCCTCCCCCTCGGCTGGAGGAGCCCCGGGCTGGCTGAAGCCCTGAGTGCTCCCCCCACCCCCACCCCGGTGGCTGGAGGAGCCCTGGGCTGTCCGAAGCCACCACCACCACCTGCCTGGAGAAGCCTCGGGCTGGCCATATCTCTGAGCGCCCCTCACACCTCAGCTGGAGGAGCCCTGGGCTGGCCGAAGCTGTGCCGTGCTTCCCCTCCCTGGACCCAACCCGCCGCAGGGAAAAGCATCTGTTAGAAGACGCTTTTGATATGCCCCATGCAGGTTCCAGGGTGTCTGAGGCGGAACCTGCATGGGGCATAATAAAGCAAAAACTTTGCCGCCAAACCCCACAACTGGGGGTCCAGTGGCCACGCCGGGAGAGGCAGAGCCTCCCGTGGCCTATTATACCTGCCGTCCATGGGATTCCCACCTCCCATTTGTTCCTCTGAAAATTTCCCCCAGAGACTGCGAAGAGAAACAAAGCCTAAGCAATCAGCAAAGATGTTTTCCTGCTTAACTTTCAAAGGAGCAGTTGTTTGAAACCATGACAAGGAGGAGTTCACCTCACTGCATGGCCTTTTTAGGGTGACCATATGTCCCGTTTTGGCCAGGACGGTCCCTTGATCAGTTGGCAAGAGCAAACTGGACAAATGCACAGTTTTGCCCAAAAAGTGGGGTGCAACCCATAATGGGGTGCGAAGAAACATGTGGCGGGGGGAGAGCAGCAATGCCAGCCCTGCACAGGAGGGAGAGCGGCTCAGGCCGGGCTGGCCTCATGTGCATGCAAGCGGCAGGGGGGCCTCAGGACGACTCCACATGGAGGAGCTTGGACTGGCCACGCTTGGGAAGAGCAGGGCCTCAGGCTGGCCTGTGTAGTGTCCCATTTTCAATTTGGGAAAATATGGTCAATCTAGGCCTTTTATCTGTGTGACTTTTCTCCAGTTGAAGGACAATCAAAAGGTTAATCTACTCCTCAAGAAATCTATGGAAAATGTACTGCTGTGTGCTTTTTAGCAACCTGAAAAACTCTGAAATTATACAACAGCCTTTATCCTTTTCAGTAACCTGGAGACTGGTTCTGTGAAAGTTTGTTTAACTGTTAACAATAGGGATGCACTTTGCCACGGTGGGTGGGATTTTCAAAAAGTACTTAGGACTTTTCTACACACGAAGTTATTCTGGAATAGTTTGTGGAAGTGGATTAACCTAAACCATAAAAAGGCACTCTATTCTGCAGTAAAATGTGCACACAGGGAGTTAATCAGGAATAGCTATTCTGCTTTAAATTCATTCCCTATCTCATTTCAGAATAACTTTCATGTACAGACGAAGCTTTAGGAGCACAGGTCTCATTATCTGTCAATAGAACTTGTGCTTCGCTTAGGTGCTTTTGATAATCCCACCTAATATTAGTAACTAAACTGGAGCCCAAGGAACTAGGCACTGCCATAAAAACATAATATCAGTAATGCACTCAGTTTACATAAAAAGGAACAGACTGTATTTATTCATTTGTAATATGGAGGTGGTGGCTAAGAAATTACAGATCCCTGAATTCCTGGGTACTCCAGTCAATAAAAAGTGCTGGAACCTGTAGTCGGCGGGTCACACTTCTGTAGAAAAAACAAGGGTGGCCAACAGTAGTATCCAGACCTCCATGGACTCCATTTGGCCTGCCACTGATAAAAATAGCAAACACTGCTCTTTCCTTATGGTGATCCTGGAAGCTAAGCTTGCATTAATGGATGACATGGGACAATCATAATCAGGATTAAACATGCTGAGAGATAAATATGAGTGGGATAAAAGCAGAGCTTTATAATGAGGGGCTTTTTCTCTGAAGCCCATCAGCTTAATCTACTACCCCAAGAAGCTTTATTAGCATGGCCGGCTTTAGGCCAATTCCCCCGAATCGGGCCCTGCGCCTAAGAGGGCCTCGCAACGTCCGTGTCGGGGCACTTCGGCGTCAGCTCAATCGCTGCTGCTGTCTTCAGCGGCACTTCAGCGGCGGGCCCTTCTTCGAATCGGGCCCTGCACTTCCTAAAGCCGGCCCTGTTTGTTAGACTCTTATTTAAAAAAGAAAAAAATTAACAACCCATACCACACTCTGCCCCATGTTAAACTCACCTTCTGGTTACTAGTACATCTTGGCATGATTTATATTGTTTGTCTTCTACTTAGTAAACTCCATGGACTGTGTTGTTCTTTATATTCTGTATGGCACCGAGCACACTCTCAGTGTTTAAGTATTTCTATTATTTTTATGGTTGGTTTGAAGTACAGTTCTACCCTGAAAAATGACTGTGAAAATCATAATGGGAGGTTCCATACTTATGGTGTTTTATTGATTTCAGACTAAATTTGCTCAGTTTACAACTAAAAAGTTTTCTAAGTGTCAGCCTTGCCAACTCTGTCTGGGATCTGAAAGTCAAGCTATTTTTCTCCTCTCTGGTTCATGTGTCGTTGTCCTCAGTGATAAACATTTTGTCGTTGGTACGAACATTCTGTTTGTAAATGCAGGAGTCATAGTAGACTCTAGCTCAGCCTCTCATAGCTGTGTTGGCTCTGCAGTACTAACAAGAATAAAACGTAATCAAATCTTTTAGTCACCAAAGAAAGCAGCCATACTCCTAGGGAACAGATCCGTTTAGCAAGAAGGTCCCATTTTTATATTGTTACTCTTCTGACAACAACAGCTTGTTGTTTTAAATACTACCCTTCAACAGATGGGTGCATATTTAGTTTAGCAGCTGGTGAGGAAGCCTTTAGTGTTACTGGTGCAGATAGGAAGATGACCACTTGCACTTTGACTCCTGCTTTGCCTGAACTAGGTTGCATAGGCGGTTCATTCAGTTCCATTTTAAGTCTTTGTTCTTTTTTGTCCAAATGAGGTTTATCCTGAGGCCAGAAAAGTACAATAGCTAACTAGAGACCTAATTAACGTAATAAAGGCGACCTAGTGAGATACAGTAGAATGAATTTAGCATTAATTGGGGGATTAGTGAAGTACTTGCTGATATGAAATCCTTCTCCCAGTTGTACTGGAAACTTAACAGGAACATTCTCACACGTAGCCAGTTTCTGTGCATTCTTTTTTCAGAAACAAAGCTTCCCTGCTGGTTCCAGTGTGCACCTGTATGTTGGAAAAATCCACATGGCTCTCACATCTTGTTCTTCAAGACAAATTTTAAATAATCAATACGAACTAGAATTAGCAGTAAAGTGAATTGTGGTGGCGCAATGCAATTTAGCGCCAAGAGTGTGCCCGTGCATGAATTAGTATTTCATTGAATTAGCCATAATAGGAAATCCCAAGATTCTCAGTTCACCCTGTCAGTTAATGTTAACTACAGGTTTCAGAAAGTGTTAAAATAATAGAATGGAAATTAAATCCCACTGAGGCAACATCAGCACTTTACAAGGAATGCAAATAGAGCTTGATTGGGGATTGTTGTACTGACATTGTTGGTTCACACCAGTGTAGGGCTTGCCCATCACACACTGGAAACAGTGCAATCCAATTAATTTGTAACATGTTGTTCAGTCAGCTCACAGCAATGACAGGAATGGAGGTGTTACCAAAAGAAAACAGGAAAGTAGGTAGGGGCGGAAGACACAGAGGTAGCATATGATGGCTGACCACCCATCCTGTTTTAAGGAACATCCTTTATTTGAGATCTAATGTCCAACAGTCTGTATCTCATAAGGAGCAAATAAACACAGATAAAAAGGACCATTCGATCATGCAAAGGATCATACCTTGTGATACAAATCTCTGATTCTGTGCCATTGGTAAAATATTTTGGTGCCGTCCTTCAAAACAAGCTTTGTCTTGTCTCTTTCTTAAACTTATTCTTTCAGTATTACAACCTAGGAGTCACGGTCACCCTGTACACAAAGGACGGATAAATAGTTAGGGTTAGGGGAACTCTTCCATCACTTACTGAGTGCAAACAGCGAACAGGATATGCAGTCAGAGAGATAGCAGGCTTCTCCAATTGGCAAAGGGTTGGAAATTAGAACTTTTCGATGAAGATTTCTTCCTGGCTGAAACTTTGATAGATTCGTGCACAATTGGGGAGAGCTATTTCCCAAACTATAAGTGACAGCAGCCTAGATAGAGTCCTTGAGTGCAGTAACCCCAGGGTCCACCAAGCATTTGCTGGCTATCAGGGAAGTGCTGGCACATCATCGTCTTTGCAAAGCAGAGCCTCACTGTCAGAACAAAACGTTTCCATTTTGAAATTTTAAATAATTGTGTTTTAGTATATTGCATAATATAAAATAAAAAATAGTTGAAATTGAAACACAATGTTTCAAACAGCCCAAAACAAATTTAAAAACAAAATTATTTCTCAGAGAGTTTCAAAATTTTCAGGTTTTGCTCCAATTCAGAATGAAGCCAAATTTCTAAACGTTGAAATCCTTCACAAAATGGAACTTCCACTTTCCACAAACCTCTAGAACCAGAGAGTAGACAAGGCCCCCAACTGGATCCATTCCTACTACCATACTAGTTAAACCTGTTGAAAGCTAGCCTACACGACACAATAATAAAAATAAGTCCAGCGTAGACTCAGTTTGAGTTTTCTAAGGTGAAGCTTTGCCAAGGATTCCTTTCAACAGGCAGCAGATTGCTTTTTAGGCTGACAGTTATACATTTTATAACACAGGGCAAGATTAATCAAAAATCTTTTTTGCAGCTTCCACCCCTCAGAAGCCTTCACAAATCCTTGATTTTTCTTTTGTGAGGTGGTGGGACTAAAGCAGTGTTGTTTCAAAAGGAAGCCAGGTAGATTCTTTTCCACTGAACTGTGTCAATAATGATTTCATTATAAACATGGATTGTAATGCGTTTAGCAATGGAAGTGAAGAGCTGGATGCAGGGCCGGCGCGCCCACTAGGTGACCCTAGGCGGTCGCCTAGGGCGCCAAGATTTGGGGGGCGGTGGGCGGCTGCCCGCTGCCTCCCCGCTCAGCAGCTGAGTGGGGAGACAAGGGGCGGCTTGCCGCAGCTGCCCCTTGTCTCCCCGCTGAGCTGCTGAGCGGGGAGACAAGGGGCGGCTTGCCGCGTCTGCCCCTTGTCTCCCCGCTGAGCTGCTGAGTGGAGAGACGAGGGGCGGCTTGCTGCTGCTGCCCCTTGTCTCCCCGCTCAGTGGCTGAGCGGGGAGCTGGAGGACAGCCGTGGTGAGCCCCCCGCCTTGCTGCCCCCACCCAGTGCCTGAGTGGGGAGCCGCCTCGCTGCCCCCCTGAGCTGCCCCCCGGCTCCCTGCTCAGCTCCTGCGGGCGGTCCGCTGGTTGCAGGGGGGCTGAGCCCCCACGGCGGGGGGGGGGGAGGCTGAGCTCCCGCGGGGCGGGGCAGCTGGCTGTGGGGGATGGTATTGTGGGGGGCGTGGCGCAGGGCTGGTACAAGGAAGTTTCGCCTAGGGTGTGAAACTTCCTTGCACCGGCCCTGGCTCGATGTCTAATTTTACTGCTCATGTGTATTCCCAGCCTTCTCTGTTCTGTAGTCTATGACCTGAAAAGTGTCCAAGTAGCCCTGACATGATAAACCATAACAGCACCAAATGCCAGTGGGAATCACTTCAGTTCAATAGACCTCACTGGCTCCCTTTATTAGGTAGTGTTCCTAAGAATAATTCTTTAAATTGGCCTTGACAAGCTAGAGCATCACAGCTTCTACTTCTAGTGTGGCAAATGTTTGCATTTATATAAACCGCTAGTACATCCAGTATTTACCTGATAGCTTTCAACACATCAGCAGGTAAATACATTAATAGGGTGTATTTAAGCCGTGAATTAATTTAATCTTCTGATATTCTGGTACAGCAATAAAACAATGCTGTTCTTGTTTATAGAATTTTGCAGCAGTGCTAGCTAGAGTGGAACCTATCTGAAATGTGTGGGCCAGATTCTGCTAGCAAGTCATTTAAAGAGTTTTCAGTTTATTTAGACTCAAACATTGGTTTTGTGACTTCTGTCAGGACACAGTGAAGCTGTGTCATTGGATCACAGCACAACATCATCAAGTCTTCAATGTTAAGTAGTGAGTAATTGTCATCATGTGGTGACAAAATTATCATCAAAGTAGGAGGCAATGATTCTGTCTCATCACATGAAACAAAGAATTGAGCACTGGGGCTATGCTTTGAGGGAATCCTGTATAATCTTGATAACAATCTGAACACAATAGCTGATATTTTCAGAAGTGACTAGTGTTTCTGGGTGCCCAATTTGAGACACTTTACAGGGATTTCGAGGGTGGGACTCAGCACTTTCTGAAAATCAGGCCCTTTTAAAATTGTCTCAGGGCTTGTCTACACTTACATTTTATAGCACTCTAACTTGCTGGCTCAGGGTTGTGAAAAATCACCCCCCCTGAGCGCAGCAAGTCTGAGTGCTTTAAAGCGCTAGTGTGGACAGGCTCCGAGCGCTGGGAGCCATGCTCCCAGCGCTCAGAGCTAATCCCCTCGTGGAGGTGGCTCGCATGCGACCACACTCGCACTTCAAAGCGCTGCTGCGGGAGCGTTCCCGTGACAGCGCTTTGAAATTTCCAGTGTAGCCATGCCCTCAAGTTGGGCACTTGGTCACCTTTGTCACCTTTGAAAATCAGCCTATGGCAAGAATGAATGCACACTTCTTGCCACTCCACCATCGAACACTTGGCAACAAAGCCATCCTTGGTATAACAGTACTGACCTCAGTTGAGTTTACTCAGGGAAGAATTTGGCCCATAATATCACAACGTCATCACAGCGGAACTGGAACAGAGGTGAGTTCGCACTTTCAGGTCACTTTCCTGGTAAGCGCCCCCAGTGCAGTGTGACAAAAGGAGAACGCTGGTCATTGAGTGGTATATCTGAGGAATTCTGTACGGGCAGTGATAGAGTTTATGCCATGCTGACAGAGACCATAGTGCCATTCCCAGACCCACTCTTTTGCATCTCTCAGTCTGAATCGGGATGAGAATCCAATGGCAGCTGCATACTTTTCCCTGTGGGAAGAGTAGGAATTCGGGATTGCCTCACATATCTCAATAGCAGCTGCTTCTGGCTGACTAAAAGGCAATGCTAAGGGACTCTGAAGGGAGCCTCAACACATTTTCCTCAACTGGAAGACTGGTGGCTAAAGGAATGGCCTTAATACAGGTTAAAAAGGGGTTTGCGGCACAGCGACTTCTCCATGCAGAGCATTAAACACAGATCTCTCCAGATGATTTCTCCCCATTAATCTAGAATAAAGAAATTCTTGGGTGCAATTTTCAACATTAAGAATGGTGCTGTTTTTATATTAAAAGTTACTCAATCAGGCACTAGTGACTAAGGATCTAAATTGTTTTCTAAATTAACTTCAGTTGGCTTGTAAACTTAACCCCAATAGGTGGTTTTGTTTTAAATCTTGTTCCCCAAATGTTGTAAAGGGATTGGGCATTGGGGTTGTTTGCTTTTAAGCAACATCATGGGCAGTCATGTCTGTCATTTTTATATGAAAGGGAAACAAACTCAGCCCAGTAAAGTACAGCCCAAAATATTAAATAAAGCCCTGTCTTAGAAAGGGAAAAACCGTCATGTGTCTTCTAACCCTTTCCCTTCCCCTGCGATTGCAGGATTGTTCTCTAGAATATTGTTATGGCACATGTCACCAGATGATGCTGTTACACAGGCTTCCAAATTATTTTTCTTAGCATGCAAACGGTTTTGATTGTTGGGACGATATGCTATGTGGTGGTTTGTTGCGATTGTATAAGGTTTTGGTGTAGAGCTGGGGTAGGCAACCTATGGCATGGGTGCCAAAGGCGGCACGCGAGCTGATTTTCAGTGGCACTCTCACTGCCTGGGTCCTGGCCACCAGTCCAGGGGGCTCTGCATTTTAATTTAATTTTAAGTTAAGCTTCTTAAACATTTTAAAAACCTTATTTACTTTACATACAACAATAGTTTAGGTATATATTAAAGACTTATAGAAAGACCTTCTAAAAACGTTAAAATGTATTACTGGAACACAAAACCTTAAATTAGAGTGAATAAATGAAGACTCGGCACACCACTTCTGAAAGGTTGCCGACCCCTGCACTACACAGCCATCTTCAGACTTTTCATAATGTAATCTGGGTTCCAACAGCCAGGTAGCAACTGTGCCAAATATACCACCTTAGGTCCCGGATCCTTGCAAACACATTTGCATCTTGTAGCCACTTTTATTATATTGAGTAGTCCCATTGATTTGCAGTGCTTGTAGGATCAAGGCCTTAGTTTTTCCTTACAGGCTTTGTAATTGCCCCTTGTTAGAAAGGATGCCCCTCAGTTTAGATGCAAATTCACTTCCGTCCCCCAGGGAGTTGCTGTTCTTTCACAGTCCACTTTATTTACATCAGAAATGCTAAATCATGAACCCAAGGTTAGAGGAAATGTTTATGCTAAGCAAACAAGTCCCCAGTCATTTTAAGCTTGCTGGGCTAATTTTTTCTCCGGATCTTTGCCTGCTTGTAGTCCTTGCCACTTCCCTTATCTTCTTTAGATCTTTCCTTCACATTCTTAATTCCTCACTGTTAAGACCTGTTGTCATTAATGATGGACTCTTGTACCTAGCCTTTTCTTTTAGGAATGCAACAGTGCAGTTAGGCAACTGTGTCAATATTTATCCCAACACTCTATTAAGAAAGAGAGCCTGTGGCACATACAGTGCTCTTCCTTGAACATAACCCACTAAGAATACATATTTGTAACTCACCCAAACAGCTTCTGGATGGCACCCATGCTCCACATAAAGGAAGTCTGCTTAAACACACAAACACACCATGTTTTAAAGAAGGATTTTTATCAAAATGTAGGGAAACACTTCCAGTCCTTGATGGAAATGAGCAACACAGCCAGTTGCCTGTGGTACCCTTGCATTGTGAGTAAGGTAGCCATATTTCAAAAGAAGACACTGGGGGGGTACAGTTGGGGGGTTTAACGTGGCATTTTGGGGGGTGCTGGAGGGATGTGTGTGTACAGGGAGAAGTATCTGGGGAGTCTCAGAGAGGATACCTGTAGACGCAGAAGGGGTGTGTGTGTCCTGGGAGGGGATCTGGACCGTGCTGGAGGGAGTATCTGCAGCAGGGGTACTGCCTGTCATGGTGGCAAGGCGGCTGATACAAGCCAGAACCCAGTGCCAGTCTTCAGTCGGTGACTCCCTCCAGGTAGGGTGACCAGATGTCCCGATTTTATAGGGACAGTCCCGATATTTGGGGCTTTTTCTTATATAGGCTCCTATTACCCCCCACCCCCTGTCCCGATTTTTCACACTTACTATCTGGTCAGCCTACCTCCAGGGCTGGGACCCAGGCTACAGGGGAATAAACCAATCAGCTGGGTATGCAGGGAAGTGGACCAATTGAGGCTGTTTCTCAGCTGCAGTTTGTCTGCTACACAAACACCTAGGGACACTTCCTGTTATTTTTAAAATCTCCTCCCCCTCCAGACAGAGAAAGGATGCTCAAAAAAAGAGGCTTTATCCAGGAAAACCTGGACATATGGTAACCCTACTCACAGGGTCCTCCTGTGGAATCCTAGCCTAAGCCTCCCATAGTGATGCAAATGTAGCAGTGGCCCAACCTCAGATTCCAGCCTCACAACATCTAACAATGTGGCCCTGATCCTTGACTTGTGGTGTCAGGAAGCTACTGCAATATAAATAAATAATAACAATGGTGAGACCTATTTGACTGTTGAATAGACTTCCAAGGGAAGTGTTGGATGTACCATTGCCTAAACTAAACACACCCCTTAGGAAATATATAGTTGCCCTTTCTTCTAACATCAGTGTCCCATTCTTACATCAGAATGCCCCTCTGTCATGGGGTAGCAGATGTCCAGGTCAGGTTCCCACAGGAGAAATCAGTGACATAGTCTATATATACTCCAAAGGCAACTTTTTGTATTTACACATATATGCCAGTCCTGAAATGAGATGGTCAAACAGCATGCAGGGAAATCCCTTCTTCCACGAACTTCAGCTCAATTCCAATTCCCAGAGAGCCTCCAGAACAGAGCTCAAGGCAGATAATAAACACTCCTGCTGCTCACACATTTCCCTCTCTCCCAAAGGTTCCTCTACACCAGGGGTCGACAACCTTTCAGAAGTGGTGTGCCGAGTCTTCATTTATTCACTCTAATTTAAGGTTTTGCATTCCAGTAATACATTTTAACGTTTTTAGAAGGTCTTTCTATAAGTCTTTAATATATAACTAAACTATTGTTGTATGTAAAGTAAATAAGGTTTTTAAAATGTTTAAGAAGCTTAACTTTAAATTAAAATGCAGCGGCCCCCAGACCAGTGGCCAGGACCCAGGCAGTGTGAGTGCCACTGAAAATCAGCTCGCGTGCTGCCTTTGGCACCCGTGCCTTAGGTTGCCTACCCCTGTTATACACCATGGATCAGACTCTAATTTCTTGCCAGTTTTATACTGGATTAATTCACTGGCTTTAGTAAAGTTATCACTGATTTATACCAATCTAAGTAAGAGAAGAACCAGGACTCATATGCATATCACACATACATTCATATACATAATGCCTTCATTTTCCCTACACTTATTGTGGTGTGAAGCAGGAGTTACCCCACTGATGTCAACAAAGTTACACTGATGTAAATTGGGCTACCTTCTGGCCCAATATGTATATATAACTATACTCCCCCCGCCCGCATTCTTCAAGTTACTTCATGCCGCATGTAAATAGTCTAAACTGCTAACCAATATATTCTACTGAAAGCAGATTCCTATATGTATCTGCACCCCCACGTGCCACAAGACAAAGAAGGAAATGAAAGGAAACATCTTCTTTCCTTCCTTTTCAGTGTGTCTGCCAAATTCTGCTCAGGTTGACTGGATCAGTCTCTCTCAACCTTTCCAGACTGTTGTACCCCTTTCAGGAATCTGATTTGTCTTGCATACCTCCAAGTTTCACCTCATTTAAAAACTACTTGCTTACAAAATCAGACATAAAAATACAGAAGTGTCACAGCACACTATTACTCAAAAATTGCTTACTTCCTCATTTTTACTATACAATTTTGAAATAAATTAATTGGAATATAAATATTGTATTTACATTTCAATGTATAGTACATAGAGCAGTATAAACAAGTAATTGTCTGTATGACATTTTAGTTTGTACTGACCTTGCTAGTGCTTTTTATGTAGCCTGTTGTAAAACTAAGCAAATATCTAGATGAATTGATATACCCTCTGGAAGACCTCTGCGTACCCCTTGTTGAGAACTACTAGGTTAGATCATTTTAAATATTTCCTATGATTATGGCTAAAGACTATTGTCATTCAGATCTCCATGAATGTAGATAGTAAAGGATTTCCATATGTCATAAACAGTGTCTGGCTGTTTTGCATAATTATTTCATGCTGCTGAGTTAATTACTAATGTCAAACAATCTAGCTAATCTGCTTCTGAAGAGCGTGGATCTTCTCAGCTGCTGATCGCTACTGACCCGCTATACTTATCTATATGCCTCCGGCTTCCATCTAGGACACATCACACGATCCATTGTCTACAGCCAAGCTCTAAGATACAACTGCATTTGCTCCAATCTCTCAGACAGAGACAAACACCTACAAGATCTCTATCAAGCGTTCTTACAACTGCAATACCCACCTGCTGAAGTGAAGAAACAGATTGACAGAGCCAGAAGAGTACTCAGAAGTCACCTACCACAGGGCAGGCCCAGCAAAGAAAGTAACAGAACGCCACCAGCCGTCACCTTCAGCCCCCAACTAAAACCTCTCCAGCGCATCAAAGATCTACAACCTATCCTGAAGAATGATCCCTCACTCTCACAGATCTTGGGAGACAGACCAGTCCTCGCTTACAGACAGCCCCCCAACCTGAAGCAAATACTCACCAGCAACCACGCACCAAACAAAAACAACACTAACCCAGGAACCTATCCTTGCAACAAATCCAGCTGCCAACTCTGTCCACATATCTATTCAAGTGACACCATCATAGGATCTAATCACATCAGCCATGCCATCAGGGGCTTGTTCACCTGCACATCTTCCAATGTGATATATGCCATCATGTGCCAGCAATGCCCCTCTGCCATGTACATTGGCCAAACCGGACAGTCTCTACGCAAAAGAATAAATGGACACAAATCTGACATCAGGAATCATAACATTCAAAAACCAGTAGGAGAACACTTCAGTCTTTCTGGTCACTCAGTAACTGTCCTGCGCCTTGGGTTCAACTCCTGGCACTACCTCAGACTTTTCTGTGTGACCTTGGACAAGTCATTTATTGTCTTTGTGCTGTGACAAAGTTCCTCCTCTACCTTGGTGAGTCCTGCACTTATTGGCGGATTTTGATTTTGATTGGGGGGAACCCGGGCCCGCCCTGTACTCTGGGTTCCAGCCCAGGGCCCTGTGGACTGCAGCTGTTTAGAGTGCCTTCAGGAACAACTGCATGACAGCTACAACTCCCTGGGCTACTTCCCCATGGACTCCTCCCAACACCTTCTTTATCCTCACCACAGGATCTTCTAGCAATATGCCTTCTCACTCTCAGCTCCTAGTGCCTCTTGCTCCCAGCTCCTCGCACACAACACCACAAACTGAAGGGAGCTCCTTTTTAAACCCAGGTGCCCTGATTAGCCTGCCTGTCTTAATTGATTCTAGCAGGTTCTTCTTAATTGGCTCCAGGTGTCCTAATTAGCCTGCCTGCCTTAAATTGGTTCCAGAACGTTCCTGCTTGTTCTAGTACAGCCCCTGCTCTGGTCACTCAGGGAACAGAAAACTATTCATCCAATGGCCAGTATATTTGCCTTCTATCAGACTTCTGTACCCCACTTGTCTGGGTCTGTCACAGTGCCTCAGTTCCCAATCTCTAACCTGGAGATATTGATCTTTCTCCCATCTTTTGTCTGCCTTGTCTATGTAGATTGTAAGTTCTTTTGGGCATGGAGGGTCTCTTTTTCTGCTTGTACAGTGTGGCACAACAGGACCCTGGTCTCAGCTGTTACTGTAATACATACATATATATATATGTATATAATAAACTTCCAGACCATTTCTCTTTTGTTTCACATAATAGCAAGTAGAAGCATCAAACTTTCGTATTCTATCAGTGCAGAATATTTTGGCCCCTCTGACATCCCTGAAGGAGCTGCTTTAAAGGCATTACCTCCTCTCGGAGTTTCATTAGTTGTTGCCACTTGGGTTATTAAAAAGGAACTGCAAGGCAAGAGCTAGCCTTCTCACAGATGGAATTACAATGGAATGTTGATAATCCCATAATGCAACAGTGCTGGCTGTTGTCCTATTACATAGTATCTCATTAAAGAGGAAGAAGAACATTTATATCCTGGCAGATGTTTTTTTGGGGGGAAGATCAGCATTTTCTGGAAACTCCATTACATTACTATACCATGCAGTTTTGCATTCCTCTCTAATAGTGAGTACCACTTACTCATATCAGTAGCCTCATTGACTTCAATAACTAGTTTCTTCAGAAAGTGTTGCAAAATCTGGCCCACAATGTTTGTATAACAAACTTGCTCTTTCTCAGACACCTCCTGCTTGCCTCATCTTGAAGCAATGGCTGAGGGTAGGTCTTCACTGCAGTTGGGAGCATGCCTCCAAGCCCAGGCAGAGAGCTCTACATGCTAGCTCTGCTGGAGGAAATACATTCAAAAGAGTAGTGTGGCAGCCCATTGTTATTGTTAGCATGGTAGCTCAAGTATAGGTAGTGCATGTCTGTCTACCCTTGTATGGCACTAATGCCATGTGGAGTGTCATGTCACCAACTTTGAGTCTGCACTGTGACTTCATTGCAGGACCTCTGTCCAGAGGAGGAAATTGACCAAAACCATACTACTGTACACCTGGTAGGGGAATACATGTATTTAAGACTGTTCCCTGTTAAAATTGTTTGTCAAGGTATAAGCTCAGTTTAATAAAGTGGGACAGGGTGACATCCCATTCAGTCCTTGGGCTTGGTCTCCACACGCTTATTTGTATAATTTTAACGATATCATTGCAATGCCCTAGTCTGGACGCAGTTATACAGGTATAAAGGTGCTTATAGTAGTATAGCTTATTCCCTTAAGGTATTATAAGCACCTTTATACACAGACATAACTTGGTCCATACTAGGGGTTTTTACTACTTTATCATTCTCTACAAAAAAGCTGTGTTTAGACAAGCTCCTTGTTTTGTTCCTTTTTTACTTTAGCTATGTGTGTATAGGTGGGGTCATGGGGAGCAGCAAGGCAGCTTTGGCTTAGTCCACCAGCTGTTCTTCCTTTCACTGTGGGTGAAGTAGCCTTTGCAAGACGAGAGGAAAATTAACATTTGTTGTGAGTAGCATTGACTCCTGTGAGACATTTTGCCATTGACTGGAGGGCTAAACTGGAGAGCATTTGAAGACTGATAAGCACAGGAATCTGTGAAGTGAGTCACGTACCAGACAGTAAGTAATATTAAAAGGAGATTTATTTATAATACACTTTAGTTATGTGCAATGTAACAACTGAGGATGCATAAATGCATTCCCTGGCTATTAAATACCATTTAACTTTTTCTCATTATAGACAACAAAATGCAATGGCATTTTTCCACAGGATTCCCCAAAACACTGCATTTGTTCAAAATCAATTACTATAAAAGAAATGCTTCATAAGAATGGCTTACGGCCTTTCTACCCTACAACTTTTATAACTGTGTTTGTAAGCACTTACTGTGACAGCTGACTCTAAATATGGCTTGTGTCTGCACAGCACATGGCTAAAACTCAGTTCATAACTTGATCAGTTAAAGGTGTTTTGCCCTGCCAGTATCTTAGGTTGTAGCCAGTTCAGCATGCTTTTTTGAAAGATGACAGGAGCCCCTATCCATGTTTATGTAACCACTTTGGCCAGTCCTCTTTCTTCCCAATTTCTGTTTTGAAAAATTTCCCAGAGTGCTTTGCTGCATATGCTGAACACCCACTCTTTCACAAATCAAGCATCGTTAAGGTGTCTAGTCGAAAACTCCAAAATGGCGGCACCCAAAAATCATGAGTCACTTTTGAAATCTTGGCCATTATCCCTGTCTTTTTCTCTCTAGACAAAAAACAGAATTACCCCACCTGCTGTTTCTGATCTTTACCTGCTTCAGAGCACTCCGTGGTTTGTTTGATAAAAATAACTGAAAAGATTCAGTGGCATGTTCATCCAATCTGGCAGCAGTTAAACTTCAAATTACAGAGAATAAAAGAAGTAGAAAACAACTTAACCATTGTTCAGTGCATCAACTTGTAGGGGAAATGGGATGACCTTAAATGCAACAGAAAATACAGTTAGGAATGCAGTTCTGTTTTATTTAACCAGAGTGTAATTTTCAAATTTCCTGTTTTTATTATTATATATTTTTTGTTTATTTTTTAGGTTTCAAATCTAACAAAAGGTTAAAAATAAAACAAAACAAAAAAATAGTTACACCCAAATAAGCCACTCTTAAATGGAAATAAGTGTGTCCACTTAAGTCGTTTTTTGCACTACTTTAACTACAGTTTAAAAATCACACCTCAAGTTGAGTTGGCGTAACTTCCTCATGTAGACAAGCTCTAAGTTTTAAAATTGACTTAGTTAAATCAGTACAGATTTCTCATGTAGTCAGATTTCTTCTCATGTAGCCCAGGCTTCCTTCAGGGAACTAGCCCAAGAAATCTGTTGTCCCTCCCAGTCTTCTCTGAAGAGAGCTCTCTCTCTCTTTTTTTAACTGCCCCCTCCAAGCCAGCCTGAACTGGTTCACAGAGCTCTTTATATAAAAATCGAAGTACAGTAGACACAATGCAATTGCTTATCATTTTTCTCTCTCTCTCATTAGGATTCTTTGCAGACTGTGATTCAGACTGTCACAGAACGTTTTGGACCGATTGCTGATCATGTGTTAATTTAGGCCATATGTGCAATTCTGTTACTGATTTCTCATAGCTAAGGGCACATTCTGACTTCAGATCCATAGAGCTTTTATCCATGCTAGGAATCTGCTGCATATTCTGCACTTGATCCTTATGTGCAAATCCCATTGAAGTCAATCTCTAGCCTACATCTGAAAAAAAAATACTCTTACAATAGTCATCCAAGGCGATAATGTAGTTTGGGACCATTACTGTTCCATTTATTATCTGCATCACAATAACATCCCAATGATCCCATCTGATCCTTGGAGGAGATTCCAAGCCCAGTGGTTCCATCTTAGTGGTGCTCCTAGGAGGAAGTCCCACTATGCTGGAGTTAATTCTCTGCCAGTGTTCAAAGAGGAAGGCTTTACCTGCTGGGTTCTAATTACTTACAGATAAGCCTTTATAGACTCACAACCTTAAATAATGGGTATTGAGAAGGAGCCACCAGTGGCAATCCTGGGGAGATATAGATGTTGGTCTTTCTTGGTTTATTGCTTCTAAAACTACCTGGGACAGGATTAGGGTGACCAGATGTCCCGATTTTTGGGTCTTTTTCGTATATAGGCTCCTATTACCCCCCACCCCCGTCCCGATTTTTCCACACTGGCTGTCTGGTCACCCTAGACAGGATGCAGCATGTACTGTTGCTAAACTGGCACCAGTCTGGATTAGACCCAGACCCCTTGCAGTAATACTCTACTTGGGGAGAGTGATTTATTCAAATCTACATTTTCACTGAATGTTTCTCTCTTGCTGTTCCAATCTTGGATCTGTGTCAGGGCCAATGACTGGGCTGCCTTAAGGCTTGTGACAAATCACTGCATTGCATGGACTGTGGTAGGGGGCAAACCAGAAGAGATTTACTGGGAGTGATCCTTCCCTTCAGGGGAGGCCCATTGACTGCAGTAGTTCCATTCAGACCATAAGCAGGTCCCAGGCAGAACAGAAAACACAGTACCCCAGGTCGAAAAGAAACACAATAGTCCTACAACAGGCCTACCTGCCCTCAAGAAGGCACTGGCATGTAGCAGTCTTTGGTTGGCTCCATCTCCTAGCTTCAGCCAAGCCTTCCTTCAGGGAGCTAGCCCAAGAAATCTGTTGTCCCTCCCAGTCTTCTCTCAAGAGAGCTGGCTCTCTCTTTTTAATTGCCCCCTCCAAACCTGACAGCTTTTGCAGGTGAAGTGGGGCAGGGCTGAGTGAGCTCACCGCAGCTGATTAACCCTTTCCTATCCAGTGTGGAGTTTGTACACCCCACCACAGAGCCCTGTTGTCCTGGACAAAACACACAAGTAGACACTGTCCCTGTCCCACAGAGTTTAAAATCTAATTTGGTCGATACGGTGCGATTTTACTGTAAGGAGTAGAAGACAATCAGTATAGAATGTATATGCTGATTATGGGATAGATCTATTGTTCTCAACTTTTCTGTACCTCGATCCCATGCCACAACAGTAAAACATTTTGAGACCCTTTCCCCATCTAGCCATAAAGAAAGGGAGGATCCTGGACATTTTCATAATCCCTTCCCCCAGGTTGAGAACACATGCAATAGGGATTCACTGAGAATGAGCTGCTGCCCGGTATTCTGGACTCCTCTCATGTCCCAGGAATTTTCCTCACTGGGATTGTTGGAACATTTGACTTCTTTCTACTGGAGCAGTAAAAGATTATTCTGTCTGCTCCTATTTACTTAGCTGAATAAAAATTATTTGAATTAATCATGTTACCTACTTTGAGGAAAATGTGCATATACATGTGTTATCCTTTCATAACAACTGAACATTTTCAACTTCAGTACAGTCTGCTCCTTGGGGGAAGAAAACAAAGTGTTAGCCAAACGCTTCCCTTGTAATGAGACCTACTAGAAATGTAAGCATTGTGGTGTTATACATTGGGTCAAAGTGTTTAATTGTGAAATATTCTGTATTTTTCCACTGCTCAGAATACACTTCTTCAGCCTAGTTTAATAGCCAGTGGCAGAGCATTCAGGTGCATAGCCAAGAGATTCTACAGCATGCATTCCCCGTGGAACCAAGAGGGAGAGGCAAGACCAAAATGGACTTCCACAGTTTCTCTGAGGGAAAAAGGAGCAAAGGGAAGGCGTTAGCTTCTGTATATATTTATAGGACTCTTGTACATTTTTAATCAAAGATCATGGTAAAGAGGACGGAGTGAAGGTGAATACCAGAAAAAATGCACAGAACATGAGAAACATGTAAATGGGGCAAGAGTCCCCTATATTTTTTTAATGACTCTGTGGCCCACAAAGTTTCCTAGTAGGCCTTGGACACAGCCATTTTAGTTCCTTCTATATCAGAACACCTTTCTACTGGTGCACCTTGTCAGTCAGGCATAATGGAAGTAAGTGTATTCCATCAAAGATTATTATGATTCAGCTAGTAAATCATGTGGTAGCATATAATTTTATAGACTTTAGCTCTGTGGAAGTCATGATTCTCCATCTCAGTTTACTGTAATTTTTAAATCAATCCCCAAAATGTAGATTTCCTTCATTAGTTGACACAAAGTGCCCAAGTTAAAGCCTAAATGCTAAAAGTGAAAGGTGTTTAAAAAGGCTTGTTACAAAGTTAGCGATGCTAAAGAATTCTTGACCACAAAATTAGAGGTGGGCAAAAAATCTGAATCATTCCATGCAATAGCTGTTTGATTGCCACAGATTATTCTTCTATGGATCAGGTCCACCTTCTTCCACTGAAAAATAAGAAAAATAGCTTGTTTTTGTGTAATATACAAATATACAAATCCCTCTTATTATAAAGCTTAGTCAGTTATTATTCCATAGGGACAGGGAGAGCACAAAATGAAGGAAAGTTTGAGCAAGAGACTGGAAAGGGAGAAAAAGGGCTTATCTACACGACCATGTAGTTTGCAGCAAGCGAGAGTGTAAACCACACTAGCCTGCTGTACACTAATGGCTAGTCTACACTGGCAATGCTAAAGTGCTGCCACGGCAGCACTTTAACATGGATTGTGTAGTCGCGGCAGAGTGCTAGGACACTGTCTACACTGGCACTTTACAGCTCTGAAACATGCTGCACTCCGGGGCGTGTTTTTTCACACCCCTGAGCAAGAAAGTTGCAGTGCTGTTAAGTACCAGTGTAGACAAGCCCTAAGTGTGGAATCTGCTGCCACACACTAACATTTCTCTAGTGTGCGCTTTGATCTACCCTCTTTGAAAATGGAGCATATCAAAGCACATTTGAGAACTTTTAGTGCATGTTTTTTTTAGAGCCCTGGGAGACCTCTTTCCCAGCGCTATGCCACAACTACTCAAGCCACGTTAAAGCGCAGCCACAGCAGCGCTTTAACGTTGCTAGTGAAGACGTGCCCTTACTGTACAAAAGGTTAGCGCAGTTTATACCCCAGCTTGCCGGGAAGGAAATGTTCAACATGTGTAGACAAGCCCTAAGAGATACAGCTTGGGGGAAAAAATGAAAGGTGGGGGATGGCAACTAACAAAGGAGGAGAATTAAGTAGAACAATGAAAAAGATAAGAATAGAATAGAGGAAAGTGAGAAGAATAAAGCTATTTTCTGACTAATGGATCATTAATTATAGCATAACAGGAAAATTCTAAACCAGATGAGTCCTAGTTTGATCTCTTAATCGCCTTCCACAGATCAAGATCTTTTTGGAGGAACACTGATATCCTCTGCACCACCATCACAATACATTCTTGTAAGTCTAACAATAGTTATTTCCATTCAAAAGACTCCTCTTTCCAAAGCTTGAGGGTTCATGCATTTTAAAATAATGGTTTCGTGTGTATAATATTATGGAGGTAAAATGCCTTGTGTATACCGATCACTTAAGGAGCAGTAAGGTGCAAACACAAAGAGTGGCTACAGTTACTTGGTACTGTAATACATTCATCCATTGAAGTACATTCTTCTGTGGGGGAGAAATGTGCTTCAGTTGATTACAGCAAGGACAGGGGACCAGGACTCCTAGGTTCTATGCCATGCTCTGCAAATGACTCTCTGGGAAATCACTTAACATTAGTGTCTGTCTGTAAAATCAGTTCATTGATACTTACTTTCCTTACAAGGAAGACATTTCTGAGGTTTAACTAAACTCTGATTTAGCAAAGCACTTAAACATGTCTCTAAGTCCCATTGAAATCAGTAAGATTTAGCATGCTCTTTAAATTAAGCGTGTTGTTGAACTGGCACCCTAAGGTTTGACACATCCTTGGAGATGTAGTGGTGAAAGTAAAGTGTCGGTGGTTACATTCAGGATCACACTCACTCTGCTCCGTGTATTATTTTTACACCATGATTTTTATAAACCTTCCTGGAAACCTGCCTGGGTTTGAGAAGCCTGTTTTGTCAAGTTTTGTAAAGAGAGTACTTAACACAGTCAACAGTACTTAGGGCTTGTCTTCACTACCCGCCGGATCGGCGGGTAGCAATCGATCTATCGGGGATCGATTTTTCGTGTCTCGTTAAGACGCGATTAATCGATCCCCGATCGCGCTCCCCGTCGGCTCCGGAAATCCACCTCATCGAAAGGCGGAAGCGGAGTCGACGGGGGAGCAGCAGCGATCGACTCGCCGCCATCCTCATGGCCAGGTAAGTCGATTACGATACGCCGACTTCAGCTACGCTATTCACGTAGCTGAAGTTGCGTATCATAGATCGACCCCCTCCCCTAGTGTAGCCCTGGGCTTAGACTGAGAATGTGCGTGCTGCTTTATTCAATTACATAACACAGAGTCGTCCCGTCCCCCCCCACTAAATAGGAAGTTTGGGAGTGGTGGAGCATGGCTCGACCCCCTAAATGTAAACAAACCAATTAACCCCTTGATGACTGCCTTATTCACAATTTCTTTTAACTTCGTCACTTTTTTTTTTTAACAATACACACTGAGTTCTTCTGCTCCCCATAGCATGGAAGCAGTAACATACATGAATAGGGTGGACAGAAAAGAAGGAAGAACTGAAAGGAAAACCACAAAACAGTGGGAATTAGTACAGATGATTTAAATTACCAGTCCTTCACTAAGCGTGAAAAGTAGTATGTGTCAGTAGCAGTATCATGGGTATCTTTCAGCAACAAGTGATCAGTTTCTAAATTCTTAAATCTCCACTCTGTCTTTATATTCCTGGAGGGGTCAAAGGTTATACAGCAGACATGCTGCATTCTGAAGCTCTGCTTTGTGCTAACAAATCCAAATATTTCAGAATAAACAGTTATGTAACTGTTGTTCTTCGAGATGTGTTGCTCATGTCCATTCCATTCTAGGTGTGTACACGCCAACATGCACGGCCATCAGAGATTTTTGCCTTAGTGGTACCCATAGGGCTGGCTGCCGCGGTATAACAGGCACTGCTGGCCCTACGCCCTCTCAGTTCCTTCTTACCGACAACTCCAACGGAGGGGCAGGAGGGTGGGTACTGGAATGGACATGAGCAACACATCTCGAAGAACAACAGTTACAAAAGGTAGGTAACCGTTTTTTCTTCTTCAAGTGCTTGGTCATGTCGATTCCATTCTAGGTGACTCACAAGCAGAATCAACAGAGGTGGGCTCGGAGTTTATAGTCTTGTAGCTTGCAGCACTGCTCTGCCAAAGCCAGCATCATCTCTAGGCCGCTGGGTCACCGCGTAGCACAATGCAAATGTGTGGATGGATGACCAGGTGGTGGCCCGACAGATCTCTTGGATCAGTACCCATGCTAGGAAGGCTGATGCTGACACCTGCGCCCTAGTCAAATGAACTGTCATGATCGCCAGCAGGGGCACCTTGGCCAACTCATAGCAGTAGTGGATGCAGGTCGTGATGTAAGACGAGATTCTCTGGGCTGACACTGGGCAACCTTTCATCCTGTCAGCGACAGCAATGAACAACTGTGTTGACTTACTGAACGGCTTCATTCTATCAGTGTAGAAGGCCAGTGCCCGTCTGATGTACAGGGTATGCAGCCTACGTTCTTCATCCATCGCACGAGGCTTTGGACGAAGGACTGGTAAGTAAATGTCTTGACCAGTGTGGAACTGGGAGACAACCTTGGGCAGAAAAGCTGGGTGCGGACACAGCTGGACCTTGTCCTTATAGAAGACCATATAGGGCAGCTCCGATGTGAGTGCCCTGATCTTGGACGCTCTACGGGCTGAAGTTATAAAGACCAAGGAGACCTTTCAGGAGGGAGCAGGAAGCCAAGGGTTTGAAGTGGGGACCCATGAGTCTTGACAGCACAAGATTCAGGTCCCAAGGAGGAACTGGGTCCCGGATCTGTGGGTAAAGGCACTTCAGACCTTTCAGGAACCGTGACATCATGTGATAGGTGAAGACCAACCAGCCTTCTTAAAACAGAGGGTGGAACGCTGAAATGGCCACCAGGTGTACCTTAATAGAAGATAGTGACAGGCCCTGGAGCTTAAGATGCAGTAAATAGTGTAGGATGTCCTGCAGCGGGGCCTGTTCTGCATGAATGTGTCAGTCCATGAACCACTTCCACTTTGCCACATAGGTAGCCCTGGTGGAAGGTTTCCTGCTGCCCAGCAGGACCTATTGGACACCAGTGGAGCACTCCCATTCATCCATACTCAGCCACACAGCAGCCAAGCTGTCAAGTGCAGCGACACCAGGTTCAGGTGCAGCAAGTTGCTGTTGTTCTGGGACAGCAGATCCGGCCGAAGAGGTAGCTGCAACAGAGTGGCTGCTGAGAGACTCAACAGCATGCCAAATCAGTGTTAATGAGGCCACGCTGGGGCTGTGAGGGTAACAGATGCTTTGTCTTGCTTCACCTTTAGCAGTACCTTGTGGATCAATGGTACTGGCAGGAAGGCGTACATCAGCACTCTTGACCACGGAATCAGGACGGCGTCTGACAGAGAGCCCTTGTCCCTGCCCTGAAGAGAACAGAACATGTGGCACTTTCTGTTCTGCCTGGATGCAAACAGGTCCACTTGGGGAGTTCCCCCACCTGTGGAAAATTAGGCTGACCATCTCCAGATGAAGGGACCGTTCGTGGCAAGACGAGAAGGTCCCGCTGAGGTGATCCACCTGGATATTCCTGGTTCCAGGCAGGTGGGCGGCTACCAGATGAATGGCATGCTGGACACAAAGTCCCAGAGGCTGAGCGCCTCCCGACAAAGGGCCGAAGACCTGGCACTGCCCTGCCTATTGATGTAATACATTGCGGCTGTATTGTCCATCAGGTCCTGTACCACTTTGCCTTTCAGGTGTGGCAAGAACACCTGGCAGGCCAGGCGAACCACTCTGAGCTTCCTGACGTTGATATGAAGGGCTCACCAGGGTGAGTGATGGAGACAGGGTCATGAAGGGAACCCCGGCAGCACCGACTCGGGATCCAGCCACCAGTCCAAAGACGAGAGGATGTGGCTCGGTACTATGAGCAATCGGTCCAGGGCATGCCTGCTGGGGATATAGACTGAGGCCAGCCATGCCTGCAAAGGCCACAGATGAAGTTGGGCATGGCTGACCATGTACGTGCATGCAGCCATGTGGCCCATCAGTCACAGGCACACGTTGGCTGTGCTGAGTGGATGGCTCTTTATGTGAGCGATCAAATCCAATATGGCCTGAAAACGCACTTCCGGAAGGAAGGCCCTGGCCTGCGTAGGGTCGAGAACCACTCTGATAAACTCTATGCGTTGAACTGATGTTAACGTGGACTTCTCTGTGTTTATGAACAGGCCCAGCTAGTTACAGATGGACCGCACCAGATCGAAGCTCTGTTGCACCTGCTCTGGAGATCTGCCCTTGATGAGCCAGTTGTCAAGATAGGGGAAGATCTGGGCCCCTCAACATCTCAGGCAGGGCCGTCCCTACCCATATGCAAAGAACGCAGTTGCATTTGGGGCACCAAATTTCCTGGTGCCCTACGCAGCTGCGTGCTGCTCCAGCCCCTGCTCCACCTCTTCCCCATGGTCCCCGCCTCTTCTCTGCCCAGCCTAACCCCCACTTCCCTGAGGACTGCAGCAGGGGTCGGGCCTGCACTCACCGGCAGTGGTGGTAGCCAGGGGAGTGGAGTGGGCTGGGGCCAGGTCACTCCACTTCCTGCCGCCCTGTGAGGGCGGGGTCGGGCCTGCCCTGCACTCACCGGGCGGCAGTAAGTGGAGCGACCTGGCCCCAACCCGCTCCATTCCACCAGCTCGTGCTGAGGGGCAGTTTCCCCCCATCCCTCAAGCCTGCTCCTGTCCCCCCGTGCTACTATGTCCAGGACCCAGCGGTCCGACATAACCCACAACGAGGCCGAGCGAGAGAGATAGGTGGTTGAGGAAAAGGTAGGTAGGATCCGGTTGACTAACTGGAGTATTGCTCTCGGGTGCACCCTCAAATGATTCTTTTTGGCCCCCTGGGTGTTTGGGGAGCCAAGGCTTGGCTGGCGAGTGGGAGGAAGAAGGGCGGCGATGACAAAAACTCTTCTCCTTGTAGATCCCCGATGGGGTTGCCAGGGTCTTGGTGGCGGTGGTGGCCGGAAGGGCTTTCTGGCTGATTGCGGCCTGTGGATGCCCAATGAGAGAAGGGTAGCCCTAGTGTCCTTCAACCCGTGCAGCCTGGTATCTGTTTGATCAGAGAACAAACCACCTCCATCAAAAGGGGGGTCCTGGATCAAGGCCTGCATGTCCTGGGAGAGGCCCACCGTTTGGAGCCAGGAGCTGCGTCGCATGACCACCACCGATGCGACCACCCTTGCCACTGAGGCCTCTGTGTCCTATGCCATCTTCAGGGAACATCTGGCTGCCACAGTACCTTCCTCCACCAGGGTGCCAAATTCTTGGGCTATACCCTGAGGGAGGGATTCCTGGAACTTCTTAAGACTGTGCCAGAGATTAAAATTGTACCAGCCCAGTAGGACCTAATGGTTTGCCACCCGGAATTGCAGGCTAGCGATTGAATACATTTTTCTCCCAAATAAATCAAGTTTTTTGGCCTCTTGTTTTCAGGAGACAAGGAGGTGGGAACCTGCTTTTCCTTTTCGTTGGCCGCAGACACAACCAATGAGCCCGGCAGTGGGTATAAAGATATTCAAAACCTTTGGCTAGCACAAAATACTTTTTTCTTGACCCATTTCGATGTGGGAGGGATGGAGGAGGGTGTCTACCACAAGGTCTTGGCTGTCTTGAGGACCTCGTCATATACGGGCAAGGCGACCTGGGAAGGCACAGAGGCTGAGAGGACATTGAAGGGGCTGTCCTCCTGCTCTGCCATCTCTTGCACCTTGAGCCCCAAGTTCTCGGCCATGCGCCAGAGAAGGGCTTGATACTCCCTACAGTCATCCGGTGGGTTAGCTCTGGAAAGTCCCACAACTACGTCATCCAGGGCTGACAAGGAAGACTGGACCACTGGTGGAGGTGCTGGGGTCTCGACCACCGTCGAAGAAGGAGGCTTAGGGGTAGGCACAGGTTCCTCTGCCCCGACCTCAGAACTGGCTTCCAGTACGAGGCCCAGTGTTGGTGGAGCCGCCGACCGATGCTCCAACGCATCCACTGAGGAGTGCTGTGAAGGGGGCATCATCACAACCGGTACACGCCACACACTCCAATATGGCCACTGGCCATGCTGCCACTACAGTGCTGCAGACGAGGGAGCAGACTCTGGTGCCCAATCACACTGATGGGACCTCGGCAATGGGCTGAGTTGGCCCTCCGTACTGGAAGAACCACCTTCCAGTGACCAGAGAGGAGCCATCGACACCAGTGTTTGCTTATTGGTCGTGGCTACCGGCAATCATTGACCAAGCATATTTGACCGGTGACTGTACCGGTGAGACTGGTGCTGAGACAGGGGGCGTTCCCACTGCACCGGTGATCGGGACCGACACCTGGAGTACGACCGTCGAGAGAGTGAGCAGTGCTGGGAATAGTAGGGGGAGCATCGACCCCGTGCCAGTGAGTAGTGCCAAGGGGATCTGGATGTGAGCCTGGGCAACTGACAATGCGACGGGGATCTGCCCCTGGATTCTTGATGCAGCAGAGAATATCGCTGTTTTCTGGATTATGACTGGCAGTGTTCCCCGGTCCCCTGAGGGATCTTAATGGTGGGCTTGCCCTCCTGGGGAGCCTTAGCCAGGTCCTGCGGCACCAAGATCATTATTGGAGCAGGTGGAGACCTGTGCTCCCCCTGCGCCTGGGGAGCCTGGGATGACAACAATGCAGGCAGGGGTGTGGGTGCCATACCACTCCCAGGAGTTGGTGACAGACCTTTAAGGGGGTGGGGAACCCCAACTGCGGAGGCACAATCGCGTGGCTCCGGAGTAGCCTGGCGGGCAGGCCCAGGTCCCTGGTAGGTGACCCCGGGCCTTCTGGCTCAGAGCTGGAGAGTACTTCTTGGCCTTCTTCTTCAGCCCCAGCGAAGGTGAACGGTGCTGGGAGGAGCCAGGTGCCAGCGGTGCGCTGCGCATGGAGGCTGAGGCACTCAGTGAAACCTGCCTGGACAGCTCAGAAGCCGAGCGGAAGGCAAACTCCATCAGGAGAGCCCTGAGGCAGATATCCCGCTCTTTTTAGGTGTGGGGCCGAAAGTTTTTGCAGATCCAGCACTGCTTCTTAATGTGTGACTCCCCCAAGCACTTAAGGCAGCTGCTATGATATAAGCTGGCCTTTTGTGGGGCGGGGGCGGGGGGGAGGAGATGTGGGGAAACGAGAGGAGCAATGTCTTGTTCCTTTCTTTCTGTGCTGCTGTGTCTACCATTTGGTGGCCACTGACCAGCCTCTGATAAGAGGGCTCTGGTGATCTAATCGCCATTACCAGTGATGCTCAAATATACTGCTTTCTGGTCTAAAAGCAGTAGCTGTCCCTGGTGTGACAGGTTGGATCACAGAAACCCCCTTGGGGATGCCAACTGATGTGCCAAGACTACGTCTGCCTCTGCTTTCCTGCCCTGGCAGCTTGGGACTTCAGTGCCCTGCCTGGTTTGAGCCAGACCCGCTAGCCTGCTGCAAATCCAGACCCAGGTCTGAACCACGTCCCCTAACAGCTGTAGGCCTAATTGAAAGCAGCTTAAGAAGTGTTCTTGTCTTTAACACTCAGATGCCCAACTCCCAATGGGGTCCAACCCCCAAATAAATCCATTTTACCCTGTATAAAGCTTATACAGGGTAAACTCATAAATTGTTCGCCTTCTATAACACTGATAGAGAGATATGCACAGCTGTTTGCCCCTCCCCCCCAGGTATTACTACATACCCTGAGTTAATTAATAAGTAAAAGTGATTTTATTAAATACAGAAAATAGGATTTAAGTGATTCCAAGTAATAGCAGACAGAACAAAGTGAATTACCAAGCAAAATAAAACAAAACACGCAAGTCTATGCCTAATACAGTAAGAAAACTGAATACAGATAAAACCTCACCCTTAGAGGTGTTCCAGTAAGCTTCCTTTTACAGACTAGTCTCCTTCTAGTCTGGGTCCAGCAATCACTCACACACCCCTGTAGTTACTGTCCTTTGTTCCAGTTTCTTTCAGGTATCCTAAGGGGTGGAGAGGCTCTCTCTTGAGCCAGCTGAAGACCAAATGGAGGGGTCCTCCATGGGCTTAATAGACTTTCTCTTGTGGATGGATACTCCTCTACTGAGGGGTATCCACCCGTCAGTAGATCATAACCTTTACAGAGCTATGTTACATGGCATATGTAGCATAAAACATGTTCCAGTTATGTCATATATACTTTCATAAGCATATTTCCATAAAGCCTTATGGGGTGCACCGTCACACCTGGTAAGCAACACTAAACTGGCTTTGCAGAAAGTGCTTTTCACATATGTAATTTATTGGGGAAAATTTTTTGGACAAATAGTTTATTCACCAAAAAATACAGTTGTCAACCCAAAACTATTTGCAAATCTTACACAAATTTGCTGAATAATTTCAGTCAGAAGAAAAAGTTGAGAGCTATATTCCCCAAAGGGCCAGAGGAGGAGGAGCCCACCTTATAACTTTTACCCCAGTTGGTAAGGCACTCACCTGGGATGTAGGAGACCAAGTTCAAATAAGTCCTTGCTCCAATTACTATTTAATTATATATACAAAGTGCAATAGCCTCAACAGGAAAGGTTGAAACTCAGCCCAGAATAGCCTCTTGCCTCCTACTTAAGCCACTCACTGGGGAGCAGGGAGACTTGTGTTCAAATCCCTGCTCCAGAATGAGTATTTAAACCTGACCTACTACATCCCAAGTAGTGCCCTAAGCACTGTGATAAAAGTTGTAAGGTGGGCATCTTTTCCGCCTCACCTTGCAAAGCTGGCCTTTCAAAAATGCCAAGAACAAAATATTTCAGCTGGAAATGTATTTCATGTTTTGTTCAACACAAAATGGACTTTTACAATTTGTTGGATTTTTTTTTTTTTTTTTTTTTTTTGGTATGTGTTTTTGGATTGGGTTTGACCTGAACCACTTTTTTTTTTTAACTACTGCCAAACTGAATAATCAGTTATTTACCTAGCTGTAATCTTATGCCAGCATCGCTGACCCAATCAATACAGCTGTGCCAAATGATAGATGTGCACATTTCAAATGTGTCTTAGAGAACAAACTGAACTTAAAAAAAATTTGCAACTTCATTTTTTAAATCCCAGAAAATTTTTTAAGAGTGATAGGAATTTGTTTCCTCCTGTTTTAAGGATAAGATTACATCTTCAGCCAAAAACTGCTGCAATGGAACAGCATTCTGCTTCTGTAGAAGAAACAAATAACCGCAGTAAGCTTTTTATCTTTCTAAGAAGAAAGTTAGCAACGCTTTGCAGCCTCTGTATTTCATCAATAACCATCTCATGTAGTGCTACATGTGGGTGATAATGTCTGATGTTCAGGGAATTTGAATGTTCTTTTCCAAAGTAACTTTTTTACAAACTGCTGATGACTTTTCAAATCCATTATTCTGCTAAATATTATTGGTTGCTGGCTGTAAATGGTTTCAGTTCAGTACCTGGAGATACATTGCCTGGCACTCCTTGTTGTGTATAAGAATAATTGGTAGATTAGCTGAATGGTGTGTAAACTGCTTTTCCTCTCCAGTCTCACACTTCCCTATTGGTGTGTCTCATTCTCTATCCATTCTTGTCTCTTCTACCCACTTGTCCCCCCTGTTCATTATTGTCTTTTCCAATACCCACTCTTTCCTTAAATGCATCTGGCCCTGTCTACATTAAGAAAATTCACACTCGTGTAACAACATCAGTGTAGGGCATGGCTATGTTTACACTACAAACCAGGGGTGTCATTCCTCTTGTCATGTAAACATACTCACATTAGCTCTCTTCAAGCTAGCCTTGCTGAGTATATACTTGGGGGGGAGGGATAGCTCAGTGGTTTGAGCATTGGCCTGCTAAACCCAGGGTTGTGAGTTCAATCCTTGAGGGGGCCATTTAGGGATCTGGGGCAAAAATTGGGGATTGGTCCTGCATTGAGCAGGGGGTTGGACTAGATGACCTTCTAAGGTCCCTTCCAACCCTGATATTCTATGATTCTATGATACTTGCCTGAAATCGCTGGGTATATACTTGGCATAGTTCAGCCAGCTCTGCTGCCACCACCTGTGCTACCGCAGGTGCACTGCTCTTTATACTTGCCTTGTTTGATGAAAGCTAGCATGAGTATATGCATACGAGCAGGGAAATCACACCTCTAGCACACAGGGTAGACATAGTCATAGTTCCACTGGTGTAAAGGCCAGATTTCTAAAGGTATTTAAAAAGATACAGGTAGGTACTTTTGAAAATCCCACTAGGTGCCTAAGTGCCTAACTCCTATTGACTTTCAATGTCACTTAGCCTCCTAAGTCATTTTAGAAAAATGAGAATTGGCCATCAGTCACTTAGGCCTTGCAACTGAGCAAAGCAAAACCTAAAGAGCTGAGCCTAATCCCGTAATATAAAGATGAAAGATGCAAACAGGTTGTAACCAAGAGCAGTGTGATTAAATAGTGAAGTTATGAATGCATCCTGTTTCAGAATTTGGGTGTGGTCTTAATTACTCCCCCCCTCAGCTCTGCAGTCATCTAATTAGCCAGCACTTCTCTGTGAGGAGGCCTACAGTTTAAGCACCTCTTGGTGTAATAGAGTGTACTGACCCTCTTTGCGAGGAAGGTTAAGTTAAGCAATAAGTCTTTCTTGCTATTATTTATGAAGGAAGAAAAATGAATCTCACATGCAGGTCAATAATATCCAACTATTCTCTAAAAAATTTGACAGCATGAAAGGTAAAAGATTTCCGCTCTGCTTGACCTTGACTGTCAAGAAATTTTAGAATGTGTGTGCTGAGCATCCACATTGTATTAGACCTGAATGCTAGGCAACTTTCTCTCTGTCTCGGATATTAGGGCTGTCAAGTGATTAAAAAAATTAATTCCAATTAAATTGCACGATTAATTGTGCTGTTAAACAACAATAGAATACCATTTATTTTAAATATTTTTGGATGTTTACTACATTTTAAAATATATTAATTTCAATTATAACACAGAATACAAGTGTAAAGTGCTCACTTTATATTTATTTTTAATTATAAATATTTGCACTGTAAAAAAAATTTTTTTTCAATTCACCTCATACAAGTACTGTAGTGCAATCTCTTCATCATGAAATTGAACTTACAAATGTAGAATTATGTACAAAAAAAATGCTTTCAAAAATAAAACAATGTAAAACTTTAGAGCCTACAAGTCCACTCAGTTCTACTTCTTGCTCAGCTAATCATTTAGACAAACAAGGCTGGTTACAATTTGCAGGAGATAATGCTGCCCACTTCTTGTTTACAATGTCACCTGAAAGTGAGAACAGGCGTTCGCCTGGCACTGTTGTAGCCTCCCCGAGTGTCCCACAATGCCTGCCATGACTGCTCTGCTCATTGTTTTGAACTTGGCTGCCCTGCATCTAGCTATGCAGGCATTTGCCCCCTTCCCAGCCTTTCAGAGCTCCAGGAAGCTTTGGCATTCCTCAGCCTGAAGAGCTGGGTCGGAGGGAGGCCACCACCTAACTACAGTATCATCAAACAACTAGAACTCATACTCAATAGGGACCCAATCCTGAAAGAAACCTTTCCTGAACCCCTTCTTCTGGCCTTCAATAACCCCCTAAGCTCTCCAAGTTCATCATGAGAGGCAAGCTCCCCACAGACCAGGGCACATCAACTCAAAGCAGCACTAGACCCTGCCAGAACAACAGATGCAAAATCTGAAGAGATATCTCCACTTCTACAATGACCAACACCCCCACAACACACCTTTCAAGAGTCAGGGGTCCGACACATGCCTATTACAACATGTGGTGTACCTCATTCAGTGCACTAAATGGCCCAGTAGCAACTAGGCAGGTGAAACCAGACAATCACTAGCTCTCAAATGACTTCACCCGGGAAAATGATAAAAGACAAAAACACCATATCACCTGTGGACAAACCCTTTTCACAGTGACACCTCTGCTGATCTATCAGTCCTCATTCTGAAGGGAAACCTGCATCACCCTTTTGGAAGACGAGCCTGGGAACTTAAATATATGACTTTGCTAGACACTAAAAATCATGAACTGAATACAGACACTGGATTTATGAATTATTACAACAATCTGTAACCCACTAACAACCATCCCCAAAGCTGCTCTCTCTCCCCTTCCCTCCCCTCCCTCCCCTGCCTTCCTTTCCTCCCTGTAACTGGAGGGGTGTTAACAGGCCATGTCACCTTGAATGGTCCCCTCTCAAGAGTTTCCCCTTCCCCCCCTGCTGATCATAGCAGGCGACATGGAGGGAGGAGCCCCTCCAGACGGCACGGCCGCCCCTCCTCCACCTGTTCCCCCGTCACCCTCCCTAGCCTCCACCTCGACCGCCGCTGCTGAACCACCTGCTCTCGCCCCCGCTGGGGCACCGGCAGCAGCAGACACTGAAGAGACCTCCGCTGCTGCCACGTCCCTCGCCCCCCATGATTCTGGGGGAGCACCCCCCAGCCGGCAGGAAGGGCCAGGGTAAAAAGAAGGGTAAGGGCCCCGCGACGAAGGCCAGGCCCTCCATGGCAGAGGCTGCCACTACTGCTGCAGCCCCGCCACCGGCCGCGGCGTCCTTCCCTGCTATTCCCTCCACCAGCTGTGCGGGGGTTCCGCCCCCGGACCCCAGAGAGTAAGCCCAGGTGGTGGCAGCCCCCCCACCTGCCGCAACATCACCTAACCCGCCCACTGCCTCAGCTACCATCTATAGCGGCCGGGGCCCCTTTCCCACCTTGACCAGGAGGCACGGCGTCCGTTGCCTCCTGGTACCCGCCTCGCCCCACGTAGAAACCTATGTGCGGGCGTTGGCGAGGGTGGTGGGGCCCACGACCATCGTAGCGGCCTCCAAAATGTACAGGAAGGTAGTCTCTTCCTCGCATCGGAGGCCGCGGCCCAAGAGGCGGTGGAGAAGGGCCTGGCGGTGGGGGGCGTGTTCGTCCCCCTGGAGCCGCTAGAGGACTTGGGCCTCCGCCTAGTCCTCACTTCCGTCCCTCCCTTCCTCCCCAATGCCGCCCTGTTACCTGCCCTCTCCACCCTGGGGAGACCCATCTCTGTAGTCAGCCCTCTCCCACTGGGCCGCAAAGACCCCGCCCTCCGTCACATCCTCTCGTTCCGCCGGCAGGTGCAGCTCCAAATGCCGCCGGCGGCACGTGATGGGGAGGCGCTCGAGGGGTCCTTTATGGTTCCCTATCACGGGGCCCGTTACCGGGTGTACTATTCTACGGGGGAGGCCCGGTGCTACCTCTGCCGGGCGATGGGACACATCCGGAGGGACTGTCCCTTGACCCGGCAAGGAGGAGCATCCGAGACCCCCGAGCCCCGGCAGGGCATCGGCCCCGTCATCGCCGGTGCCCCTGAATGCTCGGTGCCCAGAGCCACCCCTCCTCCTTCCCAGTCCACCGCTGCTCCTGCTCAGGCCCTGGGAGTACCTCCCCGAGTGTGCCCAGACGAGTGGGAGAGGCCCACTGCGAACAGTCTGACGAGGCCTGTGGAGGAGGGTGAGGCAGGGATACCACCGGGCGTGGGAGAGGGCCCGCCCCAGAGAGACTTTTCTCTCTCTTATGCTGCCCCAGTCCCTAAGAAATCCTCCCCGAGTCCCTAAGAAATCGCCCCTCCCCCCTGACCCGACCCTTACTAGCCAGCCCCCAGATGATGCCATGGAGGGCTGGGCCTTAGTACAGGCGAAGCGGGGCAAGCGGAAGGCTCGAGCGCCGCTCCTTTCCACCGATGCGGAAGCCCCCTGGAAGACCAGGAAGGGGGGCCCCGATACCGAGCCTCCCGCTTTGCCCCCAAGTGGCTTTTGTCCACCAGTACCGGCTGGGGAAGATGTGGCAGCACCGGAAGGTATTACCACCCCTCCCTCGGAAACCCCTGATAGAGCCCCTTCTGCCCCTTTTGTCAACCGTGTGGGCCCCGACCCAAGCATCGCTTCAGGTGCCGGCGGGGAGAACCCCGGGGTGGCAGAAGGTGACCTGCCCTCCATCTACGAGGAGATCGAGGCCCTGGGTCTGACCCCAATCACCCAGGGGGAGGATGACCCTTTACCAGCAGGCCTCGATCTCAACGACCTCACCCCGGTGCCCCTTTCCCCCCTCTTCCCATGCTTCCATCCCCTGACCGCCGGTCCTGCTCCCACCTCCGAGGATCCTCTGGGCTCTCCCATCCGCCCGGTAGCAAGTGGCACCCCGCTGACGGCCGCCAAGCCTCCTGAAGCGACAGCCGGTGCCCTGCGGCCGGGACCCGAATCCCAGGGGGTATCCCTCGTTGGGGTGGGGCAACAGTTCTTCTCCCCAGGCAGGGACCCCGCAAATATCTGTCCACCTCCTGATGCCGTGGCTGTTACACAAGCCATCACACTAGAGCCCGGCATCGTGGGGGGTCCCCTTCCCAATTCCCAGATCCCTGAGCCACACCAAGAGGAGACACCTCCCAGTAGCTCAGCTCCTGCGGCTCAGGATCCTGTACCCGTTCCTCAGCACGGCCCTGCTCATGACTCCCTCCCTTCCCCTATTTCTGACCCCCACCCGGCCCCTATGCCTGATCCCTGCCCCGCCCCGATGCCTTCCCAATCTCCTCCACCTCCCACGATGACATTGCCGCCCCTGGGGCGGTCTCCCTCCCCTTCTTGGAAGATGACCCCCAGGGAGCGGCTCCAGTATTTCCTCATCCCAACCCACCAGGGGCTGCTCTTCTCCCTCCGCTGCCTCCCCCCACTAAGCCAAATTTCGGGGTGGGCCCTAAGGTGCCGGCCCAGCAGGAGCTGCGTCGAGGGTCCGCCCCTTGCCTGTCCGTTTCGGTGGGCCATGGGGCTGTGTCAGGGGCCCCTTCTTTCGATAGCCGGGAGCCAGTAACCCCGGCCCCCCATACGCTGCGAGAGGAGCTGCGGGAGTTCCTGGAGGACGTCCAGGGCTCCCGCAACAAAGTACAGCTTGCTCTCCAGCGATGGGGGGATTTCCACCAAATCCTCCGGGCTGCGAGGGCCCTCATGGGGGGAGGGTAAAAGGACTGGGAAGCAGGCTGCCGCAGCCTACCAACGGGTCCACCTTTTCCGTGACTCATTACTCACCTACGGGGTCACGGATTGTTACGCGGCCCGACGGGTGCTGTGAGCGACCCTGCCGGCGAGGATCCCCCCCAGCCCTCCTAATGGCACCCATCCACTTTGTAACATTGAACACCCGGGGCTGTAGGATGGGTCTCCGCAGGAGCCAGGTGCTCTCCTTCCTTCGGGAAGGGGGGTACTCTGTAGTATTCTTGCAGGAGACCCATACGGATCCAGCCGCTGAAGACAGCTGGCGGCTGGAATGGGGGGACAGAGTCTACTTCAGCCATCTCTCTGTTCGCCAGCCTGGAGTGGCGACCCTGTTCTCCCCCGACCTACGGCCTGAGGTGCTAGGGGTTGCCGAGGTTGTGCCGGGCTGCCTGCTGCACCTACGGGTCCGTATGGAGGGACTTGTGGTCAATCTCGTCAACATCTATGCCCCGACATCGGGCCCGGAACACCTTCGTTTCTATCAGCAGGCGTCCACCTTCCTCGGCACCTTGGATCCTCGCGAGTGCCTGGTCCTGGGCGGGGACTTTAATAACACCCTTGAGGAACGGGACCGCTCGGGGATCGAACAGTGCCCGGCCGCCGTGGACGTCCTCAGGGAGATTGTTGAACATCACTCCCTGGTGGATGTCTGGCGCGACCACCACCCAGATGACATCTCGACCTTCACCTTTGTCCGGGTGGAGGCCCATCGGTCGCACCACTCCCGGTTGGACCGCATCTATTTATCACGTTTTCACCTTTTGCGGGCCCACTCCTCCAGCGTCCGGCCGGCCCCGTTCTCTGATCATCATCTCGCTATCATGATGGCCTCTCTCTGCGCGGAGAGGCCGGGGCCGGCCTATTGGCATTTTAATAACAGTTTGCTGGAGGATGTGGGCTTCGTGGCGTCCTGGGAATTCTGGCTGGCCTGGCGAGGGCAGCGGCGCGCCTTTCCCTCGGCGCGGCGATGGTGGGATCTAGGGAAGGTGCGCGCCCGGCTCTTCTGCCTTGACTACACCCGGGGCACCAGCCGACGGAGGGATGAGACAATAGAGCAGTTGGAACGGGAGGTCTTAGAGCTGGAGAGGCGTCTGGCCGCCAGCCCTGAGGATCCATCCCTTTGTGGGGCATGCCGGGAGAAGCGGGAGGAGCTCCGGGAACTCGAAGATCATCGGGCCCGGGGCACCTTCGTTCGATCCTGCATCCGTCTCCTTCGGGAGATGGACCGCGGCTCCCACTTCTACGCCCTGGAGAAAAAGAGGGGGGCTAAGAAACACATCACCTGCCTCCTCGCAGAAGATGGCACCCCCCTCACGGATCCGGCGGAGATGTGTGGGAGGGCCAGGGCCTTCTACGCGAGCCTTTTCTCCCCGGATCCGATTGATCCTAAAGCTTGCAGAGTGCTCTGGGACAAACTCCCTACGGTCAGCACGGGCGACCGAGACCGGCTAGAGCTGCCTCTCACTCTGGCCGAGTTCTCGGAAGCCCTCCGTCGCATGCCAACTAATAAATCTCCGGGACTGGATGGGCTGACCATGGAGTTCTACCGCGTGTTCTGGGACGTCCTCGGCCCAGACCTTGTCACCATCTGGGCCGAGTCCTTGCAGGGCAGGGTCCTCTCTCTTTCGTGCAGGTGAACCGTGCTCGCCTTATTGCCGAAGAAGTGGGACCTCCGCGATTTACGGAATTGGCGTCCCGTCTCGCTCCTCAGCACGGACTATAAAGTCGTAGCAAAGGCCATCTCGCTGCGGCTGGGGTCCGTGCTGGCGGACATGGTCCACCCAGACCAGACCTACACTGTCATGGGCCGCACCATTCTCGACAACCTGTATCTGGTCCGGGATCTCTTGGAGCTTGGGTGTGGGGATGGTCTGTCGTTCGCCCTCCTGTCTCTGGATCAGGAGAAGGCGTTCGACAGGGTGGATCACGGGTACCTCCTGAGCACTCTGCGAGCGTTTGGCTTCGGGCCCCAGTTTGTGGGTTTTCTCCAGGTGCTGTACACCTCCGCAGAGTGTCTGGTCAAGCTCAACTGGACCCTGACCGAGCTGGTCAGCTTCAGGCGAGGAGTACGGCAGGGGTGCCCCCTCTCGGGCCAGCTGTATGCTCTGGCGATCGAGCCCTTCCTCTGTCTCCTCCGCAGAAGGTTGACGGGGTTGGTGCTCCGAGAGCTGGAGCTGCGGCTGGTCCTGTCGGCATATGCCGACGATGTGCTCCTTGTGGTCCAGGACCCGGGCGACTTGGTGCGGGTGGAGGCTTGCCAGGCGATCTACTCGGCGGCCTCCTCTGCCCGGGTCAACTGGGTCAAGAGCTCTGGCCTGGTGGTAGGGGACGGGTGGCAGGCGAGCTCCCTCCCACCCGCGCTTCAGGCCATCAGGTGGAGTGCGGGTCCGCTGCTCTATCTCGGTGTTTACCTTTCTGCCACGCATCCGTCCCACCGGAGAACTGGCAAGGTTTAGAGGGCAGGGTGATAGAGCGGATCCGGAAATGGACAGGACTGCTCCGGTGCCTCTCCTTTCGAGGGAGAGCACTGGTAATCAATCAATTAGTCCTGTCCATGCTCTGGTACCGGCTCAACACCCTGGTCCCGACTGGAGTTCTTTTGGTCAGGACTGCACTGGGTCTCTGCAGGGGTTCTTCATCTTCCTCTGGAGGAGGGTGGGCAGGGCCTGAAGTGTCCACACACTCAGGTCCATGTCTTCCATCTCCAGGCCCTGCAGAGGCTCCTTTATGGTGCAGGTAGTCCGGCGTGGGGCATATTGGCGCACGCCTTCCTACGCCGCTTCCAAGGGCTCCAATACGACCAGCAGCTCCTTTATCTCCATCCGAGAGGTCTTCCGTGAGACCTCTCCGGGCTGCCAGTCTTCTACCAGGACCTCCTCTGGACCGGGAAGCTATTCTCAGCGACCAGGTCCGTGGCGGCCACCGAGGGGGCAGATCTCCTCGCGGAGCCCCTGCTACACAACCCCCAGCTCCGTGTGCAGGTGGCGGAGTCCCCCTCGGTGCGCCAGAGGTTGGTCCTGGCAGAAGTCACTAGGGTTGGAGACCTCCTGGACTACGACCTGGGAGAGTGGCTGGATCCCCTGACGCTCGCTCAGCGCATGGGGCTCTCCAGACCTCGTACTCCCCGGCGCGTACTTCAGGAGGTGAAGGCCGCTTTGCCGCTCACTGCTTGGGTTTACCTCAACCAGGTCTTGCGAGAGGGTATGCCCCGCCCTCCCTTCACCCCAAGCCCTCCAGACCTTTTTATTGGGCTCCTGCCCCGTGGACCCAACTGGGTCCCCTGTCCCTTCACCGCGAGCTGGCTGCACAAACTGCAGCCGGTCCGCTTCCAGACCGCGCCAAGGAAACATCTATACATGCTCGTGCTCCACACCCTTCATCTCCTCACCCTCACGTCCCGCCCCGATATGAAATGGCGGGACCTCCTGTCACCTCTAGAGGGTGAGAAGACCTGGTGGGCCAGCCTTTACTCCTCCTTAGTCCCAAGGCCTGCCGGGGATGTCAGTTGGCGGCTCCTTCATGGAGCCATGAGCACGGGCGTGAACTTGGCACTGTTCACCCCTATCCCCGACACCTGCCCCTTTTGCAGCGTGAGGGAGACCCTGGCGCACATTTATCTGGAGTGCGCCAGGCTGCAGCCCCTGTTCCGGCTCCTCTTAGACATTTTGTTGAGGTTTTGGTTGCACTTTTCCCCTCACCTTTTTATTTATGCACTTCCAATCCGCGGCCCCACGAAGTCGCGGGACCTCCTGGTCAACCTCCTCCTAGCCCTAGCTAAACTGGCCATCTACAAAACCAGGGTGAGGAGATTGGCCGATGGAGGCTCCTGTGACTGTGGGGCCTATTTTCGATCCTCTGTTCGTTCTCGCATCTGGGCAGAGTTCCTCTGGGCAGCGTCCACTGGCTCCCTTGATGCCTTTGAGGAGCAGTGGGCGCTGTCCAGGGTTCTCTGCTCAGTGTCCCCATCTGGTTCACTTCGTTTGACCCTTTGACCGCACTCCCGTTCCTGTTTTTTCATTTTTTGTCCCCCGGAATCACTTGGTATCCAGGTCCTGTGGATCCCTCCCCTCAGACTGGAGCGGGGGATCCTTTAGCAGTGGGCGGGCTTTGCCCGCCCACTTCCCGGATCCCAATAGGACTACTTTTCTATAGCCATCTGGCCTTGCTGCCTCACACTACTTATACTGAACAATCTGTTCACATCTTGTATTTAGCGATGACACTTTGAGTTTGGCTTTATCTACACTAGAACCTGAAAAAAAAAACACACACATACCCCACACTACAAATGTTTTGCTGACAAAAAGAGCCGGTGTGAACAGCGCTTTGTGACAAAGCTACCTACCACCACTTATTTGGGATGGATGGTTTTTTTCGGCAGGAGCGCTCTCTCCTGGCGACAAACAGTGGCTACACTGCATGCCTTATAGCAGCATGACTGTAGCGGCACAGCTATGTCACTAAAAGGTGCATAGTGTAGACAAAGCCTTACAGAACTGAAGAGCTCTGTGTAAGCTTGAAAGCTTGTCTCTCTTACCAACAGAAGTTGGTCCAATAAAAAAATATTACCTCACTCTCCTTGTCTCTCTAATCTCCTTAGCCTTTGCATTCCCTCCACAAACACCCCATTGACTGAGCTCTCCTCCAGTCCCTGCACAAAGAGATGGCCTTTGAAGTATGAATGAAAGATCACTAGATAGTGGGCTTGGTTTTCATTTACACTATGGCCCCTTTACGTGTTTTGACACATTTACACTGCCAGAGAGGTGGCAAAGGGCCTTAATGTAAATAAGAATTGGAACTTCAGGCCCTTTCAGACAGAAGCTGAGAAAATTCCAAAGTCGAGGGCCCCTCCTGAAGAACACCCTGTGAGCTGCTCCCTTTCCAAACCAAGGGAGCTCCAGCTCAAACACTTCTGCTGATCTCCACTGCTGCAGCACAAACGCACACCTGCATCCAGTATTCCCTGCAAACAGCAGAAAGACTAATTTTGGCCATGAATAAAAGATATGCAGATATGATTAGAAGACTGGGATACAGGTATGAAAATGTAAAGACCAGTAGGACCTTGTTGTACTTGGCATTTGTTTATTCAAAAATGTGTATAGTAGAACTGACTTACATTGCAAAGTCTAACCCACATTATCAGTGCATCACTTTGCCCCCCTCTAGTGGCTAGACTAGGTTTTTGCCTCCAAGTTAACAGACCTGGCTCATTGGCTCAGTAGTGGCTTATACTTTTTAGACCAGAACTTCCGTGTATAATTCCTGAACATGATCCAGCCAAAGAAGACATTAACCATGCATGAAAATATGAAGTAAAAAGTAAGTATCTTTTTGAAATGATGTATAAAATAATGCAATGGTCCCTTATTGGCATAGGTGAGTTATGGGGGGAGGGATAGCTCAGTGGTTTGAGCATTGGCCTGCTAAACCCAGCGTTGTGAGTTCAATCCTTGAGAGGGCCATTTGGGGATCTGGGGCAAAAATTGGGGATTGGTCCTGCTTTGAGCAGCGGGTTGGACTAGATGACCTACTAAGGTCCCTTCCAACTCTGATATTCTATGATGTCTGTAAATAACCTACTTAGATTGTTTGGAAGTGATTTCACCAGCTTCCAAATTATTAAAAAACACTTTTAATTTTATTTTAAAGCTTCCTGATTCTTGTAGGCTTTAACGTTCTCTTTTATGGATGCTTTTTGGGCAGCTGAAGTGAATCTCCTGCTTTTTCTGTCACTATGACTAATAAGCCTCATATTGTTGAAATAAACCCCTTACAACCTATTTTTTGCTGACAACAGCCACTTCACAAAATGTTTCAAAATTCAAGACACTTAAAAATGAATTACATAAAAAGCCAAAGTATCATTCCAATACTTTGTTTCCTAAAAAAGGAATCTGTCTCATAAAATTCAATACCCCAGGGACTGCAAGTCCTTATGCAACTTCCCCTATGGTTTAAATTTTCATTAATAAAGTAGTAGATGCCATAATACTGTAAACCAGTGAGGCAAATTCATCAGTTAAGGCAATCCAAATAATGCCTCAAGTTTAGTTCCAAGTCCCTTTTGTCAGGACCAGTTATATTCATGAACAGAAGAAGATGTTAAAAAAGCCAACGTTCAAATTAATTAAAACACTCAGTAACAAAGACCTTTTCCACTTGTTGCAGTCGGACGGGGGGAGGGAGAGGATGCATCCTTTCTCAGTAGGTAGGCCTTTCCTGACTACTATTAAGAGACCCACACTAAGGGCTTGTCTTCACTACCTGCCGGATCGGCGGGTAGCAATTGATCTATCGGGGATCGATTTATCACGTCTCGGTTAGACGCGCTTAATCGATCCCTGAACGCGCTCCTCGTCGACTCTGGAAATCCATCTCGGTGAAAGGCAGAAGCGGAGTCGACGGGGGAGCGGCAGCGATCGACTCGCCGCCGTCCTCACGGCCAGGTAAGTCGATTACGATACGCCAACTTCAGCTACGTTATTCACGTAGCTGAAGTTGCGTATCGTAGATCGATCCCCCCCTCTAGTGTAGCGCAGGGCTAAGGCTGCTCTAGCCATACATCTCTACTGTCCCTATTTAAGAGTCAGGAAGCCTCATATCTTGCTTCCTGTAGGTCACATGCTTGCTGTCAGTCATGTGCCTTGCAACTACAAATTTCCAGTTGTAACGAGCTAGAGGGCCATAACGGGAGCACTGGGATGTGTGCATACACACTCAAGGCCTAATACACTGTTACAAACACTTTCTACCCATTTACCATTGGGCAAGTTACCATCATCTGGATACTGTATGGAACCTGGGTTTAGTGGAACCTTCAGTGGGCACTCTCCAGAAGGGTAGATCAGTCCCAGATTGTAGAATGTATGGTGCCTCCACCTGGAGAAATAGGCTGCCCAGATAGGGCTAGATCCATCATCCACTATGGAAAGTAAACTGGATACAAAATGATTCCACACAAGAATTTCACATGAGGCAGGTGAATATATATTTTTATTAACATCCTGCAAACAAACTTACAATATGAATCAGCCATATTTGGCAGACACTAGTTTCTTATGTTGCAGGAGCCAGTTATGTTACCAGCATATAAATAATGTAATGTACAGAAGCTCCCACATTTTAAGATGCTGACAATCATATGAAAGTCACAAAATAAATTGGGGGGGGGGGGAACCTTTAAGTCTGTCCTTGACTACTTCAAAGCCAGACAAGTGAGCTCTTCAGTTTAATATATTTTATTTTCCCAAGTTTCCTTTCCTTTTAATAATGGAAATTAAATTTAATATAGCACCAGGAAATAAATCATCCAGGCTTGGTAAGCAATTGCCCCTACAGTGGTGTAAGCTGAAATCTCCAATATTATTCTGAATTTGTATACAGTGCTTTACTATTCCCAACAAAAGAGATTTTACCTGAAGCCGACTTCAATTTCAGTGCAGCATATTTCTTTTAAGCTTCAGTAATGGGTAAAGAAAACATTCACATTATAACTGGTAAATAACATCCTTCCCCCCTCCATCCCCTTTGTTGAAGAAGACCACACTTAGAGGAAATGTCAGCTTTTCTGTACCTGCTTTTTGTACTAGCAATTGCTGAATGCTATGGAAAAGCAGAGAAACCACTCAAGTCTCTGGTAAAACATGACAGGCATCTATTGTAAAAAAATATATATATATTTGGGGGCCATCTAAATGTTATAAATCTAGGCTAAAGAAAGAATTCTCTGCCTTAGACCTGTATGGGAAAGAGTTCTGACCCAAACATGGGGAGTGCTGTGTAACTGAGCAACTGTCAATGTTGGTCTCTCGGACCTGAAGAGTGAGAGCAGGAAGAAGAGACTTGCTCTACTCAGGTCCCATTCTCACAGGACAAAGACTGCAGGTGGTCAGGGATAGAGGTAGTATAGGAAAGGCAGGAGAGTTTGGGAGGTGAAGTTGGACTGCTTCAGGGCCTGAGATGGGAACTGAAGTTCCTCTCCCCAATTAACACTGAGGGACTGCTAAGAGACTATCCTTGGATAGGCAGATATCAAACTCCCCCACTGAACACACTAACAATTTAAGTGTGAGACTCTATACAGATTCTTAAGTCTTTTGTACAAACTGTCACCAGAATAACAACATCAGTTTTAATTCACACTTTCAGTTATGCTGGTGCAATATTTGGGCACTTTTATTTGTTGTTATTAATACTGTACCTTAAACTGATTTATTTTAAAATATTTTTTTCCTAATTTAAATCAAAACAGGACACCTGTAATCTCAAATAAGAGTGTCCATACTTTCTACCAAAACAAAAAAAGGTGTGAATTAAAACAGATATCATTATTTTGGTGACAGTTTGTACATAAATCAGCACCTAGTCTATGACAAGAATAATCTTTTAATGTCCTAATGACAAACCAACATACAAATGTTCCAGTTCCCATCTTCTAATGAGTTTCTTTTTGCAGTCTCTGTTCCCCATGTCCAGAATCTTCCTGTCCTTGAACACCACAGCATCTCTCAACCCCAACACTTAAACCATTATTAAAGGTTACATTTTCACTAACCACAAGCAAATCTCCTCTTCAGCACCATCTATTAACAGTGATAAGTGAACATAAGAACAAAGCGTCCTAAATTTTCACACTAACTAACTCTGTTGTATTTCCAAAATGTTTAAAAGAACATGGTTTTGCGTTTGCTTCAGAATTATTCTAGAACTGAGCCCTGTCACGAACAAGTAGCTCTCGCTGCTGTGTCTTACTGTGTGATTGGGCTTTCACATTGGTAAGTATTGGCTGAATTATAAGACTCAGCTCCAGTCTGACCACCATTTATCCCCTTTTGTGATATTAGGGGTGTTAGATGATCTATGCCACAGTCAAGTCTTTCACACTGTGCTGGAGAGGGCACCTCTACTAGTAGGTATTAAAATACAACTGGGTAAGAAGGTTTCAATAATTTTGTCCTGGATACTGTTTGGGTGCCATGTTGAGTGGATGTGTGCAGTGAGCCACTCTCCACCTGCTTAGCTTTTATTGTCTCCTTCCCACCCCCACACACTTCAGCATGCTCAAGACAGCATCCACACAACTGTCAAACTCCCCTGAAATATCAGATCCCATAATCAGGACCAAATATTCCTTCCTAGCCATTCCCATGCTGCTTGATGCTCCCTCCTAGAGGACCATGCCTCTCCCATACACACCTCCTGCTTTGCCCCATCCCTAATTATGCTGCTTGATGCTCTCTATCTGTCCTGGTGGACTGCTCAAGATGGTGGCACTGTGAGGTTACAAAAGCTATGCACCTTGCATGGCAGACATTGCCCTGATTATTTTAGCCCCCTTTACGCTTTCAAACACATACTGGAATAGGCAGTAAGCTATCCAAAGGAGGCTACACAGACATTTCAGTGCACAGAAAGAAGGCATCCAGAGCTACACAGATTAGAAGACCACACTAAGGCCTTGGCTACACTCACGAGTTACAGCGCAATAAAACTGCCTGCAGCGCTGTAACTCACTAACCGTCTACACTTGCAAGGCACGTACAGTGCTGCATCTCCGCAGGTACAGCGCTGCAGGTACTCCACCTCCCCGAGAGGAATAACGTTTGTTGTGCTGCCGCTGGTGCGCTGCGGCTCCAGTGTGGCCACCCAATGCGCTCTTATTGGCCTCCAGAAGTATTCGGAAGTATCCCACAATGCCTGTTCTAGCCACTCTGGTCATCAATTAGAACTCTACTGCCCTGGCCTCAGGTGATCAACCGCCAGTCCCACCCTTTAAATTCCCTTGGAATTTTAAATATCCCCTTCCTGTTTGCTCAGCCAGGCATGGAGTGCTCTCAGGGCATCTTTCCAGGTAGCCATGCCTCCACGTGCCAGACGAGCCCCAGTATGGCACAATACCGAGTTGCTGGACCTCATCGCTGTTTGTGGGGAGGAAGCTGTCCAGTCCCAGCTGTGATCCAGCCGGAGGAATTTTGATACTTTCGGCCAGATATCAAGGGCCAAGATAGAAAGGGGCCATGACCGGGACGCAATGCAGTGCAGGATAAAAGTGAAGGAGCTGCGGAGTGCGTACCGCAAAGCCCGCGAGGCAAACAGCCGCTCGGGTGCTCCCCCCACAACCTACCTATTCTACAAAGAGCTGGACGCAATACTTGGGGGTGACCCCACCACCGTTCCGAGCACCACCATGGACACGGGAGAGCGGGAGAAGGAGGAGGAGGAAGAGGAGGAGGGGGTTGAAGAAAGCAGGCGTGAGGGTGCTGTGGCTGGGGGAGACACCCCTGACTCCCTGGGGGCATGCAGCCAGGAGCTCTTCTCGAGCCAGGAGGAAGGGAGCCAGTCGCAGCGGCCGGTACACGTTGGAGGAGAAAGAGAAGAGCAGGTTCGCAGTAAGCAGCTTTTATTTTCGGGAAGGAGTTTTTTCAGTGCGGGGTCCTTGGGCGAGGAGGGTTTGTGCTGCATGCATGCCTAGATGCGGAAGAGCGCATTGATGTGGTCTATCACATCGTGGAAATCGGCCACTGTAATCTCTTCGAAAGTCTCAGCCAGAATGTGGGCAATGCGCTTGCGCAGGTTTATTGGGAGAGCCGCCGTGGTCCTCGTCCCAGTCAGGGTAATGTGTCCGCGCCACTGTGTCACGAGGGGCAGGGGGACCATTGCTGCACACAGGCAAGCTGCATATGGGCCAGGGCGGAAACCGCGTTGCAGTAGAAGACCCTCTCTTGCTTCCCCGGTCACCCTCAGCAGCGAGATATCTTCCAGGACAAACTCCTGTGGAAAATGTGGGGACAGTGTTCAGTGTAGGTTCCCCCTGCAGCTGTTGGCTCTCCCCAAGGCACAGAAACCCGCCGGACAGTACAGCCGTGAAACAATCAGTCCCCCTTGACCCTGTGCTTACTCACCATTTTGGGGCTCCCGTGGGTTCTGTGCGCTCTGTTTGGGACGGGAAGATTGTGCTGTTTTGGAGACTCTGTGTGCCCTCCTTAAGTGTGGGGGAATCATTGCTCTGTCTGGCATAAAATTTGGAGTAATAAGCTGATAAATTTCCTCCCTAAAGCTTCCTAGGCCAAGAAAGAAGTGATCATAATGATGAAAGAACAAACCCAGAGGGAAGATGTCCCTCAGGATCCATAAAACTGTGAATGTGGTGATCCTTTCTGGAGGAATAGGCTTAGATAAAAACCCAAACCATCTTTGTTCAATAAATTATTACTAGTTGTTTTTCCTGTGTCTAGCTTTTTCCCCCCTGTAAACTATTTTTGTTTAGCCCATACTTTATAGGTGATGGACATTAGAAAATTTTTTCTTAATTTTCCATACCTGTAATTTCTATTTATAAGGGATTATTAATGGGAGAGGGATTAGATACCCTCAAACAACTCTGCCATCAAAACCCCCTCATCACATGATAGTCCTCTTGAGAGTCCTTTCAGGCCTTAATCTCTCTCTCTCTCACACACGCACGCACACATGCTCTATCTCTCTTGGCTTCTTTCATCACTGCTGTGCTTTTATTATATTCTCTCAGCAGGCCACAGCTTGTAGTATTATTTAAATTCTATATTCCACTTCCCCACTTACTGCTAGGGAATGGGACTGTACTAGTAGCAACCAGTCCTGCCTACCTCTACCTTCCTATAGGCTCCCTGCTCTCTCCCAGAATATCCTTCTTGTCTGTTTATATAATCCCAACTGCTGCGGGTTGCCTCCCCCTCCATTAGCACCTCCACTGTAGCTCTACTCAGATAATTGACACCCATTTATCACCTGTCTTCCAGATAGGTCCCAAAGAATATACCTGGGCAGTACTAGAGTGACAGTGTGCTGAGTTAACTCCTGACTCAGCATGCCCTCTTTACAACCGTTTTATCTCTACAAAATGCTTAAGCTTGTCTTCCCAACCCCTGCCTATAAATTACTGTTACACAAATATATACAGGGATTGAGGAGACAAGCTTGAGCATTTAATAGAGATAAAATGGTAGCAATGTCAACAAATTCAGTAAAAAGAACAGGAGCACTTGTGGCACCTTAGAGACTAACAAATTTATTTGAGCGTAAGCTTTCGTAGGCTACAGCCCACTTCATCGGATGCATAGAATGGAACATATAGTAAGAAGATATCTACATGTCATACCAACTCTAAGAGGCTAATTAATTAAGGAGAGCTATTATCAGCAGGAAGAAATAATAATAAATAATAATAATATAATAGCTCTCCTTAATTAATTAGCCTCTTAGAGTTGGTATGGCATGTATATATATCTTCTTACTATATGTTCCATTCTATGCATCCGATGAAGTGGGCTGTAGCCCACGAAAGCTTACACTCAAATAAATTTGTTAGCCTCTAAGGTGCCACAAGTACTCCTGTTCTTTTTGCAGATATAGACTAACACGGCTGCTACTCTGAAACAAATTCAGTGTTAGCCTCCAGCAGAGATCACCATTTGCCTTGATTATTATTGTTAGGTCCTGCGGGAGCCAGCCCTAAAATTCTAACTCTCTTTGAAGATATTTACCTGAGATTTGGGGGAAAAGATAGTGATAAACTTAGGAAGCTCAATCTATTTGGTTTTTACAAAAAGATGGTTACAGAATGACTTGATCACAGTTTATAAGTACCTGCACAGGGATCAAAAATTTGAAAAGGGGCTAATCTAGTAGGCAATGGTACAACAAGATCCAATAGCTGAAAGTTGAAGCCGCGCTGGAAATAAGGTGCATATTTGTAACAGTAGCAATAATCACTGGGCCAACTTTCCAAAAGTTGTAGTGGATTCTCCATTACTGGCCATTTTAAAATCAAGTTTGGATGTTTTTCGAGAAGAGTTGTTCTAGTTCAAACAGGAATTAATTCATGGAAGTTCTATGACTTATGTCTATACACAATAGATCAGACTAGATTTTTGCAGCGATCCTTTCTGGCCTTGGAATCTATGAATCTACTACCAGTCTGCTCCCAAACAAGGAGACAAGAGCAGGCTTAGGTTTGAATATATCCGTACTTTCATGTTCTCTTATCCTAAACAACTACGAGAATTCAATGAATAATCTGTTTCAGAAGCCAATACAGGAAGAAAAGCATCCCCTTCTGACTGACATTAGAGGATCTTCTTACTGTGACTCCTTGTGGTAATGTGTTAGATGGCAGGAATTTACTCAACCTCCAGTTTAGGATGGCATGGGATTATGTTTGGATTTGCATGTCCTTAGTGCAGAATGTTCTCCCTGATCACAACTATTTCCTAGCAGTGTTGGTGTTTAAGATCGAGCTTTGAGCATTCTTGCGGACATACCATGTGCTCTGTATGATAGACCCAAGAGGCTTTTCCCACCTTTAGTCTCTGGACCTTTAAGGGGAAGATTGTGTGAAATATCAGACTGCATGTACAGTTTAAGTGCTAAATGTGAAATCTTCTGTGCATTGTAAAATAGAATAATACAAATCTGTGAAGATCAAACGAAATAAGAGTTTGTAGTCTTTTAGGGAATTCTCATTAGTCACAGAAAAGTTGCTTTAATAGCTGGCTTCTGGGTCTGAGAGTGTTTGTTAGTTCATTTACAACTGTACATTGTAGGAGCGCTGCATTTGCACCACTGGCTGTAAACCAGAATGAGTTCTTAGGGACAGTTTTTTAAGTGGATTGTAACTAGGTGCCTCAGTTTTTGGATACCCAACTTTACACAGAGATATTGAGGCACCCATTGACTTCAACTGAAGATGTGGGTGTGTAGTACCTCTGAAAACCAGGAGCTAGAAGTCTAAAGTTGGGGTCCAAAAATTATAGGCCAGTCTTAAGTAATGTCTGTGTGTGACTTTTTTTCTCTTTTAAACTGTATATTGTAATAATTTCATCAAGCTTTTGAATTGGACAAATTCTCCAGTCTGGAAAAGCATGGTACAACACCACTACTTCTAATGAAGCAAGTAGGCGCATGATTTCTAACACTTCTGATTTACCTTTGGCAGCAACATGATCAAATGCTAGAGTTAATGTAATCCTCAGACAGCTTGTGGGGTCCCTTCTAGAGACCACAGATGTGGATGCTTCCTTGGCATAAAAGGCCAGTTGGAGCAAAGTGGAAATAAAACATTTAGTGCTTTGGTTGCAGAGGATGGAGTTATGATGAAATGAAATAAAAAATGGAATTTGTGTAGTGGGGGAAGGAAAGAATAACAGACAAGTTGTCTGTAAGCAGATTAACGTGAGATTTGGCATCATTCAAACCTAAAACAAATGAGGGAACTGACAGGAATTGGGCAAAGAAAATTAGAAAATGGAGTCAAAAACATCTCTGGTGATTTAGGATTTGTAACTGTGTTTGAAGATTTGGTTTATAGGTCTTATCAATTTGATCCTGTACAGAAAGATGAATGTCGTACAATTCCTCTCCCAATCACTTAGATGTACTGATTTCTACACTGTAATATACAGAACAGTAGTACATAAAACCACATGGGTCCAAGATTCACGGGCTTTCTGCAGAATGGAAGCAGCTGAATTATTGAGTTATTCACCAGAAAATGTGATGGTTTTCATTGAGACAACTGGGAGAGCAGCACAGAGTGGAAAGCAGGTGCCTGTGGGTCTTTCCTCTTGCTTTAGCATTTCCCACCCCCACTTCTGGGCTGTTCACGCACAGCCTCTGGCATGTAAGCTGCTCCCAGCTACTTGCAACTGAGTGACACTAGCCAATATCTCCGGTCCCAGACACAACCCTCGGAAACTCTGTCTTGCGGTGTCCAGTTATGCCCGCTGGACGCTGCAAGCTTATATGAGTTCGTCAGTTTAACAAAGAAATTGATATGTACCAGGCTTGTTATCCCAAGGGGAGACTCTGTCATGCTTCAAACCAAACACGCTGCTTCAGGTAGAATAAACAAACAGATTTATTAACTATAAAGATAGATTTTAAGTGATTATAAGTCAAAACATAAGTCAGATTTGGTCAAATGAAATACAAGCAAAACGCATTCTAAGCTGATCTTAACACTTTCAGTGCTCTTACAAACTTAGATGCTTCTCACCACAGGTTGGCTGGTTGCTCTTCAGCCAGGCTCTCCCCTTTGATCAGCGTTTCAGTCGCTTGGTGTGGTGTCTGTAGATGTAGGTGGAGGAGAGAGAGAGAGCATGGCAAATGTCTCTCCCTTTTATCATGCCCTTTCTTCCCTCTTGGCTTTGCCCCCCAACCCCTTCAGAGTCAGGTGAGCATTACCTCATCACAGTTCCAAACTGCCCAAAGGAAGGGGGTGACTCCCTTGAGAGTCTAACAGATTCTTTTGTTGCTGCCTAGGCCAGCGTCTTTTGTTCCTGTGAGGCTGGGCTGGGTTTGTCCCATACCTGCCCTGATGAGGTGTGAACTGCCTCTCTGCTCTTGGAGAGTTTTTGCCTGGGCTTATTTTAAGACATGAGGATACATTTTCAGCCTGATAACTACATACGTGAAATTATAACCTATAACATTACTGTAACAGTTACTATAACATCATTATAACAACCATGCTCAGTGCACCATGAGCCTTTCAGAGACACCCAATCTGACAAACTTTGCATTGGATACCACACAATCATTTTATAAAGATGAACAAGGGGGGTATAGGGGTACCCCCGAGATACAGAGCGTCACAGATGCTGAATAGCATCTTTATATGGCCATCAGAAAAAGGTGAATGTGCAGGACTGGTGATGTGAGTGCGTGCATTGGGGATAGAGAGGTGGGTTGCATGGAGTAACACTGCAGAGAGAGCAGTTGCTGAAACATACACCTTTGTGCCCTGATTCAGATTAGGTACTGTTGGTAGTAACTCAAGAAAAGCTATGTGAGAATTGGAATCTCAGAGTGGGCCCCTGGGAATGCAATATTCAATGTTACCTTAAAAATATCTTCTCAGGAAGGCTTTCAGAAACATCCCATGCCATCGATTTTCATTACTAATTGCATTGAAGTTAACAGCCCCTATTAGGGTCACTCAGCAGCACTGAGTGGCTGAAAGGCCTAAGAACTATGACAATAATATTTGGCTAGCCAGTATGTGCTAAGATAAACCTCAACTACATGGGCCTGATTCTCATTTACACTAAGGCCCCTTTCCATCATTCTGGTATTGTAAAAGGGGCCTTAAAGTGGGAATACAGTCCAATTACACACTTTTGACACTGCCACAGTGCTGTAAGGGGGCCCGAGTATAAATGAGAATTAGGCCCTACATATTCTTCCTGCTAAAAACTTCACAGGATAACACACAATTTGTGAAATGTGTGGTTATTTGTCACTTTCTCCATAAACAATTTTAAAACGGAGGTAGAAAAGGAAATAGAGCTCAGGATGATTTTAATTAGTTTTAGCATGTATTTTTCCTGTTTGTTTTTAAACGCAGACTGACCGCTAATCATAACCTATAGCTGTACACAAACAGTTTTGCATCTGAGTTAATCTGATTCCTTACATTTCTGGCATAATTGTATGTTTGTGTGTTCCTTAATTGTAGAGGATGAAAATTAATTCACCAACACTGAAGAAATTTACGACAACTATTATTCACGTCAGCTAGTAAAATCAACCTTCCCCCTACCTTCTCTTTTTCTATTCATATTAGCATAATGTGTTGCTATTATAATGCAGATTTAAATCTGTCAGAAGCAAGAAGGTAACATTTTTTTTAAATGGACACCAGTTTTATAATGTAATGAAACAGAAGCCTTAATTTGAATGGGGCAAGGGCCTAACTGGGCATGTGCAGACCCTGCAGGCTTTTATATTTAAATGGAAGCTGCTGGTGTCACTTTTTGCTGAGCTGGAGAGGGAAAAGAAGCAATCTGAAGCTCTACTGAGAAACCCTGCATTTCACATAGTTCCAGAGTAGAAAAGCTGACAACCTGCTCAGTACTAAAACCAGGGAAACTGGGGTTAGTGTTTAAAATTCAGAGCAGAGCTTTTTTGTGACATCTGTTGCTTTTGGAAATTGCTTTGATTTCATCCGATGAATATTCAGTCCATTCGACGGGGCATCTCTTGCCCCCTTCAGAACCCCAACTGCACCAGTACTGTGGAGTCCCTCAAGGGTGTCTGGAATGACACAGAAGCTAATGCCTACAAACTGGTGGACCTGCCACCTGTAGCCCCAACAGTAAGTGTGGCACTAAATTATTTTTCTGTGGTTAAAAACTGTAGCAAATAGTTCTGCTGGCAAAAAGTTGTCATTAAGGGACATGGACATCTAAGGTGTGTGTTGCCTGCTCACATTTAAAGGTAGCAATGCCCTAACAAACAACATAAAAAGAAACTTAGGAAATGCCATTTTTTAAGATTCTTGTAATGATTTTAGAAGCTGTTACTGTCAGCAGGGTTACATGAGCAGAAGATGAAGTGGAGTGTTTAATGGTAAAGTATGTAAAGTATATTGTAAAACTATCAAACATAGTCCGCTCCTGAATGTGAAATGATTGGCTTAGCAGTTTAAACACGACCAGTTCTTCTGTAATAACTGTGGGAGGGAAACCCAGGACAGTTCTATAGTAGGCTGTTGGTACAAAGAGAGGGTGTACCTGAATTACAAGAGCTGCTATTTTCGGTCACCTGTAATGAAGTCTGGTTGGAGTTTTTCCACGTACTTCCATGATAAGTTCTATCAAAGCCTTTTTTTAACATTTGTTAAATTCTGAATAGAAGGAAACTGCTTTTTAAAAAAGTTTGAGGGTGAGGAGGATCTGTTGCACTGAGATGTCACTGAGGTTTATTCATTTGAGGAATTTCCTCGGGTGTTCTAAAAATTCTACAACAACCAAAAACAAGATTTAAAAAAAAAGTAAAAAGCCCTTCGTCACTCTGCAGCACCCGGTAGCTCACATTTTGAAAATGTGTCTGCAAACACTAGTAGAAATGGAAGTTCTGTTTGTTTGCTGTTTAAAGCAGCAGAGTATGACATTCTCTTCAGTAGCAACGAGTACTCAAGTTATCGGGACCATTTAAAAAACATTAATAGAAATGGGTTCAAGCTGCAAAATTCAGTTACAGATTTTGTGAGTGCTCATACCTGGTTTGGTCCAGTATAAAACAGGAGCTGTTTGCATAATTTGTATTCAGGTTACTAATATCCAAAGCAAGGGGGGCAGGGTACTGAATTAGGTGTTTTAGTTTAGTCCAATCTTTAATAGAGCAGAAAATATTTTCTTATTGATGTACTTGTATAGGAAGAACAAAGTTTGATTATTACTTTTTTCTGTAACAAAACTGATGTGCACAATGTTTTAGAGGCCAGTAAGTAGATAACTTCCCTGTGCCAAGGAGCTTATAAGCTACATTAGATGGATAATGTGAAAGAGGATAGCAGACCACAGCAGGAAGGGTGAGGAGAAATGAGAGAATACAAGGGGAAAAGGAAAAAGTGCCCAGAGATTCATGATTTCCCAAAAAACTTCAGACTTCCTCTGCTGAAAGACTTTTAGAAATCAAACCACTTTGTTTAGATTACGTTCCTTTATCGTTAAACTTGCAAACAGTTTTTAACTTATACACAGTTCTGCTTAACAGAATGCTAGAGGGACTGCACATGGTTGTCAGGATTTAGACGGGAATCTGAGATGCAAGACTAGTTGCTCAACAGGACAAAAATCATACAGCAGAGAGTCCCACTGCCCACTAGATACTGGGGGTTAGAAGTTGACGTCGCCCTGCTGAAACCATAATTTCAGTAGGATTACTTTCTTGGCTTCTGGTCCTAACCACAAAGAAAATGCCTATGAAAGCAAGCTCTGAAAACAGATCAAGGAGATGTGAGGAGTAACACGTTTTATCAGACATATGGGACCTATTGCAATGGCAGAACCTATAGCCGACTTTCAGAATTTATGCTTTGTTTATTTTTCTGGGATGTATAATTTGCTCCAGTATAAAATCATAACACGTAATAAATCTGGATGACTAAACCACATAGGGAATTCCTCTATCTCTGTTAGTATCGGCACCCACATTTGGAGCAAGAAGTGCCAGCTATGTGATTGAAACTTATTTCCAAAACCTGAGGTGTTCTTGGAGCCAGACTATATACTTTGTTAAAAATGGGCACTTCTCTGAACTAGTGAATTCAGTTTGAAGCTAAATTATATCAGGAGGGCAGTGAGACCTTGGTTCCTGTTTCCTTTTTTCTTTTCTTGTTTTATCTTGTTATACATACTAAATTGAATGCCAAATTCCTCTAGTACCTCTGAGAAGAGTACTTGCAAAATGCCCTAATCCTGCTTTGTTTACTTCACAAAGCCTTTCCAAATGCTCGGTATAATTCTAAACACTGGACCAAACCAGGTCACTTCCATAGAAAATCATGCTGTCATTTAAAAAAAAAAATACTTCTCAAATAAAGCCATGTGTACATAACAAGGCTTAACACATGTATGCAGAGAGGGATACTGAAATACATTCAAGTCCCAGGACAATGTCCTGAAGAGTCAGTTTCCCTGCAAGTGAAAATAAGATCTTGCATCATATCACTACTATTAGGAAAGTGTGAAAAGTAGAATATCATTTCTTTACACATAGAAAATAATTTTATGAACAAACACTTGCATGTATATGTCTGTTGCTGCAGACTTCATTCCCAACTTCAGTGGGACTTTTTAATAACTAAAATTTCCAGGATAAGACGTGTTAAATGTATGAGATTTTTTGTTTGTTTGTTTGTTTACTGAGCTGGAAAAATAGAACTCGCTCTTCTGAAAATAGTTTGTAATTTATTCACTAAATTCTGTGTCACAGAGAAGGAAATGCCAGGGGGAAGAGTCAGACTTTAACAGGGTATGTGTCCTTTCATTCGTGCAATGAAATTAATTTATTCAAAGGTGAACTGAATTTTTAAAAGCTAACTTTAAAATAACTGCTTAAGAGTCCATCTTGTTAGAAAAATACATGTAAATGCAGTGCAGACTAGTGGTTAGAGCAGGGAACAGGCATCTAGGACTAATACTGGTTCTGCCAAAGATGCTCACTGTGACAAGGGGGAACTCACTTAGGGCACAGTTGTGCCTGGTGTTCTGCAGGTAAGGCTCCTTCCATCCTCTTCTCTCACACCTTGCGCCCGTGTATAGTGACTGGACAGGATCCCATTGAAGAGTGCAGGTCCTCTTCCTTCCTAGAATCCTCCATGGGTGGTAGCTACCCTGGCTGGCTGAGGTTTGCCCCTCTTTTCTTCCCCTGCACTAGCCAGCGGAGCTGGTCAGGTATGGAGAGGTGTGCACATTGCCCCCTTTTTAGGGTAGCCAACCAGCTATTGCATTCATTCCTCAAGAGTTCCTAGAGGAATTCTGCCCTAATTATAACCATTTAGGGCCACTGATATTTAATGCAGAACAATAAGGTTCTATATCTTGGTGACCTCAAGAGGAGTGTGGATGTGGACAAACTTGTCTGGCTATCAAACATTTCCTTTTCTCCCAACCCCCAAAAGTATCCCAAGCCTCAGAAAAGCTTACTGCATATTAACTAAAAATATATTCACTTCTGTTTTTAGATGTTGTGTTAGAGGAAACTGGCAGGTATTAAGTTCACCCCTGAGAAAAAAAATGCTCTTCTCCCTGTTTCTATTCCGTGTCTTCTGCAGAGTACGATTCAAACACCAGCCTTCACTGCAATTACAAATATATTCACTCTATGTTTTAGGTAGTATGGGCTTGATCCTGCATTCTTTTTACACTCCAAAATTCCATGGAAGTCACTAGGAGTTAAGTGTCCAAGGAATGTGTGATATGCATTGACATCAGGAAACCCAGACTTGTCCCTTTCTTCTAGGGCTTCCACAATGACATACTTAAACTGCTAGAAAGAAAGGTATGCTAACATGATGAAACTGTGGAATTCCCTGCCACAAGACTGTATAGAGGCACAGAGCATAACGGGATTTAGAAAAGGATTACACATTTATACGGATAATAAAAATATCTTCCTTTAGGATTATCATGTACAAGAGATAAAACAGCCTTCCAGATTCAAGGTATAAACCAAATGTTAACTTCCTCGGGTGAGAAGAAAACTTCTTCCATAACTTACACCTTTCTCTGAAACTTCTGGTACTGGCCAGAGGTAGGACAGTAGTCTCTGGCCTGATCCGGTACGGCATTTTCTATATTGCATAGCAAGCAAAAGGTACCTAACAAAGCCTGCAAACCAAATGTGGTATGACTGCCAGAGCTGAAAACCCTGAACAAATTGCTGTGTTATCCAGGTTTTCATATACGCTTGGGTATTACTGTAAAACTAACCTTCATGTTCACACATATCCCTGAAATGCAGTCTACACCTAGATGATTTGATTCCAGAGCCTTTGACTTGGTATAGCCCCTGTAATGGAGTGGGCTCCCTGCAATCTATTTCCTCAATGATTTTCACTGTCAATGTTTATGTTATTAAGAGATGTGTAACATTAATTGTTAATACAATAAGAAGGAAGCCTGCTTTTTCCCAGTGAATTGTTTCTGCAGATTTAGTACCATGCTAACCCATCCTCAGCACAATGAGCCTGTACATATACTGGCACCCAGTGGTACAAAGCCTCAGATGCAAGTGTCTTTATTCCCTTCGTTCTTTGTTGGCTCAAGGAAAGCTGAGGGAAATTCTTCACCTGGAGGAAGCCCTTAACTTTCAGTTCACAGTTTTAGTTTCTCCATAAAACATTTGATATTCTGAGCCATGTTATATGAAATAAAAACAGCATTGTCTGTTTTAAAGGGTATAATATGTGGTATACTTTGTTGATTTTCTTGCCTCAACTGTAACCTGGATAGTGAAGGAGTGCTCCGTAGAAGAATACATAAGGGACCAGTGCTATATAGAAACTCAATCTAAATGCTCCCACTGAGTTATGTAGAGTGAACTTCCTATTGCAGTCAAAGGGTAAGGTACCTGTAACCTTGCTTTGACAAGGACCACAACAATGGTAACTGCATTCTTTTTTAAGTACTAATACCTTCAGATGACAATGGGGAACAGAGACTAATCAAGGCCCATGTGCTGTGGAAACAGAATGAGAAAAGCAATATGAATTGTCTTATTTCTTGATTGTCCCGCAGACCTGATTTCCTTAAGCAGTTTCTCTCCCTCCTCCTCCTCTCCCCCCCACTCCCCAGCAGCTTCTTTTGACCTATAATTCTATTTAGAAAATTTAGAGCCAGACTCTACTCAGTGATGCAAACATTTAGTTCCCCTAATTATGTCAATGAGAGCTATGTATGTTAACCCAGTGCAGAATTTTAAGCACTTAGGACCTGATCCCATGCCTTTTAAGTCAATTAAAGTCTTTCTACTCTCTTTTGATAAGGCCCTTGCTTTTCAGGAAAAATTATGAAATGAAAAATGTTTTAAAAGTAGGCATTATCCTCCTAAAGAATAGCAAAAATTAGATTACAGGATCTGAGCCCAAACATTGGGAAAATTCAGATTGTAATGTAGATCCACATTTTGTGACTTTGGCCCATCTTTAATTCGTCTCTACCAAAAAATTTTCTTTTGCCATTTATTATTATAATCCTGCAAGGATTATAATACATATACTTGTTATTAAGCCTTGACATTTACTTTTGGTCCTGAGTGATTTCCTTCCTAGATGATTTGTTTCAAAACTTGTATTTTCCTTTAAATATCCTTCCTCTCTAATTGGACTTTATTTATTTATTCATTGTATATGATTGTTTTTGTATTTAATCCTGGCTCATAGTTATTATTTTAATAAAATCAAAGGCATTTTTGCAATTTGTTCTTTTTAACCAAGACAAGTTCCTTCAGTTGTTGCACTTCTATTATTGTGACCAAGGTCTGTGTAAAAAGACAAATACAGCCACACATCACAGAAAAATAGAGAACTGTTTTTTCATACAGAAAACCTTACTCAGGTCTGTGTATCGTAACAATTAAAAATGTTCCAATCTCAGTTTTACTGTGTTAGAAAAGCAGATTTATTTTCTCCTGTAAAGTAATTTGAATGCAGACCCCTAATATTGATATTTTGTGTTACTGTACTGTCTAAGAGCCAAATTATGGCAATCCCTACTCAGGCAAAATGTCCATTTATATTTCTATGCTCTGTGGCTGAGTCATACTTGCTGTAGAAACCTAAACTGTGAATTTCTCAGTTCTTATGCAATTAAACTGTCAACCTTAATGTCATATTAATTTTTTCCCCTACATAGAATCTGCCACAACCATGCCCTTCCCATCTCCCTCCTCAGACAACTTGCCATATGTTTAAATCCCATTAATGTAGAAACACCAAGGATTGTGGCTTACTGACTAGTCTAGCTGCAGGCAGGTCCTCTGTAAGTGAGCAGTGATAATCACATTTGAAATTCCACAGCCACTCCTGTGGCCAAGTTTGGCTGTCACTTACACCAGTTTAAATTCAAAGTATCCCCATTAACGCTAGCTGACCCAGCCAACTTCACAGGGCTAATTGAGAATAGAAGGTAGCCCATATTATCTGAGAATCCGCATGACTTTCAAAATAATTTGGATGCCACTGACATTAAAAGGTACCACCGTAGCAATGAGTGCCAGGTTGTAGAAGGAAACTAGAGGGGGAGACTGTGGGATAAAGTCAGGAGGGGCTGGCCTCAGCCCAACTCCAGTTAAGGTTGCCACCTGGCCTCTTTTTAACCAGCCTGGACAGTTTTTCTCCTGAGTTGCCGTACTCAGGGTTTTTTAAATTACTTGTAAGTTTCAAGTGAACCTGTCTTCCCGGCACCTTGCAACTGGCAATCATAGCTGCATGTACATGGAGGGATGCTGGTGGCAGCTGCTTCCACAACAGCCCACAGGTCACATAGCATATGTCTACACTGCAGTGTAAGACCAGGGTTAAGGGGACCCAGGGCTGGAGCATCTACACTGATTGTAAACCCTAGGTTAAGAATTGTCTAGCCCAGGCTTGAACCCAGGGCTCTGGTATCCACACTACAGCACATATACCTGAGTCAAATCAACCATATCCCAGACACCCTACTGTCCTCCCAAACTGTGGCCACTCTAGCCCTTTGACTGTGGTGCACCGTAGGAAAACTTTACTGTCCTCCCTGCACATTACAGGAGGTTTGAAAAGACTGACAGCACACCCTGCTGAGGAGTCATTTTGGTCTGCACGCTTCCAGTTAATGTAGCCAACAACCAGGGCTGGCACGCCCACTAGGCGACCCTAGGCGGTTGCCTAGGGCGCCAGGATTTGGGGGGCAGCTGGCCGCGGCTGCCTCCTGGCTCCGTGGCTGAGCCGGGAGCTGGGGGGTGCCACGGGCGGGGGGGAGACTGCCTCGGCCCGCGGGCGGGGGGACAAGCTGCTGAGGCCCGCAGTGGGGTGGGGAGCCGCGGGGGGGGGGGGGGAGCTGGCTGCCGCAGGGGGTGGGGCGGCGTTAGCTGTGGGGGGGCAAGCAGGGCTGGTGCAAGGAAGTTTTGCCTAGGGCGCAAAACTTCCTTACACCAGCCCTGCCAACAACATGGAGGATGCATCTTTTGAAGAACTTCTGTTGCTTGTGCTTTCATCCTGTGCCAGGAAACGACATTAAACCATTGCCAGGCAGGCCAGCTGCTGTTACCACACCAAAATACCAGTAACACGAGAACCTTCAAGAAAAAAAGTGCATGGACAAGTGCAAACAATGAAGCCATGTACAATACAGAAACCCCCCTACTGTTGACTGTCCCCTGCATTCTCCTTTCCCCATTTGCCATGAACTTGGCACTGGGTAGGAGAGGGGTGGACTCACTGCATGGGCCACTCAAGCTGTTTTCCAAGCTGTTTCTAGACTGCATCACACTACCACTGAGGGGCTCAGGCCATGATGTGGGTAATGCAGCAGGAGCTGATGCTCTTGCAGCCAGTAGTGATATGAGCCACTCAAGCAATCCTTTCCGCTGAGCTCTGTCCTCCTCCCTTAGCCGCTGTTCCTGTTCCAGGAACTGCGAAGCAAGTGCCTGCTCCTGTGCTGAAACCCTGTCCTCAAGCTGCAGCCAGCCTGCCTTTCCTCTGGCTGTAACTCCCTTTGTCTTTGGTACTGGACCTGTATGTTGGCCCTGTCCAGAACTTCAACCATAAGTTCATCATGGAAACGCTTCCGCTTGGAACGGTTCGTGAAGGTACCTTGGGACAAGCTTGCACTGAACTGTGGGTGAGCTGTGGAGATGCTGCAGCCAGGAGAGGTTGAGGGGCCTGGAACAGGACAAGACACAGAGGGTTATTGCCTGAAATAGCCCAGAGAATGAGCACAGAACAAGTCCTTGTGAAACTTCAAGGACATAAAATGTTACTTTTCAAGACTGAACTTTAATAGATTCTGAGAGGGATGCTTCAGACCACAGAAGCTCCCTGGACATGGCCTGATTAGTCACAGCGAAATAAGTGCAGAGACAATGGTAAGTCTAAAAATTCAAAGTTGTTTTCTTTTCCCCTAAAAATTGCAGAACTACTTGGGGTTGGGCAGGAGGGAAGGAGTCAGTGGCCGTGACACAAAAGCTTTTTCTATCATTTTAGGCCTTCCACATTTTGGAGGACTTAACAATTCTTGTGGTGCTCAGTTGGCAAAGGGAGATGTTATTCCAAGCTGTTGGTGGTAAACCTGCAGTGTATACAACCGAAGTATTCAAACGTAAAGTGACTGAAGAGCACATCTATGGGTGGAGTGGGTCAGTCAGCTACTAAGGAGGCCCTGCAAAATAAGTCCTTCCCTGAAATGTGACTAACTATCTGGAGTTCCTGCTTCAAGACAAGTTTGCAGATACCCACTCACAGGTTTGGGTCAGAGGGAATCAACAGGATGCTGCGTTAGCTTCCACATGGCTTAGCCTGTTATGATTGCATGAAAACATGCACAACTCCATAGCCATCCTCCTTATACCCCCTCCTCCCCAGCATATTTCTGGACAAGATTTCAAACCCTTGTCAAATTTGGGACAAATGATTTTGTCACCTGTGGACTACATTTAACTAAAATGGACTAGATTTGTAAATGGAACACACTGCTCCCTCTCCCAGTTCACTGTTTCCATGTGGTTCGTTACACTGCTGAGTGGTTACAGAGTGGCGTACATACAGGCATGGCAATGTAAGGTTACTGTTTTTAAGAAACAGGAATGCCCTAGCAAAAGTCTGTGCCTTCCCAGTAAAAATTCACTTTCAAGGTGTGTTTACTGTTTGCATTTCCTGGTCACCATTTTAAACTCCACGGAGTGGCAGGGGGGAAGCCAAGGCACTGATATACAATCCGCCACTAGCAGAGATATGCTAGCTGGGGCTTCTAATAACTTTGGCCTTGGGTCCTTTGGGGGGCATCAAACAGCTGCTCTGAGTACAGCCCCACGATGTGCTGCTGCTGCTTCTGTACCAAAGCCTCCTCTGGATCCAGTTTCAACAACAGAGTAATTTTGCTGGCCTCTCTCTGCACCTGCTGCTGGCTCTCATCGGTCCCCATGCTGGATTCTGGGGCCAGCAAAGTATCATCCCACATGGGTAGGTTAGCATGCACCATCATTGGCTCTATGCAGTACCCAATCAAACTCCTAAAATGGGCATGCTGTCAGCAAGTTGCCTGAGATGCAGGTCTTGTCCCTGGTTTTCCTGTACGCAGTCTTCAGCTGCTTAATCTGCTCCTTGCACTTCATCTGGGGGGCGGGGGTCTGATTCTGAATCAGAAGGGCATTACCTATGATTGCTATGGGCTCTTTTGACCCAGTGATGTGCCCCTCTTGGACTCTGAAGCCAATATTTTCAATCTGGATATACCATAATGGACTGAGAACTGGTGGCAAGGCTATAGGCATCTGTGGTGGCTTGTCCTGGCATCAAGAGTTAAAGTCCTTTTGGGGACAATTAGAATTATTGCAGGGGAATAGATCTCTTGACCTCACCTATGCTGAGGTGCAAAATACCCTTTCCTATTATTTAGACATTGACTTGTTTATGTCTGAAAGAGGTTAGGTTCCCATGTAGCACAATTTTGGATTTTCCTGCACATTAGCTAGCCTGGGAGGACTGTGTCTTGCCTATGCCTCTGAATTGTACTGATCCATTAGGACCATAGAAAGTTACATGCCCAGGGTATGCATGTCAAAAGCGGGCAGGGTGGTGACAGTTTGGGCATCTGTCCTCCTCCATCTTCCACTGCTATCAAGTCACCATGCCTCTTAGCTGTTATCTTATTGTCTAAGTCACAAAGTTGGGACCATGATAAAACTGGAACTTGTACCTAACACAAATGTTTAAAAAAAAAGGTTTTTTCCAATCCTCCATTTAATTTGTAAGGAACGGTGTTGTTCAACACTACAAGGTAATTGGGTCTTGAGGGTAGTAGTAATTCAGCACTTGTTATTCAATGGGAGAAACCAGATTTCTACTGTATTAAAGGCTTGAATAAACAAGTGTTTATCGACTGGACTTGCCCTTTTCACTAAAGCTATGTAATATTTATTTATTAGAAAACTAGCCAATGATTAAAGAAAATAATAGAAATCAAACTTTACCACAGGCATTGAAATTCTCATAGGATGAAAATTACAAAGAACACACTTGCTGTTATTTACAGCATTCCTTGAGGTCATATGCAATAGAGTCCCAGTGTATTTCTGTCAACTATTATGTATTTTGTTTGCTCCTTTAGATTTTCCAATCTCTGAAACACTAAACTGGTAGTAAAAAGAAAAAATGGCCCTTGACTCAAGCGTTGCTGATACAACCATGCCAGGCATGTTTATTTGCAAAAGAGGAATAAAAATAAATGTAATTTGAAAGGGATTAATTTACTCCAAAGTGTTCATTTTTATCCAGCTTTTAACCTCTTTTATCCGTCTCATCTCCCAGAGGAATAGCAGATGCTAGTTCATTCAGTGAAGTACCACTGTGCATTTATGAATTCCTGCTTCCTCTGTAGGAAATGACAGTGCAAGATGTTCCTCATGCCTTCCCTACACTGAATGTTCCAGACCATGCCCACTACACAATTGGAACTGTCATTCTGGTGGTGGGGATCACCGGAACACTGGGTAACTTCCTGGTAATCTATGCTTTCTGCAGGTACGTATACATCTAATTTGTTCTGTGTGTCTTAACTATTCCTGTGGATAGACTTTAATACTGGTGGGATTGTGTTAAGGAAATGTGGTAAAGGAACACTGTCATTATGATTGTACTAATGCAAACTAATGAGCTGTGCATCAAAGTAACCCAGATCCATGACCTTGTATTTCTTATCTTGCATATGAAATAGGCCTTAATGAAAGGTGAGGTATAATTGGCTGCTTGTGGTTTTGATAGTGCAAGTATCCCAAACCAGTCTCTCAGATTTTTGTTACAACTCCGTGATAGTTATGCAATATCCTGGATAAACCTTATTTAATTAAGCTGAATACATTTGGGAACCATTGTATTTAAAATGCAATTGTTTACGTGTTATTGTGAGATTGTATGTAACTTCTCTACATGGCGGATTTATGCTAATGTAATTCCTCTGGATAGCAGCCCTTTGAAGGCCTGTTACCTATTCACAGTTTCTTCAAAGGTTCAAACTGGATTCTAGAGACCAGTGGACAAAGAAAGGATGTTGGGATAAATAACTTGGTGGTAAACTGACTCAGGGCTTTTTGTTCAGATCCAGCAAATGGACAGGACTTCTGGTCCATAGAGGGCCCCAATCCTTAGGGAAGGGTTGGAAGAACTTTGGCCTATTAAGGCCCCATAAGACTGCGAGTGGTGAAGTAGAAACCACATGAAAAGCTTTCGGTGGGGCTTTCAAGTACTGCTCCTGCCAGAGGCCATGTTGAAGGGGTAATCTCTGGTAAACTTTTAGCATGCGTGTAGGTTCTCTTACTGTTTTTAATGTTTTCTCTGTAATGCTTTTCTCTGAAGAACAAACTGTGCTTGCTCAGAAAGAGCTATGTGATAACTTATAACAGTGGGCAATTACACCGTTATTAGTCTATGAAGAGAAAGCAAGCAGGTCTGCTTAGACAGCCTGTCTTCTGATGGGAATAACACTTCAGTCTGGAAATACCCTGATCAGCTGGGACAGAGACGCAGATCTCCACCCAAGTGAGCCATAAGCCTAGGGGTGCCCTTGATAGACCATAGAAAGGGAATACAGGTGCAGTTGCCCTGAACTACGACGCCCCCCACCCCCTCCAACATTGTCTCTTACATTTAATAGACTGTAAGGTCAGAAGGGGCCATTTTGTGATCCTCTAGTGTGTGTCCTCTGAGGACAAAACTCGGGACCTTCAGATTATGAGACTGATACGCTGCCGACTGAGCTAGGCTGAACAAGAGCATTAGTAGCAGATATTGACCCTTTTGTGGTGTTTGGGACTTGGCCTGCCCAACCAGGAAGATGCTACCATACAGCCTAAACAGGGTGGGGGAAGAATACAGCAGAAGCTGGGAGAAGACTAGAACAGTACTGTGGTGTGTCCCACTCTGGAAGAGGCAGCTCAGCAGGAAATCTGGCAGCAACAGCTGTGTCTGTGGTAGGGGACAGGTGAGGGGGCTGGCTGTCATGTCTCTCCCTGTAGCTATCTAAAAATGTTGAGGTGGGTGGGGAGACTAGAGTAGAACTGCAGAGCTGGGGGTGCACTGATACTACACATGCCCACCATTGATGCTGTTTCAGTAGTTGCATAGCAATAACCATCAACTGCCTAAAAGAGTTAGTTTGTAAACAGTTACTAAGTATTTTGCTGCCCCTAAAACTGCAATTGCAACAGTGCTTTAAAATTGGGGATTGTGGGCTGGTTCAGGGAACATCTGCCAGTTTCCCTAGGAAAAACAGAACCTCTTGAGACAGCCTTGTAATGCATAAAGATTGTCAGGGGCTGGAGGAGAGTGACTGAAATGATGTGTGCCCCTGGGACAGCTCTGAGTAACACTGGGGGCAAAACATAATATTTGCCCTATACACTGATTCTCCTTGAATGCATCTTCTATGCTACAGCTCTCAGGAGGTGCAACCTATTATCTGGCCAACTGTGTCTGAGTCTGAAAACTCAGGAAAGCAGCTGCAGAGACATTAGATACAGTGTCACGATTTCAAGAAGAATAAAAAATCAGAATCAGAAAGTACTGATATTAAGAATTCTCAATAGCAAATAAGTTTGTACAAAAACACTACAGGACACTCTATTATGTTGGCGTGAATAATTTATGGAGGTGGGGGATGTAATAAGTCTGGCAATAGGTCACTTCAAACTCAGTGCCTGATGCAGTGAACTGCCTCTCATGGAGAGGAATTGAGATAAAATAAAATGCTGCATGTGGTATAAAGTCAGCCTCCTTAATCCCCATATTTGGAAGTGGCTGTTAATCTCATCAGCAGTGGAAAATGTCCCCTCAGCTCTGCATGACCCAGATCCAGAAAATCCATCGAGTACATCAACTTTAATTTCCTGTTAATCATGGACACAGGGTGCAGTGGGTCAGAGTATTCAGAGAACAGTGTAGTCTATTCCTGTTTCTGAGCTGGTTAGCAAAACCAGTCCATATCCTCTACTAAGGCACAAAGAAGTGTAAGAAGTTTGCTATTAAAATGATGGCGTCTCATTTACCTCCTCTCTTCAGGAAAGTCAGAAGCCAGTTTGATATAGCTTGACATATTCTACACTTTGATATTTGTGAAGCTGCCAATACTCACAGCAAAGAGTAACAGAGAGACAAGGTGGGTGAGATAATATCTTTTATTGGACCAACTTCTGTAGGTGAGAGAGACAACCTTTCAAGCTACACACAGCTCTTCTTTGGGTCATGAAGAAGAACTCTGTGAAAGCTCAACAGGTTGTGTCTCTAACCAGCAGAAGTTGGTCCAATAAAAGGTATTGCCTCACCCACCCTGTCTCTCTAATATCCTGGGACCATCACGGCTACAATAATACTGCATATAGCAAAGAGTAATAGCATAACTACCCACAGATCAGCGTTTAGCAATGTTCCTTCTGATCTCTTCTCTGTAGGAGTAAGAGCCTTCGAACTCCAGCCAACATGTTCATCATCAATCTAGCTATTAGCGACTTCCTAATGTCCGTCACACAGGCTCCAATTTTCTTCACTACCAGTCTCCACAAGCACTGGATTTTTGGCAAGAAAGGTTTGTACATATATCTCCTGAAAGATAATTTAGTTTGTTGCCATGGTAATGACTTCAAGTTAACAATTGACAGTATAAGTATCAAAGCTATGCAAAACTATAGTTACTAAAGCCGAAAGCACATAAAACCTGCTTGGTTTCAAGTTTTGTTGAGCATTCAACATATATTTTAGTGGTATAGATATGATACCAGCTGAAATTTGACAGTTTTCAATTAGTTTGATTTTGAATTTTGGACAGGTATATGATGAGTTGATACAGATGCATACATCAGAATTTGTTTTTATCTTTGTCCTTTAAAAAACCCAGAGGAAATTACACTAAAAACTACATTAAAAGAAGGGTATTTAGGTTGTAAAGTCAAGCATTAAAAAGTTAAGAAATGCCAGATTTATGATTGCCTGTGTCACCTTAAGTCAGCCCCTTAGTGCATGTGCATTATGCTATAGTTTTAATTACATGATCACATACTTTTTTTCTCTAGAACTTTTGTCTCATTCAGTGCAAATATTGGATGCACAAGAGGGGCACTTAAGTTTGCATGGGCAACCATAAATCTGGTATTTCCTAACTTTTGAGTGCTTGACTTTGCAACCTAAATAACTTTCTTCTAACGTAGTTTCTTTTTGTTATAAATATATTTACATCACTAAGTCTATACCATTACTGCCAGAATAGTGAGATAGAAAAAGGTCTTCTCTAATGTTTGATAAACAAACATACTCTCTCACTGCTCGCATTCACTCACAATCATCTTGCACCTGAATTAAAAAGAGGAAAAAGGCCCAGGAGCACCTGCTCCCAGCATACCACTCTGCCACTGGTACTAATTAACTTGAATATGGAATTTTTATCTTGATATTTCTGAGGCTAGAAAGCCTGATAATAAACATAAGTTTTTACAATATAAATATGAGCCAAATATTCTCAGTGTGGTCAGTGAACATGCTTTGTATTTCACTCATTGGGTCTAAACTATCAAACATCCCTTGTCAAACATGAGTTACTGTTGTTTATATCACAGCAGTGCCCAAAATGTGCTAGGTGAGAGAGAGGCATATAGGAAAACACAGTCCCTGCCCCAAAGAGCTTACAATCTATAAAGACAAAGCCAGACAAAAGGTGGGTGAAGGGGATACAACATCAAGGAAAGTGATCTGGATAGGAAATGGGACATGGTTTGGTTTATTTAAATATACATATGAACTATCCACCCCTGGTCCTTTCTTCCCCCCACCCCTCGTTGCTTGGTTTTTAATGCGTGTCAATTACCTTTTTATTTTAAACTGTCTACTTTCAGTGTCTAATCCTTGCCTATTAAACCTTGTCAAACTATCCTTTCCAATGACCCATCCCTGATTCTCCACAGGCTCAAACTATGTGCTGCTTCACTGAGCTCCCCCTTCACCCTGCCTACCCACACCAGAGATTCAGATTTAAGGTGAAATCCTGGCTCCTTATAAGTCAATGGCTAATCTCCCAATAAATTCAGTGGAGCCAGGATTTCACCCTCTGTGTATGAGACAAACATACAGATAATACAACTAGTCTGATAGGGGCCCATCTGTTATAAGGCCTAAGCAAATCTGTGGAATAAAGACATTTTGGGTGGGATTCACAAAGGTATTTAAGTGCCTAACTTCCATTGAAATCAATGAGTTAGGTACCTTTGTGAATCCTACCATTTGACTTTTTCTATTTAGGGGCTACTCTTTCTCTTGCTGAAATTATATCTTGCACATATGTGGTAGGGGAGGTGAACAAGAGGTATGGTATTGAAATGTTGGTTATTGTTGACTTGCTCATTAAATTAAGTAGATAATAACAAATGCTTGTTTCTGCAGTTCTTCATGTTACAAAACTGAAAAGACTATACACAGATGTATAAACAAACTGTCTAATCTCTAGAGCTGGCTGAATAATTAAAAGCAGACTTTTGAATATATTAATGAATGTGTGTTCTATGGGTGTTTACTATTTGTATAATTACAAATATTAACGAATGTGCATGTTTTAATTCCCATTCATCATTAATTATTCTCCTATTTTAAAGATTTCTGTCTTTCTGTCCAACAGCAGAAGACAAACTGTGACCACTTCATGTTCCACAAATAGCAAATAATTAAAGTAAACAACTGACAACCAATACATTGTCTGAATTATTTATTGAAACTAGGCTGACCTTATCTTGGCATATGAGTTGCTCCATGGTATCTGAGTGACTATAAAAATACTTTTAACTAAAATAGGTCTTTCCATGGGAGTTAGAGTAAAATGAAAGCTAAATGAGCTGCTTTGGGATCTCTGAAATGCTCCCACTAGAAACTTCAGAAGTTGAAAAGTGAATGTTAAGTGAATATATATTAAGTCACTGTCTTGAGTAATAAAGGCAAGTAAATCTTTGAAGTTTACATCCATGGAGAATATAATTAGCAAGGCCAGCCCACAGCTTGGAAAGTATATTGCTGCTGGAAAAATGAACTTCCTGTTGCCTTAAGAGTTCTGAAAGTAATTAGGTAATGCGTTACTAGCCCAAGGCCATAGGATAAATGGTCTCCCAGGAATACTGGTATAACCAGCATGGATGGTTAAATCTGTTGGTTAACCCTATTGTACTCTCCTTTGAAAGGCTGTGAGCTGTATGCCTTCTGTGGAGCCCTTTTTGGCATTACATCCATGATCACATTGATGGCAATCGCACTGGACAGATATTTTGTGATCACACGACCACTGGCCTCCATTGTGGTGATGTCCAAGAAGAAGGCTTTGATAATCCTGTTAGGAGTCTGGCTGTACTCTTTGGCTTGGAGCCTGCCACCCTTCTTTGGATGGAGTAAGTGAAACAGAATACAAATCTATTGTCTGATACCAGGAGAGAATGGGGGGATTAAAGAATGGTCTGTTAGACACAAGGATGAATAAACAGAATTTACATATTAGGATGAAGTTTGAAGAAATCACTGTGAAGGAGATTGCTTAGACCTAATGAGTCTTAAGCAGTTTAATCAGCAGAAAAGATTGCAGTGCACATATCACATTTAATTATCTTACTTTGACACTTTTGCAGGGAATCTCATTAGCACACTGTATAAAAAACATAAAATACAGGGCAAAAATAATGCAAAACAGGCTTCCGTAATAGTGCATAACCTTCTGCAATCAAGCAGAGTTGAACAATGAAAAGTAAAGGGGACAGATGAGCACAGTTTTTAAGTTTTCAAAATGATTTTCAGTGCTCAGAAAAGGTGCCATATTGACAGCCTGAGGAACCTGTATTCTTCTATTTATACCTTAAAGCAGTACAGTATGGGTAGCAAGAGTGCAATTTTCCACACCCCTACAATGTGCCTCAACCCGATTGGGAGGGACCAGTTCTAGAGGTAAGAGGGTTGTTTACTCTCTATGCCCATTTAACCCTTGACATCTTAAAGTGGATGACAGTTAGTAGTAATTAGGTAGCTGATATGCTTGCACATGTTAATTTTGTGTGTGCAAATTAGTATGTGTTCATATTTCACATCTTGACAAATTGAAAATTTGGCCCTTACTGTTCGCTGAGATAGCAGTAGTTGTTCTGTTCTCTGTTAGAAACTAGACTAATACCATTAACTTGTTTCACTTACAGTCAGCATTAACCTACAACTTACAGTCAGCATTAACCTACAGTAGGATGAACTTGAACCTACCAGTTAATCGCCCAAGCTCCAACATTACCCACCCCTGGAGCAGGCCTGGTCCCCATTGGTGGGGCGAGGTAGGGTTAAATTGAGGTAGGCAATTGCCTACTAGGCTGTTGCAACAGGGTGAGATATTATTGTGTTATTTTTGTTGTTCATTTTTCTCTTCCCCCAAATGTGTAGCATGCACAGCTGGTAAATTCCAGCTGTTTAACATTATGGCTTTTAGCTTAATGAGAGAATTTCAAGAGAGCAATATGACAAATACTCTTAGATGAGAGAACCTTAATGTGATGAGGCAGAATAATTACTTGAAGGGTATTATAACTGCTGTCTTATAATTGGATTCCAATAGTATTCATCATACTGAGTCTCATACAATAATTAGTCATATCTGAGCATAGCACCTGGTGGAATATTTCCAGACCTGCTTCCACGTAAGCTAGCATTGAAATGCTGGAAATTAAATTAATGATTAAAAATAGTTTGGTGTTGGTATTCTTTAACGGTCTGACACAGTTTCTCTAAGGAGAATATTTCTTATTTCAGGTAGGAACGTGTGTGTGTTTTTTACATTTATTTCATGGGAAAATTTATTGGAATTGCACAGTAAACTTCTGTTGTCTGCAGAATTTAAAAGAGCAGAGGTTAGTATAGCCAGTTTCCTTTCACTCGCGAGCAAGAGAGGTGATGATTTAAGAGAGAAATTGAGACATTTTAAAGATTTTTAGAAACATGGGGCTGATCCAAAGCCCAATGAATGGAAAGAGACCCATTGACTAAAGTGGGCTTTGGATCAGGTCTGAAGGCTGAAATGAAAAAGAATCATTATTTTATTAGTCTAAAGATTGATTCATTAGATCTATTCAATTCTAAGAACCTATAAGGCAGTGGAATCAGTAATGGCAAGAAGTGCTTTCAAACAAGAAACAGGTGCCCTTATTAACCATCTTCTCTCTACCAAACAGAGCCAGGTTTGATCCTTTTCAAATCCCAGGGATATGCAGAATTCTTTCTCCACTTACTCCTCCACCAGAATGTCCAATACAAATCTTTTAATGACTTATGTCTTTTTTTGTTTCTCTCTTCCGAGGTGCTTATGTTCCTGAGGGTTTGTTGACTTCCTGTTCCTGGGACTACGTGACCTTTACCCCATCAGTCCGTGCCTATACAATGCTCCTCTTCTGCTTTGTCTTCTTCATTCCTCTGATTGCCATCATATACAGTTATGTCTTTATCTTTAAGGCTATCAAGAATGCCAATGAGTGAGTTGTCAATAGTCTATGTTTTCATTCCTTGCTTAGGGGAGAGCATTTGTTTTTAATATATATATATATATATATATATATATATATATATATATATATATATATATATATATATATATATATATATATATATATATATATAAAAACTTGCAACTCTATTTTAACAAGTTTTTTCCTTTAATGGAAATGGGAAAAAGACACAACAGAATAGGAACAGACAGTGAATTTTCACCATCGCAAAAATGTTAAATGTGTGTGGGGGGGGTGGTCTCCAAGGTTTGGTACTTAGCCCACATTGTTTAATACATTTACTAATGATTTGGGAAAGGGTGTGAATAGAAGATACAAAACTATTTAGGTTAGTCAAGTCTAGATAAAGTGTGAGGAGCTTCAGAGAGGCCTAATAAAGCTAAGTGACTGTTCAGCACACAGGCAAATGATATTCAGTGCCAGTTTCTTTGGTTTGCTTTAGCCACTTATGCCATGTTTACATGGCACAAAGTGGCCTTGAAACAGACCGAGATATCCAGTAGGGAATTTCCCTTGCATATGGGTCAACAGAAGGACCGTGAAAGGACTCCCCTGCAAAATGTCAACTGTTTACAAGTGAACAGGTGGCAGTTGGCTATGAACTCTGTTAAAGGAGGTGCAATGATGCAAGGTGCAATGTGTTAAACCAGCGATTCTCAACCGGGGGTCTGCGGGGCATTTCAGGGGATCTGCCAAGCAGGGCTGCTCAGAGCCGTGAGCCCCGGTGCCCAATGCTTGGAGTCCTGAGCCCCAGCACTCTGGGGGACAGAAGCCCTGAGCCCAGACACCCCACAGGGCTGAAGCCCTGAGCTCCGGCACCCTTAGCCCCGGCAGAAGCTGCCCAAAGCCCTGAGCACCAGCAGAAGCTGCTCTTTGGGGTGGAAGCCCCAAGCCCGGGTGCCTCAAGCCCTGGCAAAAGCCGCTTGGAGGGCTGAAGCACCAAGCCTGAGTGCCCTCCGGGCAGGGCCAGCACGCCCGTTAGGCGACCCTAGGCAGTCGCCTTGGGCACCAAGATTTGGGGGGCAGCGGGCGGCTGCCTCCCGGCTCCCCGCTGAGTGCCTGAGCGGGCAACAGCGGGGAAGCCGCCGCGAGCCGCTCCGCCACCCGCCCCCCCCCCCCCCCCGCTCATCGCCTGAGCGGGAAGCCGCCGCGAGCCGCCCCGCCCCCCCGCTCAGCGCCTGAGTGGGCTGCAGCATGGAAGCTGCTGCGAGCCGCCCCCCCGCTCAGCGCCTGAGTGGGGAGCCGCGGGGCAGCCGCCGCCCACTACCCCAGGCTCCCCGCTCAGCTTCCGTGGCCGGCCGGGTCACGGGTGGTGGGGGGGGCTGAGCGCCCACGGGCGGGGGACCTGGCAGGGGGGGGCGGCACTGTGGGGGGGGAGGCTGAGTTCCCATGGGCAGGGGGGCAGCATTGTGGGGGGGGGGGAGGCTGAGCTCCCGTGGGGGAGGGTGGCACAGGGCTGGTGCAAGGAAGTTTCGCCTAGGGCGCGAAACTTCCTTGCAGGGCCGAAGCGGTGGGGCTGAAGCCCTGAGACCCAGCGCCCTGTGAGGCTGAAGCCCCGACAGAAGCCACCCCATGGGACAGAAGCCCCAAGCCCCCTGCCCTTTGAGCCAAAACCCTTGAGCCCTCCATCCCGTGGTGCTCCCAAGCCCCTCCCCAGCAGCTTTGAAACCTCCCCACACACATCTGAAGCCAGAGGGGCCCCCCCCACACACACACATCTGAAGCCAGAGGGCCCCCCCCCCGCCCCCGCCCACAAGCTGTGGAGTTTTTGTAGCATATTGGGAGGGCCTTCCAAAGAAAAAGGTTGAGAACCCTTGTGTTAAACAAAGTGCAACAATTTGCATCAGGAATATGTGAAATAAGAACTACTGGAGTATCAAACCAGGGCCCAATTCTGCCATATTAACTCATGGTGAGCAGTACCTTACTACCTGTTCAACCCCATTGATTTCAATGTATCTACTCATGTAACAGTGTGGAGTAAGGGTGCCGAAATCTGGCCCTAAGAAGTAAAGAAATAATTTTCTCCTTCCAGAGTTAGAGGTATCATGCAGATTAATCTGGGTACCTGAATAATCTGAAGCCTTATTTTGGAAACATATTCCTCAAGTAGGCCTCCATCCTGCTCCTGCTGAAGTCAATGAGTGCTTTGCCCCTGATTATTGTGAGCAGGAAAGGGCCTCTACTGTAGAAAAGCAATTACACATAATCGACATACATCATAGTATATTACCTGGAGAGGGTTGGCATGATCTGGTTAAAACCAGTCCTTTGTTCTATTTTATTAATTTGTTTGCTCAAT